>OY987336.1:21781747-22422679 GCA_963920685.1 Polydrusus tereticollis
CTATTTTTCTATTCGTGATTAGCCTTTCTAGATTTTCTGTACTTTTAAAATCTTCTTTGTCTATTTTTACAATCTTGAACTTAATAGATTTCCGTGCAGATGATATTACTTTAATCCAATGAATTTACCGAAAAATAATACATAAAAAAAAACTAACCTAAAATTTTAATGTTCAAGTAATATATTAAAAGCATAAAACTTACCTCATTACTTGACACACAATCTAACCAATAAGTATTCAAATTTTAATAGGAAAATATTTATTTATTTATTGTCGCTAAAAAGCATAATGGCCCAACTACCATTTGGGCCACTATAAGTTTCAATTAAAGTTCAAAACTAGGAGTGCCCCAAGTGTTTGACTCACGCCATCTGTGGATAATTTGCAAAAGTTCATTTGGGCCACTGTGGTCTAAAAATTTGGGCGAAGATGTACACTTTGCATGGTTAACATTAAATCGTGAAATGTGGTAGTTAGGCCACTATGGCGCTGAGCATAGCCCAGTCCGCAGGAGCACGTCAAAATGACGTCATTATCTAGTGACTTATTACCAGATATGACTTGACTATATGGCGATAATATGACGTGAAAATGACCTTCTAATGTCACAGACCGATGACGTCAATGTCTCACGTCATTTTTACGTTTTTAAATGACTTTCACGTCTAACAATATTTTGTATTCACAGTAATCCACTTTCAATTGAAACTACTAAATACATTGTGTAAGCGTATATTAGGGGTAAGTACATACTTCAACCAACGAAACCAAAGCAAAGGTAAGTACCTACTATTAATTGCAGGGTATTGCTGCTGCATGACGAATTTCTTGATTTACTAGTATTGTACTTAGGTATGTTAGTGGAGTTTTATAGACGAAATCTCTAATTTTTAGTGTATTTGTGCTTAATTTTGTAGTAAAATTTATCTTTTGTTTATCTTTGCATATCCTTATCGCCATGTTGGATTTATGAACTACTTTAAACTTTATCACTTTATGCACTTTAAGGCCATTTTTAGGTTAACTCGAGGGTGAACTTTATCGGCAATTGAATTGAATATTGAAATTTTAAGAAGTTGGCCAACAACCTCTTAAAGTCATCTAAAATATCCCGTTACTATGGGTACCTTAGGTGGTAAAACCACCTAAAATTCCCATCAAGTTAACCTAAAAATGATATTAAGTGAATAAAGTGATAAAGTTTAAAGTAATTTATAAATCCAGCATGGCGATAAGGATATGCAAAAATAAAGAAAAGAAATTTTACTAGAAAATTAAGCACAAATACAATAATAATTAGAGATTTCGTCTATAAAACTCCAATAACATACTTAAGTACAATACTAGAAATAAAGAAATCCTTTGTCATGCATCAGCAATACCCTACAATTAATAGTAGGTACTTACCTTTGCTTTGGTTTCGTTGGTTGAAGTATATACTACCACTAATCAACGTACAAACACAACACTACCTAGACCTACTTATGAAAAAAATGGCGTCAGCGTCATAGAAGAAAACTGAAATACAGATTTGCCGTTTACTGCCCGAGCCGCGAGCCTACGTTGCCAACAGGTTAACACAAAATTACTGACAAAACTTTTCTGTATTCCTAATAAACATAAAATAGCATTTTCACTACACTAATAATATAGTCAGCACAGTGTACCTATATACTATATATAATTTATTATTGTTTTTGCTTTTACCTTACTGACTGATTATTATTATCAAAAAAAGTGAAACTATGAGACATGATGCATGGCGTGGATAGAAGTTCCTAATAACCTGGCAACCCTGTTCATCCTCGTTGCAGATGGCAAAATGGGCTGAGCGCGAAGCCAATGCACGATTATGAGGCGATTATTCTATTTTTTTGCGTCAGCAGAGAGAATATGACGTGAATTAAATGACGTCAAAAATTCGGCAATTAACTGACGTCAAAATGTCGTTGAATTTTGGTTGACTGACGTCTATTGATCAGTAGTCACCAGATACTGACGTCATCTTGACGTGCTTCTGCGGACTGCAAGTTATCAATGTCCTGCTAACTCTACCTACTAGATAACGTCTAAGGATACCATGGTTGTAACAATTGTTGTCATGGAAGTTGCTATTATCACTAACAGGGCATTGATAATTTGGGCCTTAAGTAAACACAGTTATAGTCGATCTTTAAATAATGCGAAGTAATAAATCAATCAAAACCGTCTTCTCCATGGGTGTGTAAGATTTTTCGGCGTGTATAGATTTAAATAGACCTGAATTTTTAAATTTCTGCAGAATTAGTACAAGTATTGATATTAAATTTAAGTTTTGTCTTCAAATATATATTTTAATATTAAATTTTTTAAGCTTAAAATTATGTACAGCCGTACCATTTACCTGAAAGTTTCGAAAGCAATTTTATCAAATTTAATTAGAGTCTAGGCACTTATTCCGTTTCTGCTCTAATCGTTTTATTCTTATTCCTTTTTTTTGTACCTAATCCTGGTTACCTGTTTGATAATTATGTGGTTATTATGCCTGTATTGGAATAAGACACCTGTGTATATATGCCTACATTGGGTGTTTCTTTCTCAGTGAAACTAGTCAAAGTGTGAAGTGTCAGTGTTTTTTTAATTAAGTATAGAAAATTTTCAACACACAGTAAATGAAAAAAAAATTAATTCTTAGCTGTTACAATTCTATTAAAAGGAAGAATGCGGATTGCAGTGTTGACAATGCAGTCCAATTTACAGCAGATGTGCTTGACGTTGGAAAACAACAATACATAAAATTTTAAAAGAAGAGTAAAGTGTTGGCGTCAAACCTCCAAAGAGTCCAGGACGACCAAAACTTGAGCTAGATGACGTTTTAATGCAGAGAATAAGGCTAGAAGTTCTCAAAGTTTCTTTTTAAAAAAAAAAAGTTTCCACGCTGGACAAGATTTTGTCTTTAATCCGAGAAGACCAGGAGTAGCCATTTGTGTGTAGAAATACACTTTGGAAATTATTAAAAAAAAATAGGTTTTCGGTGGAAAAAACATAATAGGCAATCGATTTTAATAGACAGAAGCGATATCGTCTGTTGGAAAAGAAATTACTTAAGAAGCATCCGAAAAGTCAGAGAAGAAAACAAAAAAATATTTTACCTAGACGAGACATGGCTAAATGAAGGCCACACTGTCACTGTGAATTTTGGCAGGACGAAAATATTAAAAATTCAAGGCAAGCTTTTTTGGAAGGATTGTCCACAGGATTAAGACCGCTATCTGGAAAAGGACATCGACTTATCATAACCCATATTGGAAGTTCTAAAGGCTTCGTTAAATGTGGTGTAGGTACTAATGTTCCAATCTAAAAATACAGGAGACTATCACGAAGATACGAATGCCGATGTCTTTGAAGAATAGTTCGAGCAAATGTTGGATCTTATACCGAAAGATGCAATAATTGTATTGGATAATGCAAGTTATCAGTCTACGCTGACGGAAAAATTACCGACAAGTGCGTGGCGCAAAAGTGAAATAACAGAATGTTATGCTAAGTTTAAGACAAATATAATTTCCATTAGATTCCTTAAACAAAGAACTATTGGTACTAGCCAATTTACATAAAAACGCATTAAAAAAATTTGTAGTCGATGAAATGGCAAAGGTACGGTATCTGTGCTCAGGCTCCCTTCTTATTTTTAATTTCAAAAATGCTTTATTGTCAAAAAAAAAACAAAGTTTTATGTGACAAAGCATTGTTAATAAATAAGACTTAAATATTAAAAAAATATACATTTGAATTAAAAACATACAAATAATATTAAAATCTAAAGCAGGTAAAAGAAACTAAACAACAAAGCAAAGTAAATAAACAATAAAAAACATAAAAGGGAACAGAGAACTTAATGACAAACATAGAAAACTATTAGAAGTCAAATTTCAAGTCAAAAATGTGTATATATAATGTGCATAATCATTAAGCGTACCTAATCATAAGCGAGAGGTAAGGATGCAATACATAAAGGTAGCCGAAAAACTATACTCCAAACACCCGGAGGCGCACTGTCTAGTCGTCACTCGAAAAATTCGTCCAAAGAATAATATGCTCTCTCCAGCAGCAGTGCTGTAAGAGACCTTCGAAAAAGCCGCACCGAGGAAACAGTCCTAATATTCAAAGGTAAGTTGTTAAAGATTTTTCTTCCTTGGTAAATTAGAGATCTCTGGGTGAAAGCCCTTGATGGAATGGGCAGTGGAAGAGGAAGGTCAAGAGCCCGGCGAGTCTCATAGTGGGGGGTGGGGCCCAGAAATGCTCTACGATTCTTATAGATAAGGGTGGCTGTCTCAAGTATAAACAAAGAGGTAAGGGTCAGTATCCTTTGAGAGAGGAAGCAGGGTCTACATGTTTCTCTCTGACTTACCACTGCGAATTAAACCCGATCGAACTTATATAGGCTCAAATAAAGACAGATGTCGCCAGAAAAATCACGACTTATAAAATGGTGGATTTAAAAAGACTCTTTAATGAAGCTATGGGTAAATCAGCGACAAGTGCGGAAAAGTGGAAAAAGTGTATATCGACTATGTGATAGAAGAAGAAGCCAAAATGTGGCAGGTAGATATAATAATCGAAGAAATTGTTGAACGGCTTATTATAAACGATGTTAATAAAAGTTCATCTTCCGAATCAGACTGTGATTAAGCCATAGCGACAAAGTATTATTCGATTTTTGAAAGTGCTTTGTTTTTAAGATTCTATATTATATCTTGTTTTTGTAATTATATATAATAATACGATTTTTTAATGTTTTAAAATGTTATATATACGTACCAATATATTATAATACAATTTTAGGAGAATGGGCATGTTTAAGATTTTTAATTCAAAAACTTCCCCAATACACGATCCTGGCTAAGGGATTTTCCAAATAACTAGTAAGAACCCAAAAAAATCCTCAAATATAACAATAGCTTGCGATAAATTCAGGGTGGACCTACCTGAAGAATGCTCATTATTTGGATCCTTTAATGTAAACACAATATATTTTAAGAGATGGTGTTTAAATTGTTCTTGATACCCCGGTATTCGTTTTCCATATTTAATAAGCATTTATTACTTCGCGCCATTTAAAAATAGACTATAGTAAAGTTAAATTGGAATAAATTAAAATACATAAAAAGACTATTTTTGTTAAAAAACTAGACATCTATTTTTAGGCGTTGCGGAACTGTAGCGCTCCGAAGTTATACAAAATAAATATTTGGAGATATTAAGCGCGATTTGTTTTAAGAGCATATTCTACTCCAGAGTTCCAATTGCCTCTTGCCCTTCAACATCCCACATTGTGTGGCAGATCCAACTATGCAAATATATTCATATCAAACATCAGTATCTCGGGACAACTTTGAATTTGGTCTATTTATTATTTATAAAGTAACAGTCTTTATTGTAGACAAGAAATAAATATCCACGATAATAAATATGTAATTTAAGTTTCGTTGAAAACTACCGAAATAAAGTAGCAGAAACATTTTTTCCTATTATTTCTATAAATTTCTGATTGGCAATGTATAAAATCATGGCTGATGTTGTAATGACAATGTATAATACGACGATGTTTGCCACACTCTTGGTCAAACCAACTTGTCTCCCCTCAGAAGGTTCGAGGAAGGAAGGTGGACCAATTGGTGCATGTGGGGATTCTCTCACAACTTTTTAAGTAAGAAAATAATTAATTTTTAAAGTACTAGTGAGAAAAACAGTTTGTCAAAAAGAAAATGAATAATCAAGATAACCAAGCAGCGCCTCAACCTAGAGAGTGGTACGGTCGCCGTATGCGTATAGTCGGGAATCGCATCCAGGTTGCTATTGGAGCAAGGGATGTGTTTGGCATCGCCGACAAATACAAGATAGATAGCGGCGAGTTCGAGCCTTGGAGAATATGGTACAGGACAATACAATCAGCACAACTGTTCCACACACCACCGACCCATCACAGCCGGAAGAAATGGCGAACGTGGGGGTGAAACAGGTTAGTTCAGGTTAGTTAATTAATTAAATATCATGAACAACGAAGCCCAAAACCAAGCAGCAATTTAACCTAGAGAGTGGAACGGGCGCCGCATGCGAATAGTGGGCAATCGTATACAAATTGCAATTGCAATGTGCTGGAACATCGCCGCCAAGTGCAAGATAGATGGCGGCAAGTTCCAGCCGTGGAAAATATGGTACAGGACAATACCGTAAGCACTACTGTTCCGCACCCCATCGACCCATCACCAGAACAAATCGGGAACGCTGTGGTAGAACAAGACAGTGCCATATCCTCCACGGTTTCCTGATGAAGCTCTCTAGATAATGGGACGAGACAACATCCAATACCAGCGCTTCACATCAATATTCCAGAGCAACTAAGTGTTCGTGTGTTATGTATATTTAAATCTTTAGTACCGGCATGCGAATAGTGGCAATTCGCATAGAGATTGCAATTGGCGCCAGGAATGTACTAGAACATCGCCGCCAAGTGCAATATATATGGCGGCAAGTTCCAGCCGTGGAGAATATGGTACTGGATAGTACCATAAGCACAACTGTCCCACGCCCGATAGACCCATCGCAGCCGGAAGAAATGGGGAACGTGTAGATGGAACAAGATAGTACCATATCCTCCACAGATTCCTGGTAAAGGTCTAGGAAATGGGGCAAGACAACATCCAATACCTGTGCTTCTGTACCAATATTCCTAGAACAACTAAGTGTTTGTGTGTTATGTACACATTTAAATCTTCAGTACCAGTGATTTTATTCCTAAGACCACTTTGTGCGCGTGTTATGTTTATTTAGATCTAGTAAGTAGTAGGTAAGTAATAAATTTAAAGAATTGTTGTGAATTTTAACCTTGCACTCGATGTGCATACATTATACATTTTTATCTATTAATGTCCGATTGTACAGGGACATTTTTTTAAGTGTCTCACCCGATTGGGGATTTTCCTGCTGACTATAATAAAAAAACAAATTACATATTTCTTAATGATTTTCGATAAGGAAGCCGAATTTAATGTCAAAAAATATATAGATTTACAAATTTGACAGATGAGACGCCATAAGTAGTAAAACTGATCTAATTTTATAGTTTTTAAAATTTTGTTTTTTAATGAATTTAAACCCATAACCTACTGTTTAATTTGTAAACGTTTAGTATGTAAGCCATGTAATAAATAATATCTATTTCATTTTTTTTTATGATTTTAGTCCGTAGATAGTAATATTATTGTTCCAACAATTGTTT
This sequence comes from Polydrusus tereticollis, assembly GCA_963920685.1. Lineage (NCBI taxonomy): Eukaryota > Metazoa > Arthropoda > Insecta > Coleoptera > Curculionidae > Polydrusus > Polydrusus tereticollis. Next base: position 21,789,010 of record OY987336.1, read on the forward strand.
AAATTTATGTGTCGTCGACTGAGAATTATTTTGAACCAAGTCCATTTTTATACTAATTTAAGTTAAAATCACCAACTGGTTTAATGTATAAAAATGTACCATGTCCATATCTCAAAATAACCTAAAACAACTCTATCATCTGGCAAACTGAACAATTATATTGAACCATGTCCGTCACTATCCTACTTTGTAGAATTATTTTGTATCAAGTCCACAGCCACTAATAAGGAGCCATTCAACCACGTGTCATTGGACTTGGTACAAAATAATAGTTGCATCATAACAACAACAAAGCGTGTGTGCGCACTCAAATTCCTGTGTTTATTTGTTTGTAAGAGTTTTTTAAAAGACGTACTAATATGGATCAATCACCTTTGACGTAAGTACAGTATATTATATAATTAATAATGTCTAATTCGTAGAAACTATGATTTAATAGAAGTAACAAAAATGTTACATAACCTATATTTTTTTAGTTTACTTGAACAATTAAGTGATATGAGCGATATAGATGATCCAACCTATAGACCCGATTCAAATGAAAGTTTATCTATTAATATAGGACATGACTTCCCTGAGAATGACATACTATCAGAAAATATGTCAGATTCTGCTAATGAACAAAATATTAGTAGCGCCGAGGGCAATCTAAAGTAAGTTTTGTTTGTTTAATTTGTTTCAGGGCAGCTAGAACAGGATTTCAATACAATTACTACGTAATATATGGTAACTAATTATCTGTTTGTTTTTTTTAAATTATAGTGCGGTACCAACAACCAGCACGGATAAACGTCGTTCTCGGAAGCGTAACAGGGATATAAATGAATGGAAACAAAATATTAGAAAAAGGCGTAGACAACAGGGGCTGGATTACATTGATAGTAAAGGGAAACCTGTGGAAATGAAGAACGTGAAGGGCCAGTGTGAATGTCGTTTAAAGTGCAAGCTTAAAATAAACATTGAAGACCAGAAAACTATACATTCAAGTTTTTGGCAACTGGAAGATCAAGAGAAAGCACATTTTTACAGTAAGTTTGTGGAAAGAAACGATAAAAAAAGAAGTAGACCTAGAGTTTTTCCACAGCCACAAACAAAACATAGCTATAAACAGTACGGTTTAAAATATTATTTCGAATTAAACGGTAACCGAGTACAGGTTTGTAAAAGTTTTTTTTTAAATACGCTAAATATTAGCTCTCGAAGAATATCTTATTTTTTGAACACATTTACCAAAGCACGGGAACTCCGAAAAAATCTGCACGTGGAAAACACGTGAAAAGAATCACCAATGTGGATGAACTTACCCGAATAAAAGAACACATTAATTCATTACCTCGGATGGAAAGTCACTATTGCCGAGCCAGCACAAAGAAAGAATATTTAGAACAAAACTTAACACTGAAAAAAATGTTTGACCTCTACAAGGAAAAACACCCCGATTCTGATGTCAAAATAAATGTTTATAGAAGTATTTTTAATACAAATTTTAATATTTCCTTTTTTAAACCCAAGAAGGATAGGTGCGATTTCTGTGAGGAAATGAAAAATTCTACTAATGTTTCTGATACAAGACGTGAAGAATTTGAAAACCATTTGAAAGGAAAAGAGGAAAGCAAAATAGAAAGGAACCAGGACAGAGAAACAAATGATAAAAAGATTGCATTTGTTGCATTTGATTTGCAAAATGTATATGCACTACCCAAAGCCAATGTCTCAAACTTTTTTTATAAACGTAAATTCAGTGTTTATAATTTAACAGCACATTGTTCAAAAAACAAGAAAACATACTGTGCAGTATGGCATGAAATGATATGCGGAAGGGCGGGAAATCATATTTGCAGTAGTCTTCTGAAAATTTTGGATAAGATTGTTACGGATTTTCCTGAAATAACAAAACTTGTAATTTGGTCGGATTCCTGTATTCCCCAAAATAGAAATAGTATTATGACTTGTGGATTACAGTATTTTATTAAAAATCATCCCCAAATAGAGTCGATACGACAAAAATTTTCTGAACCCGGACATACCAATGTACAAGAAGTGGATGCTGTACACAGTTTTCTTGAGAGAGAAATGCGTTATACAGAAATATACAGCCCGGTGTCGTTAATACGAAACCTCGTGCACATTGCTAATTCTACAAAAAAAATTATTATAATACAAATGAAGCCAACTGATTTCTTAAATTTCCAAACATTGTCCAAGAAATTTGCATACAAAAAAATTCCTTACACAAAAGTTAAATTTGTTCACGTCAATTCCAGTATGTACGTTGGCTATAAAACGTCTTTTACGGGTACTTTGTCTACGGTGAGACTGGATGGTACTACACGAAATCAGCGTACCACACCAAGAGATACTTTACTACACAACTTTAATAATGTGAAACAAATTACAGAAAAGCCATTGTTGGAGCCCAAGAAAAAAGCTGATATCAAGTCCATGCTAAAATACATGCCCCAGGTAGACAAACAATTTTTTGGACATTTTGTTCTATAAATCCGAGTTCTATTTAATGTAATAACAATTTAATAAATATGTTGAATCAAATGTGTATGATTTTTGCCTTAAACGTATTTTTTACATGGACATGGTTTAGTATTTTTTTGCCGCAAAGAAATTTTGCAATATAACTGAAATTCATCTTGAATCATGTCCATCTTACAAAAGTCAAATGTCATTTTAGTTTTGTGAAAACAAGTACAATTTTGTTTATCTCATAATATTAAGCTAATTTAAATTGTAAATAAAACTGTAGTTCTATTCACGAAAGAAAAATCATTATCCCAACTTTTAAATCCAAATACTACGCGTTTAACATTTTGGGACTTGGTTCAAAATAATTCTCAGTCGACGGTGTGTCAAGTACATTTCAGTGTTACTAAATAAAATTGGTTTAATATAAGTTGATGACACTAACTCTTTTTGTAGGAATAAACTGTTTTTTCTTATATTTCAGTTTCATTATTGCTTCTGCACACAAATAAAAGTTACTTTTTAATTTGTATATGTTTAGTATGTAAGTTATGTAATAAAAAAATATTTAATTCAGATTTGTGGTTTAATTTACAAATATAATATGACTGCGTACAAGAAAAAGTTATTTTCACAATTAATATTGGTTTGCAAGTCATAAGCTTTACCTATAATAAAATCTTAAAACTAAAGTAGTGAAGGTTCATTCTACATTTTTAGGTCAGCGACGCGCCAGAACAAAACCGACTCGCCTTAAGTGAGGGCGTCGCGACACTTAACTTATAGAAAAGTAATTATTTACACCGCTGTTTGTTGTCTCAGATGTAGTAACACATCAGATTTTATTTTATTAAAATGTCACAGCTCTACTAAATAAAGTTGAAGGTGATTAATGGAAACAAAAATATTAAAGTGCAAATTAAGTATAGGTTAAAAATATAGATATACCACAAAGGTGTTAAATTGTGTAAAACAAAAACTGCGCATTCATTTAAAATACTATATTATGATTTATATTATTTAAATGCTACACATACTAATTAAGGTTAGGCAGACAATTCAATTATTAAAATAAAAAAAAAAGGTGAAATTTTGTAAACAAAAGTAAATGTACATTCTTAGGGGATTATGGGAATATTAGTATCCCAATCAGCATCAATGTGTTCATTTCTATTATTGCACTGTACATATATTTCGGGTATAACGAGTTGGTACAACGATCTAGAACACATTGAACAATTAGATCTAGGTTAGAATTTCCTAATTTCCGCTTAATATGCGTATTCACATGGTTATGCGTTTATGCAGAATCTAAGAAATATTGGTGTATGTAATAACAGAAATGACACAACGTATTAATCCTAGATGTTTGTACAATGATATAACTTTGAGTAACACAAAACACACTAGCCGTATCGTCTTCAACGTCAAGCTCTAGATTTTCATCTCCTGACTCGACTTCAACTATCGCCAAATTATTTATATCTTCTCTTTGCATGTGGCAAAATGAAAATTAAAAATTGTCTTCATTAAACTCAGCAGTCAGATTGTGAAGTTAGTAACTCGATATCCATCGGTACATTTTCCATTTTAACGCGTACTTAACTTTAATCTTCTCTAACTTTAACTCTGCAAAATTCAAATTACAACAGTTGCTAAACTGTATGCTTTTATCTTACTTTGGTGGGCAGAGATCGAAGAGCAGGGTAGGGACAGCGAGAGAAATTTGGACAACATGAACATAGACACACTCTTGACAGATGACGAGCCAGATAATAGCAACATGGTTTACACTCAAGACAATAATTTGCCTATAATTAACAATTATTTGGGAATATATTCAAATAATCTCATAATTTTCCCAATCAATAACTCAAAATTTACCAACATACGAAGGTATTTCAAGTGACGATGACTCATATGTTCTAAAAACACTACCACAGCCATCAGCTAAACCTAAATTTGACAAAAGTAAGTCTAATAATTCCATTAAAAAATTTGGCAAAATTAAAATCACTTCGTTTTTATCTGGATTTCATCGAGAGTTTGGCAACAAACCGACAACAGCAAAATTTTAGGCGCCTAAACCAGCTTTTCGATGAGTGTGTTAATTCATTTTAACTTTCCCCCTCTTCTCATTATACTTATATACAGTGTTTAACCAAAGCTAGTTTTAACTTTATTTCATTGCATCGTTTACTAGAAGGAAGTGAAAATGACTATTGAATGTCCATTTTGTGAGACAACGTTTTCAAGGATAGATAATTTAAAGCGTCATGTGAAGACTGTTAGTAAAAAGGCGGTAGAAAAACCTCAGATTAAACCCACTGTTCAAAACCACACATCAAATCCAAATTTGGTAAGTTTCCACAGAATTTTTTAAATCAACCTACTAAAATAGGTGTAACACCTATATTTGGTGGTGTTGTAATTTTATGATGTGACATTTAACTTCAAGTAATAATTTATAAAATTATTTTCTAGATCGCAAATATTGTCAAAAATGCAGGAAATTTATCATAAAGAAGTTATGGTCTTATCACATGAGAACAAATTCATACAAATCAAATTACAGTCAAAGCACATTAGAAAACCTCAGCTTTTCAAGTAAGAATCATTTTCCTACAAGATTAACCCCATCATCCATTATTTAAATATTAAAGATTTTTTTACTGAACTGTCACTAAAAATCAAAAAAAATTATGGAGAATGAAATTCGAAGACACATGTATTAAATTGAACATGGAATTATTTGGTCTATACATGAATCCAAGAGATGAAACTAAGCAAATAAAATCATTCAATATCCCATACAGAGTTGTGTGATAGCTCAGATTTATCAGTCGAATTGGATGAAATTATTAAAATAATTGATGTGAAGTCGAGCGAGTTTGCGGAAAAAGATAAACCATTTTTAATACTATAAAAGAAAGTATATCACTTGCCCGCCATTAATAAAGCGTTTGTTGAGCGCATAAGTGGGAAAGAAATTCTACACAATTTGAAGCATCGCTAAAAGAAGAGAATCGACATTCCTAGAACAACTAAGTGTTTGTGTGTTATGTACACATTTAAATCTTCAGTACCAGTGATTTTATTCCTAAGACCACTTTGTGCGCGTGTTATGTTTATTTAGATCTAGTAAGTAGTAAGTAATAACTTTAAAGAATTGTTGTGAATTTTAACCTTGCACTCGATGTGCATACATTATACATTTTGGTCTATTAATGTCCGATTGTACAGGGACATTTTTTTAAGTGTCTCACCCGATTGGGGATTTTCCTGCTGACTATAATAAAAAAACAAATTACATATTTCTTAATGATTTTCGATAAGGAAGCCGAATTTAATGTCAAAAAATATATAGATTTACAAATTTGACAGATGAGACGCCATAAGTAGTAAAACTGATCTAATTTTATAGTTTTTAAAATTTTGTTTTTTAATGAATTTAAACCCATAACCTACTGTTTAATTTGTAAACGTTTAGTATGTAAGCCATGTAATAAATAATATCTATTTCATTTTTTTTTATGATTTTAGTCCGTAGATAGTAATATTATTGTTCCAACAATTGTTTAAATTTATGTGTGTCAAGTACATTTCAGTGTTACTAAATAAAATTGGTTTAATATAAGTTGATGACACTAACTCTTTTTGTAGGAATAAACTGTTTTTTCTTATATTTCAGTTTCATTATTGCTTCTGCACACAAATAAAAGTTACTTTTTAATTTGTATATGTTTAGTATGTAAGTTATGTAATAAAAAAATATTTAATTCAGATTTGTGGTTTAATTTACAAATATATATATATGACTGCGTACAAGAAAAAGTTATTTTCACAATTAATATTGGTTTGCAAGTCATAAGCTTTACCTATAATAAAATCTTAAAACTAAAGTAGTGAAGGTTCATTCTACATTTTTAGGTCAGCGACGCGCCAGAACAAAAGCGACTCGCCTTAAGTGAGGGCGTCGCGACACTTAACTTATAGAAAAGTAATTATTTACACCGCTGTTTGTTGTCTCAGATGTAGTAACACATCAGATTTTATTTTATTAAAATGTCACAGCTCTACTAAATAAAGTTGAAGGTGATTAATGGAAACAAAAATATTAAAGTGCAAATTAAGTATAGGTTAAAAATATAGATATACCACAAAGGTGTTAAATTGTGTAAAACAAAAACTGCGCATTCATTTAAAATACTATATTATGATTTATAATTTAAATGCTACACATACTAATTAAGGTTAGGCAGACAATTCAATTAAAATAAAAAAAAAGGTGAAATTTTGTAAACAAAAGTAAATGTACATTCTTAGGGGATTATGGGAATATTAGTATCCCAATCAGCATTAATGTGTTCATTTCTATTATTGCACTGTACATATATTTCGGGTATAACGAGCTGGTACAACGATCTAGAACACATTGAACAATTAGATCTAGGTTAGAATTTCCTAATTTCCGCTTAATATGCGTATTCACATGGTTACGCGTTTATGCAGAATCTAAGAAATATTGGTGTATGTAATAACAGAAATGACACAACGTATTAATCCTAGATGTTTGTACAATGATATAACTTTGAGTAACACAAAACACACTAGCCGTATCGTCTTCAACGTCAAGCTCTAGATTTTTATCTCCTGACTCGACTTCAACTATCGCCAAATTATTTATATCTTCTCTTTGCATGTGGCAAAATGAAAATTAAAAATTGTCTTCATTAAACTCAGCAGTCAGATTGTGAAGTTAGTAACTCGTATCCATCGGTACATTTTCCATTTTAACGCGTACTTAACTTTAATCTTCTCTAACTTTAACTCTGCAAAATTCAAATTACAACAGTTGCTAAACTGTATGCTTTTATCTTACTTTGGTGGGCAGAGATCGAAGAGCAGGGTAGGGACAGCCAGAGAAATTTGGACAACATGAACATAGACACACTCTTGACAGATGACGAGCCAGATAATAGCAACATGGTTTACACTCAAGACAATAATTTGCCTATAATTAACAATTATTTGGGAATATATTCAAATAATCTCATAATTTTCCCAATCAATAACTCAAAATTTACCAACATACGAAGGTATTTCAAGTGACGATGACTCATATGTTCTAAAAACACTACCACAGCCATCAGCTAAACCTAAATTTGACAAAAGTAAGTCTAATAATTCCATTAAAAAATTTGGCAAAATTAAAATCACTTCGTTTTTATCTGGATTTCATCGAGAGTTTGGCAACAAACCGACAACAGCAAAATTTTAGGCGCCTAAACCAGCTTTTCGATGAGTGTGTTAATTCATTTTAACTTTCCCCCTCTTCTCATTATACTTATATACAGTGTTTAACCAAAGCTAGTTTTAACTTTATTTCATTGCATCGTTTACTAGAAGGAAGTGAAAATGACTATTGAATGTCCATTTTGTGAGACAACGTTTTCAAGGATAGATAATTTAAAGCGTCATGTGAAGACTGTTAGTAAAAAGGCGGTAGAAAAACCTCAGATTAAACCCACTGTTCAAAACCACACATCAAATCCAAATTTGGTAAGTTTCCACAGAATTTTTTAAATCAACCTACTAAAATAGGTGTAACACCTATATTTGGTGGTGTTGTAATTTTATGATGTGACATTTAGCTTCAAGTAATAATTTATAAAATTATTTTCTAGATCGCAAATATTGTCAAAAATGCAGGAAATTTATCATAAAGAAGTTATGGTCTTATCACATGAGAACAAATTCATACAAATCAAATTACAGTCAAAGCACATTAGAAAACCTCAGCTTTTCAAGTAAGAATCATTTTCCTACAAGATTAACCCCATCATCCATTATTTAAATATTAAATTTTTACTGAACTGTCACTAAAAATCAAAAAAAATTATGGAGAATGAAATTCGAAGACACATGTATTAAATTGAACATGGAATTATTTGGTCTATACATGAATCCAAGAGATGAAACAAAGCATATAAAATCATTCAATATCCCATACAGAGTTGTGTGATAGCTCAGATTTTTCAGTCGAATTGGATGAAATTATTAAAATAATTGATGTGAAGTCGAGCGAGTTTGCGGAAAAAGATAAACCATTTTTAATACTATAAAAGAAAGTATATCACTTGCCCGCCATTAATAAAGCGTTTGTTGAGCGCATAAGTGGGAAAGAAATTCTACACAATTTGAAGCATCGCTAAAAGAAGAGAATCGACATTTCGACAGACACTTAAAAAAGTTTTTCAGTAGCAACGAAAATTAAATTTAAAATTGGTTTGGGTCTTCCTTAAAAGCAGTGGTGCAAGTCAACCCTTGGCTTTATCTAGGTCCACGCTAAGCTGGCTCCTTCCTCTGATACACCGATGTCAGAAAGCCAAAAGGATGTCGAAGTAGAAGATAACCTGACTTTAACGTTAAATAAACCATATGTTATAAACATATTCTTAAAGTTTTAATTATTTTTGCTGTCTGTGATATCCTGAATTAATTTGTTTGTGAACATGTGTGATTTGGGGGAGAAAAATAATTATACATGCGGCAATACAACAGAAATAGTGTTTTTTAAGCAAGAAAAACGAAACAATGTAGGACAAAAAATTAAAACTGAGTACAGTGAGGATGAGGAAACCGTACAAATAGGGTAAGTATGCTGATCTCAGAATTTTATTTATTTGTGCTTCATTAAAAATAGGTACCCTCATCCATTCCAAATTAGGCGGTCTTTTATTTCTCTTTAGGTACCTAGGTATTACACTCGGTATTACAGTATTTAAATTATAAACTGTAAACAGTGCTGGTTATATCAAATCAAATCAAATCAAAAATTTTTTTTTTAATAATAATTTATTATTGACCTCAAAACAGTTTACAATAAAACTGGCACCGAGGCCTACAAATTGTATGGTATAATTATTTACATTCAAATAAAGTTATTAATATTATTTTGGAATATGTGCTCAGATTTTGTACAAACCTTTTAGAGACACCCTGTATAAGATGTTTGTTTAGTGTTTTCTAATTCAGAAGGTAAAATAATATACGTTATACCTTCAAAAAACTAAAATTCCAAAGAAGGGCGTGACATCAAAAAATTTTTGCCTGTGACGAATTGTTTAAGGAAATAAGAAATTTGGACCCCCCCCCCCCCCGTATTACAATCCTAAATACGCCACTAGTATGTTCTCATTATAATAATAAATTCAATGTTTTGTAACCCATTGGTGCGGATAATCTTTTGGTAAGATAAGCCGAATATAAAAATGCATTGATGCGGCCAGCACATGTTCAGGAAATCTACTATCAATAATTAGTAGGGGAGAACTATCGATAGTTTAGACTATCGAAGTACATCGATAGTTTTTACTTACAATCAATGGTATTCGATAGTCGACTCTAGCGCCCATTACCAGTAAGAAGTAAGGTTAGGTTAGAGGAATCACCGAATCACTGCAATGTTGGGTATTATGGGTATCCTTTTCTACGTTTCGACGGTAGAAAACGTAGAAAAGGTAGAATAATATAACTGTCGAAAAATGTGAGGTTATGTGTGGTCGTTGTTGACAGTTTTGACGTTGTTTTTATGTCATTTTGTTTTTTCAAGCGTTCTCTAATCTAAGTTTCAAAGAGATTCACACGTAACTTACCTAGGTAGAATACCTTATGTTTTCGACGCACGTCTACTGTATTCTACCAAGGTAAACTACCTAAAGTTTTCTACTGACCCAGTTATTCCGAAAGGCAAACAAATGTAGTTTATATTTCTTTATCCTGCCACTTAAATGTCTATACTCTATTTTCCTTTATATAGTTCTTAATATTGCACGTCAGTTTCTTGGTATTTCCATGGAGTATTCTTTGTGGAATCCTATTATATTCCTGTATACTTCTATATATTGGTGAGTCCTGTCCCTTTTTAGTTCTAGCATATGAATTTCTTAATTCATGGTTTGTTCTTGTGTTGTATGTGTAGAATTGTCTGTTATTTTGTAGTTTTACACTGGTTTTAAGTTTATTATTTTGTATATCATGTATTAGTTTGGTTTGTTCAAATACTTTCAATTGATTTATTTTCAGGTATGTCACTTTTTTATATATTTCCTCACTGGGCGTGTAGTAATTCATCCCGAATATTAATTTAATCGCTTTGTTTTGTAGTCTTTGGAGCTGATCCAACTGTCTAGTACATGTATTTCCCCAGCAGGGCATTAGGTATCGCATATGTGGCTCTATAAAACTGTTGTAAAGAAGCTGTCCAGATTTTTTATTGATTTGGTGAGCACATCTTCTAATAGAGCCCAACATAGGAACTATTTTGTTTATCACACCATTTACGTGGTTTTTCCAGGATAGATTATCTGTGATAGTTAGTCCAAGGTATTTATATTCAGTAACTCTTTTGATATTTGTTTCATTAATTTTGATTTGTGGATTGCACGGTGGTTTACTTTTCTGCCTAATAACCATAAATACTGTTTTCTGGACGTTTAAAGAAAGTTTATTGTAACACAGCCAGTTAAAATACTTTACTAGATCACTATTGACAGTTTCTTCAAGTTGTTTTTCACTTTCTCCAGAATATATTAGCACTGTGTCATCTGCAAATTTGAAATATTTTGCTGTCAGGTTGGTGAATTTCAGATTGTGCACGTATAACAAGTATAACAGTGGTCCGAGAACAGATCCCTGTGGGACACCTGTATTTAGTATCTGTTCTTCGCTATGTTCACCATTTATTGCAGTGTAGTGTTTTCTACCGCTTGAGTATGTTTTCAGTAGTCCATGGCATGTACCTCGAAAGCCCATTTTGTATAACTTGTTCATCAAAAGTTCAATATTCACTGTGTCGAATGCCTTCTGTAGATCAACAAATACTGCCAGTACATATTTGTTTTTGTCCATTTCACTCGTTATATGTTCTAGTAGGTCCACTGTTGCCCCTTGGGTACTACTTTTTTTTTGAAATCCATATTGTTGATGATCAAACTTAAATGTTGCTTCTATGAATGTTACTAGTCTTTCCTTGATAATTTTTTCTATAACTTTTGAGAAGGTGCTTATTAGTGAAATTGGCCTGTAGTTGTTCATGTCTTCATGTGTTCCTTTTTTGTAGATTGGTATGATTTTAGCTGTTTTTAGTTCTGTGGGATAGTTTCCGGTTTGCAGTATGTTATTTGTCAGCTTGACAAAAGTGGGTCCGATGGTATTGATCAGCATTAGTAAGTCTTTTTTTGTAATTTTGTCTGTGCCTGGGGCGCAGTTATTTTTCAGTTCATTTATTTTGGCTGTTATCTCCTTTATGTTTGTTGGCTCTAGGTTTATGTTTTGTGCATTTTCTTCCTCAATAACCTGTGTTTGTTGATTATGTTTTATTTTTTTTGCCAGTGCTTCCCCTACTTTTGCAAAATGTCTGTTAAACTCTGTTGCTATATCTTTACTTTTTTCTATTGATTTTCCTTTTTCGTTTTTTATTTTGTTTATATTTTTTTTCTTGCTTCTGTTACGGTTGCATATTTCGTCTATTACTGCCCAGGTTTTCTTAGAATCTCCCTTGACTTGCTCAAATTTCATTTCTGCGTATGTTTTTTGTAGTCTTTTTCTTAGATTGTTTAGTGTATTTCTAGCTTTTTATATTCTTTTTCACTTTGTTCGTTTTGTATTCTCTTCCATCTAATGTATAGTTTGTCTTTTTCTTTTAGTTTAGTCAGATATTCTTTTGTGATCCAGTAGTTATTTTGTTTTATTTTAAGTGATTTCTCTTTTGTACATTCCTCTTTAGTGGTGTTAATTATGTGTGCAAGTTCTTGAAAAGTTTCTATTTTACATTTTTCCATTTTTACTTTTATTGTATCCAGCCAGGCTTGCTCCACAAGATACTGTTTTTTTATTATTTCTTTATACAGTGAGTCGAGCAGTCCCCAGACATCTGGTAGAGAAAAAATTCCAAAACATACTGATAACTCGTACAAAGAAAAAAGTGAAATGCAAATGATAAACCAGAAAGAAAATCCCTCGGAAAATCCATATAATAACCCTGAAAATACAACGGAGAACACAACATATATGCTAGACACAATGCTCTCAGCTATTGAAGTTATCCTAACCTTTACAGAAAAAGACATATTCCATCAAAAAGAATTATCAGATATGAGAGGTGCAACTTTTAAATTACACAATATTGTCACCAAATTAGCCTATAAAGTTGGAAAACTCGAAACAGAAAATATTATGTTAGAACAACAAATAAAAACACATAATATTAGATCAAAATCACCACTACTAGATCACAATTTTCCACCATTAAAAGAAAAGAGTAAGCTACATAATGTCGGCACCAACGAAAAAACATATAAACTGCTGGCCACTCGAACTTACCGATAGAGATTTTTAGGCAAAATTTAAAGTTTAATATTTTCAACAGGAATGTAAATTTTTCAACGCCGATTGCAGATTTTGAAAGCTGGTTTTTTTCGGATTAAGCTGCATGACGTATATTTATTGTAGGACCATAGGTTTATTATATACGGGGTGATCAATAATGTCATGCAAAAAATCAAAAAGTTTGTATGAGTGAAATTTCCAAAATAAATTTTTTTGGTCGTTGCAATAGGGTCCGTTACTTAGGTAACATCAATATCTCTAGACGTTTTTGTCAGTTTTTGGATTAAGGACGTTAGGTCTTGTACACACTACTAAACATAAAATGTGGGTAGCAAAATTTTTAAAATGCTATAACTTGACATTGGATGGACGGTTCTTCTCTGAATGATGTATACAAGGCCTTTTTGGAGATATTTGAGACTGGTATGAGGTATGCATTCCCTGAATTCAGGGAGGTACCTAGACCATCTAGTAGGGGCATTGTTTGGTTTAATGGCCAACTTCGTCAGATGAGAGAGACCTTACACCTCTTACAGGAAGTCTACCAAAACAGACCATCCCCAATTTTAAAGAACGAGATAAATTCATTTAAAAAATGTTATAAACGTAAAATTCAGGATGCAAAAAAGACAGCATACACAAACCACATTTTAAATTCAACCAATGTTGTAAGAACATCTTGGGATATAATAAACCAGGTAAGGGGTGTAAATAGAATGTCTGATCAGGAAGTGAATTTGACCGCGAATGAGTTTAACGACTTTTTTTCCAGTATAGCAGAGACAATTATAGAATCTATACCAAAAACAGCAGACAACTTCCAAAAATATCTACCTGACAGGTCAAAAAACAATCTGAACTTTGAGTTTAGTGAGGTTGGATTTGTGCAGGTGAGAGATGCAATCGATGCTCTTAAGAAGAAAGCCAGTAAGGATGTGTACGGTATGAATGTCTCATTAGTAAAGCAACTAAAGCATCATTTGATACCATGTCTTACAAAACTTTTTAATACAAGCATCAGAAATGGGGTCTTTCCGGAGTGTTTTAAGATTTCTAAGGTGGTACCAGTTTTTAAAAAAGGGTCAGTAAATGATACAAATAATTATAGACCAATATCTCTTATTCCAGTTTTGTCCAAGATCTTAGAACTCATACTAAAACAGCAACTTTACAAATATTTTGATGAAAAAAATCTATTTGCAGCCATCCAGTTTGGCTTTAGAGTAAAATACTCGACTACTCTAGCTATAACAAATTTATTAGAGTATATAGTGGATGCCTTTGAGAGTGGTCAGTATGCCCATGCAGCTTTCTGTGACCTCTCGAAGGCTTTTGATTGTGTCTCCCACTCTGTACTTCTGTCCAAACTTATATCATATGGAATGGGGCAGAGAAGTGTAAAACTGATGGGGAGTTATTTGCAGGATAGAAAACAGCAAACAGCCTTTAAGGGTGAAGTTTCACAGAGATTGGAGATGAAGCATGGGGTGCCCCAGGGATCCATACTTGGGCCCCTTCTGTTTCTAATCTATATAAATGACATTCAAGGTGCATCACCAAACTCTAGACTCTGGCTGTTTGCTGATGATACTACATTGGCTGGCCGAGGTGTAAGTCTGAATGAATTGGTGAATGAGGTGAATGGGGAAGTGCAAGGATTGCAAGAATGGTTCAGTGTAAATAAGCTGACAATGAATCAAGATAAAACAGTATGCATGACTTTTAGTTTGAGAGAGATTCCTGAAGGCAATGCTAAAATGGTGAAATTTCTGGGAGTACATCTTGACCCACTCCTGACTTTTGAGAGGCACATTGATAAAATAGCGGGAAAACTATCTAAAAATATCTTTCTGCTAAAGAATCTCTTCAAGATTCTGCCACCAGCAGTATTGCTACAGGCATTTCACAGTACTTTTCAGTCGGTTTGTGTGTATGCGATTCTGGCCTGGGGTCATTCTGCTCATTCCAACCGCATCTTTGGACTGCAAAGGAGGGCAGTACGTGTGATTGCTGGATTAGGGTATAGGGAGGATGTCCGAGGATCTTTTGTTGATTTGAGAATTCTGACTATACCAAGTAGATACATTTACGAGTGTCTAATTTATGCCCACTCTAATGTTGCCCGATATAACCAAAATAGTTTTTACCACCGGTATGACACGCGAAATGGGCACAGCATTCGATTGGAATTTCTAAGACTACATAGGAGCCGCATCTCAGTAAATTATTATGCTCCAGTTTTCTATAACAGGGTGCCTGATAACATTAAGTTGCTAGGAGATAATCAATTTAAGAATAAGATTAAGACCTTCCTTTTAAGTAAAGCCTTCTATAGCATGGACGAGTTCCTTAATAGTCCTGTGACATTGTGATTTATATATTTTAAACTCGGTTAATGTAATAATATTGTTTTTGTAATTTCTTGTAATCATTTCCTGTTAAATTTAAGCGTGTCCTTATTTTTCTTTTTAATCTGTTTATGTTGGCCTACTTCGAGAGGTCGTATTTTGGTTTTGATATGTTTTAGTTTAAGTATATTCTGGATATGTTATATGAACAATGTTTTTTAGTCCTTATACACGGTACCCGCTGACGTAAGGAATGATATAATTTGTATCAAATACTTGAATAAAGTTTGAATTTGAATTTGAATTTGAATTTGAATTTGATGATTTTTGCGGATTTGGAATCCTTATTTCACGTAGATTTTCTACGATCTAAATATTTTATTTGAGGGTGGAAATTTACACATTATACCGGGTCGAAAATATGTACCACCCCGATGCCCATATTTATGATCGACTGTAATTTCTACGCGACGCGTCAATTTCAAAGTAGGCATTGCAAAAACAAATTTGTTGCTATGGAATTAAAAATAGTTAACATTATTTTAAAAATAACCTGACACATTTCAATGTTATAATTTTGTAAATTTTAATTAATATGAGGCGTTTAACCACGACAGAAAGAGAAAATTGCATTCGACTTCTCAACGAAGGAATGCTAAAAAAGCAAATTGCGCGCATTTACAATGTCAGCCAAAAGACAATTTATAATTTAAACCGTCGCGTCGAAACTACTGGTGATCATAATTATGGGCATGGGGGTGGACATACAAAAAAAATAAACCAAAGAACCCAAAGAATTTTAATTCGAGAAGCTATGGTGAATAGAACAAAGAACTCTAGGAAACTAAATGACTCTTTAAGGCAACAAACTGGGGTGAGAGTTTCGAACAGAACAGTAAGAAGAACATTGAATAAAAACAACTTAAGGTGAGAATTTATTTTTACAAAAACAACATAATGCCAAACATTTTAAATTTTAGAGCCCGTCGCAGAGCAAAATGTGTGTTGTTATTACGACACCATAGAGCGAATAGGCGGGCATGGGCAAATCGGCATGCGAATTGGGGTAATGCAGAGTGGAGCCATTGTTTATTTTCTGACGAAACAAGATTTAATTTGATTCACTCCGATGGCCGAATATTAGTTTGGAGAGGGCCAAATCAGCGGTATTTGGAGGAAAACATGGCCCCTCAAGAGGCATTTGGTGGCGGAGGTGTAACAGTATGGGGAGGTATCATAAGAAATGGTAAAACCGAGCTATTCATTACCAACCAAACTGTTAACGCTAATGTTTATCAGGAGGAAATTTTGCAACCTATTGTTGTTCCTTTTGCTCGAAATTACGGTCCAGAATTTCTATTGGTGGATGACAACGCTCCACCTCATAGAGCGCGAAGGATCACAGAGTTTTTGCAGGCACAGAACATCAATAGGATGGACTGGCCTGCAAAGTCTCCGGATCTTAATGTCATCGAACACGTTTGGTCTTATTTAAAACTTAAAGTAAGATCGCGTGATGTACCCCCTGCAACCTTTGCAACGCTTAATGAGGCCATTCGTGAAGAATGGGAGAATATTCCACAAGATTTTATAAATAATCTTGTGGATACTCTACCAAACAGATGTCGGGAAGTAATACGTCGAGCAGGAGGACCAACAAAATATTAGTTCCTTTTTTTTATAATGCACCTACTTAATTTCGGGTAAATTATTACCAAAGATTAGGTATTTAAAGATAGGACACTTGGCATTTTTCCATTGATATTTGCCGGTTGCTTTTAATGACCTCGTCCTTTTAACACGCTATTGCCAACAAATACCCAATTTCATTTTAAGCTCCAAAAATGCAAGGTTGTAATTCCCATCTTTGACGCAGTGGGTTGAAAACAAAAATTAATGGACAAACAATTTATGTTTTTCAGGCCATTTTTTTTTATTAACTAAAAATTACCAATATCAATTATCACTAGGTATCCTTTTCCATACATACCTAATCTTTGTTATTACAGTATATCAGATTTTTTTAGGGATTGCAGTAACCTTTAAATTAGGCTTAGAATTAGAAATTTTGTAAGGATTGACTTTGGGCCGTTGTTAACCAATCTTGTATATTGTAGAATATAATGTAATAAACTTGTTCTTGTCGCTATGTTTTTGTCTATTATCGACCCGGTATAATGTGTAAATTTCCACCCTCAAATAAAATATTTAGATCGTAGAAAATCTACGTGAAATAAGGATTCCAAATCCGCAAAAATCATCAAGAACCGTCCATCCAATGTCAAGTTATAGCATTTTAAAAATTTTGCTACCCACATTTTATGTTTAGTAGTGTGTACAAGACCTAACGTCCTTAATCCAAAAACTGACAAAAACGTCTAGAGATATTGATGTTACCTAAGTAACGGACCCTATTGCAACGACCAAAAAAATTTATTTTGGAAATTTCACTCATACAAACTTTTTGATTTTTTGCATGACATTATTGATCACCCCGTATATAATAAACCTATGGTCCTACAATAAATATACGTCATGCAGCTTAATCCGAAAAAAACCAGCTTTCAAAATCTGCAATCGGCTTTGAAAAATTTACATTCCTGTTGAAAATATTAAACTTTAAATTTTGCCTAAAAATCTCTATCGGTAAGTTCGAGTGGCCAGCAGTTTAGTTCAATAACATTATCACCAGTAGTGCAGAATAAGAAGACAGAGAAAAAAGAAGAATGGAAGACACCTTCAAAAATAAGCCAATGTGAAATTTTAGTTAAACCAAAAAACCCAGAGAGTAAAGAAAACATAGTAAGAGAAATAAAAAAACATTTAAATGAAAACGGAGTCAATGAGAAATTCAAAAACATTCGGCATCTACAAAGCGGCAGTATAATTGTTGAATGTCAAAATGAAGATCAACAAAAAAGATTACAATCGGTATTAAAAAGTCAAGACAGTCTAGAAACAAAAGTGTTTCAAAATAGTGACCCTATGCTAATATCCATGTTCAAGATGGCGTCAAGTGAAGACGTGAAATTAATGTCTGCTGATAAAAGACGTTTAAAGTGCTGCAAAACCAAATATAGCAGTGTAAATACGTGTATAATATGTGGAAATGTCTACCACAATTCATGTGCGACAAGAGACTGGGGTGAAAAAGTAGTATTTATCGATAATTCCCGTCTGATGTGCAAAGAACATGAGGGGTTGCTAACCTCTGCTGACGAAGCAAAAAACGTAGAAATACGTCTTCTGAACGAGCTGGTGGCTGAATTAAGAAGCAAGAATGAAATATTAGAAGAAAATAATGCATTGCTGAAAGGAACAATCAAGTTACAGGAAGAAAAACTTGAGGAAAATGCAAGGTTAGTAGTGCAAGAAAAAACAGCAGTAAACATCGGGACTCCCGCCAAAACCAATGCTACATCATCATCGGAAGGCGCCCGCGCCGATGCAAGCATGCCTGCATTGCCTGCTGAAAATGTCGATATTCTAAATTCTAAAATCCAAAGTGACAGTAGTAGTTCAAATGAATCGGCACTACTGTCAAACAACGACGTACGTCATGATGACACCGCAAATGTCACAACAAATGAGTCAAATGGCGGTGCTGTTGATACTGGAATGCAAAACCAAATCCAAGAAAAGGAGCCACAAATCCCGGAAAAACCCTGGGAAAGACAAAGGCAACGGGGCTTCAGACGCCCAAATAAACCAAATATCATGACCTCTGAGCAGGAAACCCTCATTAAACCAAGAAGCCGCCCAGAGCCTCTGAGGGGCAGTTGTAACAACCCAGCTGCTCCCACACTCAAAACAGCTCAACGAATGGCATCTTTATTCGTATCGGGATTAGCAATAGATGTTACAGCAGAAAACATCATAGAATTTCTCAAATCAAACGGCCTTGATGGTGGCTGCTCCTGCGAGAAAATGAAAACAAAAAAGGACAAATACAGGGGATCCTTCAAACTTTCAGTTCCTCACATTGATAGAGATAAGTACTTGGCGTCCTCACTCTGGCCTGTGGGAATCATTATCAACCATTTTCTGAACATCCAGAGCCGCATGATGGTAAACCAGAGGGAAAACAAACAACAAATCTAAACATTATGCATATTAATGCCAGATCTCTTCGAAACAAAACAAATGAACTGGAATCATTTTTAGCAGACAAGACTATAGACATATTGTGTATTACTGAACACTGGCTTACTGAAGAGGAAATAGATGTTCTGCAGGTGGAGAACTTCAGGGTCGGTGCCTTCTCATCTAGGAAGGAATTCATTGGCGGAGGTACTCTCATCCTAGCTAGACATAACCTTAAATTGTGCCCAGCAAATATAAACACAGACTTTATTATTGAAAAAACTGTCGAATATTGTTGTATTTTTATTGAACCTCTAAGCCTTTATATTTTAGCCTTTTATCGCCCACCTTCTGGCGACCTGGACACCTTCTTGGCGGCAATTGACGGGGTTCTCTCCAGACTTGTCACAAGGGGAAAGGTTATTCTTGCAGGTGATTTTAACATCAAATTCAACACTGGGGCAGCAGATACAAACAGGTTTTGTGACCTGATGGAAAGTTTTGAACTGAGACAAACAGTGTTTCAGCCAACGCGACAAGAGGCATGTCTGGATAATGTTTTCGTGAGTCCTGAGGTAAACGTAATATCAGTAAGTCTCATTGATGTAAATGTGTCAGATCATGTATGCCAGATTGTGGAATGTGAGGTAGAGAGCTGCATGACTGACCCTGTGGAAACTCAAAAGGTATGCAGACCCATAACTCAGCAGGGTTTATATGTCTTCCATGCCATTCTCAGTGAGGAGACATGGGACTTCCTGACGCATGATGTGGATGTTCAGAGAGGGTGCAATGTTTTTATGAGAGTCCTAGAGAGTGCATGTACACAGGCTTTTCCTGAAAAAATATATAAGGTAAGATCTAACCAACTTAATAACATTTCCTGGTTCAGCGATGAGCTTAGAGCAATGCGAGACCATCTTGCTTTCCTAGGGGAACTACATCGCCAGTACAACTTAAAAAATAAAACGAGTTATGATATCTATGGGCTTAATGTGAAGTTAATCAAAACAGCAAAAAATTGCATACTATTACCTTTAACTAAATTAATAAACCTATGCTTAAAAAATAGTGTTTTTCCAGATTGTCTTAAGCTAGCTGTTGTAAAGCCAATTTTCAAAAAGGGTGATCCGTCAGTGCCTAACAACTACAGACCAATTTCCCTCCTTCCCATCATCTCAAAGGTTTTAGAGAAGTGTATTGCCGTGCAGATAGTTGAACATTTTGAACTAAATGAGTTGTTTACAATACATCAATGGGGGTTTAGAAAGGACAGAAACACTGTCAAGGGAATTCTAGATCTTGTCTCGGGCGTGACGGAGGCATTTAATAGGAAACAATATAACTCAGTTTTGTTTTGTGACCTAAGCAAGGCTTTTGACTGCGTCGACCATGGGATCCTTCTTAATAAACTCCAGCATTATAAATTCTCGACTAGCAGCATCCAACTCATCAAATCATACCTGGAATCCAGGTTTCAAGTGGTGAGGGTTGGCGGGGTGACATCAGCAAGGAGCAAAATTGACATTGGAGTGCCCCAAGGCTCAATCCTTGGGCCTATACTATTCTTAATTTATGTTAATAACTTGCCAACAAACGATAGTAATGAACAATACACACTCTATGCTGATGACACAACGGTGGCCTTCCCTGCTGATACCTTGGAGGAGTCACTGAGGGGTTCCATGGTGGCAAGGGAGAGAGCCGAAGGCTGGTTTTGCTCAAATCGATTACTGTTAAATATGGAAAAGACTAACACAGTCATCTTTATAATGCGCGAACTGAATGTACCCAATCCCAGTGAGGTAAACTTCTTGGGGGTTGTGTTGGACCCAAAGTTGCAATGGGGAAATCACATAAGTGCTCTGACAAATAGGCTCAATAGGTCTATATTCGTATTGAGGCATATATCTCAATGTGTCTCGGCCAGTGTTTTAAGAACGGCCTATTTTGCTATATTTCAATCACACATTGTATACGCGATCTTGGTTTGGGGGCATTCAGCGAATGCGCACAGAGTATTTGGATTGCAGAGGAGAGCTGTGCGGGTTATGAGTAGCTTGGGTTATCGGGATGACTGTCGGCGTGTGTTTGTGAGTATGAATCTGTTAACTGTACCGTCTTTGTACATATTGGAATGCCTTCTGCATGTCAGAAAGAATGTTGGAGAATTCAGGACTCACGCGGACGTTCATGACCATGACACTCGAGGTAGTGGAAACTTGGTACCGGGATTCTGGCGCTTGGGAAGGTGTCAGGATGGCCCGGGATACTGGGCACTAAAAATGTTTAATGCTCTACCATTAAACATTAGAAGTTTACCAATTCAGGCCTTTAAAGCAAGACTGAAAGGGTTCTTAATAAGTGAGGCTTTTTATTCAACAAATGATTATTTTAATTCTGATTTTAGTGTGTTGTGAATTGTTAATAGTTTGATTTTAATCTATAATTTTAGTCTTATTGTATTGATAACTTGTTTTTATTATTTTATTGACCTGTGTAACACTTTTGTGGTTGACATTAATAAATTATTGAGTATTGAGTATTGAGTAATGATAACAGGGATAGATGCTGGATATCAGCCCGAAGAATTCATCAGCGAGTTTGTAAGGGATAATCCACAAATAAAGGATGTTTTTGGAAATAATGTAGAGAAAAGTTTTAAATTTATATTTAAAAGGCAATGCAGAAATAAAATGAAAGAAAATTGGATATTACAAACACCACCTGATATTTTTAAATGGATAATAAGAAACGAGAATCTAACTTTTGACCTTACGACGGCTTATGTAACAGAGTATGTCAATCTGGCCATGTGTTTTAGATGTTGCAATTATGGTCATGTTGCGAAATACTGCAATGGAGAATTATGTTGCTATAAATGTGGATGTAAACACCTAGCAAGTGAGTGCCCTGAAAATGCTTCATTAAATTGCCCAAATTGTACACGGTTAAATCTAAAAGATAAGATACACTCTGCCAGAGATCCTAAGTGTCCAGCCTATTTACATAAACTACAAAAACAACGTGAGCACATAAACTTCAATAATGTACAAAATAATTTTTTATAAACCCTACCAGATCAACACAGAGCATTTCCAAAACATCTTCCAAAAACCTCAAAGGCGCCAAAGGATATGACAACGATTTTGGGATTATTCATCAAAATGTGCAATCTCTAGGTAATTCTGTTGATATGCTAAACGACATGTTGCAAGAACACCAAGACTGTAAATGTTTATGTATCTCAGAGCACTGGAAAAAAATTGAACAGTTAAAACTTTTGCCAATGGACAATTTTAATCTAGTGTCTCAGTTTTGTAGAAAAGAAGGATATGGGGGAGTAGCCATTTATCTTCGTAAACACATGAAATTTGTAAGATGCAAAAAAATTGAGGAACTCTCACTAAACGGAATTTTTGAATGTGCGTGTGTTGAGTGCAATTTGAAAAATGAAAGTTTTTTTGTCATAGCCATATACAGACCTCCAAAAGGTGATATAAAATCGTTTGTGAAACAAGTAGAGCTACTGCTTGAACAAATTATGTATCAAAATAAAAAGGTGTTTATTGCAGGTGACTTTAACATAGAGCTTATTAAGGAAAATACAAACAAGGTACAATTTCTATCACTAATGCATTCTTTTGGTATACATCCTGCCATTTTTGAGAACACTAGAATATCTAGTACTTCTCAAAGTTGTATTGATAACATTTTCACAAACACTACATATTTAAATATACATAGCCTTGTGATTCACAATGCAATATCAGATCACACAGCCCAGAAAATTGTATTTAAATGTAATAGTACTCCTATAAAACAAACATATTATAAGAGGTTTTTTGGTGAAGAGAGTAGAAAGGGGTTCTTTGATGCATTAAAACAAGAACAGTGGCTAGACTTATTTGCTCTAGATAAGACGGATGTTAATCAACAATGGTCAGCTTTCATGAACACCTTTCTACTTTTGTTTAACCAATATTTTCCTAGGAAATCATTTAATCCAAATCAAAAATCACGTTGCCTATATTCCACAAAAAATGATCAATTAAAGGAGGTTAAACAAAGACTGGACATTTTATTAATGTTAAAACGTAAGAATAGTAACTACAAGGACATGTATTCAAGCGTAAAAAAAGAATATGATCAATTGTTGATACAGGCTAGGTCAGAAAGTTATAAGCATAAAATACAAAACTCTGACAACAAAAATAAATGCATGTGGTCTATTTACAAAGAAATTACAGATGTTCCAATTTCTGATAAGTCCGTGATTCCTGGCAAGCCTGACGAAATACCTAATAAATATAATGAATTTCTGCTGGAATCCATTTCAAAACTTTTAAGTAATTTTGATCAGGTATCCTGTCAAATAAATATACCTGAAAACCCAAGGTCTATGTTTTTAAGGCCCCTTACAGGGGAAGAAATTTTGGCTTTAACTAAAAAAATCAAGAATAAACACAGTTCTGGTGATGATGAAATTCCTGCAAGTCTCGTTCGTCAGGTTATACCAGCAATCACTGATGTGCTATGTTATGTAATGAATAACTCGTTGAGGCAGGGTGTGTTCCCTGCACAATTAAAGATGTCGGCTATAAGACCTCTGTATAAAAACAAAGGTGATATTGATGCATTCGATAACTATAGACCCATAAGTCTGCTTCCCAGTTTTTCCAAGCTGTTTGAAGCTGTTATGAGTGTAAGGTTGATGGAATTTTTTCACGATTGTAAACTTTTTTCTGATAACCAGCATGGATATATTTCAAAGCGGTCGACACAAACCGCAATTTATCAATTTACTCATGCAGTTCTGAACCAGCTGGAAGGGGGCAACATTGCACTTGGGTTGTTTTTAGATCTGTCGAAGGCATTTGATTGTCTGGATAGAGATATATTATTTCGAAAGTTATGGCTGTATGGAGTTAGAGGATGTGCCCTGGATTGGTTTAAGTCTTATTTGAGCGAAAGAACTCAGCGAGTTGTTGTAAACGCAAATGGTATAACTTATAAATCAGAGATATTGCAAAGTACGGTAGGTGTTCCACAGGGCAGTATACTGGGACCAATTTTGTTTATAGTATTTTTAAATGATATCAATCTTGAAATTAATAATGACAAGTATTTTTTGACACAGTATGCTGACGATACAAGTTTGTTAGTAAATGGTTCAAGAATGGCTGAAATATCTGAAAATGTAAATAACCTATTCTCACAGGCAGAGATGTGGTTTGAAAGAAATAAGTTGTGTTTAAATAAAGCAAAACCCAATGCCGTACTTTTTAGAACTAAACAAAACAAAATTGCTAAACAGGAATCTGTTCATGTTGGCAGCACTGAGCTCAAACTTCAAAACAATACTAAGTTCTTAGGTATCTATATCAATGAATCTTTCGATTGGTCCTGTCACATTGAGCACCTTAGTGAAAAGCTGAATAAAATTTGTTACTGTATTCGTACTATTGGTAAATATTTAAATGAAACGGCTAGAAGAACGCTGTACTTTGCAAATTTTGAAGGCACTGCACGATACGGAATAATTTTCTGGGCTGCACACTTTAGGGCTCAGAATATTTTCATAATTCAAAAACGGCTATTGAGAATTATCTACAAAATGTCTCCACTGCAGTCTTGTAGAGGAATCTTTAAATCCAAGGCCATATTGACAATATATGGTTTATATATTTATGACATACTTTTATTTGTTTTTAAAAACAAGGATAAGTTTGAAAATATTTTTCATAATAATTGCACAACTCGAAGAAGCAATTTAATATATCCAAGACATAAACTAACCTTATACGAAAAAAGTCCCTATTACATTGGCCTTAAATGCTACAATAAATTAGATAATAGTTTAAAATGTATATCAGTGGAGAAAATATTTAAACGGAAACTGAAAGAATATTTGATAAATTTGGAGCCCTACAGTGTGAATGATTTTTTGGGTGGATGAATGGATGTACCAGCATATATTGTATACTTGTAGAAATATGGGCTACATTAGCCATTTTGACGTAATTTCATTTTATGTTTTTTGTATAAACTATGTAATTTGAAATATAAATAAAATAAATAAAAAAAATAAAAAAATAAAATATATTCTTCTTTACTTCTATATACATTATTTTGTGATCTGAGAGGTGGTGATCCTGCAGTTTTATGTTACAGGTTAAACTTTTATTTGTTATCACATGATCAATGATAGATGCTGTGTTAATTGTTGTTCGAGTTGCATTCTGTGGCATTATTCTATTTTGTATTTTAAAACCATTCATCTCAATTAGGTTGTTGTAATTATTAATAGTTTGTGAGTGTTTTAATAAGTCAAGATTAAAGTCTCCGATTATAATGCATGTGCTTTTCTGTTGTTCAAGTAGTCTGTCAAATTTTGTTGCAAATATCTCGCCATTACTTTGTGGTGGTCTGTAGATACCAAAGACGGAGAGCTTGTATTTTGGTAAGTAAAAAGATGCAATGTTGCAGTCGTCTATTTGTACATCGTACCTGTCATTTTGTATAAATTGCAGTTCTTCTCTTATATAGACACTGCAACCTCCTCCCCTGGTGTCTCGACAATTATGCACAGCTACATACTTTTGTAAGTTAAAGCAGTTTATCTCATTTGGATAGATCCATGTTTCCGTAAGCACTATGAGATGGATAGTCATGGTGTTTTGGAGTATTAAATCATTTATTTCATTTACCTTGTGTCGGAGGCTTCTGATGTTTAAATATAAGATGTTTAAGTGCTGGTTTTCTTTGGCAATAATTTTTAGTCTTTTTTATCACAGTTTTGTATGTTAGTTCTATGTCTCTTAGATTATGTTCAGGTCACTCTCGTTTCTTATCCTGACCGGTGTATCATTTTCTTTTTTCTTAATATATATTTTTCCATTAGCTACATATGCCGCATGAAGACTATTGTTTTCTTTATATTCTCGTGCTTTTTTAAACAAATACTGGTTGTGTTTTGTAAGGTCGTCGTTAAAATAGATATTTTTATTTTCTCCCACTAGGCCACATTCTTGAACTTTGATGCCCTTAAGTGCTTTAACCTTTTGAATAACTTTAAGTTTTGTGCCTGTGTTTTTGAATTTAACAAGTATAGGGGAGTCATCTCTTGTATTGACACAGTATGTATCTAAGATTTCACCATCGCCTATATCAACTTTGAGTGTTGTAATGATTTTTTGAACTGTTATTTCGGGTTTTTCCTTCTGTTTTATGATCCCACTAATCACTAAATTTTTTTCTCTTTCCTTTTGCTCCGAGTTATTTAATCTATTCTCTAGCATTTCCACTTTCTGCTTTAGGAAAAGATTTTCTTTTTTTAGCTGTCTCATTTCGCTTAAAATATCCTCTATTGCCTTTTTTTGTTCATCGAACCCGTTAGACATGTATTGCACAGATTTCTTCAATTCTCCCATATCTTCCTTTAGTGATTTCCTTAAAGGGTCCATGTACCCCTTAAACAGACCCTCGACAATATTTTTGATCTTTTTTTCATCCATTTCCTGTTCTCCCAGCAAACTGTTTCCACCCCTAACCTCACTTTCTCCACCTGTGCCGCAGCAATCAACCTTGTTTTGTCTATTTGCGACCCCGGCTTGAAACGCACAGCTGGGATGGAAGCTTGATTTACAGTATTCACAGTCAAATGAACTCACAACTTTCTTCTTACAGTGTTTGCACTTTTTTTCAGTTTTTTCAGACTGCGAATTTTTGTCCACCTTTTCAGACATAACCTTAATTGCTTTATTGTCATAAAA
Source organism: Polydrusus tereticollis (assembly GCA_963920685.1). Taxonomy (NCBI): domain Eukaryota; kingdom Metazoa; phylum Arthropoda; class Insecta; order Coleoptera; family Curculionidae; genus Polydrusus; species Polydrusus tereticollis. Next base: position 21,816,083 of record OY987336.1, read on the forward strand.
ATCAAAGTTAATTTTGTTGACAAAGCACATACAAACTAATAAACTAATAAATATGATGTAAAAGAACATAAACAACAGGAATTACTTTTTATCTTAGGATGTAAATAAACAATCAAACAAATAAATTAACAATTTAACAAGTAGGAGGTTTAACAACTATGGACAAGTATAGATTACAAACAATTTGCTGTCAAAAACGATCCTCAAAAAATTCATTCATTGTGTAATAGGCTCTCTCTAACAGTAACCTTTTAGTTGCCTTTCTGAACTGTCTTTCATTCTGCAACTGTCTTATATACAGTGGTAAATTTTTAAACATTTTTTTACTATTATAGATAATTGAATTCTTTGTTTAAGTGTAGGATGGTATTGGAAGATTTATCACAAAGGTTTGCCGTGTGTTATGCACTGACACATTCAGGAGCTCATTCTTATATTTACTATGTATAAGACTTACAGTCTCTAATATATTTATTTTTTTTATTTATTTACAACAATACACTACGGAAATAACATTCCAAATGGTATAAGCCTACATAAACTAAGAAAATTTATAAATTATAAATATACATTTTAAACAATAACAGAACAATATTTAAAACAATTAGAATCAGGTCGTGTTAGATATATACTTTTTGATAGAACAAATGCTTAGTCTAAATATGTCGCAGTCGGGGAAATGTCGATTGTAGTTCCTTAACATTCTGGAGGTGAAAGCATTCTGTCCATAGTTCGTCCGATGGGTTCTTTCGAAAAACAGTTGTTCCTGCCTGGTGCGTCTTACAGGAACCAAAAACAGAACAGACTCGAGCAAGGAGATGCAGCAAATGGCACCAGAGACTAGCTTGGACAGAAAGACAAGCAATGACTTTTTGCGTCTCTGCTCTAAGCTCTGCAAGCCGCATAGGAGAAGTGTTGTTTCGTATGGCACGCCGTGATAGGGAAATCTTAGTTTGAATAGAAGATATTTGGCGAATTTATTCTGCACACGCTCGATTCTAGAGACGTGACACTGATAATAGGGGCTCCATACAATGGAACAATACTCCAGAATCGATCGGACTAGACCATTATAGAGAGCTAAAATTGCCGCTGTGTCGAAAATTTGCACAGTGTGCCGCTTTATGAAGCCAAGCATTCTAAAACTCTTCAAAATTATGTTATCAATGTGAGAGACGAAGGAAAGATCCTTTCAAAGATAACGCCTAGATCGTTGAAATGTGAGACGATATCCAGGGTGGAGTTGTCAACGAAGTAAGTATAATTTGTGGGAGAATTGCCCTTGAAAAATCGAAGGACCTTACATTTGCTCACATTAAGTTGAAGATGGTTGGATCTGCACCAGACAACCAACCTGTCCAAATCAGACTGCATACAGTTAGAGTAACTTACTCGAGAGAAAAACTTCAGGTCATCAGCATACACCAGACACTCGGACCCAGTGAAACGGGATATGACGTCATTTATAAATAGAATGAATAAGATGGGCCCGATGTGTGAGCCCTGAGGAACACCAGAAGTAACCAGAAACTCCTTGGAGGTAGATCCGCAAACGGTAACACGCTGTCGGCGATTACTAAGATATGAGCTTATCCACTTGAGATATGGGCCAGTGATTCCAATATCAGAAAGCTTATTCAGGAGCAGAGCATGGCAAACGCTGTCAAAAGCTTTTGATAGGTCGGTATATATGACATCGACCTGATGACCCGCTTCAACCGAAGAAACCAAGAAATTATGATAAACAGCCAGGTTAGTTGCAGTTGAGCGACCACTGAAGAAACCATGCTGCTGAGGTATGATGTAATTTTTGTAAGTTGAGAAGATTTCGTCAGTAATGATAGATTCAAATAGCTTCGGGATGGCGGAGATTAAAGATATTCCGCGGTAATTCTTGACATCGCTTCGGTCACCAGATTTAAATACTGGAACAAGATTGGAAAATTTCCAAACATCAGGAAAGAGCCCACAATCAAACGACCTTTGGAAGAGTATGCATAGGGGCACGGTAAGTGATGATTTACAGCCTAGTAGCAGTGAAGGTGGTATGCCATCCGGTCCAGATGTCTTAGAGGTGTCCAGGTTGGAAATTCTTTGGGAGATCTCATCGAGAGTAAAACGTCGTGATGCTAAAACATGGGCAAAATCCACCGGCCTCCTATCGCTCAAGTCCACCGCAGAGTGGTCGGAGTAGCAGGAGCGAAAATGTAGAGCAAATGCATCGGATATATCATCCGGATTAGAGAGATCCTGATTGTCAAGCTTCATGAGGTTTGGCAGACCAGAGCTCCTTTTTAAATTGTTGACAAAAGACCAGAAATGCTTGACATTCTCAGGTATTAAAAGTTCGGTCTGAGTTACGTACATGAGGTAGCATAGGTCAGTACGAATCTTCACCTCGCGGCGAGCATTAGAGTAGAGCATGTAATCTTCTTGTAACCCGGATCTCTTGAACTTAGTGTATAGCTTATTTTTTCGTGCGATTAGTCTTCGAAGCTGGGAATCGAACCACCTAGGGTATTTGTCAGTCTTTATCAGCTTGGTAGGAACAAACCGATCTATACCTTCAAATATTATGTTGTAAAATTGCTGCACAGACCGGTCTATATCCAATTCGGAGGACAGAAAAGACCAGTCAACTCTGTTGTAATATTGGTTAAGATCATGAAAGTTAGCTTTGAAGAACTGGTAGACTCTGATTTCTTGCCTAATCTTGAGACGAGGAGAATAATCATTAGTGATTGATAGTTCGATTGGTGGATGATATTTGTCAGGATTAGTTAACGGGGTAGCACCTTGCATAAGCGATACGTTGTCAAAATCGTCGGCAAATACGAGGTCGAGAACTCGACCGAAACAGTTGCGTAGAAAGTTTAGTTGACGAAGCTCGATGAAGAACATCGATACAAGCAAGTGAGAGTCAGAATTCCATGCAACAGAAATACAGGCCTACAAGAATCGCGACGATTTACCCTGAACATGTATCGGATCGACCTCTTCTGCAACACGAACAAAGAGTCAAAGTGAGCCCGGGAGCAAGCACCCCAGAAGCAGATACCATATCGTAATTGGGATTCAATAAGGGAAAAATATGATGCTCTGATTGTAGCCGGATCCAGTTCATTTGCTATAATTCTAATGGCATAACAGTTCGATGCAATTTTCTTGGTCAATTTTTCTAAGTGAATATCAAATTTTAGTTTGTTATCTATGAATAAGCCCAAAAATTTATTTTCTGTTTGATTTTTTAGGGTCTGATTATCCAGTAGAGTATTTTCAAGATTGCACTTAAAGGTAACAATATTTGTTTTAGAAACATTAAGTGAAAAGCAGTTTGAGTCGCACCATTGCTTGATTTTCTTTAAGTCTGCATTTACATCATTTTGGAGGATATTTGTGTCTCTGCCTCGCCAAAGTATCGTGGTGTCGTCCGCAAAAATTGTAAACCTACCCCTAATCTGAACCGCCGCTAGATCGTTTATGTAGATCAGAAAGAGCAGCGGTCCAAGCACAGAACCCTGCGGCACTCCTGCCCGGACGTCTAGAGATCCCGCCGATACCCCACCAAACATAACTGTCTGAGACCGCCCTGTCAGATAGGACTGAAACCAATCAAGCGTCCTACCCCTAAACCCATACACTTCGAGTTTCCTCAGCAGTATTCCGTGATCCACACAATCAAACGCTTTTGATAGATCACAGAACACTGCCGCGGCCGACTCTCCATCATTGAGTCCAATATAGAGGTCCTCCAGCAGAGAAAAAATAGCATCGCTAGTGCTCTTTAATTTCCGAAATCCGAATTGTCTAGGACACAGCAAGTTGTGTCTCTCTAAGTATGACAAAACCCGTTCCCCGACTAGTTTTTTGACCACCTTAGCCAATGTTGGTAATAAAGAGATAGGTCTGAAGTTAACCGGTGAATCGCAATCCCCACCTTTGTGTAAGGGAACAACTGTGGCTATTTTTAAAGAAGAAGGGACAGTGCCCGTCTCGAAAGAGTTATCCACAACTTCAGTCAATGCTTGCAGGACATTATCCGGAAGGTGCAAAAGGACCCTAATATTGATGTCATCCCACCCAGAGGAATTTTTATTTTTTAAATTATGAAGCACACTCTTGATTTCTTCTGTATCTGTGGGACTGAGAAAAAAGGAGTTGGGCACAGATACGTCTTTTAAGTTTGACAAAGGATCGACCCCAAGATTCCTCCCACAATTCAAAGTGTCAGCCAAACTGCAGTAAAAATTATTGAAGTTTTCAGCTGTAAGCTCAGACTCCACAGGAAGTGTACAGTTCTTTCCCCTCAGATTGTTAACAATTTGCCAAGATTCCTTAGTCTTATTCTTTGCATTGGTGATTCTGTTATTATAATAATTTAGTTTAGCTGCCTTAATTACTTTTCTATATATTCTACGGTACCTATTAAAACAATCATTGAAGTAAGCGCTCCTAGGAAAAAACTTTCGAAGGTAATGAAGTGATCGCATATTTCTCATAGAAACCTTCAGACCCCTCGTAAACCATGGTTTTTTAGTACGTCTATTTGTTATGTGTACCAATGGAAATGCCCTATTAAAAATAGATAGCAAATTGGAGTGAAACTCTTCCAACGTAAGTCCAAACCTATCCTTCTCAACACAAAGTCTGGAAAAAGTATTAAAGTTATTTTTGGTAAATAATCTACCCTTTTTTTTTTAATTCTTTGGTTATTTGTCTTTAGCGACAGATTGCAGAATATCATTTCGTGGTCAGACAGGCCACTACCCACAGTGCAACACTTAACACTGTTTTCTTCAATATTTGTACAAAAGTAATCTATAAGTGTTGAGGAGTGAGATGTAATACGTGTAGCTGCCTGAACATGCATTTTAAGTCCGAAAGAAGCGAACAAATTTGCAAGTGATTGTTTATCCAGCGCAGTAGAATTTAAAAAGTCTTTATTGAAGTCCCCTGTCAAAATTATAGTTGCATTTGCAGGCAGCTCCGACAGTAAGCATTCAAGTCTATAAAGAAAGTGTGTTACGTTGCTAGAAGGAGGCCTATATATACATAAGACATAGATAGACATTTTCTTGCTACACACTAGAGAGAATTCAAATTCTTTTTCTATCAAATAATCATTAAACTTGTCTACACTGGCAAAATTGTACAACCCAGAGAACCGATCATTAATAAATATCAAAGTACCGCCATGTATAGCATTTGATCTACAGTACTTAGATAACAATAAGTATTGAGGTAAGAAAACAGGTTCATCAGTCTTCAACCAATGTTCAGTAATAAGAATCAGGTCCGGACAATCAATTTCATCTACAAGCATACTAAGTTCGTCAGTCTTACTACGGATTGATTGAATATTCAATATCATAAACGAAATATTGGTGTTCTGGTTTCCTTTTCTAAAAAATTTTTATTAGAGTTTAATATTGTCAGAGTCTGACTCTCACCATCGATCGATGGGTCGTCAGGTCTAGAAGCCCCGGCAGGTGACCGTTCCAAATCAATCTCCTGTTTCCCACTACTTTCAACATAACACGCACCTAGGTTAATCTGAACTAAATTGGACACTGGATGTGTCGTACAAAAATTTTTTACAGAACAAGCTACTAATCTGGCTAACTTCGCCAGGCCCCCCTTACTTAAGTATATGCTACCTTGAACGTATTCACTAGGGTTGAATTTATTATACAGATCAAGAAACTCGACATTATTACAGAAATATTTCAGTCTGGTGGTTGTTCTGTATAGCTTATCATTTATCCTATCAAAATTAGAGACCAGACTATAATTACAAACTGGATTTACTGGAATTGAACATATGATTAGATTAGTACGAAAACACTTATTAGCTAATAATGTTATATCTTTCAGAGAGATATTGCAGTCATTCACACCTGCTAAAACCACAACAAAGTCTGTACTGTTTAGTTCCCCGATGACGCACTCCGTGCTTGCAACTACATCTTTAAATCTTGCAAATGGTTTACAGATTATTTGTAAGGAGTAGTTAGGTTTCAGTGTTCTGCGAAGTGTGTTATATAAAAATTTTCCATAGTCATCAGTCAAAACCACAACTCTGGACCGCTGATCACATGAGAAGTTGTCTGTTCTTAGGGGCAAATCACTGTTGGTAGTCTTTGCAATGTTCAACTGTGTCACACTAGCGTCATTTAAGGAGGTTGTCATGGTTGAATTTGTAGTTGCATCTGTAGCCGCTGTTAGCTGCTCTGTCAAGCTGAATATTTCAAAATTTGCCCTTTTTAAGTCTTTGACAAACATTTCGTTCTCTTTAGTTAGTGTTTCGATACTCGTCAACATACATCTTCTTAGGGATTTAAGTTCTTCCAACTCTTTATCCATTAAGTCTTTTTTTGCTTCCAAATCCAACAGCTCATTTGTCAACGCGTTGTTCTTTTCCATGATATTAACAATTTCTTTATTTATTCTACCGATCTCACTTTTCTGTTCAGCAATTTTATCTGTGTAGCTTTGTTCTGCTGTAAATACAGAATCTTCAAAATCTTGGGTCCGTCTTTTTAGTCTAGTGATAAAATATAGCTGTAGCCCCAAGAGTTATTGCACAATTATCAGTAGGGTGGAGTGCCTACAAACTATTTAATGTACTCGAGATTGTACCTATACCTATTGAAGTTTAACAATCATTCTAATGCTGCTCACACACAAGCTACTTTTGCGTCGTTTTGGCAGTCCAAAATGCTTATACACTTTACCACACACAAGCGTCCAAGTAGTTCCCGATTTATTGACGGAATAATATTGAAAATGCCGCTTAAGCAAAAAGAATTAACAAGAAGCTGCTCTTTAATTATTATTGATGAAAACAGAAAGTTCAAAAAGCGTGGGTGGGAGTTTCTAAAAAATTTAAACATTAACTATCCCATATAAATTTCTTGAATGAACTAAAACTACTACCAGATGACTATAGCAATTTTCTAAGAATGGATAAGGATACCTTCAAATTATTATTTCATAGAGTCACGCCACTATTTTTTGCTTATATAACTGAATAAAAGCAGAAATAAATTCTTCGGTGTGTCCAAATCGCCCACATTTCGCCATTCTGCACACACACATGCGTTTTCTACAAGTTTGATCTCAGCGGTCGGCGTTCTAAGGGACACACACAGGGTATGTTCAGGGTATACAGGGTATGTATTCAGTATTCAATCGAATTAATTAGGTACTAAATGGAAGGCTCTTGTAGGTATGTTTTTTTTTTGGTATATTGCCTAATTATTCAACCTTGCGCTCTAAGTACCATGCCAGTAAACAACAATTTTAAAAATATAATTTTCTTGAATTTTCACACTGTTCAAGCTCCAATATTTTACTAACTTGACAAGTGCCTAACTCCCTGTGTACTACTGTGTAGTCTCCATATGTTTAAGTTTATGGTAATAATATTATATATTGAGGACTTTATTTTGCAAATTTTGTGCAGGATAATTTTATGTTTTACCTTGGATTTTACAGAGACAAACAAATATTGCCTGACCAAACAGAACCAGATAACGTTGAAGAAAGTGAAGCAGTAAATGGATGCAATCAAATGTATAATTTGAACTATACGGAGTGGAAATTGAAGAATGAAGAACTAGACATCAAGGACGAATTTGAAACAAATGAAAACAGGCAAGTCAAATGTATTAAAGTATTATTTTCTTCTTAGGTACCTAATTGTAAGAATTGATAAATCAAAATTTTAGATTGTTAAATGGGCATGGTTTTACATTTTTTGCTTATAACAGTGTTGTTAAATCTTGTTTACCTTCGAGGTTCTGCTATCGTCTTTTAATGTTTACATATATGGAATGTTTTTTTTTTTATGTTACCTACTTATTCAAACTTGCACTCTAAGTAGGTACCATAATAAGTATATTATATTTCTTAAATTTTCCTTTCTAGATTATCCATAAATGACTGAAATAATGATCATTAATATAGTGTTTATTTCACTGTAAAATTCCGAATTTGGTACTTAGGGTTGGGTAATATACTTTTAACATTGAAAATGTTTATATTATTGCACGGCCACGTTAGTATGGGTACGGAATTCAACGAAATTCTCGAGGAAATTCTTGTGTTGCATTTGTCCCATACGTCACATAGTCTAACGACACCGAATTGAAATGATCCACAAGCGGAACTACGCGAACCGCCGCCGCCAAGCCGGTGGCCCGATGATAAGGGAGAAGGGACGAAGGACGACGGGATGAGACCAAGTCGAGAGTTAGAGGCGCGTTATAGTGCATAACCTTTATTTTACTATTTTTTATATTATGAATCAATAAAACTTATATCAACTACCTAAATATTACATTCAAATCTATGAGTTTTCACAGATCTCAAATCTCACAATAGCCACAAGCGTTGCACTCTGCTTTGGCATTTTCAATGTCCTCCCCGGTTGCATTTTTCTAAAGGACTGTAAATTTTTTGTTATACTTTTCATTCTATTAGAAACATCTTTGCCACAGTGTTGAGGAAACAATTGTTATGTCTTAAAGTAATAGAAGTAAGTGGAAATCCAGAAACAAGTGTCATTTTACAAATTTAATACGGATCTCCATCAAGTACCGGCTAACTCTATTCAATATTTAATTATTAATTGATCCATTTTCAATTAACACCAATTATTTTTTTCTAGGGAATCTAACACTCGGTCCAGAACATGTAATTCAGCTATAACCGACTATAATCAAGAATCTCGTCCCTTCATATGCTCGGAAATTAACAATACTATGGTAAATAATTTACTTCAAGAAACGAAAACCACCAACATTGATGTACCAAAAGATTTGTCAGGATTATCTGCTGTTGAAGGAAATTTAGAAGGTTGCAATAGTCAAAGCCTTTCTTCCACGTTGCAAATAAAGGGAAAACATAAAAGCCTATTAAATGCTGCATTAATGAATATTAAAAATACTGATAATTCAATAATGGCTGACTTTGAGACTGAAAACGTTCCACTTGATGTACCCAAATATTCTTGTGATAAAGATTTTATTGAACAGGGACCCAAATTAATTGTTGTGATAAAAAAACTGAATATATCCGAAAAAAATGGGGAACTTATCATCGATCATAATCCACATCAGATTCCATGTACAGCTTCAAATAGGTAAGTGTTATCTGGGTCTAGGTCAAAAATGTTTGTATTTAATTTGGCTATGAAATTATCTATCAAATTATCGTTCAATTAAGGTCATAGGTCAACTACAAATACTACAATGACCGGTGAAAGGTCACGAATAAAATTTGATTTTTCTTAAATACTGTGAAATCGACAAGTTTTTTAACATATTGCTTAGCAGAGCACCACTTCTTACCGCAATTATTTTTTTTTTTTAATAATTTATTGACCTCAAAACAGTTTACAATAAAACTGGCACCGAGGCCTACAAATTGTATGGTATAATTATTAACATTAAAATAAAGTTATTCCGAAAGGCAAACAAATGTAGTTTATATTTCTTTATCCTGCCACTTAAATGTCTATACTCTATTTTCCTTTATATAGTTCTTAATATTGCACGTCAGTTTCTTGGTATTTCCATGGAGTATTCTTTGTGGAATCCTATTATATTCCTGTATACTTCTATATATTGGTGAGTCCTGTCCCTTTTTAGTTCTAGCATATGAATTTCTTAATTCATGGTTTGTTCTTGTGTTGTATGTGTAGAATTGTCTGTTATTTTGTAGTTTTACACTGGTTTTAAGTTTATTGTTTTGTATATCATGTATTAGTTTGGTTTGTTCTAATACTTTCAATTGATTTATTTTCAGGTATGTCACTTTTTTATATATTTCCTCACTGGGCGTGTAGTAATTCATCCCGAATATCACTTTAATCGCTTTGTTTTGTAGTCTTTGGAGCTGATCCAACTGTCGAGTACATGTATTTCCCCAGCATGGCATTAGGTATCGCATATGTGGCTCTATAAAACTGTTGTAGAGAAGCTGTCCAGATTTTTTATTGAGTTGGTGAGCACATCTTCTAATAGAGCCCAACATAGGAACTCTTTTGTTTATCACACCAGTTACGTGGTTTTTCCAGGATAGATTATCTGTGATAGTTAGTCCAAGGCATTTATATTCAGTAACTCTTTTGATATTTGTTCCATTAATTTTGATTTGGGGATTGCACGGTGGTTTACTTTTCTGCCTAATAACCATAAATACTGTTTTCTGGACGTTTAAAGAACGTTTATTGTAACACAGCCAGTTAAAATACTTTACTAGATCACTATTGACAGTTTCTTCAAGTTGTTTTTCACTTTCTTCAGAATATATTAGCACTGTGTCATCTGCAAATTTGAAATATTTTGCTGTCAGGTTGGTGAATTTCAGATTGTGCACGTATAACAAGTATAACAGTGGTCCGAGAACAGATCCCTGTGGGACACCTGTATTTAGTATCTGTTCTTCGCTATGTTCACCATTTATTGCAGTGTAGTGTTTTCTACCGCTTGAGTATGTTTTCAGTAGTCCATGGCATGTACCTCGAAAGCCCATTTTGTATAACTTGTTCATCAAAAGTTCAATATTCACTGTGTCGAATGCCTTCTGTAGATCAACAAATACTGCCAGTACATATTTGTTTTTGTCCATTTCACTCGTTATATGTTCTAGTAGGTCCACTGTTGCCCCTTGGGTACCTACTACTTTTTTTTTTAAATCCATATTGTTGATGATCAAACTTAAATGTTGCTTCTATGAATGTTACTAGTCTTTCCTTGATAATTTTTTCTTTATTAAACCGTTACAACTTTTGAAAAGGTGCTTATTAGTGAAATTGGCCTGTAGTTGTTCATGTCTTCATGTGTTCCTTTTTTGTAGATTGGTATGATTTTAGCTGTTTTTAGTTCTGAGGGATAGTTTCCGGTTTGCAGTATGTTATTTGTCAGCTTGACAAAAGTGGGTCCGATGGTATTGATCAGCATTAGTAAGTCTTTTTTTGTAATTTTGTCTGTGCCTGTGGCGCAGTTATTTTTCAATTCATTTATTTTGACCGTTATCTCCTTTATGTTTGTTGGCTCTAGGTTTATGCTTTGTGCATTTTCTTCCTCAATAACCTGTGTTTGTTGATTATGTTTTATTTTTTTTGCCAGTGCTTCCCCTACTTTTGCAAAATGTCTGTTAAACTCTGTTGCTATATCTTTACTTTTTTCTATTGATTTTCCTTTTTTGTTTTTTATTTTGTTTATATTTTTTTGTTTGCTTCTGTTACGGTTGCATATTTCATCTATTACTGCCCAGGTTTTCTTAGAGTCTCCCTTGACTTGCTCAAATTTCATTTCTGCGTATGTTTTTTGTAGTCTTTTTCTTGGATTGTTTAGTGTATTTCTAGCTTTTTTATATTCTTTTTCACTTTGTTCGTTTTGTATTCTCTTCCATCTAATGTATAGTTTGTCTTTTTCTTTTAGTTTAGTCAGATATTCTTTTGTGATCCAGTAGTAATTTTGTTTTATTTTAAGTGATTTCTCTTTTGTACATTCCTCTTTAGTGGTGTTGATTATGTGTGCAAGTTCTTGAAAAGTTTCTATTTTACATTTTTCCATTTTTACTTTTATTGTATCCAGCCAGGCTTGCTCCACAAGATACTGTTTTTTTATTATTTCTTTTTTCTTTATACATATATTCTTCTTTACTTCTATATACATTATTTTGTGATCTGAGAGGTGGTGATCTTGCAGTTTTATGTTACAAGTTAAACTTTTATTTGTTATCACATGATCATTGATAGATGCTGTGTTAATTGTTGTTCGAGTTGCATTCTGTGGCAATATTCTATTTTGTATTTTAAAACCATTCATCTCAATTAGGTTGGTGTAATTATTAATAGTTTGAGAGTGTTTTAATAAGTCAAGATTAAAGTCTCCTATTATAATGCATGTGCTTTTCTGTTGTTCAAGTAGTCTGTCGAATTTTGTTGCAAATATGTCGCCATTACTTTGTGGTGGTCTGTAGATACCAAAGACTTGTATTTTGGTAAGTAAAAAGATGCAATGTTGCAGTCGTCTATTTGTACAGGGTTATCCAACCAAGACTAGACAAGGCGATTTTTTTACTTTTCCTGTACTTTTATAAAAAAACTGAAATAGCCATCTTAAGTCATTTTCTCCCGCGAATTCGAATATCTTCAGCAAAAAACAATTGAACATCAAACAAAAGTACTAGGGGTCACTTTGATATTTTTTTAAATGGGATGCCGTATTTTTAATGAGCTTATCCGATTTCTCATATAAATTTTGATCTAAAATGTTGGATTTTTAATTCAAAAACGCCTTTTTTCTTCAGTTTTAAATTCGGAAAATGTTCGTCCAAAAAAAAAAATCAAAAAAAAAATCCAACATTTTAGATGAAAATTTATATGGGAAATCGGATAAGCTCATTAAAAATACGGCATTCCATTTAAAAAAATATCAAAGTGACCCCTAGTACTTTTGTTTGATGTTCAATTGTTTTTTGCTGAAGATATTCGAATTCGCGGGAGAAAATGACTTAAGATGGCTATTTCAGTTTTTTTATAAAAGTACAGGAAAAGTCAAAAAATCGCCTTGTCTAGTCTTGGTTGGATAACCCTGTACATCGTACCTGTCATTTTGTATAAATTGCAGTTCTTCTCTTATATAGACACTGCAGCCTCCTCCCCTGGTGTCTCGACAATTATGCACAGCTACATACTTTTGTAAGTTAAAGCAGTTTATCTTATTTGGATAGATCCATGTTTCCGTAAGCACTATGAGATGGATAGTCATGGTGTTTTGGAGTATTAAATCATTTATTTCATTTACCTTGTGTCGAAGGCTTCTGATGTTTAAATATAAGATGTTTAAGTGCTGGTTTTCTTTGGCAATAATTTTTAGTCTTTTTTATCACAGTTTTGTATGTTAGTTCTATGTCTCTTAGATTATGTTCAGGTCACTCTCGTTTCTTGTCCTGACCGGTGTATCATTTTCTTTTTTCTTAATGTATATTTTCCCGCTGTATTATTTCTCCGCTATCAGGCTATTTAAAGAGTAACAGTCACAATATCTCGAAACAGTTTAATAATGAATTTTAAAGGACACTTAGTTCCCTTCCGTGTGGTGGTTTTGAGTTTCTTTGAGAAGGATTGTTTGTTTACTGTGGTGTTTAGTTTGTTGTAATACAAAGGCAACTTGCTTCTATAAAATCAGTCTTGTATATTCTCTTTTATAACTCATCTTCAGTACTTATATAATACAAAAATATATATAAACTTCACGTATAACATTTACCAGTATAGGTTACACCAGCCATGTCAAACATGCGGCCCGCGGGCCGCATGCGGCCCACTGAGCATTTTCCTGCGGCCCCGAATCAATTTTGAAAACAGCCATGTAATGCGGCCCGCGAGCCTGTTAAAAACCGAAAATAAAGTACTGTTACGATTGGTAAAAAATGGCCCAAATAGTGCCATCTATGTTTAGGAGCATGAACTAAGATGCGCGCTCAACCTAAAAGCCTGGCTTGTTCCGGAAAGTTCTATCGCGCGAGAATACAGATGACGCTACCTGAACATTCTGGAAAGAACTGTCGAGAAATCACAATCCGTATATAAGCCAATACCGCTCGATTGAGTTCAGTTGTTCAGTTAGTTATGAGTCAGTTGCGATAGAATTGCGAGTTTAGTTGCGTACTTATTGTTACAACACGTAACAGTACTTATTGTTATTTATTTCGGATAAAGTTTTTAACATGTCTGTTTCAAAACCAAGTGGAAGTAAGAGGAAACTTGGAGATGAGCATCGTATCTTTCAAGAAAAGTGGGAATTAGAGTTTTTTTGCTGTGAAGTGAAAGACAAAATTATTTGCTTGATTTGTAACAGTACAGTCGGTGTCCCAAAATTATATAATATAAAACGTCACTATGATAGTCATAAAACTAAGTTTGACAAGTATACAGGCATGATTAGAAACGAAAAGTTAAAAGAGTTAAAATCACGGTTAAAAGATCAACAGCTTATGTTTACACGTCCAAAGCAAGAAAATGAATCTGCCGTTCAAGCGAGCTACGTACTGTCGGAGTTGATCGCAAAACACTCAAAACCATTTGTTGAAGGTGAATTTATAAAAGAGTGCCTTGTAAAGGCCGCGGAAATTGTAAGTCCCGGGAGCGTGAAGGCTTTTCAAAATATATCCTTGTCCCGGAATACTGTCGCTAAAAGAGTTACCGAGTTGGCTGCCAATATATAGTACGGGAGCCCGTCGACATTTACTTGAGGGGTTAAGCTAGGTTTTGAAACTTGGTGGAGAGGTAGATATTGATGCTGGGATCTCATCCCCACCGTCGGACCGCCGGTCCAGTCCTGTGAAAAAATGCTGGAGGCTGTAACCGTTATCCCCTATACATTCCCTATATTCCCTATACCTGAACATTGGTTTCAATATAATTTACAATAGTTTTGTCCGTGAAGCCTGTAGACGTAGGGTTATTGATGAAACCGTCATTTGCTGGAAATTAATCCTGCGGATCTCCCTGAAAATTCGTTCTAATTACCATGAAAATAGTTAAAAAAAATTTTTTCCCTCTCCCTCACATTAGTACTGATAAAAAATACTTTGAAAACCGAGAGTACGCAAGAAAAAAAAAAAAAAAAGTAGCAAAGTATTAGCCGGGAATCGAACCCAGATACCCTCAACACGATAGCATAGGGGAATTTATAGGGAATGTATAGGGGATAACGGTTACAGCCTCCAGCATCCTTTCACAGGACTGGACCGGCGGTCCGACGGTGGGGATGAGATCCCAGCATCAATATCTACCTCTCCACCAAGTTTCAAAACCTAGCTTAACCCCTCAAGTAAATGTCGACGGGCTCCCGTACTAATAAGCGAACAGATAAAAACAAAATCAGACTCTTTCATTGCATTTTCTATTGCCTGTGACGAAAGTACAGATGTGTGTGGTGTGGCGCAACTCGCTATTTTTCTTCGTGCTGTTGATAGAGATATCAACGTTTATGAAGAATTACTGGAATTAGTACCATTGCATGATACAACAACTGGGGAGGATATTTTCAATGCTGTTTATGGACTTCTGCAAAAGTACAATTTAGATTTGTCAAAACTGTGTTCCGTTGCAACAGACGGAGCTCCTTCAATGACTGGAGTAAATAATGGCTTCATTAAAATATTACAAACAAAGATCAGAGAAACGGGCAGTGACAAACCAGATTTTCATCATGTTCATTGCATAATCCACCAAGAAGTTTTATGCTCAAAAGTGATCAAGTTGGAAAGCGTTTTAAAGTCAGTGAAAAAAATGATAAACTTCATAAGGTCACGTGGCTTGAATCAGCAACAGTTATCTGCGTTTTTACGTGATTTAGAAAGTTAGTACACTGGTTTACCTTATTATGCAGAAGTGCGATGGCTTTCGTGTTCTATGGTTCTCGATCGGTTTTGGAAACTCAAAGAAGAAATACGCCTTTTCATGGAAGTGAAAGAACAAGATGTCAGCTTATTATCCGACGTACCTTTTTTACAAGATCTTTCATTTATGGTAGACATCACAAAATACTTGTCGGACTTAAATACGAAATTGCAAGGACCACGTCAAGTTATAACAGATATGCATGATCATGTTAAAGCTTTCAAGTGTAAGATGATGCTGTGGAAAAACCAGTTAGCGGTGGATAATCTGTCACATTTTCCGACTTGCAAGGCGTATCAGGAAAGTACAAGTGGCCCAATATCATACAAAATGTATACAGAGAAAATGGGAAGCCTTCTGTCAGAATTTGAAAAGCGTTTTCAGGATTTTAAGTCCCAAGAAAACAATTTTTCTTTATTTACTGGTCTTTTCACTATCGATATTGATAAAGTTCCCCCTCACTTGCAGATGGAAGTGATTGAGATTCAGTGTCAAACCCATTTAAAAGAAAAATTTGATAGTGTTGGTACATTCGAATTTTATAAGTACTTGCCTTTTCAATACCAAGAAATGAGAAAATTTGCCTGTAAAATCCTGTCAATGTTTGGAAGTACCTATAAGTGTGAACAATTATTTTCTTTGATGAAAGGAAACAAATCTCCCGCAAGATCGCGATTGACGGGCGCACACTTGGACGCAGTTTTAAAAGTTATTTCCGCCGATAAATTCACGCCACAAATAGACAACTTAATTAAAGACAAAAGATGTCAAATATCTGGCAAAAGAAGTTAATGTTTGTAAGTTTTTGTAATGTCCTTTTTATTGGAAATTTAATAAATATACTTCTAATCTAACATAATAGTACTTTTTTTCGTTAAGATTTTCAGTAGTTTGTCTTCTTTAAGATTAGGTTTTGCGGCCCACCTAGTCTATGGTCTTCATGCTTTTGGCCAACCAGTGATTTTGAGTTTGACATGGCTGGGTTACACAATAACCTAGTTGATATATAAACATCCTAATAAGAAATATAGTAATAACATAATTAGTTCCTACGTAACTTAACCTATAGTTCTATCACCTATAATTGATCATTTTCAAATACGTGGCTTTGACAGGTCGGCTATTTTGCCTGGAGGACAAACAAAGGTTCATGACCGTTTACGCTAATGACTTATACTCTTTCGGTGTAATTTAATAAGTTTCCAAGTAATTTTAGGATTCATTTGTGAACATTTCTAAAAAGTATCTATACCTGTGCTACTTGGACTTAAGTATACACTTTTTCGTGTTTCAACTGTATTCCTATCGCAATACTAATTTGAACTTCCTAGTGTGTGCTTCGATCTTTTGTTTATATTCTGCAGTGTATAATTTAAAAACATGGAAAGAAGTAAATATTTAAGACTTAGTGGCGATATTAAATGTAGATACTAGTAGTATTTCTAGTAGCCTTAAGAACTCACTGAATGTTCCGATTGATTCGATACTGTCTGATTTTTTGGGGCTACACTTCTGTAACCCGACTACATTCTCTCTTCCTTCAAAAACTAACAGTGAGAATTACATGTGACAGCGACACACTTACGCACTGTAAGCCACTGTTTAAATCACTTAAAATCCTTACCTTATATGATTTACTTACGTTCAAAACACTAACTTACTTACATAGACATGAAGGCGAGACAAGGGATAACATACATATCTAGCGCCCACCTACTATCCTCAATTGGGTACCTACTCTTTTAGGACCTCACTTCTTGAAGGCGGCTACTAAAATCCTCAACGGAGTTCGCAGTACCAGTGTGTTATACCAAATACTTCCAAAATGTAGTTGAATTGAAGTAGTTTATAGTTTTCTTTTTAAAAGGGAGAAATATATTGTTGAAAGGGAGCAATATTTAATCGTAAATCAAATGAGTTTATTTCTAATTCCTAGCAGTAAAACCACAAAGTCACTATCAGTTTCACTTATTTATTGAAATAGCAAAATTCGGAGCCACCAACATTAAAATTTCAATTCACAAATAAATCTCTTCACTTACTTTTTAAATTACATATAATCCTTACGTCGACACTTACTCTTAGAAATGCGCTCACTTTACGCTTTATTCAATCAAGCTTTTCGCGTTACCGTTCCAAGTCAATAAGTAAAGGTTTCTGCCGCCGCGACGATACTTTACTCTCTCCGTGTGACTACGGGTCAACACACTTTCAACTTCCAAACTAAACTTTTCACCACTAAACTTGACTAACGGCAACTTTCGACGGACGACGGTACTAACTTTGTAAGTATTTTAACATTACGACGGTTAAAAATGAACTAACTTTTCCTCTAGCAATCCCACCTATTTATAGGGGAAAATTGATCAAAACAACACTTGAAAATGTTCGCAGATGTTTACACAAGTGTTCCAGTTTCTGGAATCCCTTTGTCGGTATGAGAAAAACAAAATATTTCGGATTTTTACAAAGGCAATTATCTTAATTTATTTGACAGTTATTAGAAAATAGTTGCAGCTGAGCAGCAGATGCTATGCAGGTGTTACTTGTTGACACCAACGTAATCCGTCCCCATTTTGCGATTTATCCCGATAAAACTAGCTTAAGTTAGAGTTTTGACCAATCAGAAATCGTACTAGCGCGTCATCTCCGAGGTGGGAGAGAGATTATTTAAACTTTAGCAGCGCCTAATTTCATCAGTTACTCTCGGACGGTACCTTTTGCTCGGTCAAATAACTAGTCGAAAATAAACAGTGAAGTGAAAAATAAATCAAAATTTTATTTAATTTTAATTTATTCTGTTTGAAATATTGTTGATAATTTGTAATGTGTTCTATTGCTAAACCCCTTATTGGATTATTTTATTTTATAAACGTGAGTTTTCCAAATATTATTTAACTCATTTTGTTTTCTTGCATTTTTATAAATTATTTTAGACATCTGAATTTTAATAACAATTTTGATGATGATTAACTTATAATTTTTATTTATTTAGTTTATCTGAAAATATTTAAGATATTTTAATTCGCTTTACTTTATTTTTATTTATTCTGGTAAAACTTTGAAGTCCAATTTAACTTTAAAATTTTTCAAAATATTTTTTTCCCAAAACCTATATTATATAAAATATTTTTCATTTCTTAAAGATAAAAATAAAATATAAATTTAATAAAATTATTATTTTCTTTTTAATTTGAATGATAATAAAATAAATCCTTTATTTCTAAAATGATCAAAAGTTTTCCCGAGTTTTATTTAGTTTTAATATTTTTAAAAATGCCGTTCACCACACATAATTATCCCACAAGATTCAGAAATAACTTAACTGTCCCTCAGTCTCAAAGTAAACTATCTAAGAACACAATACAGGGTGAGTCGGGAGGAAAGGGCCTAACTCTAAGAGTGTAATCTATGCATCAAAATAATAAGAAAAAACTCAAATGTGGTTATCCAATATTCATTTGTTTTCAAGTTACAGCGTTAAATAAAATAATAATATTGTTAAACCCAAATATCCAACTTAATATTCTTTTAAATAAATTATCGGTTTAGTAAACTTCAAAAATACCGGCATTGACTTCCAAACATTTCCTGCTTCGTTTACGACGGGCGCGCGTGGATCTTCTAATTGATTCGTGCCTTACTTTAATATTGAGTACAGCATTTCTAATGCGTCTAATTAATGCATCCCTAGTATCTACTTTTACTTTGTAAACCTCAGTTTTTAACCAATCCCATAAATTGTAGTCCAACTGCGTGAGGTCTGGCGAGCTAGGAGGTCAACTAATAGGACCACCGCGACCAATCCAAACCCCTGGAAACCTTTGGTCTAAATATTACTTGACCCGACGATTGAAATGGGCAGGCGCTCCGTCGTGTTGATAAAACATTTCAATTCTGATGTTTAAAGGAATCTTCTCCAGTAGTCCTCGCAATTCATTTTGTAAAAAACTTAAGTAGTGATCCCCTGTAAAGCGATTTTCCGAAAGAAAAGGGCCAATTAAATTATTATCAATCATGCCGCACCACACGTTTACTGAAAACCTGTGTTGAAAATTACTTTAGACTATTGCGTGAGGATTTTTGTCCGACCATACATGGGAGTTTCGATTATTATTGATGCCGTCACGGGTGAATGTAGCTTCGTCAGTAAAAAGTATGTGCGGTAAAAGATGACGATTATTAATTATCCATTCACAAAATTGCATACGCTTGGCGTAGTCTCCAGGTTGAAGATTCTGTACACGCTGTACATGGTACGGGTATAAGCCTTGCTCGTGAAGCGTATTGATCACTCTTCCTTGGGGAATCCCCAACTGAATTCCAACTCGTCATGAGCTTGTCGTCGCATCTTCTTCTACTAAAGCTAGAACATTTTCTATTTCTTCTAAATCCTGTTGAATGGCCCGTTCGGATGTTACATTAGCACTTGGAAGCGTTCCGGTCTCGCAGAGTTTGTTGAAAACTCTGATAAAGGCCTTTTTGTTCGGTGTTCTTTCATGTGGAAATCGTTCACGATATTCTTCAGCAGCCGCTGTAGCATTCCCATTACACAAACCATAAATAAAAATCATATTGGCGTATTCAAGATGTGAATAAATGTGTGGCATTTTATAAAATTAAAATGATACAAATCCGAAAGTTAACGGTGAATCAATGTAACATTTTATACTGACATTAATAGGTTAGTGGCAGCACAACAATCAAAAGCAAACAATAATAACATTTATTACAGCAAAGCTAAATTATCACTTTTATGCCGATTCTGCAACGAAATTAACTAGACCTTACTACTTTACCGCGACTGAAGGATATGATCTGCACCAATAATTGAAGGCCACAGGAATAAAACTAGAATTGTCAAAAAAGTAAAGTTTTACACCAGCAAATGCTATTTATCGTTGTTATTTTTTGTAATAAAAAAGGTAAAAGAACCTGTTTTTGTACTTTTGGTAAGCCACTATACAGGCTAGGTAGAGAGTAGCGATGTTAAACTCTGCAGTCATACTGTACATAAAAATACCTTTTAAACAAGGCGAGGGGGAAACCACCTATCCAATTTTGTACACCGAAAATTCTAAAATTCTAAAAAATTCTGAGAATTTAAAGAAAAATTCTGATTATTTTTCGGACATTCTAGAACACTCTTAACTAACAAATTTTTTTTCTGCATTTTTATCTTCTGTATTATTTTTACGTTTATAATGTGTCAAAAATATGCAGGGTGTTTCAGAAGTACGGTATATAACTTAAGGAGGTCATTCATTATCATATTTTAAAAGAAAAAGTTAATATGAACATGTGCCCAGAGTTGCCCCGTTTTTGAGATACAGGGCGTTTTTTCAAAAAAATGTGCCATGTGCCAATACATTTAGACAGCTCCATGCAAGATCGAGTGAAACTGGGAGTTTTAAACGTAGTACGGAACTTCCTGGCAGACCTGCAACAATAACCACGACTGGGTTAGAAGAGGCTATACTTCGTTCCTTCCTTTAACTAGTGCCAGGAAGGTAGCAGTGCAACTTCAAACAAGTGCATCAACTGTTTGGAGGGTTTTGCATCTTCATCAACTATACCTATACCATACTCAACGTGTGCAAGCTCTGGCCAAGGTTTGATTTTAGTAGGTTCTGCATACAGTAGCACATAACAACACTTTTTTACTGAACATTTTATTTACTTACGAGGCCTCTTTTTCAAGAGAAGCCATTATGGATTTTCATAACGAACATTTATGGGCGGACGATAATCCTCATAAAATTAGAGAAGGTCGTTTTCAGCAACAATTTTCGGTGAATGTATGGGCAGGGATCATTGGCGACTATCTTATTGGACCATACTTTTTATCACCTCGATCTACAAATAAGAACTAATATGTGGCTCATGCACGACGGCACCCCAGCTCATTTTAGTCTAGTTGCTCAATGCATCGACTAGACTTTTCCTAATTGCTGGATTAGACGCGCTGGTCTCCAAGATTGGCCAGCTCGCAGTCCCGACTTGAATCCTCTAGACTATTCTTTATGGGGTCACTTAAAGTCTCGTGTGTATACAAGACACCAAGTTTCGATGCGATACGAAATAATGCAGGCATTTTTGAACTTCTAAGAGAATCGATGGTGAGACGATTGCAATTGTGCGTTTCATCAGAAAGTGACCATTTTCAACATTTGTTTTGATTAACTGCTTAAACTGTTTTTTTTTTGTATCATTATTTAAAAAAATTATTTTATTTTCGATTTAAATGTTTTAATTAACTTTAAAATACATAGGTAGGTTTTATTACGCCACTGAACTTAATACATTTAATTTAGTTTGGGCAAATTAAGCTCCTTATCATTATTAACAACTGTACCAAATTTCAATAAAATCGGGAAAAGGATATTTAAGAAAATTATTTTTTTTTTAACTTTAACACCCTGTATATCAAAGACGGGACAACTCCGGACACATGCTCATATGAACTTTTTCTCTTAGAATATCATAAGGAATCACCTCCTTAAGTAACGTACCGTACTTCCGAAACACCCTGTATTTATCCGACCTGTGTTTACCTTTTCATTTCCCTCATAAAGTACCTAATCAAATAAGTGATGATTTTTTAAGGAGTCGTACTACATTATTTGGTAAGCTTACTCTTAGATAAGATTGGGTAGATAAAGGATGCGATCAGTTATATCCACTTTTTGATCTGGATAATATTTAAGCCAATATTGTCATCTGAAAGGTTTTCTTTCTTGCACAAGTACTAAATCGTTGGCACGTATATTTTTTCTAATTTCTGTAGCGCTTTCTTATTGCGATAAAAATTGTAATGTTTTTTCCGGTTTTATCGTAAAAAAAACAACATTATATTAATATCCAGAGACCATTCAAGATTCGTAAACCTGAAATCGTAATCGTAGCGTGCGTTTCGCTAGCTACTGCTCAAATAAACAAATATGCCGATGTAGAAAGTAGTAGAGGGGAGAAATTTTTATAGATTATGCATGCTTTTGAGCATGCGCATAAGTAAACAATTGTAAATAAATTCAAAAAATTCTAATTAAGTTATAAAAATACTAAAAAAATTGTAAAAAATTTTGATAATTCTAAAAAATACTAAAAAAATTCTAATAATATACAGGGTATTACATTTTCTTGAATCGCTACCATTTTATCTTTCAGAACTTTTTTTGGAGCTCCCTGTATGAATTTCGGTATGAAATTTGAACTCTCTGTTCCTTTGTTTAGCATTCTGGTCTCTCGCACTATTCTCGTATCTGTGACCGTTTTCGATTTATTTGCAAAAATAGCCATCGATGGAAATTAAGTGTAGGCGAAATAGCGCAATAATAAATATTATGAGAAAAAAAAAATAGTAGGCTGGGATAGGCAATTGTTAATTCTGTTTATTGTCCTTCTGACATTTTGTAACAAATATTTTTTTTGTTTGACGTTTCCGGAGTTGTTTTGAACTGGTTAATGATGGTTGAATTCACAAATCAAGAATTTGCAGAGATGCATTCAATCTATGGACTTGCCGATGGCAATCGTTATGAAGTCAGACGACTGTATGCACAAAGGTATCCAAATCGAATACTGCCTGACCCACGGACATTCGCAAATCTACATAATCGACTATGTGAAAATGGATCGTTCAAGAAATCCACTCATTAAGCAGGAGCAAACAAAACGGTTAGGGCTCCTGAAGTCGAGGAAGCAGTCCTGAATGCAGTAGAAAATGATCCTGTTACTAGTACGAGAAAAATTGCCGCAACACTTAACATTTCATTTGTGCTTGTCTGAAAAATTTTAATAGACAACTTAATGTATCCTTACCACATCCAAAGGTTCAAGCTCTTCTCCCACTTGACTTTCCACTACGTTTTAATTTTTGCCAATGGTTCCTACGAATGCTAGCCCAAAATCCGTTATTTGAAAACACGATTTTATTTAGCGATGAAGCAAATTTCTCAAGGAATGCCATAAACAATTTTCACAACAACCATTTTTGCGCAGAAGAGGATCCGCATTCGATACGCGAAAATAACTTCCAAGAACAGTTTTCAGGAAATGTGTGGGCCGGCATTATTGGAGATTATTTGATAGCACCATTTTTCCTACCGGCAAGGCTAAACGGACAATATTATCGTCTATTTCTTAAAGATGACCTCCCAGTACTGCTAGAAGCGGTACCAATTCTTGTCAGAAACCGAATGTAGTTCATGCACGATGGTACACCACCGCACTTCAGCATAGAGGTGAGAAACTTTCCCAATCAAATTTTTAACAACCGTTGGATAGGTCGAGGGGGACCTCAGCCATGGCCCCCTAGATCCCCAGACCTAAATAGCCTGGATTTTTCTTTTTCTGGGGACACCTGAAAGCATTAGTGTATTAGACCCCAGTCCAGACAGAAGAGGATTTAAGAAACAGAATAACAGCTTCATGCGACATCATTGGCAATACTCTTGGAATACTTGGCAAAGTCGGTCGGTCCATGAGGCTAAGACTTGATTCGTGCATTTTAGCAAGAGGCGGACATTTTCAACAGTTTTTATAATTTTGTTTTATTTTTATTTGATTAACTAATTAACTGTTTTGTTTTAATTTATTTTTAATTTGTAATGTTTTTATCTGATTGTTGATAACCCTGTCGGTTGATCTAAAATAAAAATGAAAATACTTGCTTAGAATACATACAAATAAAAACAGCTTTTTACTCTGCTTTATTTCGCCTACACTTGATTTCCATCGATGGCTATTTTTGCAAATAAATCGAAAACGGTCACAGATACGAGAATAGTGCAAGAGACCAGAACGCTAAACAAAGGAACAGAGAGTTCAAATTTCATACCGGAATTCATACAGCGAGCTCCAAAAAAAAAATTCTGAAAGATAAAATTGTAGCCGATTCAAGAAAATGTAACACCCTGTATACTGCGACCGACAATTTTGATACTTTATTGTAGAGATTCTAAAAATTGGTTGATGTTTCAAATTTGAAACAATTAAAAATACGAGAAAAAAAATTGAAACTTTGCCACCCTGTATAACGAAAATAACGCGTTTTAGACCATGTATATATATTTGCATTTTTTTCTTATTTTGACGAGTACTATCACCCCCTGAAATATCTACATGACATTAATTAACACCCTGTATATATTATATTATTGACATGATGTTAAGTTTGTAAAATATACAGCTTTAATTGATCAACACCTTTAATTGGTTATTATACAGGCCATGTAATGTAATGTATTGGATCAATAAAATGAATTGAATTGAATATAATAGCTTCTGTTTTGGTAAGAAAATCTGATCCGAGCGTACCTTGTACCGGGTGTCCCACTAAGAATGGCTGTCGGCAGTATCTCGGAAAGTGTTAGTCGTATGGCTTGCGGAAAAAAAAATATATTAGGTAAAGTGGTCATGAGAAATTGCTAGAAATTATTTTCAACTTTCTCAGACTGGCGCTAGAGGGCGCAACAGTAACGGTAAATATGAATCACGAAGTTTCCTCAAAAGTCGCCTAGTTAAGGTATCCCCAAAATAACATTTTTGTATATTCACCTATAGAACGTGTTCGTCACTTTTCAAATAAAGCGGTGGGGGAAGGTTGAACATTGTTTGTAATAAATGCTGATAACTCCGGCCTGGCTTATTAAATATTGCGCGTTTTTTCTATAATTGTAAATAAAATAGTATATTCAATTTTACCTGATTACAAGGATGATTAAAAGTCTAAGAAGTCAGCGAAAATCGCAAGTTAATATCTATTTTTAATCCGAAGATATCAACAACAATAATCATAATTACGAAACATTATGATTTTATTTTCAAGTTGCCATTGTAAAGGTTTTTTTAAGAGTCAAATAGGCCTTGGAAAAACAAAATATGAATTGAAACTGTGCACGCGTGTCACCTTTCATTATTACGTCAAAATTTTTGTCGTGCCAACAGTGTTGTGTCGTATTTGATTTTCAAGATGCCTCTGTTACTTGAAGAAGCGGTTGACATCATTGCGGTGTATTTTAAATGTTTGAGAAATGCAACAATTGCTGAACCGGTTTACGCAGTACGATACCCTCAAAGGCGCCGATACGACAGTAGAATGTTTAATCGTTTAGCTAGCCGTTTTCGTACTACTGGAAGTATTCGTCGCCCTGTATATCGCAGACGCCGCCGAGGTCGAACCGAGGAAAACATTGTAAATGTTTTGGCATATGTGGAATTTAATCCACAAATTAGTATTAGATTAATTGTTAGATACTTGGGCGTTACTCGCTCTACTGTGCATAGGATTTTATTAGAAGAAAGGTAAGTAATTATATCTATATGTTATAACTTTTAAATAGTTTAGAATAATGTCAATATATCTCTTAATAGTTTTCAAGTCAATGTGATAAGTATTTTGTTTTTCTTTAGGCTACATCCCTACCATATTATGCTCCGCCAGGCTTTGACCCTGCAAGATTATGATAGAAGATTGGATCACTGCTACTGGTTGCTCAATATGATATTGGAAGATAGAAATCTCCTCTCCAGAATTTTGTGGACTGATGAAACTACTTTCCATAGTAATGGACTAACCTAAACTGCCATATTATGCATTATTGGATGCGGAAGGTGCAGCATCAAGAAAGATGGAGTGTCAATGTATGGTGCGGCATTTTGGGTGGCAGAATAATTGGACCGTTTGTATTTAATGAGTCGCTTACTTTACTTTACTTACTTCTCAAAGATGTGCCCTTGGATATTCGCAGAACTATGGTTTTCCAACACGATGGACGTCCCGCACATTTTGCGGAAAACGTTCGTCAATTGCTTGACGACACATTTCCTGCAAGGTGGATAGGAAGAGGAAGTATATTTCCGTGGCCTGCCAGGTAATATTATAGAATATATTGTGATACTGTTAATGAAAGTGATAATTTCTATTTTAGATCACCTGACCTAACATGCCTAGATTTTTATCTATGGGGGAGATTGAAGGATCTTGTTTTCGTTACCAGACCCACCACAAGGAAAAACGTGATAAAAAGATAATGGACAACAGCCGCCGTATCCCTATGGCAGAGGTGGAAACTGCAGTATTATCAACCAGGGAGAGATTGGAGTCGTGTATACAGAACGATGGGCGACAATTTGAACATTTAGGGCGCCACTGAGAATTATTGTCGTAACGATATATTTGCTTGAAACATACGTACCTTCATATTTTGTTTTTCCAAGGCCTATTTGACTCTTAAAGAAACCTTTACAATGGCAACTTGAAAATAAAATCCGAGATAAAATCATAATGTTCCGTAATCATGATTATTGTTGTTGATAACTCCGGATTGAAAATAGATATTAACTTGCGGTTTAATCTCTGATTTAAAGTATATGTTTCTGGATACTTCCGGAATATTTCTATAATCTTCTAGTGAGTCCACATCAATTCTATTAGAAAATTCTTCATACTGGACCAAATAGTTAGGTATTTTGTCCGCAGTGTAGAAAAAAGAATTGTTCAACAGTGTCGTTCGAGGGACACTAAGCTGAACCACGTGCGGTTGGGCCGCAGTGGCTCGTCGTATATTTCTACCATGCACCGCTGTGGGTGGAATCAAGCGGGCAACCTCAGTTGACCACTTGCCATGAAAATATTTGTAAAGTAGACTTAAGTCGCCAACCTGCCTTCGATGTTCAAGGCTTTCCAGGTTTTTTGTCAGGCTATGGTCACCGATCAAGCGAATAGCTCTTCTTTGAATGGAATCTAGCAATCTCGGTATGTTTAGGAGCAGAGCCCCAAATATGCGAACAGAACTTCAGCGATGGCCGAATTTGGACATTATAGAGCATCAAAAGTTGTTGGAGTGTATAGAGGTTCTAAATTCGGAAAGAACTCCAAGCTTCTGCGAGGCTGCCTTAGCAATGGCCGCAACGTGACAATGCCAAGACATGTGACTATCCAAATTGACGTCCAATAAATTTATGAGGGTTTTATCAGCGTTAAATTCTACTTGGTTACTGCCACCCCAAGACAGAATTTCTTCCAGGTCTTTGTTGAGGTGTGAGACCTCTTGCTGGTTATAGAGATAAAAGATTAAACAAGTGTGCTGTCCTCAGTGAAACTATATGTACGATTTTTAGTTTTTTCCAAAAGATCGTTAATGTATAGTAAAAGGAGGGTCGGTGACGATATAGAACCTTGAGGGACTGGTGTTGATGTTAAATGTGTCAAAAGGAAATCCGTCCATCGCCACTCGCAGAGAACGGCCTTTAAGAAAGCTTGACAGCCATGAACGAAATTGAACCGACATTCCGCATGCTCTCCCTTTAGTTAGGAGCCCCTCATGCCATACTCGGTCAAAAGCCTTGGAAAGGTCCAGTGCTACCGCCCGGGACTCCCCATGATGTTCTATTGTGTTACTCCAAACGTGAGTAACATAAGCGAGAAGGTCTCCTGTTGATCTAGACTTACGGAATCCATTCTGGTGCTCACTAATGTTAAATTATTAAAGCCTTCCAGGTACTTTAATAATTTTTCGTTGATGGCCTTGTCCATAACTTTTGATACAACCGAAAGCAATGCGACTGGACGATAGTTGTTTGGCAATGTCTTCTTGCCTTTTTTGGGTATGGGCTGGACTCGCGCAGTTTTCCAGCAAGAAGGAAATATACTTTTTTTATAAGATAAATTAAAAGGCCTACAAAATTCCGGTGTTAATTCGTCAGCGCATGTCTTAATTACGATGACTGAAATATCGTCAGGTTTAGAAGCTTTTTTTGGTGTCAAGACTCCTCAAGATTTGTTCAACATGGCGGTGCCGGAAAATAATCTCGGGCATTCTTGATTCTACAGGGGGAATGTGCGGTGGAATTCTTTCCTGAAAATTAACCGTTGAATGTGAAGAAAATAGTTCCGCCAGTGAGTTTGCTTTATCCTGTGCTTTCGTCGCAATGGTGCTATCAGAACGTGTCAAAGGTGGAATGGTTGACTTTGTAAAGTTCTGACTGACGGCCTTAGCTACCGACCAATATGATCTTGAGCCGTTGGAACATTTAAGAAGTTTATCTTTGATCCTCTGGTTGTGTACTTCTTTGCTTTGGTTTATCGTTTGCTTGCATCGGTTTAGAGCGTTAACAAAGATGGTACGATTTTCGGCGGTAGGGTTTTGACGCCATTGACTGTAGAAATAATTTTTTGATTTAACAGCTCTTTTGCAATTTTTGGTAAACCGAGGCTTGCTGTTAGAAAGGCACTTTTTTGGGAAAGAAATAAAGGCTTCCATGCCAGTAAGGATAACCTCCAATACTTCTGTCGTGCAGATGGATGGCTCATCAGAGGTAAAACAAACGTTCCGCCGAGGAAAGGTTCGAAAATGGTCCTTTAGGTCATCCCACTTAGCTAATGTATAATGCCAGGTCTTGCGTGGTTTAGGAGGCTGTTCGACACTAATTGGTAGTTTGTTCAGTGCCGAAATAAGGTTGTGGTCAGACGTTCCTGACGGAGGCTTCACGGTGACAGTCTACAAGTCGGGATTTGAAGTTAAGAAAATATCCAACAAACTAGCAAAATCCCCATCTCGGTCTGGAATCCGAGTTGGTTCACCCGCGAGTTTGGTGAGGCCAGAGCTGATGGCAAAGGATTCGGCTTCGCGACCTTGCTCGTCAGTTGTATTTGAGTATTTGGGCCACTTAACATTATGAACGTTAAAGTCGCCAAGGATGACAACTTTGGAATTGGGATGGTTGGTTTGCAAAAAGTCGATAGTGTTAGCAAGAGAGGAGAACAATTCTCTATAATGGGTATCGCTTGGCGGCCGGTAAAGGCAGCAGACGAATTTAGTAATTCTCTGCGTTGATATTTTAAACCATATTACTTCAAAGTATTATAAGGTTACATTTGTATTTATAATAAATTACAATGTTGTCACATTTAAAGCAATTTTGCTTTACCTAACACTAGTAGTTACTATTCATGCATTCCGTGTGCGGCTCTGTTTCTGGCGAAGTGGTGGTAACATCTGGTGTACCTCAAGGGTCCCATATAGGCCCAATCGTGTTGCTTCTCTTTATAAACGATGTTCTTCGGTGCTTCGAGAACTTATCCTGTCTCTTATATGCGGATGATCTAAAATTCTATTCCGTCGTCTCGTCACATGACAATCACTTACAAACATATCTGGACAATTTAGTTTAGTGGTGTAACGATAACAACTTACAACTTAATGTTACCAAGTGTAAAATCTCGATTTTTTAAATGTACCAATCCTCATAAACAACCATACTCATTCAATAATGTGAATTTAGAAGAGGTATCTCATTTTAGTGATCTCGGTGTGATTTTTGATTGTAGTTTATCCTTCTCCCTACACATAGACAGCATTGTTCTGAATACTTTTAAATTGTTAGGTTTTATAAAGAGACATACTAGGCACTCCATGACACGAAGGCGCTAAAAGTTCTCTACAACTGTGTCTGGTTCGTAGTATCTTAGAATATTACTCCGTAATTTGGTAATGTATTATCAGTGCCATATAAATAGGCTTGAACGGGTAGTACAAAACAAATTTGCAAAATATTTATTATATAATGGAATGTGGTGGGGTGCGTGGTACTGTGCTGGACGTTTTTAAAAGCTACTTGATTGACCGTTGGCAGTTTGTTGGGGTAAACGGATGTGTGAGTGAGGGTATGAAAGTGAAAATTGGTGTTCCGCAGGGCACTGTCCTGGGTCCGGTTTTGTTTGTGGCTTACATTAATTCTTTGCTTTCTTTGACAATTTCAAGTAAGATTATATCTTATGCTGACGATACGACAATAATTCTCAGTGGCGCCCCAAATGTTCAAATTGTCGGCCATCGTTCTGTATACACGGCTCCAATCTCTCCCTGGTTGATAATACTGCAGTTTCCACCTCTGCCATAGGGATACGGCGGCTGCTGTTGAAATTGAAATTGTTGAAATAACGTTTATTAGCAACAATCTGCTGTAAACAAGAAATTTTTACAATATAAATAAGTATAAATAAAAATCCAACCAACAAAAACAAATAATATTTATAAATTATAAATCTACATCAATGTTATATAATATGTTCCCCGAAACACATGACTAGGCAATATTCAATAATTTTCCTTAATATAATCAACAAGAAGTTTTCTAAACTGCCTTATTTCATTTACCGACCTAATATACAATGGCAGAGCATTATACTCCACTAATCCACTATAAAACAATGACTTTTGAGTTCCTGCTTTTCTGGCTGTAGGAACATAAATATTACAAGCTGACCTAGTATTGTAAACATGAATATCTCTAACAAATTGAATTTTGTCACACATATATTTTGGCAGCAAGTTATGTACAATTTTAAAAATAAATAACATGTTAAGCATAGCAAGTCTCTGATTTACTGACATAAAACTTAAACCACTAAGCATATCCCTTATCCTAGTATACCTATCCACTCTCAAAATAATTCGCATTGCTTTATTTTGCAATCTTTGTAAAATGTCTTTTTCCTTTTTATTTATATACAATAAAACAGTAGGACAATATTCAAAATGTGGTGCAATAATGGTTTTATAAACAGTAATTCTAGCTTTTTGTGACAAATACGGACTTATTCTCCTCAAATACCCGATCTTTTTGCTTAGCTTTTTGATTATATAGTTTGCATGACTCTTAAATGTTAAACGATCATCAATTATTACACCTAAATATTTACATTCTGATATATACTCAAGATCTTCTCCCATCAACTTAATTTTTGCAACAACATTATTGACTTTCTTATTCAGTATCATTATCTTAGTCTTTTTGGTATTTACAAACAACTTATTTCTATAAAGCCATGTTTCCAAACTGCTAATTTCATTCTGCATCTTTGAAACAGCTTCATCCATGTTCTTAGAATACACCGTAATTGATGTATCATCTGCGAACAAATTCAGCATGGTACTGTCTAAAAAACATTCCGAAATGTCATTTATATATAACAGAAACAATAGTGGCCCCAGTACGGTACCTTGTGGAACACCATACCTGACACACTTCTTTTCTGAGACTGTCTCTTCAATTTTTGTTTGTTGATACCTATCACTCAAATAGCTTGTGAACCATTCCAATGCCTCACCAACTATACCATACATTCTCAGCTTTTCCAGTAAAATACATCTGTCAATTGTTTCAAATGCTCGCTTAAAATCCAAAAATGCTGTCACCACTACCAAATCATCGTCTGTTAATTCTTTCCATTTTGAAATCACCAGTTGCAATGATGTCTCACATGTACATTATCCTTTCTGTCATGTTTTCCCTTGTGGTGGGTCTGGTAACGAAAACAAGATCCTTCAATCTCCCCCATAGATAAAAATCTAGGCATGTTATGTCAGGTGATCTAAAACAGAAATTACCGAAATTACCACAGTATCACAATATATCCTATAATATTACCTGGCAGGCCACGGAAATATACCCCTCTTCATATCCACCTTGCAGGAAATGTGTCGTCAAGAAATTGACGAACGTTTGCCGCAAAATGTGCAGGACATCCATCGTGTTGGAAAACCATAGTTCTGCGAATATCCAAGGGCACATCTTCGAGAAGAATTGGGAGTTCATAATTTAAAAAATGTAAATATCTTTGTCCAGTAAGCGACTCATTAAATACAAACGGTCCAATTATTCTGCCACCCAAAATGCCGCACCAGACATTGACACTCCATCTTCCTTGATGCTGCACCTCCCGCATCCAATGGGGATTATCCCGCGACCAATAATGCATATTATGGCGGTTTACTCCTCCATTACTATGGAAAGTAGCTTCATCAGTCCACAATATTCTGGAGAGGAGATTTCTATCTTTCAATATCATATTGAGCAACCAATAGCAATGGTCCAATCTTCTATCATAATCTTGCGGGGTCAAAGCCTGGTGGAGCACAATATGGTAGGGATGTAGCCTAAAGAAAAACAAAATACTTATTACATTGACTTGAAAACTATTAAGAGAAATATTGGCATCATTCTAAACTATTTAAGAGTTATAACATATGGATATAATTACTTACCTTTCTTCTAATAAAATCCTGTGCACAGTAGAGCGTGTAACGCCCAAGTTTCTAACAATTAATCTAATACTAATTTGTGGATTAAATTCCACATATGCCAAAACATTTACAATGTTTTCCTCGGTTCGACCTCGGCGGCGTCTGCGATATACAGGGCGACGAATACTTCCAGTTGTACGAAAACGGCTAGCTAAACGATTAAACATTCTACTGTCGTATCGGCGCGCCTTTGAGGGTATTGTACTGCGTAAACCCGTTCAGCAATTGTTGCATTTCCCAATCATTCAAAATACACCGCAATGATGTCAACCGCTTCTTCAAGTAACAGAGGCATTTAGAAAATCAAATACGACACAACACTGTTGGCACGACAAAAATTTTGAGGTAATAATGAAAGGTGACACGCGTGCACAGTTTCAATTCATATTTTGTTTTTCCAATGCCTATTTGACTCTTAAAAAAACCTTTACAATGGCAACTTGAAAATAAAATCATAATGTTCCGTAATTATGATTATTGTTGTTGATATCTCCGGATTGAAAATAGATATTAACTTGCGGTTTTCCCTGACTTCTTAGACTTTTAATCGTCCTTGTAATCAGGTAAAATTGAATACACTTTTATATTTACAATTATGGAAAAAACGCCCAATGTTTGTGAAGTTGTAAGACAGCGCCCCCTAGCGCCTAGTGTAAAGCACATATTGCCGTAGTTCATAAGATGATATATAGAGTGAGAAAAGCCCTTTTTAACAAAACTAAGTTTACTAAATTATGTTAAGCCAAACCGGAGTTATCAGCATTTATTACAAATAATGTTCAACCTTCCCCCACCACTTTATTTGAAAAGTGACGGACACGTTCTATAGGTGAATTTTATTAATAAATCTTCGAAATATACAAAAATGTTATTTTCGGGATACCTTAACTAGGCGACTTTTGAGGAAACTTCGTGATTCATATTTACCGTTACTGTTGCGCCCTCTAGCGCCAGTCTGATAAACTTGAAGATAATTTCCAGCGATTTCTCATGACCACTTTACCTCATATATTTTTTTTCCGCAAGCCATACGACTAACACTTTCTGAAATACGGCCGACAGCAATTCTTAGTGGGACACCCGGTACTCTTAAATACGTATGGGAAATTATATGCACAAAACAAGTGTTAACTCACTTAGGTGCATTTCATTTCTTTCTGATTTAGTTAATTTAATTTAACTTAATTCGTACCTTCAAATATTTCTATGATTTAGCTTGTTTAAATGTATAGATTACTGAATTAAGTTTATTTGTTTAACATTGTAGCACTCTTGTAAATATTTAGTCCTTAAACAGTTGTCGTCGCAAACTGTATAAATGTCGCAAACCGCAAAAGTATAAATTGTGTTAAATTGTATTACTATATTAAATTATAAGGTATAAATATTACTATATTAAATTATAGATTAAATTATAAGTTATAAATAAATATAGGTAGGTATATAAATAAATACTTTCAAGATAAATAAATAAATAAATTCAATTTTCCTTATCATAATGTCTCCTACAAAACTAGACTACTCTTATGTGATTTGAATCTTTTACAATACCGTAGTAGAAAGACTCTCTTAATATTTCTCCATAAAACTGTAAACAGTTTAATTAACTGCAATACTCTATTAATTGCAATATTATCTCGTATTCCTGTATGGCGAACTAGGCAATCTGAATTATTTTTTGATGAACAAACTCACAGAACTAATTATGGACGCACTACCTTTATTGAAAGACTATTGAATAATAATACACTTCCCAGATTGTCATATATTTAGAGTTAGTCTTACCGCCTTAAAGAGATAATCGAATCTAAAGTTTTATTCTGTTTTTACGTTTATAGCTTGTGATTTTACAATATTCGTTAATTATGTACCATTTACCAAATTTAATTTCTGTAGTGTATTGTACTGATAAACAAATTAATAAATAAAGATCAACTTCTCTATTCGCCTTCAACTCCTTCAGAAAGGCGGGTGTAGGGCTGTATAATAAATTACCAAATCGGTTGGGCCATTGTTTTTTTGGTAAATATTTATTTGTTGGTAACACGTGGCGCTCATTCTCAATGTTATTTTTTTTTATGGAGCTGATTAGAGAAAAATTACCTACAGTGGTTCTTTGTCTGTGCGTCATTACTTGCACGTGAGTAAAGTTTATAAACGTCAAAATTTTCGTGGCCAGCGTTTAAAAAGAATAAATAATAACAAATATCCATAGTTACTTGCCGCAAACACGAAAGTACGATATAAAAATGGCTCTGACAAAACCAGTTTATATGATTAAATTGAATTTTAACGCACAGAAAATGAATTAAAAAAAAAATTGACAGATCGAAATGATGACTTTGAAATCAATTGACAACTCGGCTAGAAATTTTTGTCTCTGTTCACCACGTTATTTTGAATTCAAGACGTATTGCGCAAGCCCGGACACACTAATGTGTTTATTAACTTTTAAGGCCTTAATAAATAAAGATGAGGAGCTGTAAATCACGTTGTCTCTTGATCATTGATTCTTGACGCGCCGGTAAAGATCCACCGTTTCGACTGTATTGGGTTAGACACATAAAGAAATGTTCCTATTAATAGTAATACCACAGAATTAACAATTCTTGTTAATTCTGTGGTAATACTACTGATAAATTAACTTGTACTATTAATATAACTTAATAATAATGTTTTTCTCTATTACAGCATTGACGAACATCAAGATTGCAGATTTCAGATCCAACATCAGCGTTATAATCGAGTTAGTCAGAAACTTAATGTGAACGTTGAGAATGACTTAGGGATATTTCGGCAAAGAAATTTATACAAACATGGCCCTCGTAAGGGTTCAGGGAAAGTTAAGTTAAAATGTGATCAGTGTGATTATCGAAGCATTCGGAAAGGTGATTTAAAGAAGCACCTTCTCGTGCACACGGATCCAGCAAAAGTTAATTTATTTAAATGTGGTCAGTGTGATTATCGAAGCATCCGGAAAGGTAGTTTAAAGCAGCACCGTCGCTTGCACATGAATCCAGTAAAAGTTAATTTATTTAAATGTGATCAGTGTGATTATCGAAGCATGCGGAAAGGTAATTTAAAGTCGCACCTTCTCCTGCACACGAATCTAGAGAAAGCTAATTTATTTAAATGTAGTCAGTGTGATTATCGAAGCAATAGAAAATTTTGTTTCAAGAGGCACCTTCTCCGGCATAAGGATCCAGAGGTAGTTAATTTGTTTAAATGTGATCAGTGTGATTATCAGAGCATTCGAAAAGATGATTTAAGGCAGCACTGTCTCCTGCACATGAATCTAGCGAAAGGTAATTTATTTAAATGTTGTCAGTGTGATTATAGAAGCATTTGGAAAACTTCTTTAAAGAGGCACCTTCTCCGGCATAAGGATAAAGAGGTAGTTAATTTGTTTAAATGTGATCAGTGTGATTATCAAACTATTCTAAAAGAATATTTAAAGAAGCATTGTCTCCTACACATGAATCCAGCGAAAGTTAATTTGTTTAAATGTGATCAGTGTGATTATCGAGGCATTCGGAAAGGTGAATTAACGCAGCACCGTCTCCGGCACATGAATCCAGCGAAAGTTAATTTATTTAAATGTGGTCAGTGTGATTTTCGAAGCATTTGGAAAAAAAGTTTAAAAAGGCACCTTATCCGGCATAAGGCTAGAGAGGTAGTTAATTTGTTTAAATGTGATCAGTGTGATTATCGAAGCACGCGCAAAAATAGTTTAAAGAGGCACCTTCTCCTGCACACGAATTCAGCGAAAATTAAATTATTTAAATGTGGCCAGTGTTATTATCAAACCACTCGGAAAAGTGATTTAAACAGGCACCTTCTCCGGCATGAGATCCAGGGGTAGTAAATTTGTTTAAATGAGATCAGTGTGATTATCGAAGCATTCGGAAAGGTGATTTGAAGAAGCACCTTCTCCTGCACACGGTAACGGACATTTATTTTTAGGCGTTGCGGAACTGTAGCGCTCCGAAGTTATACAAAATAAATATTTGGAGATACTAAAGGCGATTTGTTTTAAGAGTCCATCACCGTAATCCCTGACTGGCACGCAACCGACCATACAGCAATGTAAATTAAATGGGATTTCTTGCGCTCAGCTGTGAACGAATTTCGAGAAAACTGGTAAATTATCTAGCTTTGGTTAAAAGGATATTGAAACTCTTTATGCGAGTTTTAACTTGAATTTTTAGAAAATGATCTAGTACCGTGCCTTGCCACGAATTTCCCTTATCCAAAAAGAATGTTTGATTTACATTTTTCATCCTTCAGCGCTCCTTAACCCTCTCTAACATTTTTCCCTGGATTCCCGCCACTGAAGAGCAGAGCCGCAGTATTTTGTCGATGGTCAATTACAATTACAAATATACATAAAGAAACAGGGCCATCATTAGGCATGGGCCCGGGGCCCCCGGCCACGGGGGGGCCCGCCGATCCCTCTACGGCTGACAGAATTTCTTAAAAAGGCTTATGTATTAACACTATTATCTGGGAATTAACATTAATTTGACTAAAATGTTTATTTAAAAAATCATAAAAAAAAAGTAATCATTTAAAATCTGGCAACAATAATTTGTCTGTAATTAGAATAATGTTAATCTGCGACATCTGTTGGTGAGTGGCAGTATATAGTATGGAGAATCTCTGGCGTATGGCGTGGCGCTTCCTCGGCTCAATAGTAAAGAGAAAACTTAAAATTAAATTATTCATCATTCATTCATTTACAATAATTAACAACATGAATCAATATTTCAAATTTAATACATCGACAGAAATACTACCCCACTTAAAAAAAAAATATTTAAAATAAAAAATATTGCCGTTTATATTTAGAAATTTCTTTATTTCTACGTTTTCTCGGGTTGGGCTATCGAAAAGTAAATTTCTAGATTTAAATAGTCCAAAAAAAGGGCGTGGCACCTAAAAAAAAAATTTGCCTGCTGCGCTTTTTTTAAGAAACAAGGATAGTAGAAAGGCCACAACGCCAAAAGTGCCAGGGGCCCCCACATACCTAAAGACGGCCCTGTAAAGAAAGAAGCTATTCAAAAGTATTTAAATATGGTGTTCCTTAAGGGACAATTTTGGGGCCATTACTTTTTAATATTTATATAAGATTTTAAAATCATAAAAATTTGGTTTGATAATAATTTATTAACAATTAATTTTAATAAAACAAATTATCTTCCTTTTACTTTAAAGCTAAATAATGTACCACAAGATATGAATAGTATCAATATAAGCAATGACATTCAAATTTTAAAAATTAATCATGTAAAATGTGTAAAATATTTAGGAATAATTTTTGGCAGTAAATTAAATTGGAATTTTCAAGTAGAATATTTGATTCAAAAATTAAGAAGTTTATTACCAATTTTTAAATACATTAAATATTTCTGGATATAAAACATCTACAAGTATTATAATATTATGCATTAGTCAAAACTCATTAAATTACGGAATTTTAGGTTGCGGAGGAATAAACGGAAGTTTGGTTAAAAAATTAGAAGTATTAGGTACCAAAAAGATTTTTGAAAATTATATTTAATAAGGACTATCTTTATCCTTTAAAATAATTATATTTAGAAACAAAAAAGATGAACGTTAGACAAATTTACATTTATAATATTTCAATATATATTTTTTAAAATAAAAACCTGATACAATTTTAAGACCATAACTATAATACACGATATAAAAATGAATTATCCATAAACTCTAAAATAAATAAGTCTGTACCGACAAAAAACTTTAAATATTTATGTTTTTATTTAAATGATTATTTCCATACATACATAAAAATAATTTTATTAAAAAAATATAAAATTGAAATAAAAACATTTATATTTGAAACAAACGCTTTAAAAATATTTTTGGAAATGC
Source organism: Polydrusus tereticollis (assembly GCA_963920685.1). NCBI lineage: Eukaryota > Metazoa > Arthropoda > Insecta > Coleoptera > Curculionidae > Polydrusus > Polydrusus tereticollis. Next base: position 21,854,492 of record OY987336.1, read on the forward strand.
TTTAACTAATTAATGCTATTTAATATTATTGAGAATCAATTGTTGTAATTGTTTTTTTATGATGGCTATTATGTGCATTGTTTTCATGTCTTATGTAGCACTGAAAATCACAAAAACACCCAGGCTCGTTTCAATTTTTGTGTAATTTTTACCTAACTTAGGTAGTGATGAGTTAACATTTCTTGTAAACAGGTACTTAGACGACCGGAGGGGGGGGGGTTGCTGTAACCCGGCAGCCCCCCCCCTTGGTTGCGCCACTGGTATAAAGCATTAGAAATAAGAGGTATTTTATGGTATAAAGCGTCATATGCTGTTGGGTGTATAGAGGTTCCTGGTTCGGAAAAGTATTCCAAGCATCTGCGTGGCTGCCTTAGCAACGGCTGCAATGTAACTATGCCAAGAAATGGACACCTAATAAATGAATCGATGAAACCAAGGGAATCGAGTGTCCCGCCATTAACTTTTTTTAGAAAAACTGCCGCTTGGAGTTTTAAGCATACATTTTTTTTGGTTACTATCACGTCAGGATAGAGTTTCTTTCAGGTCTTTGTTGACAGGTGAAACTTCCTGCTACCTATAGTGCTATAGGAGTTGCTGCTGCTGTTCAAGTAGTGGCTACTGCTGCTGCTGCTGTTGCTGCTGCTGTTCAAGGAGTTGCAGTCAAATCAAGTTCAAGTAGAACTAGTAATCAGGAAAAGTAGAACTAGTAATCAGGAAGTAAGTAAATTCAAAAAATAAGAAATATATGATGATGACTGATTTTATTTTAAATTTTAGTTTTTAGATGTCGTAGTTGGGGATGTAGTTATAAAACTAGAAAAAGTTTGTAGAATTATTAAAACAATAGAAGAATATCAAAAATGGGAAAAATTTATATAATAATAACTATTTGTATTGTAAAAAAAAGTATTCAGACTAGAGCTAATTGTGTAAAATTTTTTTCAAGTGTGGAGGCAAAACTAGCACTTCTAAAACATTATCAATGTATTATAAAAAATTGTAAAAAACAAAAATTTTTAAATCGAAAAAAAATAAAATATTTGTAAATAATCTAGTGTGACAGGATGTGGAAGCTTGCTTTAACGGTAGAATTAAAACTGGTGTTATAACCAATTTTACTTTTAAGGATCCAAAAATATTTTTTGAACAAGCGTTTAGAAGTTTTTCCATAAAAATTAAGAAAGAATTAAAACAATCTTTACTGAAAGTTAATGCTATTTTTTCAGCAAACTTTGTGAAACCACAGAATGCCCAAACAGACATTAAAACATTTTCTACAAAAAACGAAATAATTGATAATAGTACTAACCTTAAATTATGGTATAAAAAAAATATTAAAAACATACTTTTAACAAAATTGGAAGAATTTCAGGAAAGGGACTCTGGGTGGGCTCTTTATCAAATAATTCACTTAAAAATCAATATTAATAAATATAATCCAATAAGTGTTGGTTTGTCAACTTATGTTGATATGTCTGCTTTCATAAAACGTACTAAGGCAGTTATTAATATCAAAAACAATGATAAATATTGCTTTTTATGGTCAATAGTATGCGCATTATATCCTGCACCACCAAATAAAAATTCTAGTAGCACCAGCTCATATCCACCTTTAAAACAAATCAAAGAATTAAATTATGAAGGCATTAATTTCCCAATAAGTCTGAAAGACATATCAAAATTTGAAAAAATGAACCACACTTCTATTACATTAGGATGACCTCAATGAAATTGTTGTAATAATACAACAAAAATAGTTGTCTGTAAATTATAATAGAAATTTAATAACCTTTTTCGTTAAACATTATATTTTAGAAAAGGATCAGAGTTACATATTGTACTAAAAAACCATACCATAATGTTAAAAATGATAAGTGTTACTTATGTTATCAAGGAATAACTACACCATTCAATGGAATATGGTTATCAAAAAAATGCATCCTATACCCAGCAAATGTAATCGGAACAAATATTCATGTCTTAAGAAATATATTAAAAATGGATACCATGATTAAAATTGTTTAGTCTGAATAAATTAATTACATTCAAATAAAAAAATACTTATTGGTGATATTTTCAATAATATCCACTTATTATTGCACAATAAATATTATTATATTATATTATATAACATTGTTTTATTTTAATTTATGCAACATTCCTATTCCCATTCCCTATGACTACTGCTTTAGATGTAAGAACTTAAAAAATAGTAAATTATATCATTGTTGTTGATTTTTAATTAATTCAGGCATATAAATAATATATTTTTAACAGCATAATTGGAAACAATTTCTTATCAGAGCATAGTGTAATAATTATTAATTTAAATCACTTTGAACTTAAATTAAACTCTTTATCATTTCCAATTAAAATATTTAAAAAAAATGTTGATAAAAAGTACATGCATTATGATGTTGACAGTAATTACTTGTTACAACCGAGATCTGAAACGGTTATTAAAATTGAATTTATAAATAATAAAAGCGGAAGGATATGTTGTGTTAATGACAATAATTTATATTTCCGAAAAAAAGGTAATCCTCGAGCCGTGGGGTCAAAACAAAAACCTTTGCATCTAACAAATTGTTCTATCAAGGATGTAAGTAGGTACTCAACAACAACAACATGTTGGAGATCAATTAAATCTTTATGAAAACAACAACCTAACCCTAATCCAAAAGAAATGTAATAAGGTCCTTTTGGTTAATAGTTGATGCTTATTAAGCTTGTTACTTCTTAGGCAAGCTAAACAACTTATGACGTCACCCTAAATACGTAGCATGTATTCGCAATCTTTCACCCCCTGCCGTTAGGGCATTAGCTATACTAACATTGACCCGATCAACCCCGTTCTTTTTGTAAACGACTCATGACGTCACCCTAAACACATGGCATACATCAGCTGTCGATTTTGACATTTGACAGGTGACAGTTCTTAATTGACAGGTGACAGGCGTCATTTTCGAGTCATGCGCAATAACCCATTTCATAGACCCCAACTACGCATGCGCAATATCCTAGGCCCATTGGTTCCGGAGATATGACTGATAAAAATTGCTCCGAAAATTAACATTGGAGCACCCTATGATGCAGAATCCCCCAACTATCACTACTTATATGAATATATAAATGTTATAAAAACGAAATATGACGAAATAAAACAATAAATAAAATTAGATTTTTTTATTTAATCATGAAAAATTATTATACATATAAAATACATTTTAAAGTGCACACATAAATGTAGACATGATTGTTCATTTTCTACTATTGGCTTGCTACAGTATTTCTTAATATAGTCCTTTAACATTAACGAACTATGCATCTTTGATCAACTCCTCAATAATAGTAGAAAAATAATGAAGAGGGGTATATCCAGCATTTCACTTTATGCAATGAAATTTTTTTATTAAACACACAGCTTGCCTGTGTAAATCGGGTGAGAGTAAACTTAATGGAAACGGCTGCCTCAACACATAGTGACTAATTCTATTTCCATCATATGTTGCTAACTCTTTTGGAATAAACTTGTTATGCTCATCTTTAAATCCTTGCCCATCCAAAACTAATCGCATATTTTCAAAGAAGAAAATTTCTTTAAGATAATTTTTTTAGTTTTATGTTCTCGGATTTGATTTTTAGGAGGGCACTAGAAGACACCACAAACGGCATTACGGTGAATGGTGAGTTAATTAACAATATCAGATATGCCGATGACACGGTTTTACTAGCTGACAGCTTGGAGGGGCTACAAGAACTTGCCAACAGAATTACACACACAAGCGAACAATACGAACTGGATCTAAATACATGGTTATAAGTAAGTCCCCTAATCAACGCGGTGTGCCGTATTGCAAAAATGAAGCAATCGAGAGAGGGGGCAGTTTTACTTACCTTGGTTGTAATATCAATGAATCGTGGGACCACTCCAAAGAAATAAAGTGCAGAATAGAACAGGCCAGAACAATGTTTACACAAATGAAGCACTTTCTCTGCTGTCGAGATCTCAGCATGACGCTCAAGAAGAGAATGATAAAATGCTATGTTTTTTCAGTACTGTTGTATGGTGTCGAGGCTTGAACGTTGTCTGAAGCAACAGAAAAAAGAATCAACAGTTTTGAATTGTGGATTTATCGAAGACTCCTAAGAATTTCCTGGGTTGACCGAGTCACCAACGAAGAAGTCCTCAGAAGAATGAACTGCCAACTCATTCTCATGAATACCATAAAACAACGCAAACTTGAGTATTTGGGCCATATCATGAGGAACCCCGTCAAATATCGTCTACTACAACTGTTCCTGCAAGGTAAAGTGGAAGGAAGAAGGGGACCAGGTAGAAGAAGAATCTCCTGGCTCGCCAACTTACGGAAGTGGTTTGGCGTGACTTCCATTGAACTGTTCCGCGCTGCAGCCAACAAAGCGCGCATAGGCATGATGATAGCCAACATCCGGAACGGATAAGGCCGACGAAGAGAAGAAAATATGTAATTTTTGAATACAGATTTCAATGTGTTGCATGTTAGGCGAAGACATGCTTATGACTACACAAGTACTAGTTAAGAAACTTAAATAAGCTTAGTTTATAAGGGAGGGGATTATAGTTGTTTAACAATTTTTGTGAGTTGATTGTAGCTAAAAATTTTATCATGTATTATGAGACAATAGGCTGCTGTTTTAGCGGTCATTTTTCCTTTTATTTCAAATTCAATCCTTATTGTTACAGGACCCGTTTGCAACAAGTATCCTTGATGTGAACAAGTAATGTGGCAATAGGGGCATTGTTTTTAAATTCTGCTGAAGTAAAAATTGGCTCTATTGGTGAGTTATAATAGACCTGACGAAAATTTGAAAACATTTCATACAATGTAGCAAACTTGTTGTTTTTGAAATCAAGTTGTAGATCATTGTAAGGATATCTTTCACAGTTTAAAAATACATTTATATTTCTTTATTTACAATAATCAAATTTACTCATATCCGATTTTAGATTAGCACGTCGATTCTTCTGAAAAGCAATTAAAACTAATCTAATGTTTTACGATTTGAAAATGTGTACGTTTATTCAAAGTCTCTATATCAACCCAAGAATGAATATTTAAGGACGCTTTTTAAGTCAATAAAAGAAATTGGTTATTATAAATCAAAAGACGATGAAAATATAATTTCACCTCAAGAAGTAATGCCAAACGCCATAATGATTTTTGACGACATAGTTTGTTGTAATCAGACTATCGTAAAGGATTACTTTTGTTTTGGAAGACATAGAAACACCAATTGCTTTTATTTGTGTCAAACATATTCTTCTATTCCTAAACAGCTTATTCGCGACAACGCAAATTTAATTGTCATTTTTCAACATAACAATACAAATTTAAAACATGATTATGATGATCATGTTAACGTTGATATGACGTTTAATCAGTTTAAAGAAATGTGTTTACTCTGTTGGAGAGAGATATATTTGGATTTTTGGTAATAGATAAAGATTCCACTATAAATTCAGGCAGATATCGAAAAGAATTTGATTAATACATTTACTTATAAAAAAAACATCATTAGATAAAAACAGCTATTTTAAAATAATCTGTCATGAACAACAATTATCAAAACAACTTGTTAAATTAAAGAGTGCAGTTAAGAAAAAATATAAAGCGAGATATAAAGCTTTAAAAAATGCCGAATTTGACTCCTATTCGAAACTGGAAGAAACTTATAAGCCACTAACACAACCTTTGCAAGAATTAATTTCTACCATTGGTAAAATTAAACCCGTTGTCATAAAAGAAGAGGATCCATCATTTACAAGATTTTATAAAACTTCAACCCCCCAAAGGACAAAAAACATAAGAAAAACTGGGAAAACCCCACTTCTCCCGACAGAAATACCATCATTTTTGATACTAGTCCTGCATCACTAAGTCATATCCCAACCATGCAAGAAACGAGCGTTATGGCCGAAACATCACCCATATCTTCATCATCATCAGATTCAACAGATATATTGGAACAAATTAGACAATCAATCTAGACTTATGTTGGCACACCCGCATATCAACAATGCTTAGCTGAGTTTCACGAATTACCTCGTAAATACATTGATGAAGGTGTCAATGATTTAGAACATACGTTTGATCACCATTCTGGTATAGTTCATGATTTGGAAACGGAAAAATTTTTAGGACTAACACAGCAGCCTGTGGAGATTAATGGGAAAAATATTAAAGTAAAAACTGCTATCTAAAAAGGCTTTAAAAGGTTACAGCGTTGAAGATTTGAATATTTATATGGATATTTAAGCAAGAGCTAACGCATATCGTAGGAATAACAGTCCTGACGAACAAGTTCAAGGGAATTGTTCACGTAAATGTCTTTACAAGAATAGGACCTTATTTGCAGAAGAAGCGAACAACAAAAACAAGAGGTTTTAACCCTGCAGCCGAAATCTTAATTTCAGCATTCACACGACGTAAGGCTCCATATAGAGTTCAAAGAACAACTCCTACTACCCAAGGATCAGGTTTAACTCTAAAAGTTAATAAAAATAATACGGATTATGTATATTGGGATAATGTTAACGAGCTTGTTGACAGACTTCGTTTATTGGTGGCCTCCATGAATGCTGGTCACACAGTTAATAATAATGAAGTTATCTTCATTATAGAAGAACTACGAGAATCAAACGTTATCATATAAGAGAATGTAACACATGTTTCAGAACATTTACAAAATGACTATCGACAAATTTGGTTGCCACATTTCAAATCGATACAAAATAAATAGTATAGACATTAAAGATCTTATTGAAAAAGTTGAAAATGAAGTAACCAATAATATTTCAAAAAAATTAAATTATTGAAAACAAAGTAGTTGATCACTTTAAATATGGAATGCAACCAAATCAATTAAAAATTTCAAATTTTAAAAAAGAGTTAAAAGTGCAAAATAAACGATCACTTGAAAATGTTGAAAATATTAACAATGTAATGAAAAAACTAAAGTTTTGTGAATATCAAGTAATAACATTAGAGCAAAAATATAAACAGGAAGAAAATCATTGCAAAGAAACTAGAAAATATCGACAAGAAAGTTTTAAATTCTGAGGTTAAATTAGGTCTTGTAGAGAAACAGATAAGTGTCCTTGATAGTTTACAACAAGGACCTCAGAAGGTACTATTTAAATTACAAATTGATATAAAAGATGCCTCCAAATATTGATGACATTCAAAAAAGCTTAACAAATGATCTTATAACAAAGTTTGAACAATTTTCAAGTGTGGTTTATTATAGGATTTCAACGGAGGTGGAAAATTTTAAAAATGTTCATGATGGAATGAATAAGAATAGAAAAAATATTGAAAGTATTTTGAATTACCTTTAATTGTTCACAAAAAGGACGACGAAAAATTAATAGCATTAAAAGAGCAATTTAACATTATGTCACAACAAATCTCAGAATTAAAATCCATAGAATATTTAAATAAAGAAGAAATAGAAAATATTAAAACAACTTTACAAAAGAATAACACTATTTCAGTAAAAACTTTAGACATTGAAAAAAAAGTTAATGAAATAATGAACTTGGGTACATATTTAAATATGAATGTAAATATTGATAGAACTATTAAAGGTATTAAAGCGTTGGAAAAATTTGTTAAAATTGGAAATATAATTTTAAAAGCGAATATTGAAAGAATAGACGAAGTAATGAGAACAGAAATTAGGGCAGTAGCATTTTTCAATGCAATAGAAAAGATTAAGGGCTTTAGAATGGATGTTGAAACTTTAAAAACGACTGAAGCAGAAGTAGTGAATAGTTTTCTCAATGGTCGACAAATAAATGAGCTTCCTTTAACAGAAAGGCAAACTGTTATTAGTATTAATTTATCCTTACAAAGTATCGTTAAGAAATTAAATAAAGAATTAAAAAAAATAGATGAAGGAATGGGTGAATTAGATACCATACTTAATCCCAAATCACTAAAATACCTAAACATTAATGTTAAAGATAATCTCGATGATACAAGTAAAAATATTGATAAAATTGAGGAATATTTAAAAGAAGAAGATAAAATTATTTTAACTCAAAAGCTTAAAGAATGGGATGAGACATATAAAAGTTATTGGGGCAAATATTTTATTAAATCTCTTGATTAATCGTAATGTCTCGCATTAAGAAGACGGTTGTCAATGAATTACATAACCTCCTAGAAAAAATTATCAAAGAAAGAGGGTTATTTTTAAAGGATTAAACGATTTATAACAGGCGGATTTGGTAGAAATGCAGCCCTATGCTAAATTAAATAGGGGATATAGATATATTTTGGTAGTAATAAATGCATTTTCAAAATATGTCTGGGCCCAACCCCTTAAAAGTAAAGATGGAAAGGAGGTAGCTTAATCTATGAAATTTACATTAGGCAAAACCAGTAAGCCAACAAATTTACGAACTGATTTAGGAAAGGAGTTTTATAATAAAAATTTTCAGCAGCTTATGAACGATTTTAAAATAAATCATTACAGCGGTTTTTCAGACCTAAAAGCAAGTATACTTGAGCGTGTTAATCGAACTCTTAAAAATAATATGTGGAAATATTTTAGCAATCAAAGTAGGTATAAATGGTATACTGTTTTACCAAATATTATTGGAAAATATAATAATACCACTCATAGCACCACAGGATATAAACCAGTTGATGTTAAGCCCAGAAATGAAAAAAAAAACAATCTTATTAAATTCATTCACTTTTAAAAAAATAGTTGATTTAGGCCATACTAAGTTTAAATTAAATGACTGTCAGAATTTCGAAACAATGAGAGGCGTTTGAAAAGGGTTATACTCCAAATTGGTCGACTGAAATTTTTCATATAAGAAAAGTGAAACTTACAAATCCAACCACATATCTTCTAAAAGACGTTGCAAATCAAAATATTGAAGGTGGTTTTTACCAAGGGGAGTTGCAGAAAGTGAAGCATCTCGATGTCTACTTAGTTGAAAAATTATTAAGAAAGAAAGGAAGTAAAGTACTAGTTAAATGGTTAGGATTTGACAAATCTCACAATTCATGGATTTTAAAAAAGGATGTATTGTAATAATATAATATTCCAACAAACAATAATACTCGTATAGTATTATACATTCTATTGAAAATAAAGCAAAAAAAAATATTTTAACTATTTTAATTTTTAAACCTTTGATTATAAATGAAATTTCTATGATTTATATCTAATATTGCACTGATAGTTTTTTTACATCGTTTTATCCTCTCCTCAAAACGAAGATTGTCCAGGTAGCAGCTTTGATAATCACCTTTTCGTGCATGCCTAGAAGCATAGTTCCAAACAATTAATAACTACATTTTGTTTTTAGCTTTATTAAAATTCACCGATTTCTTCATAGTATTTTCTTTTTGGTGGTTTGTACCCTGAAAAAAATGACACACATGTAGACTTTTAACATTGATCCGGTTTAACTCACCTTATATACTTACACATTGAAGGGCAGCTTATAGATAAGAAAAATCAAAAAGCTTACTTTTTAGGAGACAAAAAGTTTTATATTCAAATCTACAAATGTAGATACAAAAAAGGAAAAAAAAAATATCTAATTTGTTAAACATTTGGTGTTACTTGATTGAGAACCTAATAGTTGGTACCTAGGGTAACTGCCCCAGTAATGGACACCGAAGAGAAAATTCTGAACTGTTCATGTTAAATCTAAGGAAGTATTTGACTTTCGTTTTTTTTTCTTGCGCACAGATACTTTGAAATTTATATATTTTCAGAATAATTATTCAAGTAAATATTCAAAAATAAATTATTTTTTCCAAAAAATATTTTCCAGCATGCTGATGTCAAAATCGCCAGTAATGGTCACGAAGACCCTAGTTTTGAACACTCAAAAATTTAGTAATGGACACTTTAGCAACAATAGTTTTATTTACCCGTTGTTCAGCTAAATAATACTCAAATCTACAATTATTAAAAATAAACGCAGTGTGGAATATTTAAAGAGTAATCAAGTAAGAGAGTAATTTTTATTAAAAAACTATAACAATGTGCTTTAAATAAAACTAGAGAGTTCTGGTACAGAGTAATGCCCCCGTTTGTTTTTAACAAATTGCTCCTTTATAATTTGATTAATGTCCTCATAAAAATAAAATATTCGATCTTCTTTTTCTGACCATTTCCAGTCATAGCCTGCTTTCTCCATTGATAAGACTTCTGCACCTTCCTGGTTAACTTATGTTACTCTTCCTAAAACAAATAAAAAGTTTGATCATTAAAACATAATCCACTCACTGACACGGACACACACACAACTTAAAGAAAAATAAAAAATATCAAACTAATTTTTGAATCGAGAAATAGCCATAACTTAAGTTATCTGGATAAAGATGTCCATTGTGTCTAACAACCACAAAATTCCCATCATGTATATGCTTGATTATATCATTTTTAACATCACTCATATCCAGATCTTCATTGCAATAAGGTACATCATCAACATCAGCATCAGCATCAGAAGTTCCTTTGAAGGGCCACTTTGAGATTTTAGTATCATAATGGGCTCTGTAAAACGGAGTGGATACAACTGCTGGAAACACTTTTCTTTTCGGTGGCTCCTTTTCAGGTATTTTAGGAACGCAACTAGACATGTTTTGAAAGGAGTGCTAACCTCATATCCTTGGTCATTTTTACACACAACATTTTCTAATTTATCTGGCGAACAAAATACCTCAGAAATATTCAGTGAAGAACCACTTTTTGATGTGAAATATTAAGTTGTTTGTTCTAAATTTGGAACAATTGTCATCTCTTTATTGCTTTTCTCGCACAAATTGGAGTTGAATTTGGCGCTATTGGAACTGCAAGAGATATTGATATTTCTTCGTTTTCTTCAGTTATATAAGAGTTATTCTGTGTTTCAGACTCCTCAGTGATATGTTTATGTTGATTTTCCTCTAATGAAGTTTCATTTTTGAACTCTGTCCAAACCTCATAAAGTTCTTTAAATTCTAGTTTTCCCTTTTAATCATCTTTACTTTCAAAAGTTATTCTGAAGCGTTCTTACTTAAGTTGTGATTTTTTCCCCCAACTTTAGACATTAGTTTTTGCAAAATTTGTTGCTTCATTATAAGGTGACTCTGTAGGATCTACAATTTGCCGACTGGAAACACATTTCGTATAGTCAACATTTGCTTTTTTAAAAGGAAAGAGTCCACATTTTCTAAAACCATTGAATGTCGTACTTTCCGTTGCTTATTTTTCAAAAACAGTGCTTAGAATTGAAGCAAAGTTATACTTTGTCACCTCTTTTGAAAAATTTTCAAATTTCCATTTTCTTAACATTGTCTGCCAACCCGTTTCTAAAAGGCTTAAAAGTTGAGACGTCAGCTGGTTGCAGGATATGGGTTGCATTGGGGAAAAGTGCAACTAAGATAAAACCACTTGCTTCGCATAACTCGCTAACTTGTTTAGTAAGATGTGACTTATGGCCATCAACAAAAAATATAACAGGTCGTGAAATATTTTTTTGTTTGAGATAAGGCAAAAAATGGTTGCCTATATACTGTATATTCTTGATTATATCATTTTTAACATCACTCATATCCAGATCTTCATTGCAATAAGAAAGAGTTCAAAGGAGATTCACTAAAATCCCTCCGACCTTACAGAACATGGACTACACAGCCAGACTAAAGAAACTACAACTGACAACTCTGAGAGAGAGACGCTCCCGTGGAAACTTCACTGAGAGAAGATTTTTGCTGGGACGATGAAAAAATTAGCTACTGCAGCAAAAAAATCTAGTTGCATAGGCGCTTGCAAAGAACTTTGCTACGAGAGTAAAATACACTTTGCTACATTGACTTTGCTGCTATACTAAGTTTACTTTATAAAGTATCACTTGACAGGCACAGTAATATAACATTGCTGCGCGAGCCAAAGAAACTTCTTATGCTTGAAGATTACCTACCTGTCTTAGCAAAGAAACTTTCCTGAGACAAATATATATTATAACGCCACCAATATTTTTTATAGTGACAACTAAGTTTCTTTACTGCGACAGGTAAGTATTTTTATTGTGATAGCAAATTTATTTTGTTATGACTATTACTTCACTTGCCTATCATTGTAAAGCCTAAAAGTGTTTGCAAAGTCTCAAGTCACTTGACATATTTCTGAATTTTGATAGTTTTAGTATTTTTGGCATGGAAGTTTTATTTCACATTATATACGGACCTGATAATTTTACATTACATTGCGAATTATTGCTAATTAAATAAATCCAAACTTTTCTATGCCAAAAATGCTTAAATTGATCAAGATAAAGAAATATGTTCAATGGCTTGGGACTTCACCTTAAGATACATGCACTGCATTTGTTAAATTGCAACAAAATTACCTAAAAAGGGTGCATGGTATACTGAGTGTTCATATTAGAATGCACCGAGGAAGAATGGAATATTAGAAGTAAACAGCTTTATATAGCCACATTGTAAAAAATATTAAATTTAACCTAACCTGAAATACCATTCATCAGTTGTATTGGTAAGATCGATAAAAAGGTAGGACCAATTAATGGTGTTTAAATAAAAAAAAATATATAGTTGTTAGTAAGTATTTTTTTATTAAGAAATGATAAACATAGTAAAACTACCTAACTATGTTATAAAAATATTTAGAACATTATATAGATATAAACTTTTTTAACACTTATCGAAAAACGTAACATCTTAACATCTAAATAATACATTTTTAAAACATATTATGCAGGGGGTGTTTAAAAAATTTAAACCCTGCCATCCTCTCCTCTTTTTAACATATTAATTAAGTAGGTATATTAAGCGTTTAAATATTACCATTATTTACTTTTTCACAGACCAACACAAAATCACTACTTAAATTCTGCGGCCCTTAAACCAATCACACGTATTTCTTATTGCGCCGCCAACTCGCACATCAAACCCACTACCTCGCAGAACAATAATGCGCCAACTGGAAAATATTGCCGGTTTCGACAGAATTGGGCTTCCGAAAGATGTACCGACAGGTCGAGAACAACCGATGAGACGATTTCAGCATAAAATGTTGCCAGCACAGCAAAGTTACTTAGCTACCGTTGAACAAATTTCTTTATAAACTTTTTATTTTACTCATTACAAAGTATTTTGCTACTACAGCGAACTATATGTTAATAGCAGTAAAGATATTTTTTTAAAGAAATACTTGCCTGGGCTAAAATATTTGCCTTGTTACAGTAGGAAATTTTTTTACAACAGCCATAAAGTGGTTTTAGCAAAGTGGCCTTTACTGTGAAAGAAAAGTGATCTTGCAAGTATAGGTAGAAATCTGATTGGCGCAGCCAGAAAAACCTTAACAAAGATTTTTTTGCTAGAGGTTTTCTCAGTGTTGATCGAAACTTTTAAGTGGACTAGTGGATATTATTCATGTGAAAACATCTTTAAACCAAGCACATCCAGACATCTGCGAGGCCACACAAAGAATTTGGAGAAAGAAAGGTGCAGCAGGTTGCAAAGGAAAAACTTTTTAACAAACAGAGTGGTGTGTACGTGGAATGATTTACAGGAAGAAACTGTGGCTGCTGTTAGTGTCAACAAATTTAAGGCAAAACAGAAAAATATAGTTTTCTTTTTGTCTTAAGTTCAGCTTCATCGGCTATGCGGCTTGCCTGGACTCTTTAATAATAGTAAGTAATGATATTACTCGTAGAAAACCTCCGAATTCATCCATCCGAAGTCTGACCGACCCACTGCCCATTCTGATGGCGCAGAATTAACTATAACTACTTTCTTACTGCGTCTATAGCAATAAGGTTCATTTTATCTTGTTGTCACTTAAAAAATGTATTTTTTCCCTTTCTGGGAATCCATGTCTAAAATAATAAGAGACAACGGGTAATAAGAAAAAAGCGCTACCTAAATAGACCGAATATAAAGGCGACCATTAATAAATGTCGTCATTTAGTAATGAACACTTACCATGTCCATTTATGAATTTCTAGAGAAATCTTTCTTCAGTAATGGTCACCCTTAATCGAAAACTTCCACGGTCGTTTTTTTTTTAACAAAATTGATTAAAAAATACAAATAAATTACCTTTTTGTACAACTGTCAAAAAAAGTTGACATTTTTTCATCGCTATCGATACGTAAACCTTTTGTTTTTTTAACAGTGAAAAAAAGACTTTTTTTCACGGTGAAAAAAAGAATTTTTTTAACTGGAAAAATGATTTACAAAAAAAACGATAAAACATTACTTTTTAAATAATGTATTGAATTTTTTTGTACAAATTTACTAATTAATTACCAACTACCAAAAAATCTCATTTGTTACAATAATAATTGATGGTGAAGTTCGAACAATTGCTTCCAATATTAATTCCCGAAGCTAGTCCACCTAGCTGCTGATCAGAAACGCTAGATATTCCTTGAAAAGTTGAGTCCACAATTGTATCAGTTATATTGATTTGTTTGGAAGTAGAGGAACAATTTAATTTATTAGAAATATCAATTTTATTACTCAAACTATCTTCTATATATCCTTCTGCTATGGCGGCAGATTTCCAACCACCGTGGCGTTTTATAGATGTCATGTTACCCCCTGCATTGGCTAAGAGAGTTGCAGAACTCCTCCTAAAACAGTGACCTGTGTAGCTCTTATGCAATTCTTTTCCCAGTCATTTTGCAATCAAGCTAGGAATTTCCCCTATTTTATTTATTCCCACATGTTGGTCAACACATTTTCCTCTTGAATATTTTAAAAATAATCTCTTTTTGTGTGTATGGGACGGCCTTAGTACTCTATACTTGCGATATATCTCAATATAATCAGAATTTGAAACGGTAAACATTCTTGGGCAATAGGTCTTTGTATCCGGTATTTTAACAATCAATATAGACCCGGTATCTTCAATGTCATCAATAGTTACCTTCAATAATTCTTCACGGCGACAAGCACCGCTGATTCCCAAAATTAACGCAACCTACAATTAAAAAAATATTGAAATTACTGAAATAATACAAAATTTTGATCATCTGTACCTTATAAAGTAAATTTGTTTCATCATCAGCTTCTTGAATGAATTTATTAATATCGTCTCTCGATAAAACTTTAGATTTCTTCCCTCGGTATCCGACGTTTTTGTTCTTAATAAAAGGCACCAATTTTGAAAACTTCTTTATATCAATATTTTCTTTAACATTCAATGTACTCTTCAACATTGAGTAGACACTCCATAAAGTAGAAGGTTTTACAGTTTTTGATTTCTCCTCAAAATAGCATATAAATACCTTTTCAGACACTTTTTGTATATTTTTCTTGCCGCACCATTCACGGAATTGGTTATAATTTTTCTCGTATATAAATTTTGATTTCGCCGGTAACATGTTAGCTATAGCCGAATTTGCTATATCGGCTATATCTGAAGGAATCTCGCTATCACTATCGTAATCTACATCCATTTTAAGCCTACTTATACTATTTATTTAAAAAATTGCAATAAATATGAACAGCTATCAACGTATGACAACAAAACAAGCAACGTGCCAACAAACCATTTCTATAGTAACGACAGGGCTGTTAACTTGATTATGTGAAATTATATGGTAAAACTTTTAGTATAATATACAATTTTACCGATTAAAAATGTTGTTTGTATTTCGTTTGTGAAATTCGTGTTTTAATGGCACATTCGAGAGAATTTTTCGCCTCGACCTGCGGTCTCGGCAAAAAATTGACACTCTCATATGCCATTAAAAAAACACTCACTTCACGCACTTAATACAAAAATAACTATTTAATAAAGATGTAGGGACACAAAAAGGAATATTTTTTTACTTAACAGTGACTTGACAAAACTAATTTCAGTCGAAAGAGCGCACAACTCGTTGTCAGTTCAAAACCAACTGATTTACAATGCGCTCAAATTTGATGACGTGTATGATACTGGTAAATGGTGCTAATGTCGGCCTTGTATTTGGGGTTGTATACGTTACAGTGTAACGTGAAAACAATTGGTAAAAGGAAATACGAGATATATGGATAATTGACGTAAGGTGACCATTACTAGCGGTATGTCCATTACTGATGCACTTACCCTATATGATTTGGAGTAAGTGCATGACTTTGATGAAATATCTTTAAGAAACGTTTTTACAATGACAATTGGATAAAGGATGAAGCACAAACAAATTATTTTCCTTTTATTCAATGCGCGTATAAAATTACTTTCGTTTTAATTCTCAATAAAATTTTTAAATAGTAGGTGGGGTCGAGTGATACCTCGTTCTAAAAGTATTTTCAATCTACAAGTGGCTCCCAAGTTTTATAAGGTTTTATCGAAACTAAAACGTAGCAAAGTTGCATTGTTTTCAAATCTCAGGATGTTTAATAAATCCAATTTGTAAACGAAGAATTATCACTTAGTTGCCCGCCATTATTAAATCGTTTGTTTAGCGCATAAGTGGGAAATAAATTCTACACAATTTCAAGCATCGCTAAAACAAGAGAATCGACATTTCGACAGACACAAAAAAGTTTTTCAGTAGCAACGAAAATTAAATTTAAAATTGGTTAGCTTTAAGGCTTTCTTAAAAGCAGTGGTGCAAGTCAACCCTTGGCTTTATCTAGGACCACGCTAAGCTGACTCCTTCCTCTGATACACCGATGTCAGAATGCCAAAAAGATGTTGAAATAGGAAATAACCTGACTTTAACGTTAAATAAACACATTTTTAAACTTTTAATTATTTTTGTCGTCTATGATATCTAGAACCTTAAGAAACCAAAGCTCGCGTTGCTCCTGAATTAATTTGTTTGTGAACATGTGTGATTTGGGGGAGAAAAAAAATTATACATTCGGCAATACAACAGAAATAGTGTTTTTTAAGCAAGAAAAACGAAACAATGTAAGACAAAATATTAAAACTGAGTACAGTGAGGATGAGGAAACCGGACAAATAGGGTAAGTATGCTGATCTCAGAATTTTATTTATTTGTGCTTCATTAAAAATAGGTATCCTTATCCATTCCAAATTGGCGGGGTCTTTTATTTCTCTTTCGGTACCTAGGTATTACAGTACTTATTTAAATTATAAACTGTAAACAGTGCTGGTTATAGCTGTAGCCCCAAGAGTTATTGCATAATTATCAGTAGAGTGGACTGCTTACAAACTAATTAATGTACTCGAGAATGTACCTATGCCTATTTGAAGTTTAACAATCATTCTAATGCTGCCCACACACAAGCTACTTTTGCGGCGTTTTAGCAGTTCAAAATGCTTGTATACTTTACCACACACAAGCGTCCAACTAGTTCCCAATTCATTGACGGAATAATATTGAATATGTCGCTTAAGCAAAAAGAATTAATAATAATAATAATAATAATAATAATAATAATAATAATAATAATAATAATAATAATAATAATAATAATAATAATAATAATAATAATAATAATAATAATAATAATAATAATAATAATAATAATAATAATAATAATAATAATAATAATAATAATAATAATAATAATAATAATAATAATAATAATAATAATAATAATAATAATAATAATAATAATAATAATAATAATAATAATAATAATAATAATAATAATAATAATAATAATAATAATAATAATAATAATAATAATAATAATAATAATAATAATAATAATAATAATAATAATAATAATAATAATAATAATAATAATAATAATAATAATAATAATAATAATAATAATAATAATAATAATAATAATAATAATAATAATAATAATAATAATAATAATAATAATAATAATAATAATAATAATAATAATAATAATAATAATAATAATAATAATAATAATAATAATAATAATAATAATAATAATAATAATAATAATAATAATAATAATAATAATAATAATAATAATAATAATAATAATAATAATAATAATAATAATAATAATAATAATAATAATAATAATAATAATAATAATAATAATAATAATAATAATAATAATAATAATAATAATAATAATAATAATAATAATAATAATAATAATAATAATAATAATAATAATAATAATAATAATAATAATAATAATAATAATAATAATAATAATAATAGTAATAATAGTAATAATAGTAATAATAGTAATAATAGTAATAATAGTAATAATAGTAATAATAGTAATAATAGTAATAATAGTAATAATAGTAATAATAGTAATAATAGTAATAATAGTAATAATAGTAATAATAGTAATAATAGTAATAATAATAATAATAATAATAATAATAATAATAATAATAATAATAATAATAATAATAATAATAATAATAATAATAATAATAATAATAATAATAATAATAATAATAATAATAATAATAATAATAATAATAATAATAATAATAATAATAATAATAATAATAATAATAATAATAATAATAATAATAATAATAATAATAATAATAATAATAATAATAATAATAATAATAATAATAATAATAATAATAATAATAATAATAATAATAATAATAATAATAATAATAATAATAATAATAATAATAATAATAATAATAATAATAATAATAATAATAATAATAATAATAATAATAATAATAATAATAATAATAATAATAATAATAATAATAATAATAATAATAATAATAATAATAATAATAATAATAATAATAATAATAATAATAATAATAATAATAATAATAATAATAATAATAATAATAATAATAATAATAATAATAATAATAATAATAATAATAATAATAATAATAATAATAATAATAATAATAATAATAATAATAATAATAATAATAATAATAATAATAATAATAATAATAATAATAATAATAATAATAATAATAATAATAATAATAATAATAATAATAATAATAATAATAATAATAATAATAGTAATAATAGTAATAATAGTAATAATAGTAATAATAGTAATAATAGTAATAATAGTAATAATAGTAATAATAGTAATAATAGTAATAATAGTAATAATAGTAATAATAGTAATAATAGTAATAATAGTAATAATAGTAATAATAGTAATAATAGTAATAATAGTAATAATAGTAATAATAGTAATAATAGTAATAATAGTAATAATAGTAATAATAGTAATAATAGTAATAATAGTAATAATAGTAATAATAGTAATAATAGTAATAATAGTAATAATAGTAATAATAGTAATAATAGTAATAATAGTAATAATAGTAATAATAGTAATAATAGTAATAATAGTAATAATAGTAATAATAGTAATAATAGTAATAATAGTAATAATAGTAATAATAGTAATAATAGTAATAATAGTAATAATAGTAATAATAGTAATAATAGTAATAATAGTAATAATAGTAATAATAGTAATAATAGTAATAATAGTAATAATAGTAATAATAGTAATAATAGTAATAATAGTAATAATAGTAATAATAGTAATAATAGTAATAATAGTAATAATAGTAATAATAGTAATAATAGTAATAATAGTAATAATAGTAATAATAGTAATAATAGTAATAATAGTAATAATAGTAATAATAGTAATAATAGTAATAATAGTAATAATAGTAATAATAGTAATAATAGTAATAATAGTAATAATAGTAATAATAGTAATAATAGTAATAATAGTAATAATAGTAATAATAGTAATAATAGTAATAATAGTAATAATAGTAATAATAGTAATAATAGTAATAATAGTAATAATAGTAATAATAGTAATAATAGTAATAATAGTAATAATAGTAATAATAGTAATAATAGTAATAATAGTAATAATAGTAATAATAGTAATAATAGTAATAATAGTAATAATAGTAATAATAGTAATAATAGTAATAATAGTAATAATAGTAATAATAGTAATAATAGTAATAATAGTAATAATAGTAATAATAGTAATAATAGTAATAATAGTAATAATAGTAATAATAGTAATAATAGTAATAATAGTAATAATAGTAATAATAGTAATAATAGTAATAATAGTAATAATAGTAATAATAGTAATAGTAATAATAGTAATAATAGTAATAATAGTAATAATAGTAATAATAGTAATAATAGTAATAATAGTAATAATAGTAATAATAGTAATAATAGTAATAATAGTAATAATAGTAATAATAGTAATAATAGTAATAATAGTAATAATAGTAATAATAGTAATAATAGTAATAATAGTAATAATAGTAATAATAGTAATAATAGTAATAATAGTAATAATAGTAATAATAGTAATAATAGTAATAATAGTAATAATAGTAATAATAGTAATAATAGTAATAATAGTAATAATAGTAATAATAGTAATAATAGTAATAATAGTAATAATAGTAATAATAGTAATAATAGTAATAATAGTAATAATAGTAATAATAGTAATAATAGTAATAATAGTAATAATAGTAATAATAGTAATAATAGTAATAATAGTAATAATAGTAATAATAGTAATAATAGTAATAATAGTAATAATAGTAATAATAGTAATAATAGTAATAATAGTAATAATAGTAATAATAGTAATAATAGTAATAATAGTAATAATAGTAATAATAGTAATAATAGTAATAATAGTAATAATAGTAATAATAGTAATAATAGTAATAATAGTAATAATAGTAATAATAGTAATAATAGTAATAATAGTAATAATAGTAATAATAGTAATAATAGTAATAATAGTAATAATAGTAATAATAGTAATAATAGTAATAATAGTAATAATAGTAATAATAGTAATAATAGTAATAATAGTAATAATAGTAATAATAGTAATAATAGTAATAATAGTAATAATAGTAATAATAGTAATAATAGTAATAATAGTAATAATAGTAATAATAGTAATAATAGTAATAATAGTAATAATAGTAATAATAGTAATAATAGTAATAATAGTAATAATAGTAATAATAGTAATAATAGTAATAATAGTAATAATAGTAATAATAGTAATAATAGTAATAATAGTAATAATAGTAATAATAGTAATAATAGTAATAATAGTAATAATAGTAATAATAGTAATAATAGTAATAATAGTAATAATAGTAATAATAGTAATAATAGTAATAATAGTAATAATAGTAATAATAGTAATAATAGTAATAATAGTAATAATAGTAATAATAGTAATAATAGTAATAATAGTAATAATAGTAATAATAGTAATAATAGTAATAATAGTAATAATAGTAATAATAGTAATAATAGTAATAATAGTAATAATAGTAATAATAGTAATAATAGTAATAATAGTAATAATAGTAATAATAGTAATAATAGTAATAATAGTAATAATAGTAATAATAGTAATAATAGTAATAATAGTAATAATAGTAATAATAGTAATAATAGTAATAATAGTAATAATAGTAATAATAGTAATAATAGTAATAATAGTAATAATAGTAATAATAGTAATAATAGTAATAATAGTAATAATAGTAATAATAGTAATAATAGTAATAATAGTAATAATAGTAATAATAGTAATAATAGTAATAATAGTAATAATAGTAATAATAGTAATAATAGTAATAATAGTAATAATAGTAATAATAGTAATAATAGTAATAATAGTAATAATAGTAATAATAGTAATAATAGTAATAATAGTAATAATAGTAATAATAGTAATAATAGTAATAATAGTAATAATAGTAATAATAGTAATAATAGTAATAATAGTAATAATAGTAATAATAGTAATAATAGTAATAATAGTAATAATAGTAATAATAGTAATAATAGTAATAATAGTAATAATAGTAATAATAGTAATAATAGTAATAATAGTAATAATAGTAATAATAGTAATAATAGTAATAATAGTAATAATAGTAATAATAGTAATAATAGTAATAATAGTAATAATAGTAATAATAATAATAATAATAATAATAATAATAATAATAATAATAATAATAATAATAATAAATTTTATTTCAAAATTGTAGTTACATGTTTTACGGACATCCACCAAACACTTAATACAAAATGAAATTACGTCAACACAAAAGGAAATGTCAAAATTACATTATTTATATATTATAATAATCATCCAATGAATATGGTTCTAAATCAATTAAAAATTTCTTTATACATTTCTTAAAATTTGTATGTAAGGTGATAGTCTTATAATTATCAGGGAGATGGTTAAAAAGCTTGAGACACATATAACAAGGATTTTTTTCTGTAAGTGCTAATTGATGAGTAGGGTAATTTACATTTAAAGTTCTCGTGTTATACCCATGAAATACTTGCAGTTCAAAATCATCTCTATTTTTAAAAAAGAACATTAAACACTCATAAATATATAATGCATATATGGTTAAAATTCCCTCGGACTTAAACACTCCTTTACAGGTTTCTCGGAAACTCATTTTCTTTATAGATCTTATCACACGTTTTTGAATAATAAAGACATTTTGTATTGAGCTGTTTTTTCCCCAAAAAATTATGCCATATTTAATGAGCGACTCAAAGTTTGCAAAGTACAATATTTTTTGTGATTTTTCATTCATGTACCTACCTACAACTCTAATTCCATAAGAAACAGAACTTAACTTACTTAATAAATTATCTATATGCGTTGACCAGTCCAAAAATTCATCTATGTACAGCCCTAGAAACTTTGCTTTTTCCACTAATTTTAGCTCATGACCATGAACTAGCATATCAGGTGGTTTTGTTGTTCGGCACAGTTTTGTTCGAAACAATACTGTATGTGTTTTCTCTGCATTTAAAATTAATTTATTTTTTAAAAACCAATTATTCGCTTTTTTGAACAGCTCACCACCCTTCTCTGCCAATTCATAGAGATTTTTTCCACTTACTAGTAAATTTGTATCGTCTGCATAGCACGTAACATTTTCATTTAAGTCACTTGCCACAGAGAACAAGTCATTTACAAAAACAATGAACAGGATGGGCCCAGCTATGCTTCCCTGCGCTATTCCGATATCATTGTGCATGGTTGCTGAGGTAAAAGCCCTTTCACTTTTCTGAATTCTGACTTTCTGTTGTCTGTTTCCCAAGTAACTCTTAAATAACTCAAGCGCATTTCCCCTTACTCCGTACAAATCTAGCTTCTGAATGAGTAAATTCCTATCTATACAATCATATGCCTTTGACAAGTCAAGACATATCCCTAGAGCTAAGTTATTATTTTCCAGATGTCTCAAGATGGCTCTAGTAAAATAAAAAATTGCTGTTTGTGTGGACTTGCCCGGTAAATATCCATGTTGGTGTTTATTTAAAATATTGCACTTATTAAGAAAATCCATTAAGCGTTTGCACATACATAATTCAAATATTTTTGAGAAACTTGGCAAAAGGCTTATTGGTCTATAATTTTCCATCAGGTTGGGGTCTCCTTTTTTGTATATTGGTTTAATTAGGGCCATCTTAAGTTGATCCGGAAAAATTCCATATTTAAAAGAGTTTCAAGAATTCACGTACCTCCGATTGCTTCATTGGTTTTAAAAACAGAGATTGGTTATTGCTTTCTATGTGACATTCAAATGGAATGTTTTCCAAATTATTAAGCAGAGCAGGTATAACTGATAGTAAAAACTTATTGTAATTATCAGGTATGTCGTCTGGATCACCTTCCATTTCAATATCACAGTTTTTTTCGTTTTTTCCTGTTATTTCTTTACATATCGACCACATACATTTTGATTTGTTATCAGAATACCTTATTCTACTATCATAATGTTCAGACCTTACTGTTTTCAAAATATCATCATACTCTGTTTTTGCTCTGCTGTATTCTGTTTTAAACTCAGCATTATTCCTGTATAATGTTAGCAGAATATCTAACCTGTTTTTGCATTCTGTAATCTGGCATTATTTTTGTATATAGAAGTATTATTTTTTTCATGAATTAGTTTTTTAGGAAAACACTCATAAAAAATGTTCAGAAAATCATTCATAAAGACGTTCCATTGTTGATTTACATCATGATATTCTATGTTATAAACACGTAACCAGTTTTGATCTCTTAGATGATTTAAAAAAAGATTTATATTATTATCTGAAAATATTCTTTTACACTTTGGGTGTTTTTTGACAGGTTTGGGAATTTGTATGATGATCTTTTGCGCAGAATGGTCTGATATGAAAGTATGTAAAACCATGCTACTTGAGTATTCACAATTTACGAAAATGTTATCTATGCAACTAGCTGAAGTTGGTGTTATTCTGGTATTTTCAAAAATAGTTTGTACTAAGTTAAAAGAAGACAACAGGGAAACTAACTTAGATTTATCTTGATTGTTATTTAGTAACTCTATATTAAAGTCACCCGCTATTATCATGGTTTTATTGTCTGTAAATATCTCGAGCAGTACTTTTTCAAGCACCTCTAAGAAAAGATTAATGTTACCAGGACACGGTCTGTACACTGAAATAATAATGACTTTTTTTCCATTTAGGTTACATTGTATGGCGGCACACTCAATTATATTCTTGATGGACAATTGTTTAATTTGTTTTTTTATATGAAAGTTTATGCTTTTATGAACATACACTGCACTCCCTCCATGTTGTCCATGTTCACGACAGAAAGCGTCAGCAATTTTGTAGTTACTAATCCCTAAAAATGTTAGTTCTTCTTGGGTCTTCCAGTGCTCTGTTAGGCACAAAACTTTACAGGCTGGATGATCGCTGAGTAAGTCATTAAGTCTATCTACAGAGTTGCCCAGTGACTGCAGATTCTGATGAATTATTTCAAAACTATCTAACGCTTGATTTATTGTTTTGTCTTTAGTGTCCGTTTTTAAAGTATTCGTGCTGTCTTCTCTAATATTTTGGGTAAATTGCGACTGTTTATTTATAAAAAATCTTCATTATAATTAATGTTGTTCCTAAATCTAGCAAGCTTTTGTTTATATACCGGACAATTATTTATATCTCTCGCAGAATGATTGATGTCGGTGTATTTCATTTTTTGACAATTCGGGCATTTATAATTTGTTTCTGTACAGTCTTTTGGGACATGTTGGCCTCCACATTTATGGCAGCATTCTGGTTCTTTACAATATTTAGCAACATGGTCAAATCTAGAGCACCTAAAACACACTGCAAGATTCAAATGCTCCTGAACATGAACTGTTACGAAGTCAAAATAAATGGTACGTCTTTTTAAGAACCATTTTGTAATTTTTGCTGGGGCTTGGAGAATTAAATTTTCTTTCCGTGGGTTCCTACATTGCTTCCTTGCAATTACTTTGATCTTATCGTGAATGGTAGTTTGCAGTTCTTCGACAATTTCATCATTTAATCGTTCTAGTTCTTCAATGAAATCTGGATCTGAGAACCCTTTTTCGATACCTGTTACCATAAACATAGGGTCCGCAATCTCATTTTCTTTATAGTTGATTTTTTCCACGCCGCTAATTGCTGCTTTAAGTTTCACTTGTTGATCTTTATCGTGACTTTCTACGATTATGGCACCATTCTTTGTTTGTCTTATGCTTTTGAAACACTTTCCGATCTTTTTTATGTCTATTTGTTCTTTAAATGTTTTCGTGGTTTCTTTTGGATCTGTTATGTTGTCAATCCTGATTATCGTCTCGTGTTTTTTAATAGTTTTGGGCGTTGTCCAGTTTTCCTTTTCCAAATTTTCAGCTTTATTTTCGTTTACATTGTGTTTGGTGTTTCCAGTTGTATTTGCAACGTTGGCGTATGTCTTACTGTTATTCGGATGTCCTTGAACAATGTTTTCTTTACTATTTTTTCCATTTTGGACAGGTTTTTCAATAGTTTGTTCTAAACTATTTTTTAATATTATGGTTTCTTTTTCTATTTTCCCCATTCTAAATATTAGAAATGTAAAAAGTTTACAAATTTCAGATTGTGCGTCCTTGATACATTTACAATCTTTTTCGGAGAGACATAACTTTCCATCATCACTTTTGTCCTTGTCCATGATTTCGGTGATTCTATCTAGTTCTAAGAAATACTTCGTGATCATATCCTCGGAGAGGTGTTGTGTATCGCCGATGTCAAGTTGCTCGTTGTCTGTATTCACAATTTCAGGAGGTGTTTTCCCGAAGTCTTCACATTGCCGTTTATACGACTTGTCTTGCTCAGGACTGGTATTTGATCGTTGTCTTTTGTTGCTATTTTCCTCTGAAGTATTGGTAAACTGACGATTCTCTGTCCTTACTTCAGGTGTTTTTGGCGGTGTTCTTAATACGGTCTGAGCGGGTTGAAAAACAGATTTATACGTGATCTGTTGATCGTTAAATACCTGGTCATCCATCTTTTCGACGCTCCCCGGTATTTGCTGTTGATCGGTTTGTTTACTTGAACCTCTTATCAGTGGATTTAAGTTGTCCTTGACACCTATTATTCTGTTTATTTCCAATTTCGAGAGATTTAAAGAACCCAAAGAATGGCATGAAGAACTTCGTGTTTTATGCTTTTTATGAACATCTAAATGGTCTTTTAATTTCACTATGGGTTTTTTATCACTATTGTTCTCATCCATGTTAATTTTAACAATTAAAACTTAAAATAGCCCACAAAATATGCCGTAAAACTAGAGCGAAATTCAAACACGTATTTGCGTGCGGAACAGTACTATACTATATTACTTACTATACTTATATTATACTATTAACAAGAAGCTCTTTCAAATAATTCGTCCATGATTCTCAAAGAGACCTGGTTTTAGTTATGTGGGTACAAACAAAACTCTAAGCCACGGTCTCAATTTCATGTAGGTAGGTATATTAACATTTGGTGACACGTTTCACCCTAGACGGGCATCATCAGACCTATAATATAAATTAACCTAGTGCATAAAAGAATCAATCAAAGAACTACAAAACATGGTCTTTACCTTATTAAAGTGGTGAACATTTATTTATTTATTTATTTATATTTATCAACGAGCAATAGCCCAATTAAAATACAGAGTAGAAGTAAAAAAGAAATCAATACTAACCTAATCTGGATAATATACAAAACAAAAATAAATATAAACAATTTTAGAAAACAATAAACAATAAAATAGCACATAACAAAGCAATATAGTATATAATAATACTGCAGATAACACAGATAAGGTAAGGCAACCTTCAAGGGACATCAAAACATCACTTACACGATTTAAGCTGGGACCTAAAGACTCCTTGATTATTGAAACAATCCAACTGGTCCGAATACTGGTTAGCAAGTCTAATAGACCTTGATAGGAAAGAATTATAACCATAGTTAGTACGATGATGGCCAATATGGAAGGGTTGATTGAGCCTTGTTTGCCTCGAAGGGACATGAATATCTATTTTCCTCAACAGCTCGGGACCAAAGCTACGTGAGTGCAGTATATTATAGAAAAGGGTAAGGTCCCTATGCATGCGTCTGATCTGAAGGGTGGTTATATTTAGGGAATTCTCGACATTAGAGTAAACGATGTTTTCAACTCCAATATGTTCCTTAAATGCAATAAATCTTAAGAACTTGTGTTGAACTCTCTCAATAGCCTGGATATGTACATTGTAGTGTGGTGACCAGACACATGAACAATATTCCAAATGGGGCCTCACAAGTGAACAGAACAATATTTTAATGGAAGCCATACTGAGAAAATCCTCGGAGCATCGCTTCACAAAGCCCAGTAATTGCAACGATTTCGAGACCACCATCGATATGTGCGGTCTGTATGATAAGTTCCGTGCACGAGCCGAATGGACACTGCTTCCATGCTCTTTGAACAGAGTTTATGCCCTCTGTGATGGCGCCGACGACTCCACTCGTGGACAGAGCTCCGAGGGGTGGCACCCACATGCCTCCCCAGGGTGTCCCCGGTTTCGCAGTCGCCGACCGGGATTGGTTACCCGTCTTAAGGGCACTGCACATGGTGGGTCATTCGGCTCCCCACATGTCGCCCTAGAGGTCACACTTACTAGCGCTTTCCACAGCCCCTGCGAGGCCAACCCGTGGGGGGCATCTGTAGCTCAGCCAGATGGGGCTCCCCCCTCCCGCAGTACTTGTGTTAGGCTTGCTGGATGTTGCCACCAGGTCGCCCTCTCTTGACGAGTCACGGGATGTTCAAGAGCAAACCGGGGTTCACTCTCGAGCTACCACACATCTTGTACTGGACGAGACTGCGAACTTTTCCCAGGGTAAGGTCTGGAGTCGTAAGCACGTTCATGCGGCCAGTTTTAAGGGGTAAACGTCGTGTGGTCTGCACCCTGGCTACTCTCGGATACTAGCTGCGATCCTCCGTGAGTTCACGTTGGATGCCTCCGACACCTCAAACGATTGCCAGGCCGTTTACCCGCAACATAGTCCAATTAAACCTAAAATAAAAGCAATTTCCACATCTTGGGTTCGAACTCAGGCCCTCCGGCGTCTGACGGATGCTTTACCATCGCGCCACGGGGTCATTCACGGAGAGGAGTTAAAACTTATGAGTCTGGTTTCAAGTTGTTAAAAATTAGGCCAGGTTCAAAATTAAAGACATCGTTGACACAGTTCAAAACGGGGCTTTTTTTGGCTTTCGTGATCTCCAGCTTTTCTAACAAATCTAGTTTTTTACTCTTCGGGCACTTATGAAGGATATCAACGCTAACCCGGGAAAAAAATGTTTGGAACTTAAAATATGGTTAGCGAAGGCCGAGTTGGTTTCCGTAATATCGGTATTTTGAAACTTTTTGACAAGATTAATGTGCCCCCTTACCCAAGTGGATATCTTCCTTCCCGATTGTCCTACATATACAGCATCGCAGTCGTCACATTTTAAAGAATACACTCCCGATTTCGACAACACGTTCATTCTCTCCTTGACGTTGATTATATGTTTGCTGTTTTATAAGCAATGGATAAACTATGTTTTTTAAAAAACTTTCCCAGCTGAACTGAAATTTCTCCAAAAAAAAGTGAGACATTTAAAATTATTTCCTTGATGTTTATCTACAGGGAGTTTAATATGGTAAGATAATTTGTATTTGTTAACAAACTTGTAAGTAATATATTTTATTTATAGAAGACATAGGAAAGCCATTGTTCATCGCCTACTGCTTAATTGTTCCCAGTTCTGTCAAGAATGCGTCTCTTGAACGTGGTAGTCTAAACAATCTGTACAAAAGGGAGTTGAATGCTGCAAATTTATGTGTGGGGGGTGAGTTCGATGAGAATTGTATTATATTATCAGTCGAGGAGGGCTTCCTGTAAATTTTAAAGTCAATATTATTTTGTTTTCTAATTAGCAGTAGATCTAAAAAAGCCAATTCACCATCAACCTCCTTTTCCATGGTAAAGGATATTTTGCCATGTAGGGTGTTTATGAAGTCCAAAAACTCTGACAGTTCTCCTTTGCTACAGGACCAGACTATACAGATGTCATCGACATATCGTTTATAGGCTAGTAAGAACTTTGCAAATTTGCTCTCCATTAATTTCACCTCCAAATGATGCATGAATACCTCGCTCAGCTTCCTGACCCCGGAGAACTTTACCAGAATCAACAGGGACCCCACCATTCCTTTCTTCACTAGAGTCCAGAGGGTTTTGGACTAATCACTTGTGACATTAGAATACTTCAAAACTTTCAAAGGCAAACTTTACCCCATGAATCCTAGAACTCCTTTACTATATGGTTTACCAAAAATTCATAAAACAGGCATTCCGGTAAGACCAGTCGTTTCGTTTGTCGATTCACCATGCTACAAATTGTCCTCTTGGTTGAACCAGGTTCTGAGGGAAGTTACGGGTTTCAACAACGTGTATGCTACAAAGAACTCTATTGACTTTGCAGATTACCTGAAGCAAATCAGAATCCGATCCAATGCTAAGTTGATTTCTCTAGATGTCAAAAACCTTTTCCCCAGTGTTCCACCTATTGAGTGCATAGACCTGATGAGACGTATGTTAATTAAGAGCCCTCTTCCATCCATTGTCATAGAGAATCTTCTATCCCTTTTGACCTTGGCGCTAGATCAAAACTTTTTTAAGTTCAATGGAACTTTCTTCAGACAGAATGATGGTTTAGCAATGGGATCTTGTTTGTCACCTTTCCTGAGCGAGGTATTCATGCATCATTTGGAGGTGAAATTGATGGAGAGCAAATTTGCAAAGTTCTTACTAGCCTATAAACGATATGTCGATGACATCTGTATAGTTTGGTCCTGTAGCGAAGGAGAACTGTCAGAGTTTTTGGACTTCATAAACACCCTACATGGCAAAATATCCTTTACCATGGAAAAGGAGGTTGATGGTGAATTGGCTTTTTTAGATCTACTGCTAATTAGAAAACAAAATAATAACGACTTTAAAATTTACAGGAAGCCCTCCTCGACTGATAATATAATACAATTCTCATCGAACTCACCCCCCACACATAAATTTGCAGCATTTAACTCCCTTTTGTACAGATTGTTTAGACTACCACTTTCAAGAGACGCATTCTTGACAGAACTGGACACAATTAAGCAGTAGGCGATGAACAATGGCTTTCCAATGTCTTCTATAAATAAAATATATTACAAGTTTGTTAACAAATACAAATTATCTTACCATATTAAACTCCCTGTAGATAAACATCAACGAAATAATTTTAAATGTCTCACTTTTTTTGAAGAAATTTCAGTTCAGCTGGGAAAGTTTTTTAAAAAACATAGTTTATCCATTGCTTATAAAACAGCAAACACCCTGAGCAAACATATAATCAACGTCAAGGAGAGAATGAACGTGTTGTCGAAATCGGGGGTGTATTCTTTAAAATGTGACGACTGCGATGCTGTATATGTAGGACAATCGGGAAGGAAGATATCCTCTCGGGTAAGGGAGCACATTAATCTTGTCAAAAAGTTTGAAAATACCGATATTACAAAAACCAACTCGGCCTTCGCTAACCATATTTTAAGTTCCAAACATTCTTTCTCCCGGGTTAGCGTTGATGTCCTTCACGAGTGCCCGAAGAGTAAAAAACTAGATTTGTTAGAAAAGCTGGAGATCACGAAAGCCAAAAAAAGCCCCGTTTTGAACTGTGTCAACGATGTCTTTAATTTTGAACCTGGCCTAATTTTCAACAACTTGAAACCAGACCCATAAGTTTTAACTCCTCTACGTGAAGAACCCCGTGGCGCGATGGTAAAGCATCCGTCAGACGCCCTGGAGGGCCTGACTTCGAACCCAAGATGTGGAAATTGTTTTTATCTTTGTTCAATTTAGTGCTCTCTCTTAACCCAACTTTTAGGGTTGTTGTTTTTAATTTGTAAGGACGTTGTGCCTATGTTTATTGTTTTTATTTTAGCTTTAATTGGACTATGTTCACCACTTTAATAAGGTAAAGACCATGTTTTGTAGTTCTTTGATTGATTCTTTTATGCACTAGGTTAATTTATATTATAGGTCTGATGATGCCCGTCTAGGGTGAAACGCGTCACCAAATGTTAATATACCTACGTGAAATTGAGACCGTGACTTAGAGTTTTGTTTGTACCCACATAGAAGCTCTTTAATTATTATTGATGAAAACAGAAAGTTCAAAAAAAGTGGGTGAAAGAGTTTCTAAAAAATTTAAACATTAATTATCCCATATAAATTTCTTGAATGAACTAAAACTACACCCAGATGATTATAGTAGTTTTCTAAGAATGGATGAGGATACATTCAAATTATTATTTCATAGAGTCACGCCACTATTTTTGCTTAAAGAACTGAATAAAAGCAGAAATAAGTTCTTCGGTATATCCAAATCGCCAATATTTCGCCGTTCTGCACACACACACACATGCGTTTTCTACAAGTGATCTCAGCTCAGCGGTAGGCGTTCTGAGCCGCCCAGCGGGTTGTTTGCGCAGCCACAAATACACACAGGGTATGTTCTTGCGACTATCGTGGGTTTTGGATACTGGCGATAACGTAGCTTGTGTGTGGGCCTCATAAAGTCATAAAGCTATGAATGCAACACTTGTACAGGACAATTTTATGTTTTACAGCGACAAACAAATATTCCCTGGCCAAACAGAACCAGATAAAGTTGAAGAAAGTGAAGCAGTAAATGGATGCGATCAAATGTATAATTTGAACTATACGAAGTGGAAATTAAAGAATGAAGAACTAGACATCAAGGACGAATCTGAAACAAACAAAAACAGGTATACTTTACTTAAGCTTAGGTATACCCTATACTGGGTGCTAAAAAATAGTATATTATTTTCTTCCTAGGCATAAGATGTGACAAAACAAAATTTTAGATTGTTAAATGGGCATTGTTTTACATTTTTTGGTTACGACAGTATGGTTGAATCTTTTTTAGCTTCGAAGGTCCTGCTATTTTTTTTTTTTAATCAAATATAGCTTTATTGTCATGAAAATCAGATAATTTTGTTGACAAAGCACCTACACTGGTAATTAAAGACACAAAATAAAAAAAAATAGAGAGAAGCAAGAAGTACAAATAAGATAAATGGTGTAAATGAACAATTATGAATGGTAATATAATACAAACCAACTTAATATATACAGGGTGGCGCATCGAAAACGAAACAGAGACATTTAATGGCAGCTCAGTTTTTTTTTGGAAAAACGGTCAGACCCGTCGATTTTGTTTTCGAGGGGGACACAAAATTGGCAAAAAATCACATTAACACATGTAGCCCTCTGGGCGGGGGTGGCACCACCCCTAAAATCTTAAATGGAAATGGGGTCAAGTGATACCTTATTGTAAAGTTCTTACAATTCCCTATAATGATGTAAATTCATGTACTTTAGTTCAGTAGTTTTGGAGATTTATTGATTTAAAGCTTAAAGTAGACTTTAATAGGTACATCAGATTAGTTTGTACTACTTTCAGAAGAAATTTGAGTAAAAGCATTTACTTAATAAGTAACATGGTTTGTTTATCATTTTGGTGTTGAAAATAGCGATTGGAGCGTTTTTTGAGGCAAAAAAAGTTGTTTCTCGAAGAGGGATAAGAAGGGAATGTCTCGTACTTATTTTAAATAGGAATTTAGTACATAGTTTGCGATTGCTTCGACCAAACTTTGTTGTTAAAATACCCTTTAACGCTTTATACATAAATTAACCATGGTATATTCCACGGCAGAAAGGGTTGAAATTATCGAAATATTTTTCGGAAATAATCAGTGCGCTAATAGAACAGCATACGTATTTAATGAGCGACATGAGAACAGTAACGTGCATCGAAAATATGTTCTAGAACTTGTAGCTAAATTTCGGGAAACTGCATGGATCAGTCGCCAATAAAAAACGCAACATTGAAAATCTCATAAGGAGCGAAGCAATAGAAGTGGGGAGTGTAGGGCAAGTTTATGTATATCCTACGTTAAGTACCCGCAAATTGGATACTGTGTGTGGTGTTAGTCGACGTAGTATCCAACGGATTCTAAAGGCCCATAGTTTTCATCCCTATAAAATTCAGCTTATACAAGAACTTAATGAAGACGATTTTGATCGGAGATTACAATTTTGTGAAGATATGAGTGAACGAATTATAAACGATGAACATTTGCTTTTCCGACAAATGTTCCTTTTTCTTAAATGGTGTAGTAAATCGTCATAACTGCCGATATTGGTCCGATTCTAATCCCAGAATTTATCGTGAGGTACACACACAGCAGCCACAAAAATTAAATGTTTGGGCTGGTATTTTGGGCGATCATTTAGTTGGTCCTTTTTTCTTACCTGGAAATTTGACCGGTGAAATGTATTTGGAATTACTGCAAGACGCCATAGATCCTGCATTAACAGCCATAATTGAAAATCAGAATGATCGGCGGTACATTGCGAATAGGTTGATGTTCCAACAGGATGGTGCCCCACCACATTACGCATTACGTGTTCGACAATGTTTAGATCAGACGTTTCCAGGTCGATGGATTGGTAGAAGAGGTGCCATTGAATGGCCCCCAAGATCGCCAGATTTCTTTCTGTGTGGCCACTTAAAAAGTAAAATCTATGCTACTTAGCCAACATCGTTAGAAGATTTGCGACAAAGAATTGTGAATGAGTGCCTTCAAACTACTCCTCAAATATTGCAAAATGTGCGGCAACGTTTTGAGCAAAATCTTTATTACTGCACGGAGAGTCATGGTGCATGGTCATTTCCAACATTTACGTGGCTGACGGGTCAGTTCATTTTTTATTTTTACACTACTTTGCTGCCAAATGTATTGATCTCCACTAATGATGATGTATTAAAGTTTTATTTAAGCTTTAAATCAATAAATCTCCAAAACTACTGAAGTACATGAATTTTACATCATTTTAAAGGGAATTGTAAGAACTTTAAAATATGGTATCACTCGACCCCCCCTCCCTTTCCATTTAAGATTTTAGGGGTGGTGCCACCCCCGCCCAGGGGGCTGCACGTGTTAATGTGATTTTTTGCCAATTTTGTGTCCCCCTCGAAAACAAAATCGACGGGTCTGAGCGTTTTTCCAAAAAATAACTGAGCTGCCAGTACATGACTCTGTTTCGTTTTCAATGCGCCACCCTGTATATACAGCGTGTAACAGAAGTATGGAACGCTTTAAATATCTTTAATACCGTTTGTCCGATTTAGCTAAAATTCGGTATCCGTATATAAGAGGTTATCGCGGAGCTGTTAGTGACATTATGTTGCCAAATTTACAGTTTTTTAGCAATTTAAATTTTTTTTTTTTTTTAAATGGAACACCCTATATTATAAAGGATATGGGTAGAACAAAAACACAAAGCTTTAAGAAATAACTATTCTTTTATTATAGTGAGAAAGCTGCAAACACGGCGAGAGCAGAAAAAGGAATCATCAGAAATAATATCATACATATTAACTTTTGCTTACGTAAATAAAGATTGAGGCTCGGATGTTTACTGAAGTTTTAAATAACAGAACGATAGACTAAAAGCTATGACCATATAAATTAAAATATAATGTGTCAGTTTTGTAAACTATTTACCACTCTCTCAATACACCCTCTCAAAAATGAGCCGATTATATTTAATTATATCTAAAAATAAAAACTAAAAAAATAGTTATATACTTATTCTGGGTAAAATTAAAACATATGGTTCAACATTTGTTGCTCGGATTTGGAAAAAACCCCAAGAAAATAACCAAATCAAACCATTCTAATTATGTTATGTTCTTTTAAGTCCCAAACGAAAAAGGATTTCATGGAACTTCGGAGCTGGCAGTTGCTTTGTAAAGGTATCTGCTAACTGCTGACCTGTAGGAATATAATGTATTATTATTGTTTTGTTTTGGATTTGCTCTCTAGTAAAATGGTATTTGATATCTATATGTTTAGATCGTTTATAATCAACTGGATTATTTGCAACTGAAATACAACCATTATTATCTTCATACAAAATTATTGGCTTAAAAATATTTATTTTAATACTGGTTAATAAGGATTTAATCCATAATGCTTCTCTAACCCCTTCAAATATAGCCATGTATTCCGCCTCCATAGATGAAGCAGCTACAGAATTTTGTTTTCTGGTATTCCAAGAAATTAAACAAGTGTCAAAAATTTTAAACAAAAATCCAGTTGTGCTTTTTCGATCTATTTCATTACTACCCCAATCAGCATCTACATATCCAATTAATAGTTCGGTATAATTATTTCGGGTGTAAATTAATTTTAAATCTGAAGTACCTTTAATATACCGTAAAACTCTCTTTAAGCATTGCCATAATTCCTTGTTATTTTTATTTTGATAACGACTAAGTAAATTAACAGCCGTACACAAATCTGGACGAGTGCATAACGCAGCATACATTAAACAACCTATTAAATTTTGGCATGGAGCATCATAAGGCTCATCGGAATTTAATGCTTGATAATCTAATTTTATTGGAATAGGTGTTTTAACTGGGTTACAATCACTCATACTAAAATTAAGAAGTAAAGTTTTTAAATAATTACTCTCAAATTAACTCAAATACGATTTAAAACTTAACAGTGTATCCATATTTCCTGTAGCGATTGCTAAGACGTCTACATATAGTATTACGTAAACATTTTCTCTAATATTACCTTTATCTAAGAAGTATAAACAATGATCGACACTCGAATTTTTAAAGTTATGTTGTTTTAGTATGTCATCAAAATGCTCGTACCAGCATCTTGCTGACTTTTTTAACCCATGTAAAGATTTATTTAATTTACATACATATCCATTTTTAGCCTTTATTCCCTCGGAAACTTTCATATATATTTCTTCCTTTAATATGCCATTAAGGTATGCCGTTTTAACGTCCATTTGGTGAATATACAAATTAAATTGATTGGCAATTGCTAAAAATATTCTGAAAGTTGATATTCGGGCTACTGGCGCAAAAATTTCATTATAGTCTAGAAGATACTGTTGACTAAAACCTCTGGCTACTAACCGCGCCTTATATTTTAACGGGTTACCCTGTATATTATTTTTAATAGTAAATACCCATTTACAGTCAACAATATTTTTGTTTTCGGGCTTAGGTACTAGGGTCCACGTGTTGTTATTTAACAAGGATTGAATTTCTTCATTTATGGCCTTCTCCCATTCATTTTTATCAGCTCGAGTGCTTATTTCTTTAAAGCAAGTGGGTGTTGGTAAGAGAGACAATTGTGCACTCATAAAACTGCTTATTTCATTTTCATTATATGAAATTTTAGGAAGATTTATTAGTCTCTCGCTCCGTCTGAGTTCCTTAATGGTTGTCTCAGATTTTTGTTCGGTATTTTGTTTACACTGATTTTTATCCTCGGTTTCAATGACAGTTTTGTTATTATCTGCCTTTAATTCCGATGGTTTATGAAAAATAATCGGTACCGGGTTTTCATCAGTTTTAGATATTTTAATACCGTCGGAGCCTTGCACTTGAACTTGAGACCCTTCGTTAAGGTCAATTTTAGGCCTTGAAGTACTAAAAGTGATTTCATCAAAAATGACCTCTCGAGCTGTTAAAAATTTATGGGTTTCAGGGTCAAATATTTTATAGCCATTAGGTTCATAGCCTACCAGTATACCTTTTGTTGATTTTTGTTCGAACTTTGATTTTCTATTTTTATTATGAATAAAAGCAGTAGAGCCAAAAACCTTTAAGAGGTTTAATCTGGGCTTTTTATTATGCCACAGTTCATAAGGTGTTCCCTTTTGTTTAAGTGCATTTGTTGGCGTTAAATTTAAGACATAGGTGGCGCTTAAAATTGCTTCGCCCCAAAAACTGATATTTAAATTAGCACCATGTATCATGGCTCTCGCTTTTTCTGTAAGAGTTCTGTTCATTCTCTCCGCAACAGAATTTTGCTGGGGAGTATATGGAACGGTTAAATGAAAAGTTATACCTTTTTCTTTACAGAATGATTTCATTTCATTGGATAAATATTCACGACCATTATCACAATATAAAAATGCTACTTTTAACGAAAATGGAGCTTCACATTTTAAAACAAAGTCTCGAAAAACTTTATATGTTTCCGATTTATATGTCATTAAGTAGGTAACAGTATAATGAGTGAATTCATCAATAAATGTTATAAAATAATTTTTATTGTCTATTGTTGGTGGAGATATAGGCCCACAAATATCGGAATGAATAATAAATAATGGTCTTTGAACATATGACTTATCTTTACTTTTAGCAAAAGGGAAACATGTTTGTTTTCCGTATATACACGCTTCACATAAATCTGATGTTGGATTTATATTATTTAATTGGTCATGATATTGTTGATTTTTAATTTCTAAGAATTTATTTTTGCTTATATGACCTAAGCGCTCATGCCATAATTTATAGTTTTCATAGGGCGCTCTATTTTTAGAAACATTTATTTGGTTTATGGTGGAGCTCAAATTTCTGTTAATTTTGACAATTATAATTATTAGTTTATTTATTGCCTTACCAGTGATAATACTTTTACCTCCTTGACTGATTGTCACTCCTCCATCTGCAGAGAAAAGTACAGCCATACCAGCCTCTTGCATGCGCCGCACCGAGAGTAGATTGTAGGGAACTTCTGGGAGAACAGCACATTTTCCAATGTCCCTTGAATGCCCATGTTAGTGGTAATGTTGATATCTCCTTTCAGGTGTGCTTTGATTGATGTATTATTCTTTGCAACGGATATCTCTATTGGTTTGGTTAATTCCATGAAACTGGTAAAATAGTGGCGTTGATTTATGATGTGATCAGTGGCTCCTGAATCCAGAAGAAACTTGATAGTGTTATTTTGACGTGTTTGAGTATGCAATGTTTCACTCGACATCATGAATGCAAAACTTGGCTGCTCTTCATGTGTTTGGATTGTGTGTATAGTTCTGTTGTTAGTGTTGTTCTCTTGTCGATCTTTATAATAGAAACAATTAGCTTTGGTGTGATTCGTTCTACCACAGTGGTCACATTTCATAAAAATAAAACGGTTCTTTGAATGGCTACCTCTGTTGTGGTAATATTTTCTTGCCTTATAATTAGGTTTGTTGTTATATTTATTTCTTGTTTTGGAAGGGTGGAACCTTTTGTTTTTAAATGTTGGTTTCACTGTTGTCTCTACTTGTAAAACTTTGCTACTTGTGTCACCACTTTCCTGTCGTAGTTTTGTTTCTTGATCCAACAACCGGGTTTTCACAAAAACTAAGTTAATAGAGTCTTCTGACAATGTTTCAATTGCTGTCACTATCCCATCATATGAAGGTGGCAATGTTAAGAGCAAATGAGCTACTTTACTCATCTCAGTTAAAGTAGCACCAGCTGAGGTTAACTCAATTAGCATCTCATCAAACTTAATAAAATGCTCGATCAAAGGGGTATCTTGTTGAAATTTAAAACTCAGCAATTTCTTTTGCACTGCAAGTTGCGTAGCTAAGCTCTTACGTTCGTAAATTTGTCCAGCTTCCGTAATATTTCCCGAGCAGTGTCTTCTTCGGTAATCATGCCGACCATTACATCACTTAAATATTCAATAATACATCCTTTTGCCGTTAATTCCATTTGTTGCCAATTTTCAGGTAGTGCAGCAGGTGGATTTTCGTCTAGGACAAGTGATGCACCCTCTTCGGCAATTAGGGTTTTGATGCGAAATTTCCATATCGAATAATTAGTTCCATTGAATGAGGTAATATTGCGTCGTATCTTTTTACAGTTCTCCATTTTCACGCATTAAGCACTAACCACGACTTTGTAATATATTTAAGTTCGTTTCCAACAAAGTCTTATTAACAAAAACACAATTTACACAAAAGTATTTACTTAATGTCTCCTCACTTATTTCGCGAACATACGTTCTGGGCCCATAACCTATTAAAGGATATGGGTAGAACAAAAACACAAAGCTTTAAGAAATAACTATTCTTTTATTATAGTGAGAAAGCTGCAAACACGGCGAGAGCAGAAAAAGGAATCATCAGAAATAATATCATACATATTAACTTTTGCTTACGTAAATAAAGATTGAGGCTCGGATGTTTACTGAAGTTTTAAATAACAGAACGATAGACTAAAAGCTATGACCATATAAATTAAAATATAATGTGTCAGTTTTGTAAACTATTTACCACTCTCTCAATACTATACAGGGTGTAATTTAATTGAGTGCCGATACTTAAGGGTGATAATCTATGAATGATTCTAAGATAAAAAGTTCATATGGACATATGTCCTAAACCTCTTCATTTTTGAGCTACAGGGTGTTAACATTTTAAGAAAAATATAACCTTTTTATATAAATCACTCTTAGATATTTTTATGAAATTTTGTACATACCTTTTAATCAATAAGGAGCATTTTTTGACCTAACAGATTTATAAAAATTTTTACCAGTGACGTCCGTACGGGGTTTGAACTGAATATTTTTAAAGAAAAAATGGATACGCCACTGCTTTTTCTAAAAACGAAACTTACTTTTGAAATTCTCATTTATTTTAAAGCAAATTTCGTTTATAGACTTACTTTTGTACGACGCACCGTTTTCGCGTAAAAAAATAAAAACAAAAAAAACATTTTTTTCTTCGGTTCATTGAGACTGCTTTTATTTATTTTGTTGAATTTGGTTGGCACCCACCATGAGTGGAAACACTTTTTTTGGGACAACAATTTATTTTCTACTCACCAGTGACATTCAACTGAACGTTTGAAAAGAAAAAAACGGTAACCATATTAAATGCCCTCTTAAAGCAAATCAAATAAAAATCAGTAGGCTGGGTAAAGCTACATCAATTTTGACGTTTCTTTTCATAAAGACAAAAGGCCTGGCATTAATTTTGCATTATTAAATAATTATTATTACAGTAAGACGTTAAATTATAATAAAAGAATGGTAAATTTTACAAACAGTGAATTAACTGATATGCATTTTATTTATGGGCTTGCAGACGGTAATGCATACGAAGCCAGGCGGATATACCAAGAGCGGTATCCAAATCGCGTACTACCCGATCCGAGAACATTTTCTAGGATTCATAGACGTCTCCACGAGACCGGAACTTTAAAAGTAGACCACAGTGCTAAAGGAGTCCATCAAACAGTAAGAACACCGGAACTTGAAGAAGGAATTTTACACGAAATTGAGGAGAACCCCGAAAGTAGCACGAGGAAAATCGCGGCAACATTTAATGTTTCACATTTTCTTGTTTGGAAAATTCTCATCGGAAATTTATTATACCCATATCACATTCAAAGAGTCCAGGCATTACTCCCTAGAGATTTCCCGATGCGCATTAATTTCTGTGTGTGGTTTCTTCAAAACCTGATGGAAAATCCGTTATTTGACAGGCACATTCTTTTTACCGACGAAGCTAATTTTTCTCGAAACTCAATAAGAAATTTCCATAATAACCATTTATGGGCGGATGAAAACCCTTATGCAATTGTAGAATCAAATCATCAAGAACAGTTCTCAATAAATGTTTGGGCTGGCATTATTGATGATTATTTGATAGGCCCATTTTTTCTCCCAAGAAGACTTGATGGACAATCATATTTACACTTTCTTGAAGAAGATCTGCCGCCAATGCTTGAAGACCTTCCATTATTATTAAGAAACCAGATGTGGCTAATGCACGATGGTGCGCCTCCACATTTTAGCTTACGAGTGCGTGAATTTTTAAATCACACCTATCGCAATCGGTGGATAGGTCGCGGAGGAACGCAGCCATGGCCACCTAGATCTCCGGACCTTAACAGTTTAGACTATTTTTTCTGGGGGCATCTGAAAAGCTTAGTGTACCAAGTGCCGATTCATACCGAAGAAGAGTTACGAAATCGTATATTAGTATGCTGCCAAACCATAAGAAACACCCCGGAAATCTTCGAAAATGTGCGTCAGTCTATGGGAAGAAGAGTCCATGCTTGCATACGTGTGGGTGGACGACACTTCGAACAACTACTGTAAATAATGTGGGTTCTTTATTCTGTTTATCTTCTCTTGTCATTTCGCTTTCGATTTAAGGTTTGGAATTTTTCCTTTTAAATTAATCGCGATTTTTGAAATAAAATTTTTTATTTTTTTTTGTTTTTATTTTTTACGCGAAAACGGTGCGTCGTACAAAAGTAAGTCTATAAACGAAATTTGCTTTAAAATAAATGAGAATTTCAAAAGTAAGTTTCGTTTTTAGAAAAAGCAGTGGCGTATCCATTTTTCCTTTAAAAATATTCAGTTCAAACCCCGTACGGACGTCACTGGTAAAAATTTTTATAAATCTGTTAGGTCAAAAAATGCTCCTTATTGATTAAAAGGTATGTACAAAATTTCATAAAAATATCTAAGAGTGATGTTTATAAAAAGGTTATATTTTTCTTAAAATGTTAACACCCTGTAGCTCAAAAATGAAGAGGTTTAGGACATATGTCCATATGAACTTTTTA
The DNA here is from genome assembly GCA_963920685.1 of Polydrusus tereticollis. Lineage (NCBI taxonomy): Eukaryota > Metazoa > Arthropoda > Insecta > Coleoptera > Curculionidae > Polydrusus > Polydrusus tereticollis. The sequence continues at coordinate 21,896,365 of OY987336.1, forward strand.
TCTTAGAATCATTCATAGATTATCACCCTTAAGTATCGGCACTCAATTAAATTACACCCTGTATATTACAATATTTTTGGATTCTACATAAAATCACAATTATTTATTAGTAACTGCATTATAAGTCTAAACTTAATAGTTTCTGAGATATCGAGTATTAAAAAATGACATTTTTGAACTTTGACAGCTTCTAGCTTACTAACGGCATGTCTTAGAGCAAAACGGCTTGCATGTCCCTATCTTACTTTTCTACTATCTTTCTAAAAGTGTCAACTTCTGGTTAAACCGGATGTAGCTCAAAAGCCGGAAATATAGTACTTCCGGTTTAACCGGAAGTTGGTATTTTCGGAAAGAAAATAATAAAGTAAGATAGGGAGATGTAAGCCGTTTTGCTATATGGCGTATCGTTAGAATGCTAGACGCTGTCAAAGTTCAAAAATATCATTTCTCAAAACTTGATATCTCAAAAACTATTAAGTTTAGACTCATAATACACTTATTAGAAAATAATTGTAATTTTATGTAGAATCCAAAAATATTGTAATATATAGGGTGTTCCATTTAAAAAAAAATATTTTAAATTGCTAAAGAACTGTAAAAAAAAAAACATTGCAAATATCACTAGCAGCTCCGCGATAACCTCTTATATACGGATACCGAATTTAAGCTAAATCGGACAAACGGTATTAAAGATATTTAAAGCGTTCCATACTTCTGTTACACTCTGTATATATACACACAAAAGTTAAAACAAATTATCTACCTTAACGATTAAATAGTCAGAGTTATATACTAAAATAAAATACAATAACACAATATTTGCATTCTTGAAACAAACTGTAAAAGGACAATCCAAACACAATACTATAAGAACAAAGGAAATAAAATAAAGAAAAATACATAGGAGACAAATGAGGGTTAAAATATTGTTGAGATATAAAATAGGGTCATCAAAATAATCCGTTATGCTGTAGTAGGCCTTTGAAATTAATATTTTCTTTACTGCTGATTTAAACTTCACTAGCGTAGCCAACGATTTTACACGAACTGGCAGGCGATTAAACATTTTCCTCCCATTATAAAATATCGAATTCTTTGTTAGTGTCGAATGCGGTATACGCAAAGGCACAACAGCAACTTGTCTTGTGTTGTAACTATTTTCCCTGGGTTGATGTCCTAGTTTTTTATACATCAGGCTTCTAATATAATAATAATAATATATATGCTACTTAAAGTTAATATTCTATGTTGTGTAAATAATAATTTACAGGAATCTCTAGCACCTGCTCCGCACATATATCTCACTGCTCGTTTTTGTAAGATAAAAACTGAGCGTATCAAGCATTGACTGGAGTTACCCCAGAAGCAGACTCCATATCTTAAATGGGATTCTATAAGGGCTGAGTATACAGATCGAGCGATGTTCATGCCTAGTTCCCTCGAAACAACCCTTAAAGCAAAGCACCCCGATGCCAATTTATTCCATATATTTGCAATGTGAGCCCTAAACGTCAATTTACTGTCTATTCTTATCCCGAGAAACTTAGCATCTGTACTGTTGGAAATGTAACCATTGCCAAGGAAGACATTATCCACCGCGCCATTAAAGTGCAATATGTTAGTCTTAGGCACATTGAGAGTAAGGTAATTCGAATCACTTCAATCGAATTAATTATTAAATGGAAGGCTCTTGTAGGTATGTTTTTTTTTGGTATATTGGCTTATCATTCAACCTTGCGCTCTAAGTACCATGCCAGTAAACAACAATTTTAAAAATATAATTTTCTTGAATTTTCACACTGTTCAAGCTCCAATATTTTACTAAGTTGACAAGTGCCTAACTCCCTGTGTAGGGTCTCCATATGTTTAAGTATATGGTAATAATATAAAATCTTGAAGACTTTATTTTGCAAAACTTGTGCAAGATAATTTTATGTTTTACCTTGAATTTTACAGAGACAAACAAATATTGCCTGACCAAACAGAGCCAGATAAAGTTGAAGCAAGTGAAGCAGTAAATGGATGCGATCAAATGTATAATTTGAACTATACGGAGTGGAAATTGAAGAACGAAGAACTAGACATTAAGGACGAATTTGAAACAAATGAAAACAGGTAAGTCAACTGTATTAAAGTATTATTTTCTTCTTAGGTAATTGTAAGAATTGATAAATCAAAATTTTAGATTGTTAAATGGGCATGGTTTTACATTTTTTGCTTATAACAGTGTTGTTAAATCTTGTTTACCTTCGAGGTTCTGCTATCATCTTTTAATGTTTATATGGAATATATATATTATATATTTATATTATTTATATGTTTGTATGTATGTTTTTTTTTATATTACCTAATTATTCAAACTTGCACTCTAAGTACCATAATATAATTTTCTTGAATTTTCCTTTCTAGATTACCTATTCATAAATGGCTGAAATAATGATCATTAATATAGTGTTTATTCCACTGTGTAAAATTTCGAATTTGGTACTTAGGGTTGGGTAATATACGTTTAATATTGAAAATGTTTATATTAACGCACGGGCACGTTAGTATGGGTACGGAATTCAATGAAATCCTTGTGTTGCATTTGTCCCATACGTCACACAGTCTAACGGCACCGAATTAAAATGATCCACAAGCGGGACTACGCGAATAGCCGCCGCCGAGCCGGTGGCCCGATGATGACGGAGAAGGGACGAAGGACGACGGGATCAGACCAAGTCGAGAGTTAGAGGCGCGTTAGAGTTTATAAACTTTATTTTACTATTTTTTATATTATGAATCAATAAAACTTATATCAACTACCTAAATATTACATTCAAATCTATGAGTTTTCGCAGATCTCAAATCTCACAATAGTCACAAGCGTTGCCCTCTGCTTCGGCATTTTCAATGTCCTCCCCGGTTGCATCTTTGTAAAGAACTGTATATTTTTTGTTATACTTTTCATTCGATTAGAAACATCTGTGCCACAGTGTTGAGGAAACAATTGTTATGTCTTAAAGTAATAGAAGTAAGTGGAAATCCAGAAACAAGTGTCATTTTACAAATCTAATATGGATCTCCATCAAGTACCGGCTAATTAATCCATTTTCAATTAACAGCAATTATTTTTTTTAGGGATACTAACACTCGGTCCAGAACATGTAATTCAGCTATAACCGACTATAATCAAGAATCTCAGCCCTCCATATGCTCGGAAATTAACAATACTATGGTAAATAATTTACTTCAAGAAACGAAAACCACCAACATTGACGTACCAAAAGATTTGTCAGGATTATCTGATGTTGAAGAAAATTTAGAAGGTTGCAATGGCCAAAGCCTTTCTTCCACGTTGCAAATAAAGGGAAAACATAAAAGCCTATTAAATGCTGCATTAATGAATATTGAAAATACTGATAATTCAATAATGGCTGACTTTGAGACTGAAAACGTTCCACTTGATGTACCCAAATATTCTTGTAATAAAGATTTTATTGAACAGGGACCCAAATTAATTGTTGTGATAAAAAGACTGAATATATCCGAAAAAAATGGAGAACTTATCATCAATCATAATCCACATCAGATTCCATGTACAGCTTCAAATAGGTAAGTGTTATCTGGGTCTAGGTCAAAAATGTTTGTATTTTATTTGGCTAAAAAATTATCTATTAAATTATGGTTCAATTAAGGTCATAGGTCAATTACAATGACCGGTGAAAGGTCACGAATAAAATTTGATTTTTTTTAAATACTGTGAAATCGACAAGTTTTTTAACATATTGCTTAGCAGAGCAGCACTTCTTACCGCAATTATTTCTCCGCTATCAAGCTATTTAAAGAGTAACAGTCACAATATCTCGAAACAGTTTAATAATGACTTTTAAAGGTTCTTTGAGAAGGATTGTTTGTTTACTGTGATGTTTAGTTTGTTGTAATACAAAGGCAACTTGCTTCTGTGATATCAGTCTTGTATATTCTCTCTCATAAATCATCTTCAGTATTTATATAATACAAAAATGTATATAAACTTCACATATAACGTTCACCAGTATAGGTTACACAATAACCTAGTTGATATATAAACATCCTAATAGGAAATATAATAATAACATATTTAGTTCCTACGTAACTTAACCTATAGTTCTATCACACATAATTGATCATTTTCAAATACGTGGCTTTGACAGGTCGGCCATTTTGCCTGGAGGACAAACAAAGGTTCATGACCGTTTACGCTAATGACTTATACTCTTTCGGTGTAATTTAATAAGTTTTCAAGTAATTTTAGGATTCATTTGTGACCATTTCTAAAAAGTATCTATACTTGTGCTACTTGGACTTAAACACTTTTTCGTGTTTCAACTGTATTCATATCGTAATACTAATTTGAACTTCCTTTTGTTTATATTCTGCAGTGTATAATTTAAAAACATGGAAAAAAAAAGAATATTTAAGACTTAGTGGCGATATTAAATGTAGATACTAGTAGTATTTCTAGTAGCCTTAAGAACTCACTGAATGTTCCGATTGATTCGATACTGTCTGATGTTTTGGAGCTACACTTCTGTGTAAGCCGACTACATTCTCTCTTCCTTCAAAAACTAACAATGAGAATTAAATCATTCAAACTCCTTACCTTATATGATTTACTGACGTTCAAGACACTAACTTACTTACATAGACAAGAAGGCGAGACAAGGGATAACATACATAATTATCCCACAAGATTCAGAAATAACTTAACTGTCCCTCAGTCACGAAGTAAACTATCTAAGAACACAATACAGGGTGACTCGGGAGGAATGGGCCTAACTCTAAGAGTGTAATCTATGCATCAAAATAATAGGAAAAAACTCAAAGTTGTTATCCGATATTCATTTGTTTTCAAGTTACAGCGTTAAATAAAATAATAATATTGTTAAACCAAAATATCCAACTCAAGAGCGGTAATCACCAGCTGATCGCATCGACTTCGATTTTTAGCGATTAACACCGCGTCATGAAAGCGATGCGACGAGGTTGCAACGCCGCTCGCTGTCAGGCAGTAATTTTTTGCTAACCCGGAGAGTTTTCGCCTAGAGGCCGTTAAAAGCATGTCTCTTCGCATTGATGCACTGTAATAAGGGGATTACCGCGTTTCTTTTTATTTTGTAATGACAAAAAAGAACGTTGATAAAAACAAGGAAATTTCATTTAGTAAATTAATAAAGATAAAATAACGACAAAAACTGTCCGTATTTTATGATTTTGCCAATATTTGACTATTGGACAGAAGTTTATATTGTTGTGTAAGCAATTGTTAAATTGTACTGTAAGTATAATAAGGTTCATTGGATACCTACATTAATGAAACAGTGTGTACAATTTCCTGTCACTTTTTTGAGAAATGTAATCAAAAAAGCTAATTTTGCGCTATTCAGAAAATTCCCCATTTTTATCGGTATTATTATTTATAAAGCCTTATGCAGCGTTTATACTCTGCAACAACAACAACAACACACACCTATCTATTTGCATAACCGTATACAAGTGTCAGTACTATGTGGTGTGTCTGTAGATAATTGCGACTGTAAGACTGATTTTGTGCCGTCATTACCTACAAACTCTAACGTTACGAATTCCAACGTCACTGTTATTTACGATTAAAGAAAACACAATAAAAATTAGATTGTTTTAAGGGTAATATCTCTTATCGGAAGTTCTTTGGGGAATAATGGATTCACTAGTTCTTTTAACATACAAATATTGTAGAAATTCGTCAGTCTTGGTACCATCTTACCCTGCCAAAAGTGTTCTTCCTTGAAATAAAAAAAAGAGTAAGCAACATTTAAAAATATGTCAGTGAGTCAAACACAAAGCCGATTAGTGGAACGTATCCTTTTATCTCCTTACTCAAAAGCACACATTACCATCTAAAAGGAATCCAGCGCTTGTACGGTTTATCAGATAAAAGAACGAAGAAGGCGTTAAACTCATAAGGACTCCAAACAACAAAATAGCACGATATCTTGTTACACACGTCCAGTGTACTTCATCATCATCATCATCATCATCATCTGTGGCTTCACAACCCAGGGTGGGGTTTTGCCGACTCGACCACACGTCTCCATCCTACTCTATCAAGCATCCGATCGGGGCCATTTTCGATTTTCATGACTTTTAGGTCTTTTGTAATATTGTCTCTCCATCTGAGGCGGGGCCGACCTAATGGACGTTTTCCCCCTGGAACCTCCTCCCACACCAGTTTTATCATTCTATCATCTGGCATTCTTTTAACGTGTCCTGCCCACTGTAGTCTCCTGGTCTTTATTTCGTTTATTATGCTGGTATCCGTGTGGAGTTCTTTGAGTTCTTGGTTGGTTTTTATTCTATATTGCCCTGTGTTTTCGTCTCTAGTTGGGCCAAATATTTTTCTTAGCACTTTCCTTTCAAATACCTTAAGTCGTTCTTCGCTTGCAACCGTTAGTGCCCAGGTCTCACATCCATACATTACGACAGGTCTTATAATTGTTTTTTATATGTTCAGCTTAGTTTTCCTGGTAAGTATTCTAGATTTTATTAGGTTTTGAAGAGCAAAAAGGCATCTGTTTGCCGCCTGTGTCCTGTTATTTATCTCTTCTGTGATGTCGTTGTTTCACTGATACTTGTGCCCAGATATTTGAATTGTCTTGTCCGCTCGAAGTTGTAGTCTCCGATAGAGAAGTTTTGTCCTACTCTATCTCGGTTCAGATTATTTCTACTGAGGTACATATACTTGTCTTGTCTTCGTTTATTTTGAGGCCTATCCTTTTTGCTTCCTTTTCGAACTTTATGAAGGAGTCTTTGAGGTTGATCCTGCTATTGCCAATCACATCGACATCGTCTGCAAAAGCCAGGAGCAGGTTGGGTCCCTCTTGATGGAAGATAGCAGTTGGCTTCTCGATTTTGGAGTTCCTAATTATATATTCCAATGCTATGTTAAAGAGTTGAGGTGAGAGGGCATCACCTTGTTTGAGACCATTATTGATACTGAAGGAGTCGGAGAGACTCTGTCCCACTCTTACTTTGCATCGCGTATTCTCCATACATACTTTTGTCATCGATATAAGTTTTTTTGGGAATCCAAGCTCTTGCATTGCTTGCCATAACTTTGATCTACATACTCTGTCGAATGCCTGTTTGAAATCAATAAACATTTGGTGGAGTTCTCTGTCGAATTCCCAGCATTTCTCCATTATTTGTCTAATGGTAAAAATCTGGTCTACGGTGGACCTTTTTGATCTAGAACCACATTGGTAGTCCCCAACGATCTCTTCGGTATATGGTTTCATTCTCTCCAGCAGGATGTTGGAGATTATCTTATAGCATATATTCAGAAGGGTTATTCTACGATAATTTGTGCATTTTTTTTGTCTTCTTTTTTATGTAGAGGGACGATTTCCCCTTCCTTCCACCCATCGGGTAGGGCCTCTGTCCTCCAGATGATTTGTATAAGCTTATGTATGGCCTTATGGAGTGTTTCTCCGCCAGACATAAACTCAACCATATCAGATCACATAGCTCAAAAAGTTATTTTTAAAAGTAATAAACAAGATGTAACTTCAGTGTATAAAAGATTTTTCTCCGATGAATGTAAACAAAAATTTATTAGGGAGTTAGAAAAGGAAGATTGGATGGATGTTTTTAATACTGAGAGATCTGATGTAAACAGTCAATGGGCAACGTTTATGAATATATTCGTAGCAATTTTTAACCACAGTTTTCCTAAAAAGCTAAGACATCAAAAACAAACAAAAAAATGTATTTTTAGAAATAATGAACAGGTCAGGGTTTTAAAAGATAGAATAGATTTACTTTTAGTATTAAAACAACAAGATGATGTGTACAAAGAAATGTACAAAATTGCAAAAAAAGATTATGATAATATGTTGATTAAGTGTAGGTCTGAAAGCTATGACAGGCGAATTAAAAGTTTGGACAATAAGAATAAATGTATGTGGTCTATTTTTAGCGACATATCAAAAAATCCTAAAGTAAGTACATCGACAATAGGTGGAAGTGTTGAAGACGTGTCCAATAACTATAATAATTTTTTACTTAAGGTAGTGCCTGATCTTTTAAAAGAAAGTAATCCCGTTGATTGGAACTCAAAAATCCGACCTAATGAATTGTGTTTAGTTTTAAAACAAGTAACATCAAACGACGTCATACTGTTATAAAAAAAAAATAAAAAAAAACCATAGCACTGGAGATGACGAAATTCCCACAAGCATAATTAAACTAAGCATTCCGGTGATTGTCGATGTGCTTTGCTTTTTAATAAATAACTCATTAAAAGAAGGCATTTTTCCTGATCACTTAAAACTAGCTTTAATCAAGCCGCTGTATAAAGACAAAGGGGATACTGAGGATATGAATAATTATAGGCCTATAAGCTTACTTTCCGGGTTTTCAAAACTATTTGAGCTTGTAATGTGCGACCAGTTGATGACGTTCATGAAGGAGTGTGCACTATTCTCAGAAAATCAACATGCATATCGGGAAGGGAGTTCTACTCAAACTGCTGTCTTTCAGTTTACGCAACGAATATTAGAAATATTAGAGAACGGAGAAATGGCTCTGGGTATATTTTTAGACTTGTCAAAAGCGTATGATTGTTTAAATAGGTCACTGCTTCTTAAAAAATTGCATTTGTATGGAATCAGAAAAAATGCCTTAAAGTGGTTTACATCTTATCTAACTAACAGAACACAAAGAGTGGCGGTAGAGGGTAAAAATACTTATTGTAATATTACCTAACAATTTAGGAATCTCTCAGGGCAGTATTTTAGGGCCCATTTTGTTTATTATTTTTGTCAATGATCTAAATTTCGAAGTAAATCCTAAATCCGGTTTAACATCATACGCCGATGACACAAATCTGTTAGTGGGAGCATGTCAGATTCCTGCCCTAATTGAATTTGGTAATCATTTGTTTAATATAACTAAACAGTGGTTTGACATGAATAGGTTAATAGTTAATGAAGACAAAACAAACATTGTAATTTTTAGAACAAAACAAAACAATAATATTACACCTAAAGAAATTTCCATTAATAATAAACAATTAAACGTTCAAAAAACAACAACATTTTTAGGGATTCACATTAATGAGTTTTTGGATTGGACAGATCATATAGAAAATCTAAATGCGGGATTAAATAAAGTATGTTATTGTTTTCGCATTGTTTTAAAATATTTGAATGAAAATGCCAGAAGGACTTTGTATTTTGCAAATTTTGAGGCTGTGTTGAGATTTGGTATTATTTTTTGGGCATCTAATTCGAAAATTCAAAGCACCTTTATTATACAGAAGCGAGTAATTAGAATTATGTATAAAATGTCATATTTGCAGACGTGCAGAGGAGTTTTTAGAAACAAAAATATAATGACTGTGACGGGTTTGTATATATTTGACTCGGTAATATAGAATAGAGATAGGTTTAACACCAATATACAGCATCAACACAACACTCGTTCATACGACATTATCTACCCTGTACATCGATTAACTTTGCTTGAGAAGAGCGCTTACTACATGTGTATTAAGTTCTTTAATAAGTTACCTCTTAATATAAAACAAGCAATCAATGAGAGGATGTTTAAAAAAAAGTTTAAACAATTACTTATAGAATTGGAACCTTACAGTGTTGATGACTACTTGAATATGTGATTTCTTGTCGTATAGGTATCTATATTTTTGACGTTATTTGAAATAAAGAAGTAAATAAATAAAAATAAATATTACTACTTATGTTTACGGGGTCGTGTGACTGTGGGACTGTGTGCCTGTGGCTACACAATTGCGGGCTGTGCAACTCAGTGTTTTTACTAGTCGCGGGACTGCCTGTGACGCCATGAGCTGCTTTTTGTACTGGCTTTATCTGAAGCTAAGTTTCTGGTTGATATCTGACAATAGGTCTATTGTATGCCCAGCATGGGGATACTTACTTCGTACACTATCACACATCACTGACGACTTTGAGTTTTATCATGTAACCCTTAACGCCACCAACCAACATAGCATTTTAGGCGACATGTGGTGTTTTGTTGGTTCTTAATAAAAATAACTTGCTTCTATAAAATCAGTCTCATTAATCATCTTTGGTATTTTTATAAACCAAAATGTATATAAACATCACATATAACATTTATCATTATAGTTTACATATTAAACTAGTTTATATATTATCAATCTAAAAGAAAATATAACAGTAATATAATTAGTTACTACGTGATACTATAACTTAACTTATATCTACTTCAACCTATGGTTCTAGGTTAGGTTAGAGTGTCGGACTTCTGATATGTCCAGACAGTCTAACGTAGTCCTATAAGGACCGTTGTGATACCATATTCCGCGGAACCTATCAGCATCAGCTCCCTGATGGCTAGTGCGAAGCATCTTGGCAGCTCACTCGAACCAGCCACTACTGTTAATAAGCCTAGTAAGTCGACCCAGTTGTAAGCTGCTTACTTCCTCCAGATTATTGAACAATGGTTCGCCCAAGGCATTTAACCTTCTTCTTGCAAGGCCAGGGCACGTACAGAAAAATTGTTGAATACTTTCCTCCTTTTCTTCGTTTCTGCAACTTCTGCAGAAGTCGTTAGCTGGTATTTGCATACGTTCGGCATGTCTACCGAAAAGACAGGGTCCGGTAACCATGGCAATGATATTTCTTAGGTCCTTTTGACTGTATTGTAACAACGCTGCGGTTTTCCTCTTATCAAGTAGGGGCCACAATTGCTTGGAAATCCTACAGGCTGTTAGCTCTGTCCATCCGCTTATTGCAAGTTGTTTGGCTATGCGATGTATCTCCTCTTTGACCGATCCCAGTGGTCTAGCCACGTTATTCTCTGCTAGATCGGCGGACATGCCCGTACCCTCGCAGCTGCTCTCAGTTCGGGACGTTTCTGCAGGATTTTTACTGCTTTATCTACTGCCATAACTTCTGCTTGAAAAATGCTGCAGTAGTCCGGAAGTCTATATGACCTCTGTATTTCCATGCTCTCAGTGAAAATACCAGCTACTCCGACGTCCATTTTTGTACCGTCTGTGAAAATTGAGTGATCCATCTCCATTGTTAACTGATTGCCTTCCCACTCTTCCCTAGTCGGAATGAGCATAGAAAACCCCTCTCCTAAGTCCGTTTGTGGGACGATGTAATCAGTCGGCTCTCGCAAATTTTAGACTGGATATGTCCTTAGCATACTGATGTGCCCGAGTTGGTGTCGATCCAGCATTTCGACTCTTTTAGTCGTTTTGCAGCCATACTTTTTCCATAAATGACCACGGGCTGCAGATGTAACATCACTTCTAAAGCCGCCGTCGATGTGGAGGGAAGGGCAACAGTTACTCCTAAACAACCTGTCCGTTGTATCTTCGTTAGTTTATTTGTGTGTACTGCTTTTTCCAAAACAGTCCCCCGTAGGTTAGTATAGGTCTTACAATGGCCGTATAAATCCAGTGTACTATATGGGGTTTCAACCCTCACTTTTTACCGGTTGGTGGTTCTATACCCTGCAATAATAATAGATGGAGATTCGCATGCACTACACAGATGGACAGCCAATAGAAAGTCGGCTGGACTGGAAGTTGTTTCTGACAGGCAAGAGTACGCCACCGCCTCAACTTTCGTTCGGACGCTGTTGTTATGGCCTCTGTATACGATGTATAGTCAGAATCAAACAATTCTGCACATTTATATGACGGTCCAGCCAGGTTTCGGTGAGTGCGATAATAGTGTTCTTTAGCTTGGGCAGCACAAAGAATGTCGTTAAGTTTAGTTTTAAGGCCTCTGACATTTTGGTAAACGATAGACATTACGTGAACTAATAATGTTTATTTCCAGATTTGATAATTAGAAAATTTGCTGATTTGGCAGGGACGAAACTCCTTTACAGCGATATCAGCTATCCAAAGTTGGGTTCAAGCAAACCTCTTTCTTTAACGACAATCTTAATCTTAAAGGAAATAACGTTTTCGTTTTCATCTTAAAACCAAGCATTTAGCGTCAGTGATAAAGAGTCGATTTTCCAGATGGTCTCGTATTTGGTCTTGTGTTGTACTCGGGTGACACCTCGCTAGGTACAACCACTGACACCTCTCACCTGCTAAGAAGGGACCATTTGCTGTTCCAGTGCCAATAATGATTGATTGCTTACCGTCTCGAGTTGGAGGGTTGGCAAGTCTGTTAGATCTGTTTGTCTGTCTGTTGGGGTATGAACGTTGGACATTACTTGACTGTATGTGTTTTGGAAGTTGGTGCGTGCCTGAGGACGGGTTTTACTCGCTAGCCTGCCGTGTATTGGCATTCGGCTTTAGGTTTGGCTGCGAATATGGTTGTAAAATTGTCAAAGCTGAGGTAAGAGTATTGGTTTTAGACGCAAACAAATTCTGAAATTGTTGCATTTCACTCTCCAGGGTGACTATTTTCTTAAGTTGTGTTGTGGTGTTCTAATGCATCCATTATCATGTCATAAGTTTTAAAAGACAAAGTGGAATGACCGTGTGCTACAAAATTTTCCACAATACAACTTTTGATGTCATCGATATAGAGCAAGTTTTCGAAAATATTGTTGTTTCTTCAGGAACAAGACATAATAATTTTACAATAAAAGCTCTTTGTAACTGCTTTGAATTTCTGGAATCGGAATATTTCGAATAGTTTCGCTAATTCGGTCTTTTAGGAGATCTTAATTAAGTCAATTCTGCTTAGAGAAAACGTTTTACCTTCTTGGTTTGCAATTTTCATGTTATCACTTTAAGCAGGCATTTTTTTTAAATTCAAGTTTTACATTGTGTTTAATACTTAATTTAGATTTTTCCACTTTGCCATGATGTTCTTTTTTTACTTTTACAGATATTTGAATTAATCAGTACTAGTTGTGCCGTAGGTTTGGCGGGAAAGGGTTTAAAGAAAGGCAACGAAACGGGCAGTCTGGTTAACAACTGGCTTTATTTTATATTTTTTTTATGATAAGGCACAGCATTGCAGGATTAATGCTTTATGGTGCTCTGCGAGCGGTGCGTGAGCGCAGGAAACGATTCACGTTGATCTTGAATCTTTAAAGATTATACTCGTTGGGGAACACGGCCTCAGGGAGGTCGTTCCAGAGTGATGACGTTCTTCAGATGAAAGAATTGTTCAACAGTGTCGTTGGAGGGACACTAAGCTGAACCACGTACGGTTGGCCCGCAGTGGCTCGTCGTATATTTCTACCATGCACCGCTGCAGCGCTGTGGGTGGAATCAAGCGGGCAACCTCAGTTGAGCACTTGCCATGAAAATATTTGTAAAGTAGACTCAAGTCGCCAACCTGCCTTCGATGTTCAAGGCTTTTCAGGTTTTTTGTCACTATGGTCACCGATCAAGCGAATAGCTCTTCTTTAAATGGAATCTAGCAATCTCATGGTATGTTTAGGAGCAGAGCCCCAAATATGCGAACAGAACTTCAGCGATGGCCGAATTTGGCCTTTATAGAGCATCAAAATTTGTTGGGGTGTATAGAGGTTCTAAATTCGGAAAGAACTGCAAGCTTCTGCGAGGCTGCCTTAGTAATTTAGCAATGACCGCAACGTGACTATGCCAAGACATGTGACTATCCAAATTGACGTCCAATAATTAGGTCGGTAAATGAAATAAGGCAGTTTAGAAAACTTCTTGTTGATTATATTAAGGAAAATTATTGAATATTGCCTAGTCATGTGTTTCGGGGAACATATTATAAAACATTAATGTAGATTTATAATTTATAAATATTATTTGTTTTTGTTGGTTGGATTTTTATTTATACTTATTTATATTGTAAAAATTTCTTGTTTACAGCAGATTGTTGCTAATAAACGTTATTTCATAAATTTATCAGGGTTTTATCAGCGTTAAATTCTACTTGGTTACTGTCACCCCAAGACAGAATTTCTTTCAGGTCTTTGTTGAGATGTGAGACCTCTTGCTGGTTATAGAGATAAAAGATTAAACAAGTGTGCTGTCCTCAGTGAAACTATATGTACGATTGTTAGTTTTTTCCAAAATATCGTTAATGTATAGTAAAAGGAGAGTGGGTCACGATATAGAACCTTGAGGGACTGGTGTTGATGTTAAATGTGTCAAAAGGAAATCCGTCCATCGCCACTCGCAGAGAACGGCCTTTAAGAAAGCTTGACAGCCATGAACAAAATTGAACCGACATTCCGCATGCTGTCACTTTAGTTAGGAGCCCCTCATGCCATACTCGGTCAAAAGCCTTGGAAATGTCCAAACGTGAGTAACATAAGCGAGAAGGTCTCATGTTGATCTAGACTTACGGAATCCATTCTGGCGGTCACTAATAATGTTAAAGCCTTCCAGGTACTTTAATAATATTTCGTTGATGGCCTTGTCCATAACTTTTGATACAACCGAAAGCAATGCGACTGGACGATAGTTGTTTGACAATGTCTTCTTGCCTTTTTTGGGTATGGGCTGGACTCGCGCAGTTTTCCAGCAAGAAGGAAATATTCCTTTTTTATAAGATAAGTTAAAAAGCCTACAAAATACCGGTGTTAATTCGTCAGCGCATGTCCTAATTACGATGACTGAAATATCGTCAGGACCAGAAGCTTTTTTGGTGTCAAGACTCCTTAAGATTCGTTCCACATGGCGGTGCCGGAAAATAATCTCGGGCATTCTCGATTCTACAGGGGAAATGTGCGATGGAATTCTTCCCTGAAAATTAACCGTTGAATGTGAAGAAAATAGTTCCGCCAGTGAGTTTGCTTTTTCCTGTGCTTTCGTCGCAACGGTGCTATCAGAACGTGTCAAAGGTGGAATGGTCGACTTTGTAAAGTTCTGACTGACGGCCTTAGCTACCGACCAAAATGATCTTGAGCCGTTGAGAGTCACGATTTAACTATTTCAGATGCCTATCTTTGGGGGCGCCTCAAACAATTAGTGTACGCCCGTCCAATTGAGAACGACGTACAGCTTTTAAAACAGCGAATTGTTGAAGCTGTTCAAACAATTTCCATTGAAGAAATTCGAAGAAGTTTTGACCACATTCGTTTACAGCTGGAAAAATGTGTTGAATATGGAGGGGGGGTGTTTGAATAGCAAATTATAAAATTATTATTTGTTGTTATTTTAAGACTTTGTTGTGATATTTCCGGGGTCATTTCATTTGTGAAATTCAAAATACATATTTCTGGTAACACCACAAATCAGTTTTTGAAATTTTTTGATGCCCCTCTGTAAGATATAATGTCATTTATAATGTATGTATTTCGACCGCTAATGCTATCCAAAAAAAATTTTCATTTACCTCTAAAAATTGAAAAAACTAAAAAAATCAAAGATTTATTTTAAATCTCGGATTTAAATTACAAACGTTATTCTAAATAAGTTTTCTAATTGGCATTTTTGTCAAAAATGAAAAATAAAGGTAGTTTACTCTTGGAGAAAAATCATGTTTTTGAAGTTTTTTCGAACCCTGTATAAAAAATCAAAATATTCTCTTCGTGAATTGCATTTTTTTTACAAGCAAAACTTTTTATCAAGAATGACTTTTTCCCGAAAAATGAAATTTTTCATCTATTTGTGCTATTGTAAACCCTATCCGTGGACAGTCTGTATAATGGAATGTGGTGGGGTGAGTGGTACTGTGCTGGACGTTTTTAAAAGCTACTTGACTGACCGTTGACAGGTGGTTGGCAGTTTGTTAGGGTGAACGGATGTGTGAGTGAGGGTATAAAAGTGAAAATTGGTGTTCCGCAGGGCACTGTCCTGGGTCCGGTTTTGTTTGCGGCTTACATTAATTCTCTGCTTTCTTTGACAATTTCAAGTAAGATTATATCTTATGCTGATGATACCGTTGTTGTATTTCGGGGGAATACATGGTCGGAAGTTGAAGTGACTAAGTATTAAAAGAGATATGTATCTGAAAAAATTGGTTGGATAAATTTCAGGTATCTCTAAACATTGAACAAACAAAGTATATAGCGTTTACAAAAATTAATGTTAATCGTCCACATTTCAACTCCATTAGAATTGATAACTTTAGTGATTTGATTCATGAAACAAACTGTGTAAAATATCTAGGTGTATTAATTGATCAAAATTTGAAATGGGATAGTCATATTGCCTACTTAAATAAGAGAGTTTAAAAATTGATTTATAAGTTTTATCAAATAAGAGATATATTAAGTAAAGGCCTCTTACTTTTAGTTTACCGATCATTGGTTGAATCATTGCTGAAGTACGGTATATTGGTTTGGGGTGGACTATACACGAATAACCTTAACAATTTAAACATAGTACAGAATTACATTCTAAAAATTATTTTAAAGAAAAACAAACTATACCCTACCAAACTTTTATATCAAGATGGAATATGCAACATCAGATCTCTGTATTTTTATTCTTTGTGTATCTTCATGTATAGGCATCCTATCCTTAGGAATTACATTTCTCATGACACTGTGACCCGTAGTATCATAAGCGGACTACTACAGTGTCCAACAATTGTAGTAAAGGGTTTGTTACATTTCTAGGTCCGAAATGCTATAATTTATTGATTAATGAAATTAAAACTATAAGCAACTACAAAAGATTTTCATATAATTGTAAAAACTTTATTAATGATCATTGCCTTCTTTTTATGAAATTAATTAATAATAATAATAATAATATTAATAATGTCTTTATTGTAATTTAAGAAAAAGAAAATTACAAAAGGCGAAGTTGAAGCAAAGCTTCCTCACTTAACCTAATATTCTATAATATAATATCTATAACCTAATATTCTATGACGTAAGTAGTAATCGCTAAGAGAACAATAAATTGACTGAATTTATAAGACATAGACTAACAAAAAATTTACAGTTAATGTGTAAGAACACGCAATTTACCTAATTGAAGTATTATAAGTAAATATAAGTTGACTATAGCTGGCAAGGTGGAGGCCACTGAGGGACAGCACCATACATCAAGACTGACTTTTTATTGTGTACCGGAACATATTTGTCTGATAAGAGGACGAATTGCATTTTTAAATAGATTAGTTGAAGCAGATTTTAAACAAATGGGAACTTTGTTGTAGATTAAGGAGACTTGATAACTGAATGATCTTTCGAACAGAGTGGTTTTGTGCAACGGAGGAGTGATAGTATATTTATGCCGAAGGTCCAAGGCATGAGAGTCATATCTGAATTTTATTTTTTGATATAAATAGT
This sequence comes from Polydrusus tereticollis, assembly GCA_963920685.1. Lineage (NCBI taxonomy): Eukaryota > Metazoa > Arthropoda > Insecta > Coleoptera > Curculionidae > Polydrusus > Polydrusus tereticollis. Next base: position 21,913,579 of record OY987336.1, read on the forward strand.
CCGGGCATTTTTTAACGATTATTTTATTAAACATTATTAGGCTATGGAACATTCTTCTCTCTCTCATGTTAAGCCATCCTATTTCTCTCATTGTAGCACTCACCCCTCTATCATACTTTCTTATTCCACCTATCATACGTATACAACAGTTCTGAATCATCTGAATACGCCTGGCATCCCTCTGCAAGAGACACGGGCCGTACAGTGCATCACAAAAAGTGAATTGAGATAAGACCAGGCTATCACATAACGATTTTTTGAGATCAGCATTCAGAAGGTGCCTTTGGTAGTATATAAGTTTTAAATTTGCAAATGCCTTTTTTATGCAGTTATTAACATGGTCGGTAAACCTCAGGTTCACGTCAAGTAGCAATCCAAGGTTTCTAGCGATGGCTGAACAGGATAAGGTTTGACCACCAAGAACAACGCGAAACATGTCTCGACATTGCTCCCTGCTCTGAGCAGGACCAAACAGAAGTAACTCACACTTTTTAGGATTTAGTTCGAGACAATGTTGCGTAGAGATTTTTAGCAGACGATCTAGGTCAGCTGAAAGCCTGTCAATAGCCTCAAGAATGTTTTCAGGTCGAAAGGATAAGTACAGCTGGGTATCATCCGCATACATGTGGGGGCAGTGGCGTATCCCAAATTATCGATAAGTTGAGAGGTATATAGAGTGAAAAATAAGGGGCCCAGTATTGATCCCTGGGGAACACCACATGAGACCACTACACGACCCGAGAGTTCCGAGTTGAGTTTTACAGACTGTGTTCTTCTTGTAAGGTAACTTTGAATTAGTTGACATGCACTATCATCAAAGCCAAGAAACCTCAGGATAGCCAATAGGAGCTGATGGTTTAGTCTGTCAAAGGCCTTAGAGTAGTCGAGCAAAGCCAAGGCAGTAAGTTCTCCACGATCTGCCGCCTCCAGAACATCATCAGTAACCTTAAGAAGAGCTGTGGCGCAACTATGATCTCTACGAAAGCCAGATTGGACATCTGGCAATAACATGTGAGCTTGAATATACTCACGAATCTGACCCTCCAACACCCTTTCCAAGACCTTCGACAGGGTAGGTAGTATGCTTATAGGTCTGAGGTCCTTTAGGTCATTGGGGACCGAAACTTTAGGTAACGGTAGTAGAAAAGAACTTTTCCAGATTTCAGGGAAAGAGGACGTCTCTATGCAGGAATTGACAATATGTAAAATAAACGGGAGAATGAACGGGCAGCAACGGCATAGCATAGATAATCCAATTTCATCAGTACCCACAGCCTGAGACCTAATAGAGAACAGAGCTGCTCGTACTTCCTCAAGAGTTACGAGTCTGAACTGAAAAGCGCCAGCATCTTGCTTTTTATTATATGTGTAAAAATTTAACAAGTCAGGATCAGGAATTAAAGATTGCGTATTATTACTGAAGAAGTGGTTAATATCATCCACATTACCAAGGTGTTCGGGAATGGATTTCGCATCTCTTGAGTAAACACCAAGTTCCCTAAGTAATTTCCAGTTATTTTTTTGTGTATTATTATTTAGATTAAACTCAAGATACGCTCTCTTTTCAGTTACAATCTCGTTGGTAATTCGATTGCGTAGCTGTCGATATCGTTCCCAGGTTTCTGGTGTTCTTCTTTGCTTAAACTTAGATAAAGCCCTATCACGAAGTTTTATTAAAAAGCTGATATTGGCAGTAATCCATGGAGCCTTTCTCTTTGTTATGCGAGCATTTCTGATGGGAGCATGTTTGTTGAATAAATTTAGAATATATGTATTAAACATCTTGAGTTTATCATTGACATCCCGTAAATGTAGCAAGCTGTAAAAAGGTACATTCTGAAGATCTCCATAGAATGCCTCATGATCAAAATGTTTGAAATCCCTATAGTTAATGACAATCGGTTTCGGTTTTAAGACCTTTATCTGTAATAGGCACTTAATAAGATAGTGATCTGATGCATCAAAAGTATGGTCTACAGTACTACTTAATAAAAGATTAGTATTGGAGCAAAGGATGAGGTCTATGAGGGTTGCACCATTATGACTCCGCCTAGTAGGCTCATTTATGACCTGACTTACATTATATGCATGAAGCAGGGAGACAAACCGTTGAGTATATATAGAATCGAGGTTAAGTATGTTAATGTTAAAGTCCCCAAGGCAAACAAGATTCGCACACAGTAGTAGGTTTTTAGAAATATTACATTCAAACTCATCTAGAAATTGATTAAAGTTTAGATTGCTGGGAGGTCTGTAGACAACACCCACAATGGTTTTTACAGAGTTGATCACAGATTGGATCCATACCTGTTCAGCAAAATTAGAATAAACATCATTTAATATAGAGCATTTGATTGTATTGCGTATGTACAGGAGAACTCCTCCGCCACGTCCCAATCCTCCTCTTAGTTCACGATCACGTCTAATTAACCTGTAGCCATCAATGCCTACCACCTCGTCAGCAATTATGTGTGTTAACCAAGTCTCTGTAACTGCCAGAATATCAAAGTTATTAAATGAAATGCAATTTCTTATATCGTTAATTTTTGGTACAATTGACCTAATGTTAATATGACCTATATTCAGATTATTGTTGTTATTGTTATTTTTGTTTACATTAATAGCCATTGACCTTTGTAGAGAAATATAAACGATTCCTAAAAGAAATATAAATTTTTAGTTTGAAGATAAGGACTGTTTAATGTTCATTTTTTATGCCATCGATTTGTGCCGCAGTGATAAGTCGAATTATGGGGCCTCCATCGTCCTTTCTCACCAACACGTTCTCGTCCTTGCACCATACATATTTAAAACCATGCATTTTAAGTTCTTTGGCCTTGAAGAGAAGATCGCGGGTATTTTTAGACAGGTCCGGATTGATATATATATTTCTTTTAGTTTCAGCGAAAATACCACACTTTGCAGTATCAAGAGGAAGCTGCTTGCGTTTTTTTAATATGTTCTCCTTTAAGTTGTGGTCGATAAAACAGACAAGTACCGGTTTCTGAAGTCTTTGACTAGGTAAAATTTTGATAGTAAAGTCGTCCTCCGACACGTTGACATCCAGTGCGTGAAACGTCTTCATAACGTCAGCCTTGCAGTTTTCATCGCCATTCAGCCCCACAATGATAATATTATTGCTTCTTACACTCTGCACATTCTTGGTACCACTTTTAATGTAAGTTATTTCTCTTTCTAATTCTACCAGTCTAGTCTTAAGATGTTCGTGTTCCTTTCTAAGCGTTTTATTTTCATCTAATAGTGTCTGAACAGTCCCCCTCATCTCCTCGATGATAGTGCCGTTAAATGTGACAGAATTTTTTAATTCGCCGAACATTTTCTTCATTACTTTCATAATATCATTATTAGTAGGATTAGGAATATCTAAAGAGTCAACAAGTGTGTCCGGGTAATCGTGCAATTCGTCAAGCATAGCGTTAGACCGTACCGGAGCAGAGGGGTGTATACCAATCCCACTTCTCCTGTTCTCCAAAGGGAATGCACCACCAATTGCGCTTTTTCTTCCATCAGAAGATACGGAAGAAAATACGCCAATTGCGCTCCTTCTATTCTCAGTTGACCTACGGCTAGTTGTGTGGCCAGTTGGAGCGCTTTCGTATTCAACGTCTGAACATTCTGGGCATGCCCACTTTTGTGACGTTTTTCGAAGTTCAAAAGTCGAAAATTCCTCATTATTAAGCCCAGAGCAGTCCTTATGAAACCATTGATTACAGTCTCCAGCACATTGAATTTTGTAATGCAACTTCGTAATGTTACGCTTGCAATGGAGACAGACCAGGGTTTTCTTCTTGTTTTTATTCGACATCCTACTGATAGTTGTAGAGTTCGACCCTGGTACCGTGCGAAATTTGAGCGGCCAAAAAAATTGTATGTTTATACTATCGCCACCGAGTAAGAGTCGGATTATCAAGTACGCCGATATATATCCTTTGGTTAAATTGTTAACTTAGGCCAATCTATAGTTCGAAAACAGGAGCTTCCTGACCGAACCAGGATCTTCCACTATGTACAGCTGCCTCAGCTAACCACTATGGGCGCACCAAACTCAGCACTAGTTTTAAACACTAATACTTTACGCAAAAAACGGGTTTGAAGACAGAGTCCAAACAAACACGTGCAACTCACTTTCGTTCTATACTCTCACCGATTAGTCATTTGCAATGGGTTGGTTTAGTGTATTTTGCTGTCATGTTTGTATTCATATATTGAGTAGTGCTATGTACTCTTAAATACTTATGGGAAATTATATGCACAAAACAAGTGTTAACTCACTTAGGTGCATTTCATTTCTTTCTGATTTAGTTAATTTAATATAACTTAATTCTTAACTACAAATATTTCTGTGATTTATCTTGTTTAAATGTATAGATTACTGAATTCAGTTTATTTGTGTAACACTGTAGCACTCTTGTAAAAATTTAGTCCTTAAACAGTTCTCGCAAACTGTATAAATGTCGCAAACCGCAAAACTATAAATTGTGTTAAATTGTATTACTATATTAAATTATAAGTTATAAATATTACCATATTAAATTATAGATTAAATTATGAGTTATAAATAAATACTTTCAACATAAATAAAATATATAAATAAATTCAATTTTCCTTATCATAATGTCTCCTACGAAACTAGACTACTCTTATGTGATATGAATCTTTTACAACACCGTAGGAGATAGGCTCTTTTAATATTTCTCCATAAAACTGTAAACAGTTTGATTAACTGCAATACTCTATTAATTGCAATATTATCTCGTATTCCTGTATGGCGAACTAGGCAATCTGAATTATTTTTTGAACAAACTCACAGAAATTATTATAGACGCACTGCCTTTATTGAAAGGCTATTGAATAATTATAATACACTTCCCAGATTGTGATATATTTAGAATTAGTTTTACCGCCTTAAAGAGACAATTCGAATCTAAAGTTTTATTCTGTTTTTACGTTTATAGCTTGTGATTTTACAATATTCGTTAATTATTAAGAACTGCTTCCTCGGTCTCTTGGGTTCTTACCGCCCGATGTGCAACCAACTGATGAGTATGAGTATAGTATAGTATTTGTGTTTGAACACGATGTGCTGCTCGCGAAATTTCAAGTTTTAATTGGTTTAAATGAGCCGTTTTTTATCGCGTTTTCGTGTGAAGTAAGAACGAGATCACGCTGTACTCGGAAATAAAAGCAGAAAACGTAGTGAAACAAGGAAAATTGGATAATCTGTGCAATAAACTGTTAACATTCCTAAATTCCTATAGGCAAAAGTGTATACCTACCTGATTTGCACAAAGATAACATTCGCATTTGTGGAAGCAAAAAACCTAAGGTGTTTGAATAGATGTCTTGTTATTGTTGTTATTTTTTGTTTCGCATAATTCCAAGCTATTGACCTCCGATAGCGAAATTAGCAACGTGCAGTACCGGACTTTTATTGTTATGAAGCGAGCCAAGAATAATCGCATCTGCGGTGCGTGCAACAAGAATATTTCGAAGACTGTTTACAGAATACAATGCAATTTATGCAATAAATGGCACCACCCAGATTGCGCTAAACTTAATGAGCTGGAAGTTAGATTACTCTGTGAGCAAAAAAAAGCTTGGACATGCTGTATATGCAGAAGGAAATCCTTATCGCCCGTGGAAGATGAGCATCCCTCCTTACAACAAGGGCACACCGTTTCACAAGGGAGAAGATCATCATTGATGGGAAATCACGACGATATCGGATCATTGCGCTCCCTTATACTGGAATTAAAAAATGAAATTGGTAGTCTGAAAGAAGAGGTTTCAGTCATGAAACACTCTATGGATTTCATTAATACTATTTTTGAGGAACAAAAGCAGGCTAGTAAGGTTATGGGGGACATGATGTCGGAGTTAAAGACCGAAAATTCCAATCTCAGGTCGGAAGTAAACCATTTGCAACGTAGAGTATCCAAACTGGAGTCTGGTGGCAATGGAAATAAAAAAATTATCGTAAATGGTGCTTTCGAAACCACGGATGACGAAAAAGTGGTGAAAGAAAAAACCTCCAAGGTGCTTTCCTACATAAGTGAAGATTTCCTGGGGGAACACATAGAAAATGTTGGTATAATTAAGTTAAATGACAAAATCACAGGTGCCAGAGTGTCTTTTAAGAATAATGACATGGCTGTAAACATTCTTGGGAAGAAGAAGCAGAGGGGTAACTTGGATACAACTATATGTGGTGTTGACGATAAAGCCCAGAGGATCTACGTGAATGAGGAACTTGACAGGGACATCTACCTACTCCTAAAAGAATCAAGGAAATGTAGAGAAAATGGATACAAGTATGTGTGGTGCGCGAATAATTGTGTTCTCATTCGAAAAAGAGATGGTGATAGGGCCCTGAGGGTGCGTGATAGTGCTCATTTAAAAACGATTCTGGAACAGCAGTAAGATACGTAGATATATATATATATATAAATTTATAATATATTTTTAGTTAAAAAATTTATGAATAGCAAAAAATTCAAATTGGGAAATTTAAATGTTAGATCTTTAGTACCTCACTTTTCCGATGTACGTGACTTAACTCTGAACCACAGCTTTGATGTGCTTTGTCTTACAGAGACTTGGTTAAATGTGGAAATTCCTTCTCATCTGTTAAGTATTCGGGGTTATGATTTGTTTCGCAAGGATCGCCCTGATAGGGTCGGTGGAGGGGTTGCAGTGTATGTGCACAGTTCTTATGGGGCCGCGAAGTATTCTTTGACTTGCGATTGTGGGTCTTTGGAGCATTTACTTGTAAGTCTGAAAGTTAATAAGATCTCCGTACTTATTGGGGTGGTGTACCGACCTCCCACATACTCTGTCAGGGAATCTATAATAAATTTTGATTCTATGTTGTCTGAAATCACGCCGGTGTTTGACAGTATCTTCATAACAGGCGACGTTAATATAAACTTACTTAATTTGTCAAATCCGCTAAGTGACTGCTTCATTGCTTACGATCTGAATCAGATATTGATGAACCAACTAGAGTGACCGAGACGACTACAACACTTCTGGATCCTATTTTCACAAACACGCCTGATATGGTCACAAACCATGGCACTATTAATACAGATTTCATCTCAGATCACAGTCTTGTGTTCTGTGAATTATCCGTGGCGTCTCGGTCAACTCAGAGAATGTATACGTACAGATGCTTTAGGTATTTTGGCGAGGATGCATTTTTTGCGGATATGCGCAAAATACGATGGGACAATATTTATCGCATCAACAATATAGAGGATAAAATAAATTTTATTAACGTGAATTTGCTGGGTATTTTTGACCGGCATGCGCCAGTACGGACTGTCAGACTCAGTAGGCCTCCCGCTCCCTGGCTCACGGACGCTCTTAAGAAACTGTTGAATGAACGAGATAAAGCCCTTACAAAATATAAAAATAATAAAAATACACATAATTGGGAAAATTATAAAGGGTTACGTAATTTTGCTTTGGCGTCTGTGAGGAGGGAGAAATCAGCTTACCTTCGGTTTGCCAATTCTCAGGATGCGGCAACTCTCTGGAGGCGGCTGAGGACTGCTGGAGTATCGTCAAAGACAAAAACACAGTTACCAGACAATTTCAAGGATGCCAACAGTATCAATAACTATTTTCTCTCGGCGTTTTCTGATATTCCAGCAGATAGGGAGTCTATTGATTATTTTGAAAATAACAGGTATGGTGAGTCACGGTTTAATTTTCGTTTATCATCACCGCACGAAATTAAAAGAATTATAAACGGGTTGAAATCGAATTCTGCTGGGGCGGATGGCATTACTTTAACTATGGTCAAATTAAGTATTCCAATTGTGTTAAACCATTTCACTCACGTTATTAATGTTTGTTTGGAGCAGGGGTATTTTCCTGCGGCTTGGAGGACTGCAATAATAAGTCCAATACCCAAAACAAGTAATCCATCTACGCTGAACGACCTAAGGCCAATTAGTCTGTTACCTATTCTAAGCAAAATTTTAGAAAGAGTAATTTATAATCAGTTATTTGTATATGTGAGCGAGTGTGGCATAATACCTAGCAGTCAATCTGGATTCCGCCCTGGATATGGAACGACAACAATCTTGCTACATGTTGTCGACCTTATGATAAGGGCGATAGATGGTGGCTTTGCCACCATTTTAATTTTGCTGGACTTTTCAAGGGCATTCGACACCGTTGACCACAGGCTGCTTATTGCAAAGCTCAGGTATTTCGGCCTTGATGATTGTGCCCTTTCATTTTTTCACAATTATTTAGCTAACAGACTGCAGTTCGTGAGGGTGCATTCTGGTATTTCTGAATTTGGAGAAGTTAAATCTGGAGTACCACAGGGCTCTATTCTGGGGCCACTTTTATTTCTTTTATACACATTCGACTTGTGTACAGTACAGTAAAATTTTCGCAGACCCAAAGATACGCTGATGATACACAGCTAATTTACACGTTCGATCCTTCGGACTATAATGAAATTGAAGCAAATGTAAATTCGGATCTTAACTCAATAACTTTATACAGCGAAAAACATAATTTAAAATTAAATGCCAAGAAAACTAAAGTTTTATTATTTTCACCTGCCAATTGCTCCGAATTTCTAAAAAGTTACGTAAACGTTGAAATGGGCAGTCAAGTACTTGAATTTACTGATGCTTCCAGAAATTTGGGTGTTTATCTGGATTCACAGTTAAGATTTTCTCAGCATATATCTAATTTAAGCAAAGCTTGCTATGCATCTTTAAAGGTGCTGTATGCCAATAAACATATCTTAAATTTCAAGGTCCGCAAAAAACTGTGTGAATCTTATGTGTTGTCCAAGGTATCCTACTGTATTACTGTGTATTACCCATGTCTGAGTTATATTGATAGACAAAGATTGCAAAGAATCCAGAATAACTGCTGCCGATTTATCTTTGGATTGAAGAAATTTGATCACATTTCCAATAAAATTAGACAGCTTCAATGGCTGAAATTTTCCTACTCATATCAGTACCTCTTACTTGTGTCTGCATACAAACTGCTTAAATCATCTGTCCCTCCGTATTTAAGATCTAAACTTGTTTTTCGCCGAGATGTTCACGCTATACCTATTAGATCGAATCCTCTTGCTATGCCTCAGCACCGAACAGCTATCTTCCAGCGCTCTTTTACATACAACATAGTAGTGCTCTATAATCAGTTCATTGCTTACTTTGATATTGAGACTATGTCTTTGTTTCGTAAAAAACTTAAATTGGCAATATTTAATAAGCAGGAAAACGTTGTTGAGACATAGGAAGATTTAACGTATTAATGATAAGTTTCGTAATTATTTCGTTTATAATAGCTATGTCCATGTTTATAATTATTTAAAAAAATCAAATGATATTGAATATTTTTATCTTTTGTATTTAAATATTATTAGGTTAATGTTGAGTAGCTGACAATTCCGTTAGCTAGACTTCGCCTTTTGGGAATTGTAATTTTCTTTTCTTGCTTTTGATTTTACGTTCTCAATAAAGACAATATATTATTATTATTATTATTATTATTATGTACCATTTAAAATTTAATTTCTGTAGTGTATTGTACTGATAAACAAATTAATAAATAAAGATCAACTTCTCTATTCGCCTTCAACTCCTTCAGAAAGGCGGGTGTAGGGCTGTATAATAAATTACCAAATCGGTTGGGCCATTGTTTTTTTTGTAAATATTTACTTGTTTAAATGATCTTGTAACAACTTGTATAGTTGTAAGAATATAAATATATAATGTATTATTGTTATTACCATTAGTAGTAATAAGTTACCCAGGAGTTCTAGAAAGCGAAATGATCTCTTGGTAACACGTGGCGCTCATTCTCAATGTTATTTTTTTTATGGAGCTGATTAGAGAAAAATTACCTACAGTGGTTCTTTGTCTGTGCGTCATTACTTGCACGTGAGTAAAGTTTATAAACGTCAAAATTTTCGTGGCTAGCATTTAAAATGAATAAATAATGTGTTACTTGCCGCAAACACGAAAGTACGATATAAAAATGGCTCTGACAAAACCAGTTTATATGATTAAATTGAATTTTATGGCACAGAAAATGAATTTAAAAAAAAAATTGACAGATCGAAATGATGACTTTGAAATCAATTGACAACTCGGCTAGAAACTTTTGTCTCTGTTCAGCACGTTATTTTGAATTCAAGACGTATTGCGCAAGCCCGGGCACAGTAATATTTTTATTAACTTTAAGGCCTTAATAAATAAAGGTAAGGAGCTGTAAATTACGTTGTCTCTTGATCATTTTGTACTATTAATGTAACTTAATAATAATGTTTTTCTCTATTACAGCATCGACGAACATCAAGATTGCAGATTTCAGATCCAACAGCAGCGTTATAATCTAGTTAGTCAGAAACTTAATGGGAACGTTGAGAATGACTTAGGGATATTTCGGAAAAGAAATTTATACAAACACGGCCCTCGTAAGGGTTCAGGGAAAGTTAAGTTAAAATGTGATCAGTGCGATTATCGAAGCATTCGGAAAGGTGATTTAAAAAAGCACCTTCTCGTGCACACGGATCCAGCAAAAGTTAATTTATTTAAATGTGGTCAGTGTGATTATCGAAGCATCCGGAAAGGTAGTTTAAAGCAGCACTGTCTCTTGCACATGAATCCAGTAAAAGTTAATTTATTTAAATGTGATCAGTGTGATTATCGAAGCATGCGGAAAGGTAATTTAAAGTCGCACCTTCTCCTGCACACGAATCTAGAGAAAGCTAATTTATTTAAATGTAGTCAGTGTGATTATCAAAGCATTTGGAAACGTAGTTTCAAGAGGCACCTTCTCCGGCATAAGGATCCAGAGGTAGTTAATTTGTTTAAATGTGATCAGTGTGATTATCAAAGCATTCGGAAAGATGATTTAAGGAAGCACTGTCTCCTGCACATGAATCTAGCGAAAGGTAATTTATTTAAATGTGGTCAGTGTGATTATCGAAGCATTTGGAAAAGTAGTTTAAAGAGGCACCTTCTCCGGCATAAGGATCCAGAGGTAGTTCATTTGTTTAAATGTGATCAGTGTGATTATCAAACCATTCTAAAAGAATATTTAAAGAAGCATTGTCTCCTGCACATGAATCCAGCGAAAGTCAATTTGTTTAAATGTGATCAGTGTGATTATCGAAGCATTCGGAAAGGTGAATTAAAGAAGCACCGTCTCCGGCACATGAATCCAGCGAAAGTTAATTTATTTAAATGTGGTCAGTGTGATTTTCGAAGCATTTGGAAAAAAAGTTTAAAGCGTCACCTTCTCCGGCATAAGGATAAAGAGGTAGTTAATTTGTTTAAGTGTGATCAGTGTGATTATCAAAGCATGCGGAAATATAGTTTAAAGAGGCACCTTCTCCTGCACATGAATTCAGCGAAAATTAAATTATTTAAATGTGGCCAGTGTTATTATCAAACCACTCGGAAAAAAGATTTAAACAGGCACCTTCTCCGGCATGAGATCCAGGGGTAGTTAATTTGTTTAAATGAGATCAGTGTGATTATCAAAGCATTCAGAAAGATTTGAAGAAGCACCTTCTCCTGCACAAAGGTTACGGACATTTATTTTTAGGCGTTGCGGAACTGTAGCGCTCCGAAGTTATACAAAATAAATATTTCGAGATACTAAAGGCGATTTGTTTTAAGAGTCCATCACCGTAATCGCTGACTTGCATGCAACTGACCATACAGCAATGTAAATTAAATGGGATTTCTTGCGCTCAGCTGTGAACGAATTTCGAGAAAACTGGTAAATTATCTAGCTTTGGTTAAAAGGATATTGAAACTCTTTATGCGAGTTTTAACTTGAATTTTTAGAAAATGATCTAGTACCGTGCCTTGCTACGAAATACCCTTATCCAAAAAGAATGTTTGATTTACATTTTTCATACCTTCAGCGCTCCTTAACCCTCTCTAACAATTTTCCCTGGATTCTCGCCTGTAGCGAACTCCCGACCCTGGCTGGCAACCCACGAGCCGCCACTGAGAAGCAGAGCCGCAGTATTTTATTGATGGTCGAATTTGGGCTTTTTATAGATAATGAAAAAAGCTATTCAAAAGTATTTAAATATGGGGTTCCTTAAGGGACAATTTTAGAGCCATTACTTTTTAATATTTATATTAATCATTTATTTAGTATAAATTGCGATGGGAAAATTTATAGTTTTGCAGATGACACTGCTATTTTTATAGCGATATAAATTGGGACAATTTAAATAAAAAAATTAAAAAAGATTTTAAAATTATAAAAAATTGGGTTGATAATAATTTATTAACAATTAATGTTAATAAAACAAATTATCTTCCTTTTACTTTAAAGCTAAATAATGTACTACAAAATATGAATAGTATCAATATAAGCAATGACATTCAAATTTTAAAAATTAATCATTTAAAATATTTAGGAATAATTTTTGGCAGTAAATTAAATTGGAATTTCCAAGTAGAATGTTTGATTCAAAAATTAAGAAGTTTATTACCAATTTTTAAAAATATTAAAAAATTTCTGGACATAAAACATCTACAAATATTATATTATGCATTAGTCAAAACTCATTAAATTACGGAATTTCAAATTGCGGAGAAATAAACGGAAGTTCGGTTAAAAAATTAGAAGTATTACCAAAAAGATATTTAAAAATTATATTTAATAAGGACTATCTTTATCCTTCAAAAGAATTATATTTAGAAACAAAAAAGATGAACGTTAGACAAATTTACATTTATAATATTTTAATATATATTTTTTAAAATAAAAACCTTTATGTACAATTTTAAGACCATAACTATAATACACGATTTAATATAATGAAATATCCATAAAATCTAAAGTAAATTAGTCTGTACCGACAAAAAACTTTAAAATATTTATGTTTTTATTTAAATGATTATTCCCCAACATAAAAATACTTGTTAGATTTCACAATTTAATTCAGTTTCCTGACACGTGTTTCAACTAAAAACAGGTGTGATTATAGAGGTATTTACATCTAAGTAATAAAATTAAGAGAATGATATTGTGTATATAATTATGTTTTTTTTTTCGTTCGTATTTATTGACAGTGTTTATTGCATATTTATCTTAAGTTATTAGGCTATTAAGTATTAGATTGGCACCTGAAGGTATTTCAATTTGATTGTTAACAACATTACATCGATTTTTTAAGCCTTTTTTATTGCTAATGTTTCTAATAGATTGAGTTTTCTACCGTTGTGTTGAGTATATATCGGTTTTATTTTGTTCAAATATTGAGTGGTTATTTATTATACAGTGCTCCGTTATTCCTGTTTTATTTTGTTTCTTTAAAATGGATATTTAATGTTCTTTAAGCCTAGTTTTAAAGTTTCTATCTGTTTGACCTATATAGATTGCATCACAGTCATCACATTGTATTTGATAGACCCCGCTGTGTTAATTTGTCTTTATTTTCAATTTTTGAATTAGCTATGTGTTTACCTACACCACTCGGAAAAAAGATTTAAACAGGCACCTTCTCCGGCATGAGATCCAGGGGTAGTTAATTTGTTTAAATGAGATCAGTGTGATTATCAAAGCATTCAGAAAGATTTGAAGAAGCACCTTCTCCTGCACAAAGGTTACGGACATTTATTTTTAGGCGTTGCGGAACTGTAGCGCTCCGAAGTTATACAAAATAAATATTTCGAGATACTAAAGGCGATTTGTTTTAAGAGTCCATCACCGTAATCGCTGACTTGCATGCAACTGACCATACAGCAATGTAAATTAAATGGGATTTCTTGCGCTCAGCTGTGAACGAATTTCGAGAAAACTGGTAAATTATCTAGCTTTGGTTAAAAGGATATTGAAACTCTTTATGCGAGTTTTAACTTGAATTTTTAGAAAATGATCTAGTACCGTGCCTTGCTACGAAATACCCTTATCCAAAAAGAATGTTTGATTTACATTTTTCATACCTTCAGCGCTCCTTAACCCTCTCTAACAATTTTCCCTGGATTCTCGCCTGTAGCGAACTCCCGACCCTGGCTGGCAACCCACGAGCCGCCACTGAGAAGCAGAGCCGCAGTATTTTATTGATGGTCGAATTTGGGCTTTTTATAGATAATGAAAAAAGCTATTCAAAAGTATTTAAATATGGGGTTCCTTAAGGGACAATTTTAGAGCCATTACTTTTTAATATTTATATTAATCATTTATTTAGTATAAATTGCGATGGGAAAATTTATAGTTTTGCAGATGACACTGCTATTTTTATAGCGATATAAATTGGGACAATTTAAATAAAAAAATTAAAAAAGATTTTAAAATTATAAAAAATTGGGTTGATAATAATTTATTAACAATTAATGTTAATAAAACAAATTATCTTCCTTTTACTTTAAAGCTAAATAATGTACTACAAAATATGAATAGTATCAATATAAGCAATGACATTCAAATTTTAAAAATTAATCATTTAAAATATTTAGGAATAATTTTTGGCAGTAAATTAAATTGGAATTTCCAAGTAGAATGTTTGATTCAAAAATTAAGAAGTTTATTACCAATTTTTAAAAATATTAAAAAATTTCTGGACATAAAACATCTACAAATATTATATTATGCATTAGTCAAAACTCATTAAATTACGGAATTTCAAATTGCGGAGAAATAAACGGAAGTTCGGTTAAAAAATTAGAAGTATTACCAAAAAGATATTTAAAAATTATATTTAATAAGGACTATCTTTATCCTTCAAAAGAATTATATTTAGAAACAAAAAAGATGAACGTTAGACAAATTTACATTTATAATATTTTAATATATATTTTTTAAAATAAAAACCTTTATGTACAATTTTAAGACCATAACTATAATACACGATTTAATATAATGAAATATCCATAAAATCTAAAGTAAATTAGTCTGTACCGACAAAAAACTTTAAAATATTTATGTTTTTATTTAAATGATTATTCCCCAACATAAAAATACTTGTTAGATTTCACAATTTAATTCAGTTTCCTGACACGTGTTTCAACTAAAAACAGGTGTGATTATAGAGGTATTTACATCTAAGTAATAAAATTAAGAGAATGATATTGTGTATATAATTATGTTTTTTTTTTCGTTCGTATTTATTGACAGTGTTTATTGCATATTTATCTTAAGTTATTAGGCTATTAAGTATTAGATTGGCACCTGAAGGTATTTCAATTTGATTGTTAACAACATTACATCGATTTTTTAAGCCTTTTTTATTGCTAATGTTTCTAATAGATTGAGTTTTCTACCGTTGTGTTGAGTATATATCGGTTTTATTTTGTTCAAATATTGAGTGGTTATTTATTATACAGTGCTCCGTTATTCCTGTTTTATTTTGTTTCTTTAAAATGGATATTTAATGTTCTTTAAGCCTAGTTTTAAAGTTTCTATCTGTTTGACCTATATAGATTGCATCACAGTCATCACATTGTATTTGATAGACCCCGCTGTGTTAATTTGTCTTTATTTTCAATTTTTGAATTAGCTATGTGTTTACCTAGGTTATTTTTATTGACTTGTATGGGGATAAGTTTATGGTTTTTAAGTTTTTTGGAGATTTTTTGACTTGTGTGACTTGTATATCTGATTGAAAACTGTATTTCGCGTTTGATGGAAGGGGACGTCCTCGGTAGAGTAGTTTTTGTGTTTTTGTCTGAGTTTTTTCTTTAGTATTTTGTTTATGAGTGTTGTTGGATAGTTGTTGTTTAAGGCTATAGTTTGTATTATGTCTAATTCTTTATTATATGAAGTTTCTGAAAGTGGAATGTTGACCAATCTGTGGATCATGCTATTGAACGCAGCTAGTTTGATTTGTTGGTTATGTTTTGATTGATTGAAATACCTTCAGGTGCCAATCTAATACTTAATAGCCTAATAACTTAAGATAAATATGCAATAAACACTGTCAATAATTACGAACGAAAAAACCCATAGTTATATACACAATATCATTCTCTTAATTTTATTACTTAGATGTTAATACCTCTATAATCACACCTTTTTTTAGTTGTACCTTTGGCCAATACCTGTAAATTAAGGACCAAAATAACCCATCATCTGTCAATTTTTATTTTAATGACATGTAAAATTTATTATTGTCTTATATGCCTTTGATAATGATCCGCAAGGGTTGAAACACGTGTCAGGAAACTGAATTAAATTGTGAAGTATAACAAGTACGACTTTAATTTCCTCTACTATGGAATATCCATTTCACCAAGCATGTAGCCCATCACATATCAATTATATAAAAATAATTTTATGAAAAAAATATAAAATTGAAATTACAAACGCTTTAAAAATATTTTTGGATATGCTTTAACTAATTAATGCTATTTAATATTATTGTGAATCAATTGTTGTTCTTATATTTTTTTTTATGATTCCCATTATGTGCATTGTTTTCATGTCTTATGTATATTAACATGTTTAACCATAGGCACCTCTGAATGTCAGCGAATGTATTATTAGTTGCATACCTAAGAATAAGTTAGGGGAAGGACAGGGACCGTTGGAAGATTGTTAAGGACTTTTAGTTCGTGAAGTTTAGGGTTAGTGAGAACGGGAAAAATCGTGAGACGTTAGGGCCGCCGTGTTTAAGTCTAAAACCGAAAATATAGAGACGTTAAAGAGACCATTTAGAAGTTTATTGACGTGTAGTGCCGATCAATTTATTTTACTGTATATATAGTGTAAATATTCTCATCCTGACATTGCTTAATTCGCTAATATACCGATTTAAAGTTTGACGTGTTTCATTACATGGAGGAGGCCCCGTGGTGCTATTTCAACCTTTCCCGTCTAGCGATCTAGGAAAATCTTTTTCACAATTTTAATAATCTATCATCAAAAAAGTACCGTTTTTTGAATATTTGCAACTTTTTATAAAAATATTTTTAAATATGTTTAATATTAAATACTTTTAAATAAATAATATTTGACCCAAACAAGCACCTCTTCGGGAAATTATATATTATATTATATTATTATATTATTACTAAATATTTGATATAAACTTATTATTATTATTATTATTATAATATAGTATTAAGCAGTGGCGCAACCAAAAAATAAGTTCGGAGGGGGCCGAAGACGAAAAATGTTTAGGTTAGTTCAGGTTAGTTAGAAAAATTAAAAACACAGCACAGAAAATTACAAAAACACCCAGGCTGGTTTCAATTTTTGTGTAATTATTACCTACCTTATGTAGTCGTGAGTTAACATTTCTTGTAAACAGGTACTTAGACGACCCGAGCTACGCACGCTCGGGGGAGGGGGGTGCGCTGCAGCCCGGCAGCCGCTCCCCTTGTTGCGCCACTGGTATAAAGCATAGAAATAAGAGGTATTCTATGGTATAAAGCGATATGCTGTTGGGGTGTATAGAGGTTCCTGGTCCGGAAAAGTATTCCAAGCATCTGCGTGCATGGCTGCCTTAGCAACGGTCGCAATGTGACTATGCCAAGAAATGGACACCTATTAAATGAATCGATGAAACCAAGCAAGGGAATCGAGTGTCCCGCCATTAACTTTTTTTAGAAAAAACTGCCGCTTGGAGTTTTAGCATCAAATTTGTTTGGTTACTATCACGTCAGGATAGAGTTTCTTTCAGGATGTTGAACTAGCTCTTTAAGTCCATCGTATTTATTAGGTAATAGAAATATCATGTAGGCAACATACATGAAGTTTAAACCATCAACATTTACAATATACCAAACCTTATACAGGGTTATGATAAAGAAACGGATCAGCCTTTTATATGGCCGCCCACTTAATCAAAAATCGCTCGGACCCGTCAAATTTATTTTTTTGAAATGTATTTTTTTTTTTTTTTAAATGTTGTACAGGGTAGATCATAAAAGTGCTACATGTGTTAGCTTTAATTTTTGTAATGAAACATATTGTATATTTTTACATTTTTATGTTCTATAATCAATTCTAGACATTTTTCATTAATCATGTCCTATACTTATCTTCAGCCGTTTACGAAATATTAACAATTTTAAATTTTTTAACAATTTTAAAACAAAATAAACAAACAGCAAAGAATGAAAAGAAACTATTTTATAAGATGTTGAAAATGTCCTCCATCAACTGTTCTGCAGTAGATCAATCGATCTAGAAATTCCTGTTGTATATTTAGTACTACTTGTGGAGATATTTCTCTTATTACTTGGCGAATAGACTCATTCAGTGTATCTACCGAGATGGGTTTAGATTTATAAACTGAATTTTTTACGTAGCCCCATAAAAAAAAAAGTCCAGTCTTTCAGAAAATTCAGTGTCTAGGTTTCTAGTAAAGTTGTTTAAGAGCATTAAACTGTCAGTGATTGTAATAATTTCAACTAAGTGTACATATTTATGCAAATTTTCTCTTATGATAAATAATTGAATAATAGTCCATAGTTAATTTTGTATTTTGGTCAAATTTAAATGTATTTTTAGGTGCTATTTTTAAATTTATATAGATTATTGGGATTAAAATAAATTATTCTATTAGAAGATGCATTCAAAAAATCATGCACTAGAGCAAACGCTTCAATTGTTCGTTTACAAAATTAGTTCGAGCAAAACAAACATATTAAGGATAAAATCCTACCAGTTCTCCTTAGGAAATAATCTTTAAAAATAGCTTTTCGAAATTATTCGAAGATACATAAGAACAGATTGAGGAGTTAAATCGAGGATAGATACTTTGCTTTATTAGTTAATTTCGATAAATTAAAATAAAGTTGTTCTTCAACTTCTAAACATAGTACCAGTTTATAAAATATTTCACAGCTACATGTAATTTCGAGCGTAATTGAGAAAGTCGCCTTTTCATGATAATATTTTTGAATGGAGTCTAGTTTGTACCCTAAAGAAATGACGAACATGAAGACTTTTAACATGATCCGTTTTAACTCACCTTATATACTTACATAATGGAATCCAGCATATAGATAAAAAAAAATCAAAAAGCCTACTTTCTAGGAGACAAAATTTTTTTATTAAAATGTACAAATGTAGTAGATACTAAGAAGGAAAAAAAATATCTAAATTGTTAATTATTCGGTGTCACTTGACTTTTGGACAATATGGACGACAAGTACGATAAACTAATGATAGAATTTAAGCAGCAAGTTAAGGTCAATGAAAAACTACAAGAGGAACTAGACCAGATTAAAAAGCAACTTAACAAAAATGAGCAGATTGGAGTAAAAAACAATGTCATTATTCAGGGTGTGCCGTTTAAACGGGACGAGGTTCTTAGTGACATTGTAAACAGAATAGGAGCGAAGCTTAATGTGGCCACTGAGGGAAATTTTAGTGCCTTTCGCATAGGAAAGGATGAAAACCGAAGTGCGATTAAAGTGGTTTTCAAAGCTAATGACACTAAGTTAGCAATGATGAAGTCAAAGGAGAGGTTTGAGTTGACTAGCAAAAAACTGGGATATGAGCAGTATAAGAAAATTTATATCAATCACGACCTTACAACAAAAAAACTTGGAATTATACATGGCTGCAAAAAACTTTGAAAAAGAAAATAATTTCAGATATTTGTGGATTAGCAGTGGGACCATTTTTTTGAGAAAGGACAAGAACAGTGCGACACTGCTTGTCGATAATAAGGAGAAATTGAAAAACTAGAAAAGCCTCGTTAAAATATTAAGCTAGCTTACCTAAACGCCCAAAGTATAAAAAATAAATTAGATAAAGTCCAAGGCCTATGGTAATCAATCAGGACTGCGATATTCTATTATTGAGTGAAACATGGTTAAGAGGAGGGGAAACTTTTCTGTACAGTATTAATAATTATAAGGGTGTACAGTGTACAGTGTACACTCATGTCGAGATGGCAGAGGGGGCGGAGCGTCAATATATATAAAAAACTCTATAAAATTTTGTGAACTTAAAAAAAGTGAAGGAAATGGTATTAATTGGGTAAGTGTAATGACTGGGGACCAAAATCTAAAAACAAGTGTAATCTATAAGCCTCCAGATTATAACAATAATGAGTTCCTAGAGTTTATGGAGCAAATCTTAATTAAGTATCAAAAAAAACATTTAATCGTCGGCGATGTTAACATAGACCTATTAAAAGATAGCGCAGTGGTAAAAAACTATAAAAACCTGATCACATTACACAACTCTAAAATAAATAATGAAGTAACACTAGAGAATGCAACCAGGACAACTAGTTTCACCAGAACTATTATAGACCATGTCTGAACAGATAAACATTCAAAATTAGACTGTAAAATAGAAATCCATGAAACTAGTCTGCCAGATCACAACTTATTATTGTTAATTATTGAGGAAAACATAAAACCGTTTATACAAAAAACTCATCAACATATAAAAACTACTAACTTAAAAAAATTTCAAAACATTTTTAAGCAGCAAATAGAAAAAAATGAGGTATTAACCTTTGAATCTCTAACTGATATACCTAATAACGTACTGTAAACAACAATCTGAATCTGTAAAAACTATCAAAATAAGACAAAACAATACTTGGATAAATCAGGACATTCTAAATTTGATGAAGAAACGTGATATAATCTATAAGGCTGAAAAAGGTAGGACAAATAACAATCAACTAGAGGGCGAGCTTAAAAAAATAAAAAATAGGATAAATAATGTAGCTATAATACCTTAAAAAACAAACATTTTGCCAATAAATGGCAGCAGGCAGGAAACAACTCAAAAAAACAGTGGAAATTTATAAATAGTTTTTTTAAGAACGGTAATGTGGACCAAAAAATACATAGTCTAAAAATAGGGGGTAATGAAAATAAATAACTAATCAAAATGAAGTAGTTAACGCGTTAAATGAACACTTTGCGCAGGTAGGGGAGTTAACTGTCAAAAATTTGGAAGAGGAAATAAAACAAAAAAAACTTACACTTACAACATAACATTGTAAACTACTGTCAAAACAATATTGACTTATATCCGGTACAGGCCCGGGAGATTGAAGAAGCAATAATTGAGCTCAAGCGCAATTCATCTCCTGGGCACGACAGGATTACAGTCAATGACATTCTTACATTAAAGGCTTACATAATTAAAATTATCACCAACCTTATAAACAAAATATTTTTTACCGGGGAATTTCCTCAAGAATTAAAAATTAGCAGAATCAGCCCCATTTCCAAGTCGGGCAATAAGAGCTCTATGAACAATTATCGTCCTATTTCGGTGATTAGTGTTTTTTTTCGAAAATAATAGAAAAAATTATTAAAAAAAGGTTATTATGGCACATAAATAGAAATATACTGACAGATGAGTTTCAATATGGTTTTTTAAATAATAGCAGCACTCTCAGTGCAACAGTGGATTTTACTAACTACATATCAGCAAAACTAGATAAAGGAGGTGCATTGGTAGCAGTCTTTGTGGATCTAAAAAAAGCGTTCGATGTTGTGGATATCGACTTACTATTGATTAAACTGGAATGTGTGGGGATTAGGGGGACAGCACTTAGTTTAATAAAAACATATCCAACAGGAAGAAAGCAATATGTTAGGATCGACCAAACATGTAGTAGTCTACTTACAAACGCCTACGGAGTTCCCCAGGGGTCAGTACTTGGACCCCTGTTGTACTCGCTGTATGTTCTTAATTTGAAATATGCAGGTTTGAAGGCAAGGTAGTTCACATTTGCTGACGACACGGTCTTGGTTCACACTGGTACGGAGGAACAAGATTTAAATGAAATTGTTAATAATGGTTTAAAAAAATGCGCAAATTGGTTAGGTATATTCTAATAAATTAAAAATAAATATTGACAAAACCAATTATATGGTCTTAAAACAGAAAAATAAAGTAATAAAATAACATCAACATTACTTTAGACAATTTTAGTCTAGAAAAAGTCGAGAGTGTGAGGTACACCTTGGCTTGTTGGTGGATGATAGGATAAGCTAGACACAACATAATATAAACAAAGTAACTAATAAGATCCTTTCAATGATCCCATACATCTTCAAATGCAGAAATTACCTTACAAGCAAAACCAAAAAACTCGTGTATGACTCTTTCTTTTTGAGTAACTTAGATACCTGATGCCGGTATGGGGAATGTGTGGTAAAACGATCCTTAATTCTATGCAGATTTTACAAAATAAAACATTAAAAATACTTTATAATCTTGACCGCAGAACAAGAACGGAGGTTGTTTATCGAACACTTGGTTTTTCTAAATTAAAAAATATTCTTAAGTTTGAACAATGTAAGTTAATATTCAAAATACTACACAAACAGCAAAAATCGAATTCAACTTTAAGAGTAAACAATAATGTGCATGATTATCCGACAAGACGACATGACAATATTCACCAAACCATTGTAAGAACTAACATACCTAGGCATAAATAATCCACTCTTTCAGGCTTCAGATACCTATAATAACTTACCCCTTTTAATTAAGCAAACTGTTATCAATAAAACATTTGTAAAAAATCTAAAAATTTAGTATAAAATTAGCTAGCTATAATTTGGTTGTTAGATTCAGGAATAAACATAGGATAAATAGATGTCTCTGCATCTCGGCACACAGGGAACTGTGATTTACCGTCAACTGGGGTTATATCGGATGATATTTTCAGTTATCTGCCTGTATTTCTTATGTTATACAAAATTAAAGCTAACTAATGTACACTGTATGAAGAAGTTAACCTAATAAACATAATTACATAAAAAAAAATTTTAAGTTAGGTTTATTTTTTTTAAAAAAAAGAAGGTCGTCCGATATAACCCGTGGTTTGGGGTAATAT
The DNA here is from genome assembly GCA_963920685.1 of Polydrusus tereticollis. NCBI lineage: Eukaryota > Metazoa > Arthropoda > Insecta > Coleoptera > Curculionidae > Polydrusus > Polydrusus tereticollis. The sequence continues at coordinate 21,936,383 of OY987336.1, forward strand.
CGGACGATTAAATTTTTACATTCAAAAAGTACGATTTGAGCTTGCTGTTCGATGTAAGTTTGATCAGAAACCTTTATCGGACATTTTTATAGAATTTTTTTTTTTTTTCATGTTTTGTGGGTAGTTATTAAAGAAAACTCGATATTATAGAAATAAACGTCTTTATTCATAAAATTAACAAAAGAACATGAAATAATATTATTGTCGGACCTTCAATAAATCAAAAAAGAGAAAGAAAAATAAACTTAAAACATTAATTAAAAAACAAAAAATAATATTCTGAAAACATAAGTTTGATCACTAAAATCTATAACTGCAGACCCTCAAACACATGAACGAAAAACGAAAAATAATATTCTGAAAACCTAAGTTTGATCACTAAAGTCTATAACTGCAGACCCTTAAACACATGAACGCCGCGAAGGATTTTAGGCACAGGTAAAATACTGTGTTGTTCCAACTTGATTTTAGTCTTGTCTTCGACGTCCGGAAAAATATAAGAATCTTTGTGACCCTTATAGGATCTAAGGCAATTGACGGCAATAAAACCTTTTGCAATCTTTTCAATTTGCGCAACGAATTTTTTGGTCGCTTCTTTCTTGGTTCCTTCATTGTACAAAAATTGAACTAAAGCAAAACAGCCTTCTTGTAATGTATCACAGGTTACTGGAAGCTCAACGTTATCGACTTCGGACGTGGAATCATCGTTCAGACTATCGTTTTCTAAAAATATCGCAGAGTTTGAAGTATCATTATCGGCATCTTCTTGGGACGTGTTTCCATTAATGACATCTTCTTGAGAGGTAGATGCACCATTTTCTTCCCGCAGGTCTCCAAGGCACACCGATTTGCCAGCGGGAACATTTATCTTCGTCTTACGGGTTGGTCTAGTTGAGGTTGGATTCAAAGGAGCTACAATCGTATTCATGACTTCGGTAAACGACGCCTTCATTGCATCATCTGCATCTGCTTGTCGTTTCTGGATCATTTTCAAAACTTGTTCTGGATCGCAAGGGATTATACCCGTTGCTCGGAAACCAGACACTATATTATTCGACATGCGGTCCTTAGATGTTTCTATAAGCTTCTTTAACAACGAAGGAAAGACAGATTTCGGCACAACTCCTTTGTGGGTCCGTTTCCATTCGGTGAGAATATCTCGCCATACCCGTTTGAGCGGTCCAAACACTGCAACATCCAGGGGCTGACATAAGTGTGTCGAATTCTTCGGCAAAAATACAAACTGAATGTTGTTTTCTGTGCAACTTTTAATAATGCGGAAGGAAAGATGACTTGCCAAGTTGTCGCAAATAAGAACCTTCTTGCCCTCCTTTCGTCGCATATAGGGAAGAGCTGTTTTAAGAAACCAGTCCTCAAAACATGGAGTATCAAACCACCCACTTTGTGTTCGGTTGAAGTGCGAGTTTTCGGGGCCACCTTCTATCCAGTCTGGGTAGAGGTTTACACTTTTATAAACCACGTATGGAGGCAAGCAAGTACCATCTCCCGCCGCAGCGAACATAACAGACGTTGACGTTTTGGAAAAATCCATTATTCTTCGTGCATGCTTTTCTCCGCGAGGAATAAAAACTAGTTTCTTACCGGGATCATCTGTCAGGTTTGTTTCATCCATATTAACAATATTTTCAGGTGGAACCCCCTGAACTGTCTCGGTCAAGTGCACAAAATATTCTCTAATCGTATCTTCTGTGATATCAGCTTTCACTCGTTTAATATTTTCACAGTTTCGGAGTGATAACTCCTTGTGTCGCCCCATAAAATGATCAATCCAGTCATCGCCCGGTCTATTATCTTCGAAACATTGTATACTTACGCCCTTACTATTTAAATAATGGCGCACGAAGTCCTTGATTGCTTGCCTCTCAAAAGGATATCCAAATTTTGCTGCAGTACCGTAAAGTCGGGTGACTTAAGACGTATGGGTGACTTGAGACGCAACTTTCCGAATTTCTTTGATACAATCTGACAACGCCGTTTTCGCGAATCAGCGAACGGCGGTTGACGATTCTCGCGCCGGACAGGTCCCAACACCGTTTAGTATTGTTCTTGACTTGGTAGAGAATGTACTTACGCTTCTCTGAATTTTTAACGGAAATACGGTAATTGACAGGTAAAAAATATTCTAAAAAACTTTATCTAGTATTCCTTATACATTAATACTTTGTAATTTAAATTGCATGTCCTACGTATTAATATGCATGCCCAATACTTTTATGTTTGTTTGGTTTATATTTTATATTTCTTGTTAGGAAAAATAATTAAAAAAATAAAAATGTGCCCTTCTTAGGATGACTTGAGACATTGTCTCAAGTCACCCTCCTTGACTCAACTGGTCCTGATTTGTTTTAATTGTCGTCAAATTTTAATTTTATTATATATTATATATTACTTTTAGTTAAGAAATGGGAAAATACAAGCGAAAATTAGGCAGCCGCAAATATGCCGCTTATGATCCCAAAAAATTAGAAATGGCAGTCGAGGAGTACAAAACAAGGGGTGGTAGCTTTCGAAAACTTGAGAAAAAATATGGAGTGAGTCGCTCAACAATACAAAGAAAGGTTAACAATATTAATATGAAAAAATCAGGGGGGCAAACGAAACTAAATTCTGAAGAGGAGGTGAAACTAGTAAAGAATATAGAGACTGTTTGCACATGGGGCTTTCCCGTTACAAGTCGTGATTTAAGAACAATAGTAAAATCGTATCTAGATGCAAAAGGAACGAACCTATTTAAAAATAACTATCCTGGTAAAGACTGGGTATACAGTTTCTTAAGCAGACATAGAGAAGTTTTAAGTCAACGCTGGGTAGAAAATATTAAAAGGGCCAGGGCCGGGGTTACAGCTAAAACAGTTAGCGAATATTTTGTTGAACTCGAAAAAACTGTTGCTGATGTAGATCCAGAATTAATAGTTAATTATGATGAAACCAATATTTGCGATGATCCAGGAAAGGAGAAGGTGATTGCAAGGCGAGGCTCCAAACATACGCACAGGATTGTTGACTCATCCAAATCAAGCAATTCGGTTATGTTTGCAGGAACGGCTTCAGGCACCTTGTTACCCTTGTACGTGGTATACAAGGCTGAACATTTATATACCACCTGGACAGAAAATGGACCCGCAGGTACCAGATATAACAGAAGCAAGTCTGGATGGTTTAATGAATCCATATATGAGGATTGGTTCTTTGAAGTGGCACTGAAATATTTTAAGAAATTTCCCTTGGAAAGCCGCAAAGTGTTGGTTGGTGACAATCTGTCAAGCCATTTGAGCGCAAGGGTAATTGATGCGTGCGAAGAAAACAATATCGCATATGTACTTCTTCCCCCAAATTCAACCCACATATGTCAACCTCTAGGCGTCGCCTTTTTTAGACCGCTAAAAATTCTGTGGCGTAAGGTTCTCTTAGATTGGAAGTTAAAAAATAAAGGCACTGTGCCTAAAGACGTTTTTCCAAGATTGTTAAATAAAACTATGCAAAAACTCAACGAAGGGAATAAATGCAAAGAAAACCTCCAGGCTGGGTTTAAAGGAACAGGAATCTACCCATTAAATAAAAATTGTGTGTTAAAAAAATTGCCACCTGATGTAACGCCAACTGAAGAAGCTAATATCACAATAGACAATGCCTTCCAGGTTTTTTTGAGTAATTTATATGAAAAGGAAATTGTGCCAAGTAGAACTAGTACTGTAAAAAAGCAAAGATTAAAAGTCAAACCTGGAGCCAGCATATCAAATAGAGAAAATCCAGAACCTTCTCACGAATCTGAAACTATTCCTGTACCATCGACGTCAAATCAACTTGAAGATCACGAAGCGTCAGATGAAGACCTTCCTTCATTTTTACCATTGAGGAAAACTAACACAAAACAAGTCAAGAGGCGCAGAAGTAGCAATAGCGAAACATGTGAATCGGATTCATATTCCCTTCAAGATTCATCAGATTCTTCAGAGAATTTCGAACCTGATCCTGAAGAGGGGTTCAAGGTAGAAAATATTAAAATACAAAGCTTCATTTTGGTGGAAATTCCTTACGAAGCGCCAAACAAAAAAATAATAAATAAGAAATTCATTGGTCTCGTGACAGAAATAAAAGAAAACTCAAAATTTTGCTGTAAATTCTTAAGACAAAGTTCTAACTCCAATAAAAATATTTATGTTTTTCCTGATATCCCAGATTTCGCAGATATAGAAGCGTCTCAAATCATTTCGGAATTAACACCAACCTTTATAAAAAGGGGAAGACACAGTTTTGCTGTACATATTTAATGGAAAAATGTGTTTCTAAATTTGTTGTTTTGATTGATATGTAATATGTTCACTATATTTTTAAGAGTTAAGTTAAGTTAGCTTGTGTAATAGCTTCAGTTAAGTTTAATATAAACATACATTTTTTATGTTATTTCTATAACAACTTGTTTTTTTTTCTTGCGTCTTTCCAATCTAAACTTTTTTAAATGATATTTCCTTGTCTCAAGTCGCCCGCACCTTTTCTGTCTTGAATTATTCATGTAAAATGAGGTGTGTCTCAAATCACCCGAAAGTGCGGGCGACTTGAGACAACAAGAAAAAAAATAAAAAAAATATGAACACTTTAAATAATAGTTTTAAAAAGATCCTAGTCTTACTGTATAAACTAAGACTCAAGATTTGACACCAATTTTAGATGTCTAGCGCAAATAGTTTCAAAGATATTTAACTTGGTAATTAAAAAGTGTCCTAAGTCACCCGAATTTACGGTAGTCATGGCATCTACTATCCAACGCTCTTCAACCACAGACAAAATTGGGGGCCTCCCGAGTTTGTCAGAATGCTGACCTCTATATACATCATATAGTGTACTTTTTGGGACACTGTACATTTCTGCTGCCTGCTGAAATGAGTAGTGGTGGTCTACCACTGCCAACAATGCCCTTTCCGTAGCTTCTTGCGAATAATTGCGCCGATACGGCGTTCCTAACTTGTGAAAATGTTTTCTCGGCATGTCCGATATTACCCCTGAAAAACACGTTTTCCGTTAATTTCGATTTTTTGAGAAAAGGAAAGATGCAAAATAAATTTTGAGGTTATAGGGGTCTTCAAGCATCGCTAAAACAAAAAAATCGGCATTTCCACAGGTGTATAAAATTTTTCATGTACAACGAAATTAAATGTAATATTGGTTTAACTTTAAGTCTTCCTTAAAAGTTGTGGTGCAAGTCAACTTAATTTTTATCAAGTCCACTCTAAGCTGGCTCCTTGCTTTGATACTATCATGTCAAAATGCAAGAAGGATTAAAAAATAGAAAATAACCTGACTTTAAAGTCGAGTAAAAGTAAACACAATTTAAAAAGTTTCAATTATTTTTGCCGTCTCGGATATATAAAAGCCTCGATAAAAACTTATGAAAAGTTCGCGTTACTCCTGAATTAATTTGTTTGTGAACATGTGTGATTTGGGGGAGAAAAGAAGTTATCCATGCGGCACTACAACAGAAATAGTGTTTTTTAAACAAGAAAAACCAAACAATGTAGGACAGAAAATTAAAACTGAGAACAGTGAGGATGAAGAAACCGGACAAATAGGGTAAGTATGATGATCTTTTGACCGACCTAATATACAATGGCAGAGCATTATACTCCACTAATCCGTGTACAATTTTAAAAATAAATAACATGTTTAGCATAGCAAGTCTCTGATTTACTAACATAAAACTTAAACCACTAAGCATATATCCCTTATCCTAGTATACCTATCCACTCTCAAAATAATTTGCATTGCTTTATTTTGCAATCTTTGTAAAGTCTTTCCTTTTTATTTATATATGCAATAAAACAGTAGGACAATATTCAAAATGTGGTGTAAGAATGGTTTTATAAACAGTAATTCTAGTTTTTTGTGACAAATACGGACTTATTCTCCTCTAATACCCATCTTTTTGCTTAACTTTTTGAATATATAGTTTGCATGACTCTTAAATGTTAAACGATCATCAATTATTACACCCAAATATTTACATTCTGATATATACTCAAGATCTTCTCCCATCAACTTAATTTTTGCAACAACATTATTGACTTTCTTATTCAATATCATTATCTTAGTCTTTCTGGTATTTACAAACAACTTATTTCTATACAGCCATGTTTCCAAACTGCTAATTTCATTCTGCATCTTTGAAACAGCTTCATCCATGTTCTTAGAATAGACCGTAATTATTGATGTATCATCTGCGAACCAATTCAGTATGGTACTGTCTAAAAAACATTCCGAAATGTCATTTATATATAACAGAAACAATAGTGGCCCCAGTACGGTACCTTGTGGAACACCATACCTGACACACTTCTTTTCTGAGACTGTCTCTTCAATTTTTGTTTGTTGATACCTATCACTCAAATAGCTTCTGAACCATTCTAATGCCTCACCGACTATACCAGACATTCGCAGCTTTTCCAGTAAAATACATCTGTCACTTGTTTCAAATGCTCGCTTAAAATCCAAAAATGCTGTCACCACTACCAAGTCATCGTCTGTTAATTCTTTCCACTTTGAAATCACCAGTTGCAATGATGTCTCACATGAATATTTTTTGCGAAATCCAGACTGGTTCAAAATCTTATTTCTTTTTATGTGATCCAGTAACTGATTCTTCACATGGATTTCAAGAATTTTTTCAATTAAGAGGAGCATATTTATGGGATGGTGATTTTCAACTTGTTTTGAGTTTATTACTTTTTGTATTAGTGTTACAGTAGATACTTTGAGGATATCAGGCACTATTATATCTTGAAGTGACTTGTTAACTATTTGACACACTTTATTTAGCAAAGTTAAAATAAAAACACTATTAATTATATTAATAACAGTTTTGTTTTAATATCGAACACAAACGTTTTACCGATTTCTACATAATCACCACAGAACATAATAACCTCTATTCTGTCAATACTACATTCTCTGTTTTTAGCATTCAGTATTTTTACATTAGAATCCATATTACTAGCGACCTCTATGTAAATAGCATTGAACTCTAATTAACAAAACTATCCAATATTATAAAGTATTCCCAACAGGAAAGTATGCGGTTACAAGACACGGAATCCTAAAATCCTAACACTCCCCTTCAATTTAAACGTATTTAACTCCAATATCCTAAATAATACTTAAACTACTTTAAACGAATACGTTAAAATTGAACTCTTGTAACAAAAATTTAGCTTCACTTTTTAATAAGCTCGCTTCTAAAATTAATAAACTTTTCTTTCATTAAAGATTTTGTGAAAATATCTGCTTTATTTTTATTTGAACTAACATATTGTATAATAATTTCTTTTCTCAAAACTAAATCTTTAATAAAATGATATTTTATTTCAATATGTTTACTGCGTTTTGAATTTTCAAAGTTTTTAATCAAGGAAATAGCACCGAGATTGTCTACCTTTAAAATAACTGAGGTACAAACCTTAAAGTCAATAAGAAGTCCTTTAATATTTACAAGTTCTTGCGCCGCTATACCAGCACTTATATATTCGGCTTCCATTGATGATTGTGCCACACAATTTTGTTTTCTCGAGTGCCAAGCAATTGGATTTGTTCCATAAAAGCATACAAAGCCACTAACGCTTTTCCTTGTTGTTCGATCACCACCCCAGTCTGCATCACTGAAGCCAATTAAATTACTACTCCCATGTGTAAATGTCAGTCCGAGGTCTTTTGTATGATTTAAATATCTTAATATTCTTTTTCCTGCTTCCCATAAAGTTTTTGTCGGTTTGTCTAGATATCTACTTAAATATGTTACACTATAAGATATATCTGGTCTTGTGATTAGTGACAAATACATCAGGCTACACACTAATCTTCTATATGGGATGTTCTCTAAAATTTCTTCGTCACTTCTGATCTGGAAGTTTGGTTCCATTGGTGTTGCCACTGATCTTGTCTCTTTCATATCAAATTCTTCCAACAATTTCAAAATTTTTTTTGTTTGATTGATTTTTAATCCTTTTTCTGTTTTCTCAAATTCCATTCCTAAGAATATTTTCACTTCCTTTATATTTTTAACTTTAAATTCTTTATATAAATCTTTCATAAGTTCATTGACCTGATCATCCGGTCCTGTTATCAATGCATCATCAACGAATAACACCAAATATACATCATCTTTGATATATAAGCAATAGTCAAAATCTGATCGTTTGAAATTGAGTTGTTTCATTACTTCATTAAATTTCATATTCCAACATTTGGGGGCATTCCTTAGTCCATATAATGCTCTATTTAATTTTAAATACTTAGAATCTGTTTTTACACCTTCAGGTGTTTTAATATAAACATTATCCTCTAGAGTTCCATTTAAAAATGCGGTTGGAACATCTATTTGGCTTAATTTCCATTCTTTTTGTACAGTTATCGATATCAAAATTCTAATAGTTGATAATCTGCACACAGGTGCATAACTAAATTCTTCACCTTCGTTGTACGGTACTTGGAAACCTCTCGCTACTAATCTTGCTTTTTTAGTCCCATCATCTTTAACTTTAAACAGCCATCTGGTATCTACAGCACTTTGTCCATCTGGTAATATTGCAGGTTGCCAAGTTTCTAGCATTTCATGAGAACTTAGCTCTTTGTCTATGGCTTCTTTCCACTCGGATGTTTCATTCGCTTCTCGAAAAGTTTTTGGTTCTTGATAATCACCTTTTGACAATAAACAGTATGCTGTATATACTTCATATTCATCTAGAGCTTTTGGTTTCTTCGTTTTTCTCCCTGATTTTGTTGTTGTTTCTGGTAATATTTCAACCTGTTCATAACTTTCCTGATCTGAGGTTGTCTCTATTTCTTCATTTTCATTTTCTTTCTCAATTTGTTGATCTTCAATAATTTCTGTGTCATCATTTTGCTCAGAATTATACTCATTTTCTTTCCGCTGTTTTTCTAATACCTTTTCTGGATTTTTCTCACAACATTTTGTGTTATACTCCATTATACTTTCATCAAATTTGACATCTCTAGATCTTACTAATTTTTCTTCTTCTGGTATCCACAGTCTGTATCCACCTCCACAGTAACCAACCATCACAGCCTTCTTTGCTCTCTGACTTAACTTGCTCTTGGCAGTATTGTATACCAACATCTACATCCAAAAACCTTAAGTTTACTTGAATCGTTTCTTCCATGCCAAATTTGTGAGGGTGTAATACCTCTTGGCAAAGCTCTTGTTGGTAATCTATTTAATTCATAAACAGAGCATTTTAGGGCTTCACTCCATAACGTTTTTGGTACCTCTGACTCTAAGAGTTTTGTTCGGATTTTATCCAACAGTGTTCTATTTATCCTTTCTGCCTTTCCGTTTTCTTGTGGAGTGTAAGGCATTGTATATTCTAAAACTATACCCCTCTGTTTACAGAATAGTTTTAAATTATTAGTAATATATTCACCTCCGTTGTCTAATCTAAAAGCTTTTACTTTAGTATTTGCTTGCCTCTTCAGCTCTACTACATATTCCATTAAATTTTTATCAGCTTCATCCTTGCTTTTTAACATTTTCACAATGAGAAAATGTGAATAATCATCTAGTATTGTTTGAAAATATCTTGCGCCATCTACTGACATGGGATTGAATGGTCCACACACATCACTATATACCAGTTCTCCTATATCTTTAGTCTTCCTGTCACTATCTTTAAATGCACATCTTGTTCCTTTTCCTTCCATGCAAGTATTGCAGGTTCTGTTTTCTGTAGGTAATTTTAACTGATCTAATGAGTCATTACCTGGATGTCCAAGTCTTTTATGCCATAAATCGTTTGCTATGTTGCCATTTTCTTCTTTTTGATTTAAAATGGTATCGACCTGTAACACATATAGCCCATTTTTATGTTTGCATTTCAATGAAAAATTTTCCCCACTAATTTCCAGTTTTTCATTATTGACAATGATTTTATGTCCTCTGGAAGTCAATTTTGAAACAGAAAGTAGGTTATGTTTCATGTTTGGTACTATAAGAGCTTCAATCGATACCTTCTGTCCTTGACACATCATTTTTAGTGTTCCTACTTTATTTGTGTTGTGTTTTTAGATAGTCGGTGAAATAATAACAAAAGGCGCTGGATCGGTCAATACGTATATTGCATCACTAGTTACATTGTCTTAAACGTTTATACTTTTATGTTAGATAACCGGTGGTGGAACATGCCTTTTTCAGGGACCGACTTGTCTCGTTGGTTGTACGGTAGCGAAGAGGCTCTCGTCAAAGCGCGCACGGACCTTGTCCGTTCTGTCACAGGAGGGGGACGACTTCCCGTAGTGGTAGGCGGGCTATTCAAATCCTCGGATACAACAATTTGCTTTCAATATTTCACCATTGGCAATGTGAATTGATACATAACTTGTTAAATTTTCAACGTTTATCATGTATTTCTCCAGAGAGTCTTTCACAAAATGGTTACTTGCACCGGAGTCTATAACAAAACAAACTTTTCCATCATCCAACATCTGTACATAGATTTGCTGCATATAACTGTATTTCTTGTTCTGCACTGTTTGCTTGCTGTTTCTTATCTCTATTATCATCATAGCTACTTCCTCGGCTACCTCTATATCTCCAACCTCTACCCCTATATGATGACCTTCCTCTAATATTTGTATTTTTAGGACATTTTGCTAGAAAATGTGTTAAACTTCCACACCTGTAGCATCCTTTACTAGCTGCTTTAAAACTTGCTTCCCTTTCTTGATCATTGTCTTCAGTTTTTGTTTGAAACTTCAACTCTTCATCTAACAGTCGTGGTTTCACAAAGTCCATAGTTGCATTGGGGACGGTTTCTATGGCTGTCACTACTGTATCAAATTTATCTGATAGTGATAATAATAAATGGCACACCCTATCACTTTCATTCAAGTCTGAACCATGCTCTTTTAGTTCTCTTATAATTGGATCAAATTTTAAAAAATGATCTTCTAGTTTTTCATTTCTCACAGCTTTTAAATTAATTAGTTTTCTCCATGAAGACAGCTTAGTAAACGAACTTGACCTTACAAAAACCCCTTTTAAAGCTTCTAACTGTTCTTTTGCACTAGTACAGTCTTTAATAATGTCTAGATGTTTATCTGTAATCCCTTGTACTACGACTGCTTGCGCTCTTGAGTCAATCTTCTTCCACGCTAACTTTTCCGCTGCCGTTGCAGTTGATTCTGGTGGATCATTATTTATTGCGTCTTCGCACTGTTCACGCCTTAATATAGTAACTATTCGGAATTGCCAGTTATTAAAGTTATTTGCCTCCAAAGTAGGCACGGTGACCCCACTGAAGCCAGACATTTTTTTTTAGTTTTAGGTTAGTTCCCGCTCACAATTTTAGCTCCTGATTTCAGTTCTTCTCGCACGTTTTTATCACTTCCTTTTCGCCCACTAGTCACGTAGACTGGGCCCATAACCTATTGAAGTTATTTGGGCGAAATAAAAACACTATTAATTATATTAATAACAGTTTTGTTTTAATATCGAACACAAACGTTTTACCGATTTCTACATAATCACCACAGAACATAATAACCTCTATTCTATCAATACTACATTCTCTGTTTTTAGCATTCAGTATTTTTACATTAGAATCCATATTACTAGCGACCTCTATGTAAATAGCATTGAACTCTAATTAACAAAACTATCCAATATTATAAAGTATTCCCAACAGGAAAGTATGCGGTTACAAGACACGGAATCCTAAAATCCTAACAAGTTGGACCTCCTTTTTTTAAAATGTTCATATCTATTTCATCAGTTGATGATTTCTTGGTTATATTTTGAATTATTTTCAAAAAACCTCTTTCCGATATGGGCTGCAATTTTTCCATCAAAGTTACATTGGCCATATTCTTCCTCATAGTCAGATTCCCTACAGCCCCTTGAGCATTAGTGACTATTTCGTCAATACTATCAACAAAATAATCATTAAAAATCTGAACAATTTCTTCCACTCTTGATACTTTGTTGTCTTGGTAACAAATCTCTTTAATGGTATGTTGTTCTTTTTTGCTTCCTATTATTTGTTTTAATCCCTTCCACATTTCTTTACTGTTGTTTCGATTTCTGTCGATAACACTTTCATAATATTCTCTCTTTTTCCTTCTTAGCTGATTTGTAACTTTATTGCGCTTATTTCCGCTTATTTCTATATATGGCCCAATTTTTAACATTTCTATCCATGAATGCTTTCTTATAAAGAAAATCTCTTCTTTCAATGTCAGTTATCAGTTCTTCATCGAACCATGGATTCTTGGATCTTCCAAATGTTTTAGTCTGAATCGGTGCCATGTTATCCAGTACTATATAGTAACATTTCTATAAAACTGTTTAACCACTGCATTATTGTTAATGTATTCTTCCCATACTTGAATGTTTAGTTCATTTTCGAATTTTGTCTGAGTAATTTGTTTCTGATTCCTGAATCTTACTGTTTTACTAAAGGACCGAGACATAAAGTTTTTATTCATCTTTATGCTTAGAATATCGTGGTCAGATAACTTTGGACTTCTTTGCACGTCAACCTTCAACCATTCATCATCACTGAAGACAACATCAATAGTCGATTCTGAGTTAAGAGTTACATGTGTATAATCTCGTACCTTTTGAGAAAGCCTAAGTATACTATTCATAAGATTAATTAGCTGATCTTTATATATACAATTTTTATTTGCACTCACATCAATATTAATGTCTCCCATAAGAATGATATTTTTATAGTTAGTCCTTGTCAAATCTTCTATCGCATTCTCAAATTCAAGCAAAAAATCCGGGATTGATGAACTTGGGGATCTATATACAGTAATAAATAAATAATTGTCTACTTTGAAGCTATTTATCCAGAACATCTTTTCAACAACAACACTTTTAATATTTTCACAGCCCATACAATTTTTTATATAACATACAACCGACCCTGTATGTCTTGTGTTAGAATCACATCTTACCATAGTAGGTATAACCATTTATTTTTATTTCATCATCATCAATGTCTTTTGTTAATCTTCCTTCAGTTAAAGCTACAATATCTATATCTGTCTCCAATACTTACATACTTCTTCAATTCATCATGTTTTGACTAGACTTTGAATATTTACACACATGATTTTTAGTTGCTATTCTGTATACATGATTTTACTTTTTCGGGTTTCTTCTGATTTTAATAAACATTGACAAGCTCGATCCCATACAGTATGGTTACAGTCCAATTGAAGGTTATACTTTTTATTTGACCGCACTCAATTTGCACATTTGACAGCTTCTTCATTACAATCCTTCTGTTCGTGTTCTTGGCTACATTTAGGACATGTTAGTTTTTGTGTACATTCCTTTGATACGTGGTTGTAACCACAACATTTATAACATTTCTTCAATCTAACAAATTCATAAAGTTTACATGTATAAAGATCAATATTTACCACTTGATAATCCATCAACAACTTAAAGGTATCTGCATCCAGCTGTACCAACATATTTTTATTGCACTCTGCAGACAAGTGTATTATGTCAAAAACAAAGTTCTCCTTGTCTTGATTCAATCCATTCTGGCTTATTATTCTATCTTTCAAAATCCCATTATTTTGGGGTAGGTATGCAGGTATATTTACAATTTTCAACATTGGGTTTCTTTTCTTTGGCTCAGATACAGTATATTCTGCGCCCATATCCTTTTCTATTTTCTTCCTAACTTTATCTGCATCCACCTTTTTCTTACATTGCAACAGGTACCCTCCGCCCCGTATATTCCTACCAATCTGAACATCGAGATTTAACTCTAATGGATCAATCTTCTCTGTAAGTACTTTTCTTACTTCACCATGTATTTTCTTGGGGGTTCTTTTATTTCTCTTTAGGTTCCCAGGTATTACAGTCTTTAAATTATAAACTGTAAACAGTGCTGGTTATAGCTGTAGCCCCAAGAGTTATTACACAATTATCAGTAGAGTGGACTGCTTACAAACTAATTAATGCACGCGAGAATGTACCTATGCCTATTGAAGTTTAACAATCAATCTAATGCTGCTCACACACAAGCTACCTTTGCGGCGTTTTGGCAGTCCAAAATGCTTATACACTTTCACCACACACAAGCGTCCAAGTAGTTCCCGATTCATTGACGGAATAATATTGAAAATGCCGCTTAAACAAAAAGAATTAACAAGAAGCTCTTTAATTATTATTGATGAAAACAGAAAGTTCAAGAAGCGTAGGTGAAAGAGTTTCTGAAAAATTTAAACATTAATTATCCCATATAAATTTCTTGAATGAACTAAAACTGCATCCAGTTGACTATGGCAATTTTCTAAGAATGGATGAGGATACATTCAAATCGCCAATATTTCGCCGTTTCTGCACATACACATGCGTTTTCTACACAAGTTTGATCTCAGCGGTCGGCGTTCTGAGCCGCCCAGCGGGTCGTTAGCGCGGCAGCAAATACTCGCAGGCTTTTTTCTTGCGAGTTTTGTGCGTTGCGGACGTTGGCAATAACGCTCAATATTTTACTAAGTTGATTAGTGCCTAACTTCCTGTGTAGAGTCTCCATATGTTTAAGTATATGATAATAATATAGAATCTTGAGAACTTTATTTTACAAAACTTGTGCAGGATGATTTTATGTTTCACCTCGAATTTTACAGGGACAAGCAAATATTGCCTGACCAAACAGAACCAGATAAAGTTGAAGAAAGTGAAGCAGTAAATGGATGCGATCAAATGTATAATTTGAACTATACGGAGTGGAAATTGAAGAATGAAGAACTAGACATCAAGGACGAATCTGAAACAAACAAAAACAGGTATACTTTACTTAAGCTTAGGTATACCCTATACTGAGTGCTAAAAAATAGTATATTATTTTTTTCCTAGACATAAAACATGATAAAGCAAAATTTTAGATTGTTAAATGGGCATGGTTTTACATTTTTTGCTGATAACAGTGTTGAATCTTGTTTAGCTTCGAAGTTTCTGCTATCATCTTTTAATTTTTATATGGAAGGGGCCCTTGTGGGTATGTTTTTTTTGTTATATTGCCTAATTTATTTAACCTTGCACTCTGAGTACCATGCCAGTAAACAACATTTTGAAAAATATAATTTTTTTGAATTTTCCTTACTAGATTATCCATAAATGGCTGAAATTATGATCATTAATATAGCGTTTATTCCACTGTGTAAAATTTCGAATTTGGTACTTAGGGTTGGCTAATATACTTTTGTGTTGTACTTTTCATTCTATTAGAAACATCTGTGCCACAGTGCTGAGGAAACAATTGTTATGTCTTTAAGTACTTAATAAAAGAAAGTGGAAATCCAGAAACAAGTGTCATTTTACAAATTTAACATAGATCTCAAACAAGTACCGTCTAACTCTAATCAGTATTTAATTATTATTTGATCCATTTTCAATTAACACCAATTATTTTTTTCTAGGGACACTAACACTCGGCCCAGAACATGTAATTCAACTATAACCGACTATTATCAAGAATCTCGTCCCTCCATATGCTCGGAAATTAACAATGTGATGGTAAATAACTTACTTCAAGAAACGAAAACCACCAACATTGATGTACTAAAAGATTTATCAGCTGTTGAAGGAAATTTAGAAGGTTGCAATGGCCAAAGCCTTTCTTCCACGTTGCAAATAAAGGGAAAACATAAGAGCCTGTTAAATGCTGCGTTAATCAATATTGAATATACTAATTCAATAATGGCTGACTTTGAGATTGAAAACGTCCCACTTGATGTACCCAAATATTCTTGTAATAAAGATTTTATTGAACAGGGACCTAAATTAATTGTTGTGATAAAAAGACTGAATATTTCCGAACAAAATGGAGAACTTATCACCGATCATAATCCACATCAGATTCCATGTACAGCTTTGAATAGGTAAGTGTAATTTCATTTTGTAAAATTTCAGTTATATTTATTTTAAAAATATTTTTTTTTTATTTTAATATACTAACAAATACAAGACCAGTCGCACAAGATATAATACAGTGGTACACTCTACATTGTTGTTCAATATTATTAAATTTAATGCCCTCTAAGTATTAGGTGTAAGAAAAAAGATGCCAAGTCGGTAAAGCGTGGGCTATAATAAGACTCTGTCTGTGAATCTGGGGACTTTAGTTTCTATACTATTTCTATAATCAATATAGTCTCAGCTACGATAATGTAATATCACTGTCAAAAAATGTGCTGGTAAATTTGGTTGATTTGAATAGACTTTCACTGCAAACTGCAATCTTTTTTTCTCTTACTTTTGCAAAAAAGACTCTTAGGGAATGCTAAAGCATTTTAAATTTTTTCACAATTTGAAAGAAAAGAAGGTATTACTAAAACAAACCAAAATACCTTCACTCGCCAGCTCACCACCAGCCACTACACCACAACTGCATAAATTTATTTATTTATTATAATAATGCGTATTAATAATAATAATAATAATAAATTTTATTAATAAATTTAGCATACTTTACAATTGCATATAATATAACATACTAAACTAGTTGTAAGTAAATAGCTTTCCTATTTAGCACCCAGCTGATTTAACAGCTGTATGTGCCCATAAAGTAACAAAAACAAAATTAAGAATTTACCGTAAAGTACGATCAAAGCAAACAAATGATAAATTAAAGATCAAAAAAGAAAGAAACAGAGAAGAGATATAGCTCTTCAACAATCCCAGAAAAATAGGTCATGTTATATCTAAAAAAATGTCCATAAAGTCTATATCTTTCAAAAATAAAAGTTCTACATTTTTTGTTAAATGTCTTATGATTTTCTGTTTTCCTAATATTGATCGGCAATAAATTATACAACTTTGGACCGAGATAATCTAAAAATCTCTGATTTACACCCCTATAACTCATTGGAATTTGAAGATTTTTATTAAGTTTGTTTCTAGTATCATGTTTGTGATTAATATAGACCTTTAACTTATTTTCCCTATGTACATACGAATTGATACGAACATGCCGTGAGAACGTACAAATACCTTACATTAAATATTTCCATATTGTACAATAAGTGTGTAGGATAATGCTTTTTCTTTTTATTAATAACTTTCAAAATAAAATTTTGTATGACATTTAACTGTTTTAATGCATTATTGTATCGACCACCTCACACTACAATACCATATCGAATCAAAGATTCTACTAGTGCTCTGTATATTATTGTTAATATATGCTTGTTTAATATTTCTCGTAAGAGGTAAAATTTATGGATTAACTTCCTAATATTATTTTTAAATCTAAGAACGTAATCATCCCATTTCCAGTGTTTATCATTGCTTTTCCTAAATACTTCGTGCTAGCCACTTCCCTAATACTATCCTCAAAATTTTCTATAGAGATACCGGCAAAATGAGGTATGTTAGCCAATGTTGCAGAAAAGGCAATGTAATTAGTTTTATTTAAATTTAGTGTTAACTTGTGATTATCTAACCAATTTTTTACTTTAACCAAACCCAATTCTGCCAGCCTCCTCACTTCATTCCAATCACTCCCAGAAAAAACCAAGACCGTGTCATCCGCATACGAAATTATTAACCCATTTATGTCAAGAGAAGTTATTGAATTTATGTAGGTGATGAATAGAATTGGACCAAGACCTGACAATATGTTATTTTCATCAAAAAACTTAACAGTGTAGTTTGCATCTGCCCCGTTTGCTACGTATTATTTTCTGTGCGGCATCATTTCGTTATAATGCCTATTTTAGGCTTAAATTAAATTTTCATTGAGTGCCCATCAGTGTAATGTGACTTTGCGGAGGCGATTGTGAAAAAGTTACGCCTTTATTTCGTTGATTCATCTCCTTTCTGCATTTTCACGTGTCCACCTAGTGATATAGGAATTCATTTTTTTGTTGCCTTTTCGGTGTCTGTCGTGGGCTCGGACAATCTGCACGAAGGATACTCATCTCGATGGCGCCGAGTGTTATTTTGAGATGCTCACACTGTGAAAAAGACTTTACAGATAAGGCTGCTTCTATTTCCTGCTGTGCGTGTTTATGATGGTTTCATAAAGGCTGTTCTGGGCTCTCAACTAAAGAATTTAATAAGCAGGCTGCTTTATGGAAGAAATCTCGGGATACTTCTTGGATGTGCATTACCTGCAACTCTGAGGGTGGCTCTTCGGCGAAGGCCCCCGACCAGTCGCAGGCTAACCCTCGACACTCCCGAGACCGGCTGTCTATTGGGCCGGGTGTTAACTCCATGGAAAAGGATGCTGTCGTGGATGTGGATGCATTGCCTATACGGACTGTCGCGCAGTCTGGAGCGTCTAAAGTCTCGCTTGATGATATTATGAACAAGCTAATCAATATGGAAACACAGTACAATCAACTGCTAGCGAAATACGAGGAACAACAAAGAATTAATGATGAACTTAAACTGGAAATCCAGAACATAAAACGGCAAATAACATCAGAGAATGGAGTCAATGCAACTAATGACTCTTTTAATGCGTCTCTCCATGAGTTGAATGAAAGACAAATCAGGCAGAAAAATATTATGATCTTCGGGGCACCGGAAACTGATCTCTTAGTGGGCCAAACAAGGCACCAGGCCGATGCCATCGTGGCTACTGATATATTGCTGAAAGCTTATCCCAACGTCAAGGTTCAGGATTTAAAAGCATATCGTGTGGACCGCGAAAATCTCACAAAGTTAGGCCTATTAAAGTAGTAATGGAATCGACCGCTGATGTTGGAGCTGTTATTCGCCATGCTAGAGAGCTTATCAAAGTAGAAGCTTACAGGAATATCTCCTTAAGCTACGACAGGACCCCCAAACAAATCGAAGAATTCAAGCAAGTAAAAAACACGTTGAACACTCGAGTTGAAAATGGGGAGGATAATCTCAAAATTAAGTATATCAACGGTATTCCAAAAATAATAAAAACGAGAAATAATTTAAACTCCTAAACTTGTCTAACAGTGTCACTTCTTCCTCAAGTTCCTTAGATTTGACTTGCGTGTGCCAAAATGTTAGAGGACTTAATACCAAAACTTCTGACTTTTATAACTCAGTTTGTACAGTGGATTACGACATAATTGCTATCACAGAAAGCTGGATACAGAACGGTGTTCTCTCGAGTGAACTGTTCGATGGCAGATACTCTGTATTTCGTTGCGACAGAGACCTGATCTCCTTGGACGTGTCACGTGGGGGAGGGGTAATATTAGCAGTGCACAATAAGTACAAAGTCACACAAATAGCTCTTGAGGCCGTCCGCAACAATGTCAAAAAGGTGGATGTGGTTGGATGCAAGGTAACTCTTTCTCACATCTCTTTAATAATAATAGTTCTCTATATACCTCCAAATACAACTATCATTGAACTCGCTGAATTTTTCGAGATGCTTGAGTTGCTTCCGGTTATGAGAGATAGTAAGTTGCTAATCTTAGGTGATTTTAATGCTCCTAACCTCGAGTACCATTCTCCGGATGTCTCGAGATCCGACTTAATTAATAATTTTATTCAATTCCTTGCCTTACACCAATATAATAGTATACTTAACTCTTATGGCAACATCCTAGATTTAATCATATCCAATGTTCATTGCACCGTATCAAGGGAACCCCTTCCTTTGGTAACTGAGGATGGATACCATCCATCCCTAAACATTACCCTTTCACTTCCCACAAATAATACAAAGACAAGATTCCCAACTAATGTTACACAGTCTAGATATAATTTTAGGAAAGCTAACTTCCCATTACTTTATGATATGATTCTGAATACCGATTGGACAGATTTGCTTGAGACACAAGATGTTAATGTAGCCTGGCCATGTCTTCTATACAATTTTGCACAGCATATTCGACATATGTGTTCCTAAATCTATTATTCGTGAAAAATCTTTTCCTGTGTGGTACACTTCTGAGATCATCAAACTGTTGAAACGTAAGCATAGGGTATTCCATAAGGCCAGGAGACTTGGTTTTCCTGCTCTGTGGCAACAATATAGGGTACTACGCATGGAAATCAAGACTAAGATTTGTATTTCTTATAGGAACTATGCGGCAAGGGTTGAAAACTCAATTGCTAATGATCCTAGGTGTTTCTGGTCTTTTATGAATTTGAAGAGTGGGGCTTCCCCGCTTCCACAAGTTTTTTCAGATGGCAATTCTCAGTTTTCCAGTCCGGGGGACATCGTAAATGCATTTGCCAACATGTTTAGTCTGCTTACACCACACCATCTAATCGTGTATATAATCTAAACATTGAAAAATGTAGTTCTCACGTAACTCTTAACTACTTGCCTGATGACATAATCAATAAAGCGTTGCGTAAGTCGAAAAATAAACCTACAACCGGACCAGACATGGTGCCTTGTTTCGTTGTCAGGGACTGTGCCGCCGCTCTCTTGAGGCCGCTGTCGTTAATCTATCCCTGAAGACTGGAGTGTTCCCAGATAAGTGGAAGGAAGCGAGGATTACCCCGGTCTTCAAGAGGGGGAATGTTAATGAGATATCCAATTATAGACCTATTTCCATATTGTCTCCCTTTGCAAAGGTTTTTGAGATGTCGGTGTACGAGTGTGTCTTCAATCAAATAAAATCACAAATTTCACTCTATCAACATGGTTTTTTCACTGATCGCAGCACTATTAGTAACCTAGCATGTTTCACTCAATTCGTTGGACGCGCCCTGGACAATCGTAAGCAGATTGACACAGTATACACCGATTTCTCAAAGGCTTTCGACCGAATGGACCACTCCATCCTGTTGCAAAAACTCAATCAGTTTGGGTTCGGTGCCCAACTAATCGCGTTCTTCAATTCCTATCTTAAGGACCGACGTCAGAATGTTGAACTTAGAGGTCATAGATCGCTTGATTTTATAGCTAGTAGTGGAGCCCCTCAGGGTAGTAACCTAGCTCCCCTTCTATTTTCAATATTTATAAACGATATTTCTCTCAATATTTCTAATAATATTCTGCTTTTCGCCGATGACCTCAAAATATTTGCATTAATTCACGATTTACCCAATTGCCTCTCCCTACAGCGCGATTTAAATACCTTGCAGGAATGGTGTGAAAACAACGCATTGCCATTAAATGTGAACAAGTGCTTTGCAATGTCCTTTACGAATAAAACTGATTCGATTTATTTCAATTATGCCATCGGCGATAATCAATTGGGCAGAAATGACACCTTCAAGGACCTTGGTGTAGTATTTGACCCTAAACTCTCATTTGCTACTCATATAAGCCTAGTCTGTGGCGGCGCTATGAGGTCGCTTGGTTATATTTTGCGTAACTCCAGCGATTTCACAAATTCGCGAACGCTTCGGTTGCTTTACTTCACGTTTGTTCGCTCTAAGTTGGAGTATGGGGCGATAATATGGAACCCACTTTGCAACAAATACATTAACCAAATGGAGGGTGTTCAAAGGAAATTTCTTAAGGTTCTCATGTATAGAGAACATGGTTTCTTTCCCCCCAGGAGCTTTGATCATAGCACTCTGCTATCGAGATCTCGCTTTCTGTCACTTCACGATCGTAGACATTATTTATTGATGCAGTTTCTATTTAAAGTTTGTCGATCATACATTGACTGCCCTGCTCTGCTATCTGATGTCAACTTTTATGTTCCTCCGCGTAATATGAGATCGTCTCCTATGTTCCACTTGCCCGCCTCCTCCACTAACTTTTTAATTAAAACACCAATATTTCAATCAATGAAGCTATTCAATGACACCTGCTCTGACATTGATGTGTATGGCCTATCATCTGCTCAATTTAAAAATATTGTTATTAAGCGATACTCGCAAACCCGCTAGATGTTTCTGTCTTCTTTTTTATATTTATTGACTGGTTTATCCAGTGTATTTTCTTAGGTTAATTAGGTTTTTTTTTATATTGTTATATTCTACACTTATTCAATTATTCAATTGGAACTTTCTTAAGTCAAATTGTCTTATAATTGGAACTTGTTCTGTTAGACTTAGACAATAAAGATTATTTATTTATTTATTATTTATAAAAAGACGGTCTTTAAGGCATTTTTCAAAAAATTTTTCAAAACTATTCATTACACTTATGGGTCTAAAATTATTTATATCATGTTTATTTCCTGCCTTATGAATAGGACTAACCACCGTAATTTTAAATTGAGATGGAACAACACCAGATCTAAAAATTAAATTTATAATATGAGAGAGGTGGCTCAAGAATATGTAAATGAACTACCTTTATAATCTCGGCTGCCACCTCATCAATTCCAGGAGCACTGCCATTTTTCAATGATTGAATGTGCTTAATGAGTTCGTTAGATCTTATGGGATAAAGGAACATGGAGGAATTGGAGATATAATTTAGTATTAGTATTGGGTTTAGTGACCTCAGTAATTTTAGTTGTTGTTTGGTTGGATTCAGGTCAAATGAAAAACAAACGTAGGAATGAATTGATTGTATTTGCCAACGTTTCGGCCTAAAATTAGGCCATCCTCAGGGCAATCCAAAAAATCACTTCAGTGTAGTTTGCAGTTGGGACTTCAATCCTAACGTCTGTTTTGATGTTTTTTAAATCCCAATATTGACCGTTGTCTGCGTTTTACAAACATAAATTCAGTGTGCCGATATGCAAAGTTTGTTGCCTTTCTACAGTAACAATTTTTATGTTGAATAAAAAAAGGCTATTATAGCATGTATCCTATTAAAAAAAAAAAATTACACGAGTGATTTTTTGGATTGCCCTGAGGATGGCCTAATTTTAGGCCGAAACGTTGGCATATACAATCAATTCATTCCTACATTTGTTTTTCATTTGACCTGAATCCAACCAAACAACAACTGATATAATTTAGGTTTATGTCATTTGTTGGTCTGATTTTATCCGCCATATGTTTACCTATATTAATAAAAAATTCATTACAGTGATTAGCCATATCCTTATCGGTCTCAAACTTATTTTCATTATTCAAGATATTTATGTTAAAATTACTTCTCGATTTTTGTTCGTTCGTCGCTTCAGAAACAATCTTGTACATTTTTTTGACATCGCCCTCATTATGTTCAATTAATTGCTGCGACCGCAGCCTAGTGGTTAGTGTGTCCGACTACTAAGCCGAAGGTCCCCGGTTCGATCCCGGGACCATGCGTCGATCTTTATTTATTCGGTCGTCACCTCGTGGAAGGCAATGGCAAACCACCACGTAGTAATTTGCCTAGTACAACCTCTCAAATAGTGCCGTTCGGAACCGGCGATAAACTGTAGGTCCCATATACCTGTGAAAAATCTGAAAAAAAAAGGCACACATCACAGGTATATGCGAGAGGTCGCCTACGCTCGAATGAGCATGGCACATAAAGAAGAATTGCTTATAGTAATCATTTTTATATTTATTAATAAGTTTATTAAGGGAGTTTCGATATGCTTTATATTGATTGTTTAACTCGTTATCATGACGTTGTACTAACTTTTTTTTCATTTTATCGCGTCTTTTATTGATGATATTATACCATTGGTTATCCATGGCTTTATCTTTTTATGGTCTACTATATTGATCAATTTAGTGGTTTTTACCTGCTCACATAAAGGTAAGAAAACCTCATAAAATGCATTGGTTGCCCCTTTAGGGTCGTCAGAATTTAGCGCAGAATGCCAATTTTGAACTTCTAATAGTGCTAGTAATTTAGTGTAATTAACTTTCACCTGTCTTTTATATTGTTTCCTGTGTGATTCTTTAATTGTCTGGTTACCTGTTATTAGAGAAACATTTAGCATTATTGGGTAGTGATCAGTTAAATCGGTATCTAATACAAAAGATTGATATTCCAAAGAATTAGTTTTTAGTTTCCGTCTCACAAAAATATGATCAATACATGTAGCCGTCCTACATGTTACCCTAGTGTAGCAATTAATAAAGGGCAAGAAACCAAATTTGCTTAGAGTTGACATATACAAATTGACACAATCATTGTCTGTATCACAAATGTTTAAATTATTGTCCCCAACAAAAATTTCTATTTGTTCTGTTAAATTGTCATTAAAATATTTTTCAATATCGGTAATGAAAAGTCGTTCATTAGTAGAGGGAGGTCTGTACGAACAAGTTACACCAAATCTTACATTTTGTATGGTAAATATAATTCTACTTAAAGTAACCAAAGATCCAGTGAGTTTACAGTCAGATATAAGAACATTTAAATCATGTTTGGTATAAATTAGTACTCCGTCATTCTTGTTATCAGCATTATTGTAATGGATATTATATCTAGGTATATAAAATTGTTCATTTAAAAGCTGGAAGCATTCACTCAAAATAATAATATCACAGATAAACAAATCATATGTCTGCAAATAAACCAATAAATTATCAAAATTTTTTTAACGCTTCTTATATTAATATGTAACAAATTTAAAATTTTGTCTTTTAGTTTTATTTGAGATTTAAGAATATCAGCACTTATGCCCTCCCGTTGAAGTTGAATGTTTTCCTCTAGATCCTCCAATTCGCCAAGCACATCTGCTTCTGTACGTACAGCCATTATCCTTGGCCGTAGTCTATTTTCCCTCTTAATATGTCAAGCAAATATTTGTAAGACGGACATTCCACACTATTAGCCTCATGACATAAGTTATGGTCTGTTTTAAATTTTTTGTTTGCAGCCACACAATTTGAGCACTTTTTATACTTTTTTTCGCATTCGCGGATGTTATGTGCACCCATAAATATTCACATATTTCAGTATTTTTGCACTCACCAGTTTTGTGGTAAAATTCCTGACATCTAAAACATCTTGGAACACTAATGTCTTCATACACTGGATATCTTTCCCATTGAAGAAAAACCCTCTTCAGTGACATAAATGTGTGAAATAGCTCTGGAGAGCATTCAGCATAGATTATTCTAGATTCACTATTTCTATATTTTTTTATGTTTGTAACTTTTAGCTCGTCAGTTTCTTTAATAAACTGATTTTGTTCCCTGAGATCCTTCTCAATCTGTTTCTCAGTTATATCCCTATTACAGCCTATAATTTTAATTCTGGGTTTTCTTATGTTAGTTACATGAATCTCGTATTTTTGGTTTAGTTTTCTTTCAGCTTCCCTCTACAACCTTTCCATTTCATCCCTAGTCTGGCACTTAATGACGATACTACCTCCCTTTGTGATCCTTGTATTTTTTACACCGATTTTTAGATCTGATGTTTTTACATTCTTATACAGGTCTTCTTTCGTTATAAATTTTGTTGTCGTTTTGGCTTTATGATAAGGCTAGGGACATTATTAATTTGTTTATTTGGTTCTTTACTTGTTACATTCGCATAGGTGTGAGAAGTTGTTTGAGATGTTCCTGATTGATTGGGTTTTATGTTAACTATTTTATCGGTTAGTTCAAAATTTTTAGAGGTAATTTCTTTAATTGTTTGTTTTAAAGCCCCTATTTCATTGTTCTTGGAAATCTCCATTTTATTTTTCAGATCACCAACCTCTTTCTTTATCGTTTCCAGCATTTTAACTATGTATGGCATTTTTGTTAACGACTTTTTACATTTTTCACACATAAACAACATCATGCGTCTTTGTAATATAATCACCCGTATTTCGGATGAAGACATAGTTATGCATTGTCTATATATTTTTTCTTGACAGCAGTCACATTCATAACATTCATCCTTGTCAGCAATCTACCGAACATTGGAAACACTTTAATTCGTTGCCTTTCATGACTTAACGTTTTGACGATTTAGCACTAGTTAGAACTGGCAACGCTGTAACCTTCTTCTTATTAACGACATGTTGGTTATCAAAATAAATCGATATTTCAGGTTCACTTTTGGGTCGATATTCTTGATTTTTGTACTTACACGTATAGTTTAGGTGTATTTAACTCATGTTCTATTCGTTTTTGTAATTCGTTTACGATGTTCCAAACTTCAACTTAGGTTTAATAGTTCACTGTCACCAATTTTAAAAATAAAACAGGCCGACAGGGGAACACCAAAAAAAAACGAGCTGGGGAAACGCCGTGCAATTACGAATGAGAATACTGACACTGACTAAACTTGTAGCACCATTTACAGAATTGCCTTTTTCTTTAAAGTTGCCTGGCTGTTCAGCCACTCAGTCAGTTTTATTCAATAATATAATATAATTACAATAAAATATCTAACAAACACTTAAAAACGTCCCATGTCCAAGCCGGGATTCGAACCCGGGATCTCTTGATTGCCGAGCAAAATCGCTTTCACCCGGCTATCACGGTCGACTAGAATTACCTTCAGACTTGATACCTACTACACCGTTCGGAAGTTGAGACTTTATTTCGATTTATTGAAAAAAAAGGATCGAAACTAAAACGCCAATGTTAGCATATATTTAAAGTAGCACATTACAGGAGATGAATGCATATAAAAATTAATCACGTTTTAAACATAACCCCCAAACCACTGAGGCGTGACCCTAGACACCCTGATAAACTTACATCAGCAGAAACACCCGCGAGTCTCTGGGCAATTATTTGCTCGATAACACTCCTAAAAGGGTGCTTTGGCTTTTTAGGGGTGAACTCCCACTCGGATCGAACCGGGACCCCGCCTATCATGTTCTGCGTGAAAAATTACCCTTACCTTGATCAAGTTTGGTCACCAACCTGAATAAATTGAGTGGAATGTAATACCACATGATTATGATAAAAATATTCATTATGATATTCATCTATACATAAAATACAGATTTGAAAACTAAGCATGGGTTTTTATTGACCATACCCGAATATCCGCCCTAACTAACCTACGTACTAAAATCAATTTCTGTCTATTTACATTACACACTTGGAATTAACATCCAAGTTGAAAATCGAAATTTTGTGACACTTGTAGAATATTAAGCAGTATCTTCGAGTACAAGCTGGCTATTATAAGTGACAATGGTGAGAGATGTTAACATACTTTTATCGTTTTTACTTAAAATCAGCGGTTTTATAATATTTGTATATTCTTCTCACAGAAAATTAAACCAGAAACTGCAACATGTAGGCATTGACAAACCCTATGATACTGCTAATTTCGGATACATCATTAAACTTATTACTAAACACGTTTTTAAGATGCAAACACGATTAACCACAGAAAATTACATTTAAGTTTCAGCATAAAATAATTAATAAACGCTCCAAAATCTCCGAATCCGTCCGCACATAGTTGGCTCTGCCTTTTTTTTTTTTTATTTTACTTTTTTACGGCTCGTTGGTGTATCTGAGGCTATCTAGAACCGGTCATCGACCGTACGGTTTTTAATCGTGCGGTCTACCGACTGGGGAGTGTGAAACGGCACCTTCATCCTACGAGATATCCGATCTCATCCGGCCTGTCCGGCGTGAATAGGATGGTTTTGATGTCGATTCATTTTACACTCTTCCCTAAGACAAGAGCACGCGGTGTTTCCCAAGCGGTCACCCATCCAAGTACTAACCGCGCTCGACACCGCTTAACTTCGGTGATCTGACGGGAACCTATATCAAAATTACATTTAAGTTTCAGCATAAAATAATTAATAAACGCTCCAAAATATCCGAATCCGTCCGCACATAGTTTTCTCTGCCGTCCAGCGTGAAACGTGCGATTGCGGTAAATTTCGCCTCGAAATCCACAAGAGGTCGGTAGCGGACGGTCATATTTTCAAAACGGAGGGAAAATGGTTTAGACACTTAAAAAAATTTCAAAGAAATTTGTTTAGTTTGGTTGTAAAGAAAATGGTAATAGCCATGCCACTGCGGAACGTTTTTAATTTTTTTAAATAGTTTATGAAAAAAGAAACTGAGTACGTCGGCCCCAGAACGTTTAAAGAAAAAGTGACAACGCATCGGCGTACATTTATATTTACCTATATCCCATTCCAAATTTGAAATCTATTGGACTATAAATAAACTTACAATTCATTTTCTGCTATGTACCGTACACATCCGTTGCCCTTAATGATTTTATTTTGCAAAACTTGTGCAGGATAATTTTATGTTTTACCTCGGGGTTTTACAGGGACAAACAAATATTGCCTGGCCAAACAAAACCAGATAAAACGCCACTCGCAGAGAATAGTCTTTAAGAAAGCTTGACTGCCATAAACAAAATTTAACCGGCCTTTCGTATGCTCTCACTTTAGTTAGGAGCCCCTCATGCCATACTCAGTCAAAGGCCTTGGAAATGTCCAGTGCTACCGCGCGGTACTCCCCACAATGTTCTGTTGCGTTGTTCCACATATGGGTAACATAAGCAAGAAGGTCTCTTGTTCATCTAGACTTACGAAATCCATATTGGCGGTCACTGATAATGTTGAAGCCTTCCAGATACTTTAAAAGTTTTTCATTAATAGCCTTCTCCTTAACTTTTGATATAACTGAAAGCAATGCGACTGGACGATAGTTGCTTGGCAAGGTCTTCTTGTCTTTTTTGGGTATTGCCTGTACTCGTGCAGTTTTTCAGCAAGAAAAAAATGTTTATTTTTTGTAGGATAAGTTAGAAAGCCTACAAAATATGCATGTTATTTCATCGGCGCATGTGTTAATCACGATTACTAGAATTTCGTCAAGATCAGAACTTTTCCGCCAAGGAAAGGTTTGAACTAACTGTTATTACTTTAAAACATTACAATTGTTTTGCCAACAATATGGCTTCTTCCGATGTTTCTAACCAAATGAAAAGTATAACACATCAAGTATATTACATAACCCTAAATATGTACCTAATTAAATATTTTACACAATGGAATAAAAATTATATTAACGATTAAGGTTTAACAGTGGGAAATTGTGTCATTCACAATGCAATAAAATTATATTAGGTGTTGAAAAGGTATATTAGAGAAATGTAAAATTTTGAAATTGTCATTTAAATTATGATTTTCATTTACCTAATATTTTTTGTATATAATTGTTTGTCATAATTCAAATATAATTTTTTCTTTGAAAGCTAATTTCATGTCCCTTTATTCTTTTCTGGAAAGACCTTCCCATTTAGCCAATATAAAATTTGAAACAAGATCCACAATTTAATTGATAAACCTTGTTTATTTTGTTTTCGAGTTTTTGATTTATTATTTTTGTATTTGCTAAGAGTATTATTAGTTTTAAACACTATTTTTGAAACTCTTCTTTTAAAAAAAGATAGCAACTTTGGTTGTGACTTTACCTGTATATGTTAAAGTCTGAAAATTATTGTCTTTACGTTTACTGACTGGGAATAGTCTATCTTTATGCTCTTGTATATTATTTTTCTTAACTAATTTTTCGCTTAGAGACTCAATTTAACCATTATTGACTGCTATATGTTTAATAATATTTATTTTGAAACTTTCATTTGAAAAAGGTAAATTTATTAGCCTATGAACAAAAGTATTATTAGCCGAAATTCTATGAGAAAACAAAT
Organism: Polydrusus tereticollis; assembly: GCA_963920685.1. Lineage (NCBI taxonomy): Eukaryota > Metazoa > Arthropoda > Insecta > Coleoptera > Curculionidae > Polydrusus > Polydrusus tereticollis. Next base: position 21,965,809 of record OY987336.1, read on the forward strand.
GATTAGAAGAATAATGTATCGTTATATCAGTGTAAGAAGGTTTGTGGAAAATTGAAAGTCATCTTTATTATTTGTAATAAATATAGTTAAGTGTTTAAAAATTAGTAGCATTATTCTGTTTCAATTCGATAGTGAATTAAATGTTCTTGTGTAATAAAGTCTAAAAAGATCTTTAATTGTCTATTTGTACCCACGAAAAGCGCTAAGACGTCACCAACGTACCTATGCCAGTAAACCTAATTTTTAAAAATATAATTTTCTTGAATTTTTCTTTCTAGATTATCCATAAATGGCTGAAATTAATATAGTGTTTATTTCATTATGTAAAATTAATAATAAGGTAGTTAGGGTTATGTAATATACTTTTTGTGTTATACTTCTCATGGCGTTAGTTGTTGGCGAAACAATTGTTATGTTCTGAAGTCATAAAAGTGAGTGGAAATCTAGAAACAAGTGTTTCATTTTACAAATTTAATATGGATCTCCATCAAGTGTCTGCTAACTCTTCAATATTTAATTATTAATAGATCCATTTTTAATTAACATTAATTTTTTTTTTAGCGAAACCAACATTCGGCCCAGACCATGGAAATCAGCTATAACCAACTATAATCAAGAATCTCATCCCTCCATCTGCCCGAAAATTAACAATATGATGCAAAATAATTTACTTCAAGGAACAAAAACCACCAACATTGATATACCAAAAGATTTGTCAGGATCATCTGCTGTTGAAGAAAATTTGAAAGGCTGCAATAGCCAAAGCCTTTCTTCCACGTCGCAAATACCGGGAAAAAATAAAAGCTCATTAAATGCTGCGTTAACCAATATTGATGTACCCAAATGTTGTGATAAAGATTTTATTAAACAAGGACCTAAATTAATTGTTGTGATAAAAAGACTGAATATATCCGAAAATAATGGAGAACTTACCATTGATAATAATCTACATCAGCTTCCATCTACGGCTTCAAACAGGTAAGTGTTATGTGGGTCTAGATCAAAAATGTGTGTAGTTAATTTCGCTATGAAGTTATCTATCAAATTATGGTTCAATCAAGGTCATAGGTCAATTACAATGACCGGTGAAAGGTCACGAATAGGAGGTAGTTTTTGATTTTTCTTGAATACTCTGAAATCTGCAAGTTTTTTAACATATTGCTTAGCAGAACAGGTTTTTTTTTTACCGCAATTATCTTTTCGCTATCAAGCTCTTTAAAGAATAACAGTCACAATATCTCAAACAGTTTATTAGTGAATTTTAAAGGTCACTTAATTCCCTTCCATGCGGTGGTTTAATTCTCTTTGAGAAGGATTGTTTGTTTACTGTGGTGTTTAGCTTGTTGTTATACCTACAAAGGCAACTTGCTTCTATGAAATCAGTCTCATTAATCATCTTTAGTATTTTTATAAACCAAAATGTATATAAACATCACATATAACATTTACCATTATAGTTTACATATTAACCTAGTTGATATATTAACAATCTAAAAGAAAATATAACAATAATATAATTAGTTTCTACGTGATACTATCACTTAACTTATATCTGCTTGAACCTATGGTTCTAGGTTAGCTTAGGCTGTAGTGGCAGACTTCTGTTATGTCCAGACAGTCTCACGTAGTCCTATAAGAACCGTTGTGATACCGCACATGTTCCGCGGAACCTGTCGTCATCAGCTCCCTGATGGCTAGTGCGAGGTACAACGCAGAAGAATCTTGGCAACTTACTCGGACCAGCCACTATTGTTAATAAGCCTAGTAAGTCGACCCAGTTGTAAGCTGGTTACTTTCCCCAGATTATTGAAGAATGGTTCGCCCAAGGCACTAAACCTTCTTCTTGCAAGACCAGGGCACAAATGTTGAATACTTTCCTCCTCTTCTTCGTCTCTGCAACTTCTGCACAAGTCGTTAGCTGGTATTTACATACGTTCGGCATGTCTACCGAAAGGACAGTATCCGGTAACCACGGCAGTGATAATTCTCAGGTCCTTCCGTCTGTGTTGTAATAACGCTACGGTTTTCCTGTTATCAAGTAGGGGCCACAATTGCTTGGAGATCCTACAGGCTGTTAGCTCTGTCCATCTGCTTATTGCAAGTTGGCTATGCGGTCTATCTCCTCTTTGCCGATCCCAGTGGTCTAGCCACGGTATTCTTTGCTAGATCGGCGGACATGCCCGCACACTCCCTGGCGAGCGCATCAGCAGACACAAAGTGTGATGAGTATGCGGAGATTGTTGCGACATCGCCTTACTAGTTTTGATTTAATGTTGAAACAAATTGCCTTTATCGCTGCTTGACTATCTATATAGACAGCTATTGACGCAGCTGCTCTCAGGTCAGTAGTCCGGAATGGTGCTGGGAAGTTTACTTTACTTTGCCAATTTCAATATTTCGATCTTGTCCAATAAAGTGAACAGTACAAAAGACTAGTTCATTTAGTTCACTGATTTATACTCGCACACGCACAGTGAAGCAAAAAAAATATATAAGGGGAATAGGTATTTCAAAGTAATTTTATAAATAACAATGAAACCTAGTAAATAAATAAAAGAGAAACATGGTGCTTCGTGGATAGTACAGTGCAACTATACCGTTCTTTACTCTATGAAAGTCTCGATAAATATGACAAATTTCGTCTCTAGCCACGGCGCATCGAATGAGCGGTACATATTTGATATTGTCATATCCCACGCTATCTTGGCCAAGTTGTACGTAAGGCAGCAGTCCACCTGTCCGACAGTCGACGCCATCGGTCGGTGTCCAGGCTCCGAGTAGTTCAGGGTATGCATGACGGTCGCCTCGCTCTCGTTCCCGTTTTGCATATAATACAAGGCTTTAGTTCGCGTTAATTTAATCTTTAAAGAATTACTGATTAAATCTTTTAATCCAGTTATCAGATTCGATTTTTGAACCAGTTCGTTCGCGAACTACACACCTCTAGTCCGGAAGTCTATATGACCTCTGTATTTTCATGCCCTCAGAGGAGATACCAGCTCCCACTCCGACGTCCATTTTTGAACCGTCTGTAAAAATCGAGTGATCCGTCTCCATTGTTAACTGATTGCCCTCCCACTCTTCCGTAGTCGGAATGAGCACAGAAAACCCCTCTCCGAAGTCCGTTAGTGGGACGATGTAATCAGTCAGCTCTCGAAAGTTTTAGACTGGATATGTCCTTAGCACACTGCTGTGCCCGTAGTTGGAGTCGTTCCAGCATTTCGACTCTTAGTAGTTTTTTGCAGCCATACTTTTTCCATAAATATCCACGGGCTGCAGATGTAACATCACTTCTAAAGCCGCCGTCGGTGTGGAGGAAAGGGCACCAGTTACGTGTCCGTTGTACCTTCGTTATAGTTTCTTTGTGTGTACTGCTTTTTCCAAAACAGTCCACCAAACCAGGACCCTGTATTTATGTATATGTTAGTATAGGTATTACAATGGCCGTATAAATCCAGTGTACTATATGGAGTTTCAACCCCCACTTTTTACCGGTTGGTGGTTCTATATCCTGCAATAATAATGGATGGAGATTCGCATGCACTACACAGATGGACAGCCGATAGAAGGGCGGCTGAACTGGAAGTTGTTTTTGACAGCGAAGAGTACGCCACCGCCTCAACTGTTAACACTATCGTTATTGCCTCTGTATTCGGTGTAGTCAGAACCAGACAATTTTGCACATTTATATGATGGTCCAGCCAGGTTTCGGTGAGTGCGATAATAGTGTTCTTCAGCGTGGGCAGCACAATGAATGTCGTTAAGTTTAATAATAATAACAATAATAATAATAATAATCTTTATCTCAGATTATGTTAAACAAAAATTATAGGATACAATCCACAAACATCATAAAAACATAAAGAAATAGTGTCAAAAGAAACAACAATTTTTAGTCAATAATGCCTCTAAGTTCTGAAAGAAATCAGTAATTTTCTTTGGCTCCAAATGAATTAGGAAACGTTTGATTGAAGTCTTAAACAGTTTTTGGCTTGAAATACTTTTTATATTATTGGGCAAATGGTTAAAGAATCTGCGGCACATATAATAAGGATTTCCTTCAGATAATGGTAGCCTATGAATTGGATAGTTGATATTTAAGGTTCTAGTGTTATATGCAAGATATGTTTGCCCTTCAAACAGTGTTCGCTGTTTAAAAAAGAACATCAGTGATTCATATACGTATAAACGGTCATGATACCCTCACTCTTGAACATGCCTCTACAGCTTTCTCTAAATTGCATTTTCTTAATTAATCTTAATACACATTTTTGAACAACGAACAGCTTTTCAACTAAAGCACTTTTCCCCCAAAATATTATGCCATACTTAGTCACATTTTTTGTGATTTTTCATTCACTCGCGACTCTTAATCCATGACATACAGAGTTTAATTTGGCGATTAATTTATTAATATGTTCGGACCAATCCAAAGACTCATCTACAGTAATCCCCACAATTTGTGTGTTTTTAACAAGTTCCAGTTGCTCATTATTCAATATGTGGTGTGGTATTTCTATTCTACACTGCTTTGTTCTAAACACAATAACATTTGTTTTATCTTAATTTAAAACTAGTTTATTTGAGCTAAACCAATCACTTGCTTTAGTTATTAGATCTCCACCCTTGTTAACCAGATCCCCTATATTATTGCTACCTACAATCATGTTTGTATCATCAGCGTAACACGTTATTTCATTTTCTGAATGATTTTCTTTTAAATACAAATCATTTACAAATATAAATAAAATAGGACGAGCAATACTCCCATGAGCAATCCCTAACCTATTTTCCCCCATATCAGATACATACGTACTACCATTTTTTATTATTTTTACACATTGCTTTCTTTCGGACAAGTAAGATTCAAACAACTTCAGTGCATTTCCTCTCACACCATACAATTCCAATTTTTTAACCAATAGCTTCTTGTCAATACAATCATATACTTTTGATAAATCCAGACATACTCCTATAGCCAGACCTTGCCCCTCCAAATAACCGACTGCTGCTTTAGTAAACTGAAAAATTGCTGTTTGAGTGGATTTACCGGTTGTATAACCATGTTGATGGGCATTAAGCAAATTGCACTTATTAAAAAAATCCAATAATCTTTTACGCATTGCTATTTTAAATAATTTAGAAAAACTTGGTAATAGGCTTATGAGCCTATAATTTTCAATCTGCTCCGAATTCCCTTCCTTAAGTAACGGTGTGATTAAAGCTAATTTTAACTTATCTGGAAAAATTTCGTTTTTAAAAGACCTATTGATCAAAAAACACAACACATTCGTTATATAAGGTAAAGCCATTTTTACAATACAAGTCGGTATCATGTCTATTCCACTGCTAAACTTATTTTTTAGTTGCTGTGCAATCTCGCATAGCTCTACTGGGGATAATGGTTTTAAGAACCTTGATTCGTTATTTGTAGTTATATCACACAGAAAGGGTCTAAAACCCATGTTACTAACCATCTCTGGCACAATCGATGGCAAGTATGCATTGAAACGATCTAATAACTCAGTTAGATCTCCATTTATGCCAATATCAGATTTTTTCTTATTTTTTCCTAAAATTTCCTTGCAAATTGCCCACATAAACTTTGTTTAATTGACCGAAAGCCTAATTTTATTGTTATATGTCTCTGTTCGTACCGCTCTTAATAAATCGTCATACTCTTTTTTTACAGCCCTATACTGATCCTTAAACCTATCATCTCGTTTGTACAGTGTGACCAAAATATCTAGCTTGTTTTTACATTCTTCAATTTGATCGTTATCCTGATAAACTCTTTTTTTGTTACTATTGCCGACTAGTTTTCATGGAAAACACTGATTAAAAAGACCCACTATTATGCTCATAAACGTGTTCCATTGTTTATTTACATCGTACTTATTTACCGCATACACAATTGCCCAATTTTGGTCTTGTAAACATTCTATAAAGTTATTTTTATTTTCTTGTGACAAAATTCGCTTCTGTTCTAACTTATTTTTATCTGGTCTTTGTACCTGTAAAAAGAGCTGTTGAGCAGTATGGTCTGATATAAAAGCATCGAAAACTGAGATATTATCAAAATTACAATTAACGAAAATATTATCAATACAACTTGATGAATTTATAGTAATTCTGGTATTTACAGAAACTGTGGAATGTACATTAAATGATGACATCAGAGAAAGCAGACCAGTTTTATTATCATTAACTTAATCATTTCTATATTAAAATCACTGGCGATAATAATGCTCTTGTTCTTTTTAGAGATATCGTTGAAAATTCTATCAATGAAGCTTAAAAAAATATCCACATTACCCAGAGGAGGTCTATAAATTGAGAGTACTAACATTTAAGTTCCTCTAAAATTACATTCAACCGCTGAACATTCCACAACACTCTTAACTAATAACTTATTAATTTTTGATCTCGTTTTAAAGCTAACATTCTTATGTACATACACAGCACTCTCACCATGCTCCCCATGTTTACGGCAGAAAGCTGATGCTAGATAGAAGTTTTTTAAAGCAAGGCATTTTAGTTCACTTTCACTCTTCCAATGTTCAATTTTCAATTCAATTTCAATTTCAATTTATTCAAGAAAACATTAATCCACAATACATTGATAGTCATAAAATAGTAGTAATATATTTATAAATAAGTGTAAACTATTATTATACCCACTATGTTTATGTAGCATATTTTATATTTAAAGCATTAATGTATAATATAAGGATCAATGTTATACCGGAAAGTAGCACCTAGATGAGAACATCTGTATGTGCTTAGAAAGGAATAACTAAGAAAAGAAACAAAACAATACTAAAAAAAAAGGAAAAAAAACTTTAATTTGGTCTGGATTAGTTTCAACGTTCACCTCTGAAAAAGTGTCATAAAACTTTCCATATTTTCAAAAATATATGCTCTGCATTTTATCTTAAACAATTTAATTCTAGTGACATTCTTTATGTTTAATGGTATCAGATTAAAAATCTTTGGCGCCAAATAATTGACAAATCGAAGATTGATATTAGTGTTGCTATTCGGTATGATAATTTTTCTATTAGCCTTGCCTCTAGTATGATACGGATGAAAAATATAATTTTTCAGCTTGTGATTTTTATAAACAAACGAACACACCTCAAGAACATACACAGATCGCATATTAAATACATCTCTGGTGTAAAGAAGTTGTGTTGAGAAACGTCTATTTTTTTTTATAAAGTACCTTAAGAATATAATTTTGTGCCAAATTTAAGGGTTTTAGAGCATTATTGTACAGACCACCCCACACAACTATGCCATACCCTATTAACGACTCGACAAGAGCTTTATAAACTGCAATTAGTAGTTTCTTACTCAAGATATCTCTTAGGATGTAAAATTTATAGATTAGCTTTCTCACATTTTTTGCCAAGTGAAGAACATGCTGGTCCCATTTCAAGTGTTTATCAACAATGATTCCTAGGTATCTTGTCGATGGAACCTCTTTAATTAAGTCATCTAAATTATCAATTGTAATATGTTCAAATGCGGGACGAGAAGCTTCACTTAATGAAAAGGCTATATAATTTGTTTTTTTAACGTTAAGGGATAATTTAAAAGTATCAAGCCAGTCTTTTATTTTATAAATTCCATTTATTGTATTATCTTTTACCTCTTGCCAAGATTTTCCAGAAAAGATAGCAGCTGTGTCATCAGCATAGGATATTATGGATCCATTATTTAAATTCAATTTTGTTAAGGAGTTTATATACAAAATGAATAGAATTGGGCCAAGTACAGTACCTTGTGGTATGCCTATCTTAACATCCAATGGATCACTCAAGATATTGTCAATTTTAACAAACTGTTTTCTATCTCTTAAGTAGCTTTGGAAGACATCCAACGCGGCGCCCCTAACCCCAAGCTTTTGTAATTTCTCCAAAAGCAGGTCATGAGGCAGTCCACAGTGTCAAATGCTTTGGCTAAGTCCAGAAATACGGAAATACATTTTTCATTGTTCTCCAACGTATCAGTCACATTCTTCGTAAGCTGATAGAGCGCGTCAGAAGTCCCCATGCCGTTAACAAACCCATATTGATTTTTTGAGAGCGTGTTATTCACAACAAAGAAACGCAAAATCCTGTCCTTAAGGCATTTCTCAAACACTTTAGCAAAACTGTTAATAAGACTAATCGGGCGATAGTTACTTATATTTGATTTATCTCCAGATTTGTGAACTGGAGTAACTACTGAAATTTTAAATTTTTCTGGAACTGTGCCACTACTGAAAATTAGATTAATTATATGTACAAGAGGAGAAATTAAGTATTAATTAATATGTGAGTTTTTGATAGTGTTAGTATCCAGTTTATCCATGCCCGGGGCACTGTCATTTTTTAAACTGTTTATTTGCTTTATGATTTCATTACTATTGACAGGTTCTAGAAATAATGATGATAAAGTATTAGGTTCTGCCCTGAATTCATTGACAGGTTTCTGAATTTTTTGAAGCATATCTATTCCTATATTTATAAAGTATTTATTACAGTAATTGGCCAGATCTTTATGTGTAGAGAAACCAGTGGAATTATTACTAATTTGTGGAGTAGTTTTTTTGCTATTTGATTGACTGTCTGAGGCCTCAGATATCAAGTTATATACTTTTCTCATGTTATGCCCGGCATTGTCAATTTTTTCTTTATAATAGTCATATTTGCATTTCTGAATGATTCTTTTTAAATTGTTCCTATATTCTTTGTAAGTTTGGCTATTCATTTCATTATAATTTGTGGCGAGTTTTTTTTTTCATGTTATCTCTATTTTTAATGCTTGATATTATACCATCGGTAATCCAGGCTTTACGTTTTTTAAACTGTGACAAATAGGTTTTTTTTATTGTTGCGCTATCTCGGATATTTGTAATGATTTTATAAAATTCATCAGTAGCTTTAGTTGCATCGTTTGTACTTAAAACCGAGTCCCAGTTTACTGCTTTCACCAAGTCATCAAAAAGTTGTTGATTTAGCTTACATGCTGTTATGATATTATTTTTGCTTTTGTCACTTATTTTCGGTTTAACACTCATGTTCAACATGACAGGATAGTGATCTGTTATATCAGAGTACAATACATAGGAGTTACAATTATGTGAATCCGTATTTAATTTAGTTCTAATAAATATGTGATCCAAACACGAGTGTGTTTCGGAAGTGACACGGGTTGGGGAATTTATGCATGACAAAAAACCAAAGTGATTCATCATTGAGAGATATTGGTGTACGAAATTATCATTTTTGTCTAGTAGGTCTATATTGATATCACCCAGAAGTATGTCTGTTTGATTTCCCTTACATTTGAGTAGATAGAGTTCAAGGTCTTGAAGAAATTGCAGCTTACTTGTATTTGGCGGCCTGTACAAACATATTATATTAATAGTATTGTTTCTCTGTTGTAAAGAAATATTACTTACGGTTACGGCAGAGTTTTCCATAGTGGCATGTTTTACAGTAAATGTTAAATTAGACTTTATAAAAATCACAACACCATCATTTCTGTTGTATTTTGCATCATTAAAAAACATATTATACCCATCAATGTTGTACTGATTATCAAAGCTTTGAAATGATTCGCTTAATACTATTATATCACAGTAATCTAGTTTATAAGCATTAAAGAAAACCAAAAATTCATTAAAATTCTTATGAATACTTCTAATATTTAAGTGTAGAACATTTAGGATAGTACCATTTAAATCTATTTTGTTTTGCAATTGATTACAGTAAACACTCTCCTCGCGAATTTCATTCCGAACTGTGTCCAATTTTTGTAAAATCATAGGTTCATGCGGTTTAAACGCCATTACAATGTCCATAGTCTATTTTTCCTCGTTCTATATTTATTAGATATTTATAAGAAAGACATTCGGGGTCACTCGCCTTATGATCTACCTTATAGTTCGTTTTATATTTATCGTTAGCCATGAAACAGTTGTTGCACTTCTTTTGTAAGTTACTTTTACAGTCTTTACAATGATGATTTCCAGAGCACTGCTCACATACGTCAGAATTTGGACATATATCCATTTTATGATAATACTGCTGACATTTGAAGCATCTAGGTATACTAATGGCTTCATATACCGTGCATCTCTGCCAGTTTATATACATTTTTTTCATTGCCATCAGTCTACCAAATATGTCGGGCGTGCACTCACCAAAAACAATGGTAGGCTCATTTGGCCTTTTGGATTTTCTAATATAGGTTATTTTTAGATTTTCTGCACCTTCTGTTATCTGATTTTGTTCTATGATCGATCTTGCTATTTGCTGTTCGTCGAGTTCCTCACAGTAGCCTACAATCTTAAATCTTGGCCATCTCAATTTAGTTATTTGGACTTCGTATTCTTTTAATTTGTTCTCTGCTTCACGCTTTAGTATTTCTATGTCATCTTTACTTGAGCATTTGATCAATAAGCCGCCATTTTTTAGGTTTCTGGTATTTTTAATAGCTATTTTCAAATCAGCTGGAGTAATGACCTTCTTCACATCTGACTCTGTCTTTGTCGATTCTTGCTTCTTTCTTGGTTTTATTATAATACTTGGTAGATTTGGGATCATTGTATCAAGGTGTTTCTTTTTCTGGGTAACTTCACTATATGATAATTGCGTTCCATCTTCACATTTTTTCTTTAATTTTTTCTCGCAAGAAATCTATTATCTCTTCTTTGGCTTTAATAATCTTTGCTTTATCTTCGATGGCATTTTGTAGCAGGACGTGTGTTTCGATTTTCTCACATTTTTCACAATGAAATTTAAGCTCTAGAACTCTCACTTCGGAAGCTGAAAGGTTAGAGCATTTCTTGCAGTATTTTTTCTTACATAAATCACACAATCACTTACCTGCAGCTGTATCATTACAAATGCAGCACTCCATTCTCATATAGCTTTACCGAGAATGAAAGTTTGTGTGTAAATTGTACTATAAGTAGTACATTTTGTGACCGATGGACAATCCTCATAAGGTCGAGCAACTACCGTTCAGTGAAAAGGATTGGAATGTTGCTTTTTTTGCTGCCTTATCTCTCTTTTTTCCTCTGTTATTATTGTTGAAAAGTCTTTAAAGTCGTTGGTAACTACTTTTGCGGCTTCTGCCGACTACAGACCACAAGTAGGGATGATACCATCACCATTGGACACTCAACCCTTTTTGGCACGGATCGACACCAAACACAATATTTAAATCACACATATAAGCCCTGGATTTTAAATGAATTGGTGCACCTTACTTTATCGACCGAATACTGTGAAAAATGTTCAGTAACACACAAAATTTTACAGGTTGAATTGTTTTCCAGCATGTTATTTACATTCTCTTCAGAGTTCCCTAAAGATTGAACATTTTGGTGAATTATACTAATTAATACTTTACTGCTACTACTACCACCACTTATAACTTGTTCATGTATTTTGTCTGCCACTTGCCGAACATAATTTGTTGGCACCTCTATAAAAAGTCACCATAATTAACTCGTTCCTTACCCTAGCTAGTCGTCTCTTAAATAGGGGACACTCCTTGTTCCTGGCGGAATGCTTAAGTTCACTTAATTTAAAATTTGTACAATTGGGACATTTAAAATCTTGAACACCACAGTCCTTTCCACCATGTTCCCCACCACACTTGTGACAACATTCCTTTTCAGCGCAATATTTGGCCACATGACCAAAACCACAGCACTTGAAACAAACTGTCACATTAAAATGCTCCTGCATGGACATATACCCGAACTAGGTCGAAGAAAACTGTACCTCTTTTCAAAAACCAAGTAGTATCCAATTTTCTTTTGTAGGGTTGCGACACTTTTCCCTATGACCTGAATTTTATCACTGACACTATATCCAAGTTCGTCGACAATTTCATAATTTAGGCTTTCTAATTCATTTAGGAAATCACCATCTGAAAAACCCTTATTGATACCTGTTACCATAAAGATTGGTTCATTACTTAACGATTTTTTAAAAGTAATGTTTTCTTTTGTTTCTTTTCAATTTTTCTTGTTGGTTTTTATCGAAACTTTCCACTATTATTGTTCTAGATTTCGTTTGTTTGACACTTTTAAAACCCTTTCCTACGTCCTTATTATTTATTTCATGTTTAAATGTTTGCAATGCTACCTTGGGATCAGTCACATTTTCAACGCGTATAATCGTTTCATGTTTCTTTACAGTAGGTGGTGTTTTCCATTGTTCCGGCTACTCTTTTATCCAAAATATTTATTTGGTCATTTGTTACATTTGTTTTTTTAGTTGCAATATCTGCATAACTTCGCTCAGATTGTCGTTCTGGTTCCATCCTAAGGGTTGATTTTCTCTCCGCGTTTTCCCTGTTGATCATGGATACTTGATTTGTGAGCTTTTTTTTTTCTTTTCCATTAATCCATAATTAAAAACGATTTTTGTTAATAATTTATGCAAGTTTGTATGTGCTTCCCTCAGATTAAGTTGTTCATCTTTCATCAATATCGAATACATTTTTATTGTCACTTCATCAATTTTATCTAGTTAGTTTTGAGGCCTCTGACATTTTGGTAAACGATAGACATTACGTGACCTAATAATGTTGATTCCCAGATTTGATATTTGTAAAGCCAGGGACGAAACCTCTTTCTTTAACGACAATCTGAAAGGAAGCAACGAAGAGTCGATTTTCCACATGGTCCCGTATTTGGTCTTCTGTTGTACTCGGGTGACACCTCCCGAGGTAGGTACAACCACTGACGCCTCTCACCTGCTAAGAAGGGACCATTTGCGGTTCCAGTGCCAATAATGATTGGTTGCTTACCGTCTCGAGTTGGAGGGTTGGCAAGTCTGTTAGATCTGTTTGTCTGTCTGTTGGGGTATGAACGTTGGGCATTACCTGACTGTATGTGTTTTGGAAGTTGGTGCGTGCCTGAGGACGGGTTTTTCTTGCTAGCCTGTCGTGTATTGGCATTCGGCTTTAGGTTTGGCTGCGAATATGGTTGTAAAATTGTCAAAGCTGGGGTAAAAGTATTGGTTTTAGGCGCAAATAAATTTTGAAGTTGTTGCATTTCCCTCTCCAGATTGACTTTTTTCTTAAGTTGTGTTGTGGTGTTCTAATGCATCCATTATAATGTCATGAATCCTAAAAGACAAAGTAGAATGACCGTGTGCTACTAGACAAGATTTTCCACGATACAACTTTTGATGTCATCGATGTAGTGCAAGTTTTCAAAAATATTGTTGTTTTTTCAGGAACAAGACATAAGAATTTAAATTTTTAGTTAATTATTCAAATGTAGCACCACCTCCACACACTTTCCAGCTGTTACGCTAAAAGCTCTTTGTAACTGTTTTGAATTTCTGGAATCGGAATATTTCGAATGGTTTCGCTAACTCGGTCATTTAAGTCAACTCTGCTTAGAGAAAACGTTTTACCTTCTTGGTTTGCAATTTTCACCTTGTCACTTTAAATAGGCATTTTTTTTTTAATTCAAGTTTTACATTGTGTTTAATATTTAATTTAGATTTTACCACTTCGCCATAGTGTTCTTTATTTACTTTTACAGATATTTGAATTAATCAGTACTAATTGTGCCGTAGGTTTGGCGGGAAAGGGTTTAAAGAAAGGCAACAAGCAGTCTGGTTGGCAACTGGCTTTATTTTTATTATAAGGTTACATTTGTATTTACAATAAAGTACAATGTTGTCACATTTAAAGCAACGTTGCTTTAACTGACACTAGTACTTACTATTCTAGAAATCTGTGTGCGGCTCTGTTTATAGCGAAGTGATGGTAACATCTGGTGTACCTCAAGGGTCCCATATAGGCCCAATCTTGTTTCTTCTTTTTATAAACGATATTCTTCGGTGCTTCGAGAACTTATCCTGTCTCTTGTATGCGGATGATCTAAAATTTTATTCCGTCGTCTTGTCACATGACAATCACTTACAAACAGATCTGGACAATTTAGTTGAGTGGTGTAACGATAAGAACTTACAAGTTAATGTTACCAAGTGTAAAATCTTGCGATTTCTTAAATGTACCAATCCTCATACACAACCATACTCGATCAATATTGTGAATTTAGAAGAGGTATCTTATTTTAATGATCTCGGTGTAATTTCTGATTGTAATTTATCCTTTTTCCTACATATAGACAGCATTGTTCTGAAGAGTTTTAGAATGTTAGGTTTTATAGAGAGACATACTAGGCACATCCATGGTACGAAGGCGCTAAAAGCTCTCTACAACTGTCTGGTTCGTAGTATCGTGAACATATGAATAGGCAAATTTGTTTTGTACTACCCGTACAAAACAAATTTGCAAAATATTTATTATATAAATTCAATTTTCCTTATCAAAATGTCTCCTACGAAACTAGACTACCCTTATGTGATCTGAATCCTCTACAACACCGTAGGAGAAAGGCTCTCTTAATATTTCTCCATAAAACTGTAAACGGTTTGATTAACTGCAATAGTCTATTAAGTGCAATATTATTTCGTATTTCTGTACGGCGAACTAGGCATTCAACAAACTCACAGAACTAATTATGGACGCACTGTCTTTATTGAAAGACTACTGAATAATTATAATACACTTCCCAGATTGTGATATATTTAGAATTAGTCTTACCGGCCTTAAAGAGACAATTCTAGTCTAAGTTTTATTCTGTTTTTACGTTTGCTTGTAATTTTACAGTATTCGTTATTTATGTACCATTTGGAATTTAATTTCTATAGTGTATTGTACTGATGAATAAATAAATATATAAATAAAGATCATCTTCTCTATTCGCCTTCAACTCCTTCAGAAAGGCGGGTGTAGGGCAGTATAATAAATTACCAAATCGGTTGGGCCATTGTTTTTTTGGTAAATATTTATTTGTTTACATGATCTTGTAACAACTTGTATAGTTGTAAGAATATAAATGTATTATTACTATTATTATTATAAGTAATAAGTTACCCAAGAGTTGTAGAAAGCGGAATGATCTCTTGGTATCACGTGGCGCTTATTCTCAATGTTAAATTTTTTTTTATGGAGCTGATTAGAGAAAAATCACTTGCAGTGGTTCTTTGTCTGTGCGTCATTACTTGCACGTGACTAAAACCATATAAATCTAATCAAAATTACGCGAGGCAAAAAGTCAAAACATGGTCTAAGTTCATAAACGTCAAAATTTTCGTGGCTAGCGTTCAAAATGAATAAATAATAGCAAATATCCATAATTACTTGCGGCCAACACGAAAGTACAATATAAAAATGGCTCTGACAAGACCAGTTTATATGATTAAATTGAATTTCAAGTCACAAAAACTGAATTTGAAAAAAATTTGACAGATCGAAATGATGCCTTTGAAATCAATTTACAACTCTACTAGAAACTTTTGTCTCTGTCCAGCACGTTATTTTGAATTCGAGACGTATTGCGCAAGCCCGGACACACTAATATTTCTATTAACTTTTAAGGCCTTAATTAATAAATAAAGAGGAGGAGCTGTAAATCACGTTGTCTCTTGATCATTGATTAATGACGCGCCGGCAAAGATCCACTGTTCCGACTGTATTGGGTTAGACATTTAAAGAAATGTTCCTGTTAATGGTAATACTACTGATAAATTAACTTGTACTATTAATATAACTTAATAATAATGTTTTTCTCTATTACAGCAGTGACGAACATCAAGATTGCAGATTTCAGATCCAACATCAGCGTTATAATCAAGTTAGTCAGAAACTTAATGTGAACGTTGAGAATGACTTAGGGATATTTCGGCAAAGAAATTTATACAAACACGGCCCTCGTAAGGGTTCAGGGAAAGTTAAGTTATTTAAATGTGGCCAGTGTGATTATCGAAGCATGCGGGAAGGTTATTTAAAGTCGCACCTTCTCCTGCACACAAATCCAGCGAAAGTTAATTTATTTAAATGTGATCAGTGTGATTATCGAAGCATTTGGAAAGGTAATTTAAAGAAGCACCTTCTCGTTCACACAAATCCAGCGAAAGCTAATTTATTTAAATGTGGTCAGTGTGATTTTCGAAGCATTTGGAAAAGAAGTTTAAAGAGGCACCTTCTCCGGCATAAGGATACAGAGGTAGTTAATTTGTTTAAATGTGATCAGTGTGATTATCGAAGCATTTGGAAAGGTAATTTAAAGAAGCACCTTCTCGTTCACACAAATCCAGCGAAAGCTAATTTATTTAAATGTGGTCAGTGTGATTTTCGAAGCATTTGGAAAAGAAGTTTAAAGAGGCACCTTCTCCGGCATAAGGATACAGAGGTAGTTAATTTGTTTAAATGTGATCAGTGTGATTATCGAAGCAATTGGAAAGATTGTTTAAAGAGGCACCTTCTCCTGCACATGAATCCAGCGAAAGTTAATTTATTTAAATGTGATCAGTGTGATTATCGAAGCATGCGGAAAGATAATTTAAAGTCACACCTTCTCCTGCACATGAATCCAGCGGAAGTTAATTCATTTAAATGTGATCAGTGTGATTATCGAAGCATTGTTAAAGGTAGTTTAAAGAAGCACCGTGTCCTACACATGAATCCAGCGAAAATTAATTTATTTAAATGTGGTCAGTGTGAATATCGAAGCATTTGGAAAGGTTGTTTAAAGAGGCACCTTCTCCGGCATAAGGATTCAGGGGTAGTTAATTTGTTTAAATGTGATAAGTGTGATTATCGAAGTATGCGGAAAGGTTATTTAAAGTCACACCTTCTCCTGCACATGAATCCAGCGAAAGTTAATTTATTTGAATGTGATCAGTGTGACTATCGAAGCATTTGGAAAAGTAGTTTAAAGAGGCATCTTCTCCTGCACACGAATCCAGCGAAAGTCAAATTATTTAAATGTGGCCAGTGTTATTATCAAACCACTCGGAAAGGTGATTTAAACAGGCACCGTCTCCGGCATGAGATCCAGGGGTAGTTAATTTGTTTAAATGAGATCAGTGTGATTATCGAATTCGGAGAGATGATTTGAAGAAGCACCTTCTTTTGCACACGGTAACGGACATTTATTTTTAGGCGTTGCGGAACTGTAGCGCTCCGAAGTTATACAAAATAAATATTTCGAGATACTGAAGGCGATTTGTTTTAAGAGTCCATCACCGTAATCGCTGACTGGCATTCAACCGACCATACAGCAATGTAAATTAAATGGGATTTCTTGCGCTCAGCTGTGAACGAATTTCAAGAAAACTGGTAAATTATTTAGCTTTGGTTAAAAGGATATTGAAGGGCAACTCAATATGCGAGTTTTAATTTACTGCATATTTTTTTATTAAGGACTTACATGTGGAGAAAATCATGCATAAAGTTGCAATTCTAACAGCGATAAATATATTACTGCATACATTTCGAAAACGAAAGCCGAATAGAAAAATCTGAAACATGTTAAAACTCGCATATAGAGTTGCCTTTCAATATCCTTTTAGCCAAAGCTAAATAATTTACCAGTTTTCTCGAAACTCGTTCACAGCTTAGCGCAAGAAATTTCATTTAATTTACATTGCTGCATGGTCGGTTGCGTGCCAGTCAGCGATTACGGTGATGGACTCTTAAGAGCGTATTTTACTTCAAAGTTCCGCTTGCCTCTTGCCTTTTAACATCCCACATTGTATCAGGCGCTGCCTGTGAGTTTTTCTTACAGGTGGGCAAATTTTGTGGGCAACTAGTGAAATTTATCGAATAGTTGTTACACAACAAAACGCACGGAAACCAAAATTTTTTACGTTTCACCCGCAAATCCAGTCAGAGATATTGTACATATTTGGCTTAAGGTACCTGTTAATTTCTTCACTCGGTCTTTCGTGGTCTGTTCTACATCCATAAGATGTTTTGGGAGTCTTTCCTTTCATTTCTAAACGTTTTTCAGGGGTTAATGCACCGCACTTTCACACCACAGTATTTCTTACATTGATAAAGCGATTGTTAACAGAAAACACTGAAGTATAGTACCACAGATTACTCCAACCAGATGCGAATCTCTTAGTAAATATATTTTTTTAATCTTTAAAGTTCTCTGTTTGTATACTACAGCGTATAAAATATTCTTAACCTTGTACAAAGTTTAATTACATATTTTTAATTTTATTAATTTTATTGACTTGGCCGATACTTGCTGGAAATCCATAACTATAATATTTTTTGGAAATGTAAAGACTTTTACACACTTTTTTCCAGTGGTTTATTGACACAATTATGACAACATGTTTCGCTACACGGTAAAAATAAAATATATTCAAACCATAAATTTTTTAATAAGTTTACAAACTTAACAAAAACTGAATTTTCAAGTCATGAAAATGATTTATTAGAAAAAGGTTTTAAATACAATTTACAAGTAAACTTATGCCCCAAAAATTTAGAAATTTTAGGAGTAGATACTGAACTAGCTTTAAGAGACTACCCATGCAACATAAGTAAAAAATTTGAAGCTGCAAGCATAATTAAAAAAGAATTCCTAAAACAAACCAGTCCAAACCATGAAATTAAACATTTAAAAACTATTCAGAACAAAGTAAAAGAGAATAATATTATTTTTACTAAGGCTGATAAGGGCAATACAGTAATTGCAATAAACAATAATGACTATATAACTAAAACAACAACCTTCTTAGATCCCTCCAATAATAAAATATTAAAAAATGATCCTACGGAGATATACCAAAAGAATGTTAAGTCTATTATTAAAGAGTGTAAAAGTTTGTTTAGCGATAGAGACTTGGACAAATTTACAATTATGAATCCACAACCACCAAAATTATATTCCCTAATAAAATTACATAAAACAGGTTTGTCGATTAGACCGGTAGTCTCCTTTGTTTCAGTTCCATCGTATAAATTATCTAAAATACTTATTGATATAATTAAATCACACACCGAATTTTCTGCTAAATTTATGGTTAAGAACTCTTATGATTTAGTCAAAAAAATCGAAAATATCAGTCTTCCTGCAAATGCTAAACTAATTTCATTTGATGTTACTAATTTATTTCCTAGCGTACCAATCAAAGAGACGATAACTTTCGTCGAAAAACTACTTACTTTAAAACAGGTTAATTTTATCAAAATCAAGAAATAATGAATCTACTGACAATATGTCTCGAACAAAATTATTTTGAATTCAACAACAATATTTACACTAGCAAAGAAGGTTTAATAATGGGTAATTCATTAACCCATTAGTGCATAAGGCTATAAATGTTAAAATGAACAATTTTTTTTGATATTGGGTGGAATATAATTAAGTTTCCTAAATAAAATTTTTTGCAATTTTTATCATTAAAAAAAAACACAGGATGTTCGTTTTATCGAACGTTATGCATAAGAGAACATACAGATAATTTTTAATTACAAAAAACTGTTATTATTTCAATAATTTTAGTGATCGAATTTCTATGTCACTTAGAAGAAACTTAAAAAAATTAAGGTGTGTGATATTGAAGAAAACAGTTTTTTGGATGCAGTGCTCTCTGACACTTTATGCAGATAAATTTGGCATTTTTTCCACAGTGAGCACATCTTCCTTCTTTTTCCGTCTATTCTGGCAAGTGGTTTATTTGATCAAACCTAACATCATAAAGTGGAGCAGGTGTTATTTTTCCTTAAGTTGATTTTTTACCTTGACTTTTTAAAAGACTCAAAGCCAAATATCTTTTAAATTTCAATGAACCAGAAGACATTTCATATACACTGCTGATCAATTGCATGGCACGAAGGCAAAGTATGAGTTAAACTTAAATCCAAGTAGCTCTAGAAATTTTTGGCCGATCTTAACCCGGTTTCCAGATTCTTAAAAAGAAAATGTTTGAAAACGAGACTTCTAGACTCATCTACCTCAACATCATCATATGTCTATAATACAGGGAGTTTCACATTTACCTCGCATCATTTATAAATTTTAAAACGTTCCCAAATTTACAACCGTTAATTTTTTTCCAATTTTTTTCTAAAATTATTTTTGCTGGGCTCTTATATCGGGACGTTTTTCTCGATACTGCTCTGGTGATGACAAATCAAAAAATACGAGGGTTTATTAAAACATTGCAATTATTGATCATTTAATTTTTTTAAAGTACAAAACTATCAGCATTGTACTATAATTTTTGATGTTTCTATGATAAATTTTATGATAATTAACAAATTGTTATATACAGAGTTGAACAAAATTTCTCATTTTTAAGAAAATTTACAATAATAATAAAAATATTGACACAAGAGCTGTATTCAATAAATTTAATATTTTGTTGGCCCTCCACGATTGCGTATTACATCTCTACATCGATTTGGCATTGTAAACTTAAATTGTTAATAAACTGTTGATCTAGCAGATTCCATTTCTCCAAAATATCTCCTTTAGTTGTTCAAAATTTTCGAACCCTCTGTCTCTGCCAGTTTTAATTTTGACCAAACATGTTCTATAGGGTTGCAATCGGGAGAATTTGGCGGCCATATCGTTCGATTTACTCTATTTGCGTGAAGAACTTCGTTGACGATTTGAGCCCTGTGTGGCCTAGCATTATCGTCAACTAGGAGAAAGTCCTCTCCGAAGTTCTCCGCAAATGGAATAAGGATAGGAAAGAGATAGTCGTTTGCATAAGAATAACCATTAATTGTATTATTGGTTATAAAAAGTTCCGTTTTCCCATTAAAAATTATGCCTCCCAAAACTGTAAGACCGCCACCCCCAAATGCCTCTCGAGGATCCATATTTTCCTCTATATACCTCTCATTTTGCCCTCTCCAAACAAAAATACGCCCATCAGAACCGTATAAATTTACTTTCTCATCTACGAACATGCAGTTTCGCCATTCCGCGTTCCACCCCCGGTGTTCCTGAGCCCATTGGCGCCTTGCAGCTCGATGATGTGGTCTCAGTAACGGACATGCCGCTCTACGCCTGGCTCTAGAACCAAATAAAATTGTTTGACGTTTCGTATTTCAACAACAAAAAATGCGTCTAACAACCTTAGGCCAGATTCGTGTAACCTTCTTCTTACTGTTACATTTGACACATTAACTTGAGTCGCAGCACGTAGACTTGCGTTAATTCTTCTGGAAGTATATGTTCTATTTCTTCGGGCTAAGAGCGTTGCATACCGAGCTTGTCGATTATTTAATATCCTAGGCCTGCCACCGCCATGCCTGTAATTAGCGCTTCCATGCCTCCTTAATCTTCTCATTACTTTCGTAATGGTGCTGCGGTGAACATTATACAGAGTGCCTACATATTTATGACTCCTTCCATCCAGTACTAAACGTACTACGTTTTGAATTTCATTTGAACCTTACTTTGGAGCTGGCATTTTCGGGTTTTTAATAAATAATTCAGCAAAAATTGTAATTTAGGACAATTAATTCATACACATAACATTACCGAATGTCATAAACATTACCATAGAAACGTTTATTTCAGAGTCACCTTTGCACTTTTTTTTTTTAATCTTAGACTGAAATGAAATTATTGTTTCTATTAACTCGCATTTTGAGAGGTTTTACCAAAAATAAGAAATGTTGTTCAACCCTGTACATGGCAATTTGGTAATTATCATAAAATTTATCATAGAAACATCAAAAATTATAGTACAATGTTGATAGTTTTGTACTTTAAAAAAATTAAATTATCAATAAATGCAATTTTTTAATAAACCCTCGTATTTTTTGATTTGTCATCACTAGAGCAATATCGAGAAAAACGTCCCGATATAAGAGCCCAGCAAAAATAATTTTAGGAAAAAATTGGAAAAAAATTAACGGTTGTAAATTTGTGAACGTTTTAAAATTTATAAATGATGCGAGTAAATGTGAAACTCCCTGTATTATAGACATATGATGATGTTGAGGTAGATGAGTCTAGAAGTCTCGTTTTCAAACATTTTCTTTTTAAGAATCTGGAAACCGCGTTAAGATCGGGCAAAAATTTCTAGAGCTACTTGGATTTAAGTTTAACCCATACCTTGCCTTCGTGCCACGCAATTGATCAGCAGTTTATATTCATTCAAATATAGGCCACCACCATTTGCGTTGCCTCATTCTAGTTCTATAGACTGCAACCAAACCATCTAGTTTATCCACCCCTTCCCTTGTTATAATTTTGAAATATTTGAGGCTGCGGTACCGCAATTTTTGATTTACGTTCCCTACAGTACCGTGTAGTGTCTTTGATTTCGGATGATTCAAAATTCGACGCTGCAGTGACAACTTTGTTATCTTTCCATTGAAATACAATTACTTTTTCGCTGCTTGAGAATACATGAGCACCTCGTTTTTCTTTGGTTATATTTTTTTTGCTGATTTCTTAGTGGATAATCTTCTAACCTATTATCTCTAACAGTACCCGTTGCGCAATAGCCCAATGAAAACAGATGATTTAGAAGTTTGATGTAAGTGAAGTAATTATCCATAAAAATTTTGTAACCAGAATTAGGTGGTATTTCAGCAGATCTTAATAAATTCAATACAACAGTCCCTCCTAGACCGAATAAACTTCGATCACATGATTAATTTTGTGTATTTCTCCTTTATTCCTGTATATATATCAAAGGTGATCATACATCCATTATTTGTGCACAATGCCCAATTTTTGAAACCAAACTGTATACCTTTTATGAATTGTTTCGCAAAATGTCTTCTATAATATGGGATCATGCTCTTGGCAATACTTATGTATTCATCTAATCCACTATAATATTTTAAATTTCGATTTAGTTTATCAATTAGGGGCTGTAATTTATAAAACTTATTTTCATTATCAATTTGACTGTTGTCGTTGAGGTGTAGATGTCGCAATATAAGCTCAAACCTACTGAGTCGCATGCTTTCAGATAACATTTTTGGAACATCGTTTTCGTTGGACCAGTACATCCGTTTATTTGGATATTTACCATAACCTGAAAGTAAAAGTCCTCCAAATACAACAAGCAGTTCACTTCTGGCCATTCTCAAGTCCAGATTTTTCTGCTGCGCATAAATATTGGTCTGTTCCTCTATGTTGGATAGCATTTCTTCATCAAAAAACAGGTGAAAATATGCAAAAGGCGTAGTTTTACCATATAGAACTTCTTCCGGCGAATTTGTTTCTGTGCAATCTTTTTCAATATTGAAACTGCTTTCCTGATTAGTCCAAGATTCTGTTTTTCTTTTCTTAGAAGGTAAAGGCGTGATATCATTTGATAGCCAATTTAGAGCTGCATTTGGAAATAACGTTGCTAGTGGTATATTATCATCCGAATCATACTCTTTCGCACTGGGTATTTTTCTATCACAAATGCTAGCAAGAACAAATTCACTTTCCACCCGCAGCATAGCTGGACCTGGGTGGGAAGTATCGTCCTCATGATCGTCATCGGACTGATCACTATCGATGTCGGTGTCTTCACTGGGTGGTGTAACATATATATCGCCACCCTCCATGTCACTATCTTCTGAGGTATCAAGCAATTCGGCAAGCGATAATCTATAAGCAAATTACGAACAATAAACAAACATAAAATAACGATGCCGTTTCCAGGAACCAAAGCGGTCACGACGCATAACGTTCGATAAAACGAACACGAAATGTAGATACAAAATTCAAGGCAAAAAAAATTTTAAATTGCTTTCATAATAGGTATTGATAACGTACTAAGTTAAGTATATTGATATCAAAATTTTATGGAACGTTTGTCAAAAATGTAATGAATATTCTGCAAAAACTTACCCGCCACGACGTTTCTGTACAAATTTGGATTAATCACATTAGAAACAATAAAATAAACACGTTTGCTGCCTTTTACGTACGCTGAAATGAATCAACAGATGTATTTGACCGTATACAACCTATTTATGTCAAAAATAATTGACAATTTGTTAAGAAATCTTCTTTATCGGCCTAAATTTAGATGTTCGATAAAACGATCGTCATGCACTAATGGGTTAAGTCCCCCATTAGCTGAGATTTTTATGGATTTTTTAGAACATCAAATTTCAAAACATCTTCTTTTTAATCAATTTATATGCTGGCATAGATACGTTGATGACATTTTAACCTGTTTTACAGACATAGACAGCTAAATCAGTTTCTTGACTATATAAATAATTTACATAATTCCATTAAATTTACTGTAGAAAAAGAAATCAATAATAGCATTAACTTCCTCGATTTAACTATAACAAAAGAAAATAATAAACATATACTTTTTCAGTTTTTCATAAACCTACACATACAGATACTATTATACAT
Source organism: Polydrusus tereticollis (assembly GCA_963920685.1). Classification (NCBI taxonomy): domain Eukaryota; kingdom Metazoa; phylum Arthropoda; class Insecta; order Coleoptera; family Curculionidae; genus Polydrusus; species Polydrusus tereticollis. The sequence goes on from OY987336.1 coordinate 21,990,044, forward strand.
GATAAGTCGTGTCATCCCATACAACATAAACTAGCTGCATTTCACAGTATGATATATAGGCTAATATCACTGCCATTAAATCAAGAAAACTTAAAAATTGAATTAAATATAATAAAACAAATCGCCGTAAATAATGGCTATACCCCTATATTAATAGACAAAATTCTGAGTAAAAAAACAATTGACATGGTTTATCCCAATATAAAAAAGGAATCTGAACAGTATAAACTAGTATCATATGTAGGACAAACGAGTGACAAAATAGGTACATTTCTAAATAACTTAGAACTTAAGGTTGCTTACAAAACCAACAATTCTTTAGGTAAAGCTATCAAAAATAATAAAACAAAAACGGAAAAAAATAAGAAATCTGGAGTATATAAACTAACTTGCAATGATTGCCCTAATACCTATATAGGACAAACAGGTAGAAACTTCGGTAAACGATTGAAAGAACATCATTCAAGCTTTATCAAAGGAAAATCCGATTCAAATTACGCGAACCATCTAATAGAATGAAATCATCAATTTAATGATAACTTTCAAATTTTACATTTAGAAAAGAAAGGTATAAAACTAAATTTGCTTGAGTCGCTTGAGATAAACAAACTTAAAAATTCCGACTATTTGTTAAATGAACAATTAGACCTTAATAATTCTCCTTTGCTTAATATGGTTTGAATAATAATTTGGGAAATACCCTTAGTCTTAATAGTTTTATTACTCTAAATCTACTTTGTAAAATCCTTATTGTTAATTAGACCATTATTATGCATATAAATATATCCACTATTTGTAAACTGAGTCCATCTGAAGAAGCCACCGTGTAGCGAAACATGTTATGTGATAATTGTGTTAATAAACAACTGGAAAAAAGTGTGTAAAAGTCTTTACATTTCCAAAAATCATATTAGTGTAATTACATATATTTGAGGGGAAAATCTTTACAACGTTTGGTAAATGGCATACTTTGCATTATTTCAAAATATATTTTAGACATATTATTTTGTACAGAAAGTTTGTCAAATCGAAAGTGAAATACTCTTTCAAGCTTATGTACATTGAGAACGTCGTAAAGGTTGGAACAATTTCATGCGTGTTTTTTTCGAAAAAACGCTCAGATCCGTCAATTTTTTATTTTTGTTGTGCATTTTTCGAAGCATATTTCATGTTTACAGGTTGTCCCAAAAACAAGCTATGACGGTTTACTTAACTTTTTTAAATGGATACCCCTATTTTATAATATTTTTTTAGATTCTGCATATAATTCAAAATACTTTCTTGATATATGTCATATACTTAAATTCAGCCGTTTGCGAGAAAATCGATATTCGGATTTTAACAGATGATTTTTTTATTATTACTTAAATTATGAACACGGTTGTAATTAAGCATTTGGTTGTTAGATTGTCACACTGACATTGATGGTTGTCCCCTGATTCGAGTAGTTTTGCCTCAAGTCAAAAAGTTTTGATAATCTTGTATTTTAAAAAATGGTTCAGTTAAGTGAAAGAAGAGCGAATAAATATTAATAATGATTCAAGAATTCTTTCTTTAATATTGATTGGTTATGGAGATAGAGTGCGTGCACAAATGGAAGTATACGAACAAGTATCCTCACAGAGAACCGATATTTCGATCTACTGCAGTAAAATAGAAAAAACATATGTAGAGATTTAGGTCACGTTAGTTTTATTTGAATGGTAGTGTAAAAAACAAAACTGTCGGTATTGGGCTACAGAGTATCCATGCTGGATTATGAAATGTCACACCCAATATCCTCAAAAAGTTAATGTTTGGGCCGGCATTGTTGAACATAGAATTTTGGGACCCTTTTTTATTAACGAAAATTTGACAGGTGAAACATATTTAGAATTTTTAGAAAATGATCTAGTACCGTGCCTTGCCACGAAATACCCTAATCCAGAAGATCCTGATGCACCGAACATTTTTTTGTGGTATCAGCAAGACGGAGCTCCGGCTCATTACACTTGTTGTGTGCGTGAGCACCTTAATACAGTTTTTCCCGTACGACGAATTAGTTGTCCGACGAGGTCCATTCGAATGGCCTGCCATATCTTCAGATTTACCTTCTCTAGATTTTTTTTTGTGGGGTTATCTTAAGTCTAAGGTAAATGTTAACCGACCGAACAATATTGAGCATTTAAAGAACATCATAGGAAACGAAATAAGATTGATAGAACCTTACGTCGTTAATAACGTTCTGCAAGAATTTGAAGATCGTCTCGGGTACTGCCAGCCTTCTTTTGAATTTTCTTTTCTTTTCGCTAATAAATAATGTGTCGTTGTTTTAAGTTAAAACGCTTTCTCGCAAGCGGCTGAATTTAAGTATATGACATATTTTATGAAATATGTTTAGAATTTTATGCGAAATCCAAAAAAATATTATAAAATTCATTTAAAAAGGTAAAGTAAACCTTCATAATTTGTTCTTGGGACAACCTGTATACATGAAATAAGCGCAAAGAAATGCACAGCAAAAATAAAAGTTTGACGGGTTCGAGCTTCGTTTCAAAAAAGAAAAAAACATGGATTTTAAAAGAATTTGTTCCAACCTTTACGTTCTCACTGTATAAAGTAAATAAAATTTTCGTTAAGAGTCTTTAAATTTCCAAACCAACTGTCTTTATTATCGTCTATGCTTTAAAGGAGATATATCACATTTGTGATGCTTTCTTTAATAAATTTCCAAATACATAACTAAAATTATTCTGTAATATAAATGAAACAATGCAGTTCTCCTCCACAGTTTAATGATTGTAACACAACATTTATTATTCTGTAATATTATATTTTGATTTCGATAATCGTAATCTGAAAGTTCAATTGCACCTATTTCATTTTGAATTGTTATATTAGTATTTGTTTCGAACCCAGAGCTTTCCCTACATTTAACCGAGGAAAGCAAAACTCCCAAGTCATCTGCAAAATTTAATAATATTATTCAGACCTATACAGGGTGTCCGGAAAATGTTTATCAAGTCACCCCTTTTACGGTATACAGATTGTTATAAATTAATATATAATTATAGGAGTAACATATAATATTTGACTTATAATAAACATACGCACCTGTTTTGGAAAGTGTGGAAAGCCGACTTAGTTATATCCAAAATTGTCTCGTTTAGCCGGTAAAGGGCGTCAAAAATTTGTAAAAATATTGGTTTTTCCTAAATTACGTGAAAACCTGCTAATCGATTTTAATGATTTTTAGTACGTAGACTAATAGTATAAAATAACGTTTTCTAGTAGTATAGTCACCGGCTGTAAATAAGTGGAAGTGTTATAAAAGTGATATAATACGTCAACATTTCTCCTGATTTTTTATATCAACGGCATTATGACAACCCAGATATTTTTGTCGAGTGACTGGATGTATTTGGAAGCTATTTTACCTCTTTAATATTTTTCGTTGGATGAACTGTTTTGCCAGAAAATAAATATTTACAATTACCTGCATACATCAATTATTAACAGTAATAATAAAACAAAGTACAACAAAGTTGGAAGTATGTATTAAAAATATTGTAAGAAACTAAGTAAAACGAAAACATTACTTAAACAAATGTGTAAAATGACCACCATCTTGCTGAATACACTTATTTACACTCCTTAAAAAATGATATTGGACCCTATTTAATGTCTCGGGGTTATTAAAATGGTTGCCTGCATTTAAAATCCGCGTCAATAAATCATGGCGTGTGTTTACCGGAGTCTTGTAAACTTCTGTTTTAATATAGCGCCCCACAGAAAGAAGTCACACATATTTAACTCCGGAGAACGTGGTGGCCATTTTACTGGTGCATCATTGCCCCTTCCAATACATCGGTTGGGATATTGATGGTGTAAGTATTGCCGAACGGCAACGGAAAAATGGGGCGGGACACCATCATGCATATATCACATTTCCCTCCGAAGTAAAAGGGGCAAATTTTCCAGAAGAATTGGTATTGTGTCTTGCAAAAAATTAGAGTAAATATTTCCATCTAACCTGTCTGGAATAACAATAGGACCAATAAGGTAGCGATCAATAACACCTGCCCAAATATTTAATTTAAATTGATGCTGATGATAAATATGTTCATTGTGCAGATTGGTTACTCCAGATCTTATAAAGCACGCCTCGTCAGTAAACAATATTTTTCTACAAAAATTTGGGTCACGGATTCTTTTGTTTCTAATAGATTGACAAAATGTAAGCCGCATGGGGGGATCAGTCGGTAAAAGTTCCTGGACTTTTTGCACGTGATATGGATGTAACAACTTTTCTTTTAAAACCTCATTGACAATCGTTTTAGGAACCTGTAACTCACGTTCTAAGCGACGGGTACTGGTACTTGGTTCTTCTTCAACTCTTTCCAGAATGTTCTCTCCTAGTTCCACAGTTCGAGTTGTTCGCATACGACCCCTCGTATAATTTTCCATGTTTAATGGTAAAATAAACTTGTAATTCAAGAATGTTGATCGTTTACTTTAGTCAATTTCATAGACTGGTGACAATTTGTCAATAATTGTCAAATTATTAAATGCCATAGCAACAAGGTCACTAAAAAAATGATTGTTATAGGTAATTTGATTTTAATTTTAAATAATTAATGTATGCAGGTAATTGAAAATATTTTTTTTCTGGCAAAACAGCTCATCCAACGAATCTTCCAAATATATCCAGTCACTCGACAAAAATATCTGGGTTGTCATAACGCCGTTGATATAAAAAGTCAGGAGAAATATTAACGTATTATATCACTTTTATAACACTTCCACTTATTTACAGCCGGTGACTATACTACTAGAAAACGTCATTTTATAGTATTAGTCTACATACTAAAAATCATTAAAATCGATTAGCAGGTTTTCACGTAATTTAGGAAAAACCAATATTTTTACAAATTTTTGACGCCCTTTACCGGCTAAACGAGACAATTTTGGATATAACTAAGTCGGCTTTCCATACTTTCCAAAACAGGTGCGTATGTTTATTATAAGTCAAATATTATATGTTACTCCTATAATTATATATTAATTTATAACAATCTGTATACCGTAAAAGGGGTGACTTGATAAACATTTTGAGACTTACGGGCACACGTTGCACTGAAAGGACCACTGCAAAAATGAATTTAATTTAAATTACTTTGTAGTTTGACCTATTGTTTCTAGGGTGTAAATAAAAATAGCCTTTTTAGATTTTGAGAAAAAACATATTTTAGTGTGATATTCAAGTCACCTCGAGGTGGGGTCACTTGAACAAACGCATTTTTCAGCTCGTTAAATTAGGGACGTTGCAGGGGTGAGATGATAATCACATAACATATTTCTTTATTTATAATAGAACATAGAACATATTATATTTATTTTTTAATAATAGAGCTTTATTCTATATTTTTCAAACGTTTATTAGAAAATCTTTTTTACATGATGTAAAACTCTAAAAATAACACAAATATTTAAACCTTTTAAAGATAAGTAAAAAAATCCAAAAGAAACAATCAGGTCTTGGCTTAAAACTAATTTTAACAATTTTAAAATAAAATTATAAATACTTATAGGCCACATTCTCACGTTTATTAGAACCTTTAAATTGGACTTGTCCTCTTCGTAAAACATTATACTGATGAAGCTTTTCTATAATCTCATTTTTTTGAATGATACCAGTATCTTCTACTGAAGGATAAACGAAGCCATTTTCAGTTTGGAGCTTTTCCTTAGAAAAGTGCAGAAAAAGGAGCAGTCTTCTTCAAAATTTATTACCTTGGCCACATTTTCTTTGTTTTTCCCGTTTTCAGTTTTCAGCCTAGATTAATTTTATTTGTAGATCTATCCATTTCTACATCAGCCGAAATGCTCTGGTCCCCAAAACTTTCTTGATTCTTTTCTGGAAAATTCTCCTCCTCCATATCAAAGAATGTTCCCAAATCGTCGTCACTGTCGGCATATTTTATAGAATCATCACTGTAATCATCTGATGAAACATCATCTTGCTTTTTCTAGCTGTTGCGTTGTCGTGACGTTGAATTTAATTTTAAAGCGGACTTTGGATTCTTCTTGGTGTTTTTTTCAGAAACCGTTCCCTCGTTTTCTATCAAGTCGTTTTCTGAAACACTTTTACCCGGTTCAATATTCCCTTTTTTTCCTGCCTTTAGATGTCTCTCCCGAACTAAATCGTGATCTTCTGAATGGATCTGTCATTGACTTGGTTACCGCATTATCCGCATCTTGTTGAGTCGTTTCTGTGGGAAGTCGCTTAAGGATTTTTTGTCTATCTAGGGGAATTATACCTGTGGCTTCAAAACCACTCCTAATATTTTCCTCAGTATTATTTTGAATATTAGTTAAGGCCTGCTTGAGTAAACGAGGAAAGTATCTTTCCTGACTACTCCTTTATTGTGTACTTTCCACTGTCGTAAGACTTCTCGCCAGGCTCCTTTTATAGGCCGAAATACGGCCACATCCAATGGCTGTGTAAGTTGTGTGCTGTTAGGAGGTAATAATATGAACCTGATGTTTAATTCCTCACTTTCTAATAATATTTATCGAAATGTGACTGGCTAAGTTATCCCCAACAAGCGCCTTTGGTCCTTCCGGCAAAGTTTGAAAGTATGGCACGATTATATGGAAAAACCAGTATTCGAGCAAGTTGCCGTCAAACCAGCTAGACTTGCTGCGGTTATATCTTGCCTTGGTTGGACCATTTTCTGTCCATGTAGACCATAAATGCTCGGTCTTGTATGCTGTGTATACAAGAAGTAACAGCCCTGATGCTGCACAGGCATACATTACTGATGTTGCACTTTTTGATGTGCCCATGACTTGGTCTGCCCTCTTGAAAGATCGTCGAACAACGACTTTGACGCGACCGGGGTCGTCGGTAAAGTTTGTTTCATCATAGTTTACCAACCCTTCAGGGGAAATACCAGCCAGCGCTTCAGCGAGATGATCAAAATATTTGTTTATGGTGTTATGATCTACCTTAGCCCTGCTCTCTTTGATTGTGACATTCTCTTGCTCAACTGGTCTTGATGTCTGCTTAGGAACTTACTAAACCATCCCTCTCCTGGCTTGTTATCATTCAACATAGGCACTATTCTGCCCTTTTATTCAGATAATTCTGAACAAGCAGTTTTACATCTGCGGGAAGCATGGGAAACCCCAATCAGCAGCTGTTGAAATACACTTAACCAAAGTATTTTCTTCGACTGGCAAGAGTACGGTTTGCCCACCGGGTTTTTTGTATGCGATCCGTGTTTTTTCCTATACCTACAAGGTTGCATATGGGATATTATATGTTTCGCTGACTAATACCATATTTGCACCATTTTCGCACCGCTGAACTGCATTCTGGAGATCTTCGTCGCTGTAGTATCTGTACTTGCGAGCACCAACCTTTCGCACATAATTACGCACCATTTTAGTAATAATTATTCAAGTCGCCCCTAAAACAACAAGAAAATATATTTAAGCACGCCATTGGTAAACAAGACCAGTTATTATATTATTATTTTTTGATATTAGTTACTTGATAGTTACCCAAATCAAATATAAATACAGTTTAGCTCTGACGCTAGTTGCTACAAATACACAACATGAAGTATTCAGGTAAAAAAATACGTTATTTCTAACCTCAAAATCAACAGGCACAGCGAAGCTCACTAATCATGGAACATAACACTGCTTACTATACCGACCACTGACGATAAAGCAGCTTTATCGTCAGTGATACCGACATAATAGGCAAATGATTTGTGTAATTACCGGCCGTCGTTAGGTAGCAGCACAAATAGCATTTCAAGTCGCCCCGCAAATTCAAATCACCCCGTTTTACGGTACCAATTATGGAAACATAATCTTAAATGTAAATACTTCTTTGATGTATCTAAATGCACCGAAATTGGCGGCAATTTTAAAAATTTTAGTGTAAAATGGCAAATATGTTACCACTCTAAAGGTAACATATGTGAGTTTCTTTACATCTTATTACAATAGGAACCTTTGTCATATGCAAATTAATTTACAATCAGGGGAGAAAACACGAAATGGGAAAATGCTTTGTTGCCTTAGTTGTTGGAGTTACCGAAGATAGCTCAACTTAGTTGACTGCTTGGAAGAAGGCGAAATGAATTTCTTTTTCCTGATATTGAAGACAAGAACATTGTTAGGCTTGAGCATATTTGCTGCGTTTTATCAGGTCCCAAAACTTGGAAGGGGTGCTACGATCTTGAAGAGAGCATTTCTTAAAACATGGCTTAATTCTAAATTCTTTTTTATATTAACAATGAGTTTTTAAGTTTAACATTTTAAAAAATACAGTACCTAGTTTTAAGCATTAAATAGAATTGTTCTTGTGTTTTTTAATTTATAAATCTATTTAAAACCAAATATTAATATGTTTTTTCAGGCTGTAGATAATGTTACATGTTTTTGTCACATAAAGTTATTCAAGGTCACATATGTTACCATTTTTACTTTTTCATGTTAATCTTAGTTTTCTCACTTAATTCAATATTTAGGAAATACTTTTTTGTAGTCGTTAGTAAATCATTAAACAAGACATTATGTTGTAATTCTATTTAGGTATTACTTTTACTTTTAAATCTCCTTCTTTCACTTAGTAACATATGGCACTGTCAGATATGTTTTTTTTTCTAATAATGTCATCGGCCGTAAGGTTTTTTAATCGTGCGGTCTGCCGACTGGGGAGTGTAAAACGGCACCTTCATCCTACGAGATATCCGATCTCATCCGGCCTGTCCGGCGTGAATAGGATGGTTTTGATGTCGATTCATTTTACACTCTTCCCTAAGACAAGAGCACGCGGTGTTTCCCAAGCGGTCACCCATCCAAGTACTAACCGCGCTCGACACCGCTTAACTTCGGTGATCTGACGCTCTGACGGGAACCTATATCAAAATTATCCGGAGATACATAAGAGCAGATTAAGAAGTCAAATCCAGATGACTTGGATTAAAATGAAATCGAGGATAGATACTTTGCCTTATTGGCTAATTTCGATAAATTAAAATAAAGTTGTCCTTCAAATTCTAAACATAGTTCCAGTCCATAAAATATTTCACAATCAAAGATAATTTTTAACGGAATTGGGAAAGTCGTATTTTCACGATAATATTTTAGAATATTTTTTAATAGAATAATTTATTTTAATCCAAATAATCTATATTAATTTGAGAATAGTACCTAAAAATACATTTAAATTTGACCAAAATACGAAATTAAATGGACAAATATCAATTAAATAACATAAGAAAAAATGTACGTAAATATGTACTTTAGTTGAAATTTCTACAATCCCTGACAGTTTAATGCCCTTAAACAACTTGACTAGATACCCTGACACTGAATTCTCTGAAAGACTGAACTTTCGCAAACACTGGAGTAGTAGATAGTTGGGGAAAGAGGAGTGAATGCGGAGTAAAAAATAGCACGGGGAACTCAATGAAGACCTTCAAATAGAACGGGGCAAAACCCTCCTCTGCGTCGTTTTAAAATTATAGCAAATATCACATTCGAAAAGTACTGAAAGAACACACTCAACCAACAAGGACAGAAATTCCCATTAGACAGTGATAAAGGTGTATAACAGATATTACAAATCTTTCAGGTTAGTTTAGAATGACAGATCCTGTACGAAAGAGGTTATTTGAAACCCTTAAAAAAATTGAACAAGATTTTTATGATCTAGTTAATGAATGTGTAGAAAATGCGATGCAGTGCACTCCAGAGTCCTGTCATATGTACGAAAGTGATACCGATTATTTTAGACGTGGTGTGGAAATGATTCAGAACTACTATGAAACAGAAGATATGCTTAAGCTCGTGGAAGATTGTAGGATTAATGGTTTTATTGACGGGTTGTTCGAGTTTAAAGAATTTGTATCACCAAATGATACAGCTGCATATAAACTAATATTAAATGTTGTGGAAGAGGTGCGTCTTGCTGAGATAGGCCCAGTCCGTTATTTTGGTATGTGTGATTAATGAAGTGAAAATATTAAACATGGAGACTATAGTTACTGAAATGTATGAAAACTTTATTATGTCAGAATTGTTCGCGTTATTATGCTCTAGTGGGTGATGATGATGATGATGCTGAAGCACAAAATGTTCCATGGTACATAGACTATATGGAGCACGTTGCCCTGTGTAAAGAAGCTGCCAAGGCTTGCTTAAACTTTTTAAAGACAAAGAATTTAATAAAATTGGTGATAGAACTTCAGAAGTTAAAATTATATGAATATATAAATGTTATAAAAACGAAATATGACGAAATAAAACAATAAATAAAATTTGATTTTTTTATTCAATCATGAAAAAATTATTATACATATAAAATACATTATAAAGTGCACACATAAATGTAGACATGATTGTTCATTTTCTACTATTGGCTTGCTACAGTATTTCTTAATATAGTCAACTTTTTCACTTCCTTTAACATAAACGAACTCTGCATCTTTGGTCAACTCCTCAATAATAGTAGAAAAATAATGAGGAGGGGTATATCCAGCATTTCACTTTATGCAATGAAAATTTTTCATTAACCACACAGCTTGCCTGTCTAAATCGGGTGAGAGTAAACTTAATGGAAACGGCTGCTTAAACACATAGTGACTAATTCTATTTCCATCATATGTTGCTAACTCTTTTGGAATAAACTTGTTATGCTCATCTTTAAATCCTTGCCCATCCAAAACTAATCGCATATTTTCAAAGAAGAAAATTTCTTTAAGATAATTTTTTTAGTTTTATGTTCTCGGATTTGATTTTTTAAAATATGTAATTTTTGAATACAGATTTCAATGTGTTGCATGTTAGGCGAAGACATTCTTATGACTACACACGTACTAGTTAAGAAACTTAAATAAGCTTAGTTTATAAGGGAGGGAATTATAGTTGTTTAACAATTTTTGTGAGTTGATTGTAGCTAAAAATTTTATCATGTATTATGAGACAATAGGCTGCTGTTTTAGCGGCCATTTTTTCTTTATTTCTAATTCAATCCTCATTGTTACAGGACCCGTTTGCAACAAGTATCCTTGATGTGAACAAGTAATGTGGCAATAGGGGCATTGTTTTTAAATTCTGCTGAAGTAAAAATTGGCTCTATTGGTGAGTTATAATAGACCTGACGAAAATTTGAAAACATTTCATACAATGTAGCAAACTTGTTGTTTTTGAAACCAAGTTGTAGATCATTGTAAGGATATCTTTCGCAGTTTAAAAATACATTTATATTTCTTAATTCACAATAATTAAATTTACTCATATCCGATTTTAGATTAGCACGTCGATTCTTCTGAAAAGCAATTAAAACTAATCTAATGGTTTACGATTTGAAAATGTGTACGTTTATTCAAATTCTCTATATCAACCCAAGAATGAATATTTAAGGACGCTTTTTAAGTCAATAAAAGAAATTGGTTATTATGAATCAAAAGACGATGAAAATATAATTTCACCTCAAGAAGTAATGCCAAACGCCATAATGATTTTTGACGACATAGTTTGTTGTAATCAGACTATCGTAAAGGATTACTTTTGTTTTGGAAGACAGAAACACCAATTGCTTTTATTTGTGTCAAACATATTCTTCTATTCCTAAACAGCTTATTCGCGACAACGCAAATTTAATTGTCATTTTTCAACATGACAATACAAATTTAAAACATGATTATGATGATCATGTTAACGTTGATATGACGTTTAATCAGTTTAAAGAAATGTGTTTACTCTGTTGGAGAGAGATATATTTGGATTTTTGGTAATAGATAAAGATTCCACTATAAATTCAGGCAGATATCGAAAAGGATTTGATTCATACATTTACTTATAAAAAAAAAACATCATTAGATAAAAACAGCTATTTTAAAATAATCTGTCATGAACGAACAATTAGCAAAACAACTTGTTAAATTAAGGAGTGCAGTTAAGAAAAAATATAAAGCTTTAAAAAATGCCGAATTTGAGTCCTATTCGAAACTGGAAGAAACTTATAAGCCACTAACACAAGCTTTGCAAGAATTAATTTTTACCATTGGTGAAATTAAACCCGTTGTCATAAAAGAAGAGGATCTATCATTTACAAGATTTTATGAAACTTCAACCCCCCAAAGGACAAAAAACATAAGAAAAACTGGGAAAACCCCACTTCTCCCGACAGAAATACCATCATTTTTGATACTAGTCCTGCATCACTAAGTCATATCTCAACCATGCAAGAAACGAGCGTTATGGCCGAAACATCACCCATATCTTCATCATCATCGGATTCAACAGATATATTGGAACAAATTAGACAACCAATCTAGACTTATGTTGGCACACCCGCATATCAACAATGGTTAGCTGAGTTTCACGAATTACCTCGTAAATACATTGATGAAGGTGTCAAGGATTTAGAACATACGTTTGATCACCATTCTGGTATAGTTCATGATTTGGAAACGGAAAAATTTTTCGTAGGACTAACACAGCAGCCTGTGGAGATTAATGTGAAAAATATTAAAGTGAAAAATATTACTTATTTGGGCACCCCTGGTTATATGAACTGCTATCTAAAAAGGATTTAAAAGTTTACAGCGTTGAAGATTTGAATATTTATATGGATATTTAAGCAAGAGCTAACGCATATCGTAGGAATAACAGTCCTGATGAACAAGTTCAAGGAAATTGTTCACGTAAATGTATTTACAAGAATAGGACCTTATTTACAGAAGAAGGGAATAACAAAAACAAGAGGTTTTAACCCTGCAGCCGAAATCTTAATTTCAGCATTCACACGACGTAAGGCTCCATAATATAGAGTTCAAAGAACAACTCCAACTACCCAAGGATCTGGTTTAACTCTAAAAGTTAATAAATATAATACGGATTATGTATATTTGGATAATGTTAACGAGCTTGTTGACAGACTTCGTTTATTGGTGGCCTCCATGAATGCTAGTCACACAGGTAATAATAATGAAGTTATCTTCATTATTGAAGAACTACGAGAATCAAACGTTATCATATAAGAGAATGTAACACATGTTTCAGAACATTTACAAAATGAGTATCGACAAATTTGGTTGCCACATTTCAAATCGATACAAAATAAATAGTATAGACATTAAAGATCTTATTGAAAAAGTTGAAAATGAAGTAACCAATAATATTTCAAAAAATTTAAACTATATTAAAAACAAAGTAGTTGATCACTTTAAATATGGAATGCAACCAAATCAATTAGGAATTTCAAATTTTGAAAGAGTTAAAAGTGCAAAATAAACGATCACTTGAAAATGTTGAAAATATTAACAATGTAATGAAAAAACTAAAGTTTTGTGAAGATCAAGTAATAACATTAGAGCAAAAATATAAACAGGAAAAAAATCATTGCAAAGAAACTAGAAAATATCGACAAGAAAGTTTTAAATTCTGAGGTTAAATTAGGTCTTGTAGAGAAACAGATAAGTGTCCTTGATAGTTTACAACAAGGACCTCAGAAGGTACTATTTAAATTACAAATTGATATAAAAGATGCCTCCAAATATTGATGACATTCAAAAAAGCTTAACAAATGATCTTATAACAAAGTTTGAACAATTTTCAAGTGTGGTTTATTATAGGATTTCAACGGAGGTGGAAAATTTTAAAAATGTTCATGATGGAATGAATAAGAATAGAAAAAATATTGAAAGTATTTTGAATTACCTTTAATTGTTCACAAAAAGGACGACGAAAAATTAATAGCATTAAAAGAGCAATTTAACATTATGTCACAACAAATCTCAGAATTAAAATCCATAGAATATTTAAATAAAGAAGAAATAGAAAATAATAAATCAACTTTACAAAAGAATAACACTATTTCAGTAAAAACTTTAGACATTGAAAAAAAAGTTAATGAAATAATAAACTTGGGTACAGATTTAAATATGAATGTAAATATTGATCAAATTATTAAAGGTATTAAGGCATTGGAAGAATTTGTTAAAAATGGAAATATAATTTTGAAACCGAATATTGAAAGAATAGACGAAGTAATCAGAACAGAAATTAGGGCAGTAGCATTTTTCAATGGATTAGAAAAGATTAAAGGCTTTAGAATGGATGTTGAAACTTTAAAAACAACTGAAGCAGAAGTAGTGAATAGTTTTCTTAATTGTCGACAAATAAATGAGCTTCCTTTAACAGAAAGGCAAACTGTTATTAGTATTAATTTTTCCTTACAAATTATCGTTAAGAAATTAAATAAATAATTAAAAAAAATAGATGAAGGAATGGGTGAATTAGATACCATACTTAATCCCAAATCACTAAAATACCTAAACATTAAAATTAAAGATAATCTCGATGATACAAGTAAAAATATTGATAAAATTGAGGAATATTTAAACGAAGAAGATAAAATTATTTTAACTCAAAAACTTAAAGAATGGGATGAGGCATATGAAAGTTATTGGGACAAATATTTCATTAAATCTCTTGATTAATCGTAATGTCTCGCACTAAGAAGACGGTTGTCAAAGAATTACATAAACCTGCTAGAAAAAATTATCAAAGGAAGAGGGTTATTTTTAAAGGATTAAACGATTTATAACAGGCTGATTTGGTAAAAAGGAGCCCTATGCTAAATTAAATAGGGGATATAGATGTATTTTGGTAGTAATAAATGCATTTTCAAAATAAGTCTGGGCCCAACCCCTTAAAAGTAAAGAAGGAAAGGAGGTAGCTCAATCTATGAAATTTACATTAGACAAAACCAGTAAGCCAACAAATTTACAAACTGATTTAGGAAAGGAGTTTTATAATAAAAATTTTCAGCAGCTTATGAACGATTTTAAAATAAATCATTACAGCGGTTTTTCAAACCTAAAAGCAAGTATACTTGAGCGTGTTAATCGAACTCTTAAAAATAATATGTGGAAATATTTTAGCAATCAAGGTAGTTATAAATGTTATACTGTTTTACCAAATATTATTGAAAAATATAATAATACCACTCATAGCACCACAGGATATAAACCAGTTGATGTTAAGCCCAGAAATGAAAAAAACAATCTTATTAAATTCATTCACTTTTAAAAAAATAGTTGATTTAGAGCATACTAAGTTTAAATTAAATGACTGTCAGAATTTCGAAACAATGAGAGGCGTTTGAAAAGGGTTATACTCCAAATTGGTCTACTGAAATTTTTCAAATAAGAAAAGTGAAACTTACAAATCCAACCACATATCTTCTAAAAGACGTTGCAAATCAAAATATTGAAGGTGGTTTTTACCAAGGGGAGTTGCAGAAAGTAAAGCATCTCGATGTCTACTTAGTTGAAAAATTATTAAGAAAGAAAGGAAGTAAAGTACTAGTTAAATATAATATAGGATTTGACAAATCTCACAATTCATGGATTTTAAAAAAGGATGTATTGTAATAATATAATATTCCAACAAACAATACTCGTATAGTATTATACATTCTATTGAAAATAAATCAAAAAAACTATTTTAACTATTTTAATTTTTAAACCTTTGATTATAAATGAAATTTCTATGATTTATATCTAATATTGCACTGATAGTGTTTTTACATCGTTTTATCCTCTCCTCAAAACGAAGTTTGTCCAGGTAGCAGCTTTGATAATCACCTTTTCGTGCATGCCTAGAAGCATAGTTCCAAACAATTAATAACTACATTTTGTTTTTAGCTTTATTAAAATTCACCGATTTCTTCATAGTATTTTCTTTTTGGTGGTTTGTACCCTGAAAAAAATGACACACATGTAGACTTTTAACATTGATCCGGTTTAACTCACCTTATATACTTACACATTGAAGGGCAGCTTATAGATAAGAAAAATCAAAAAGCTTACTTTTTAGGAGACAAAAAGTTTTATATTCAAATCTACCAATGTAGATACAAAAAAGGAAAAAAAAATTATCTAATTTGTTAAACATTTGGTGTTACTTGATTGAGAACCTAATAGTTGGTACCTAGGGTAACTGCCCCAGTAATGGACACCGAAGAGAAAATTCTGAACTGTTCATGTTAAATCTAAGGAAGTATTTGACTTTCGTTTTTTTTCTTGCGCACAGATACTTTGAAATTTATATATTTTCAGAATAATTATTCAAGTAAATATTCAAAAATAAATTATTTTTTCCAAAAAATATTTTCCAGCATGCTGATGTCAAAATCGCCAGTAATGGTCACGGAGACCCTAGTTTTGAACACTCAAAAATTTAGTAATGGACACTTTAGCAACAATAGTTTTATTTACCCGTTATTCAGCTTAATAATACTGAAATCTACAATTATTAAAAATAAACGCAGTGGGGAATATTTAAAGAGTAATCAAGTAAGAGAGTAATTTTTATTAAAAAACTATAACAATGTGATAAATATAATATACTAATTAGGAAATTATTTCCTAGCCATCTGATTAAACCTTATACTATAAGGCCGTATTTGGCTAACACAGTTAGCGCTACAATACTAAATTGATTGCTTAAAACTACATAAAAAACAATGTGCTTTAAATAGAACTAGAGAGTTCTGGTACAGAATAATGCCCCCGTTTGTTTTTAACAAATTGCTCCTTTATAATTTGTTTAATGTCCTCATAACAATAAAATATTCGATCTTCTTTTTCTGACCATTTCCAGTCATAGCCTGCTTTCTCCATTGATAAGACTTCTGCACCTTCCTGGTTAACTTATGTTACTCTTCCTAAAACAAATAAAAAGTTTGATCATTAACACATAATCCACTCACTGACACGGTCACACACACAACTTAAAGAAAAATAAAAAATATCAAACTAATTTTTGAATCGAGAAATAGCCATAACTTAAGTTATCTGGATAAATATGTCCATTGTATCTAACAACCACAAAATTCCCATCATGTATATTATTGATTATATCATTTTTAACATCACTCATATCCAGATCTTCATTGCAATAAGGTACATCATCAACATCAGCATCAGCATCAGAAGTTCCTTTGAAGGGCCACTTTGAGATTTTAGTATCATAATGGGCTGGGAGTGGATACAACTGCTGGAAACACTTTTCTTTTCGGTGGCTCCTTTTCAGGTATTTTAGGAACAACTAGACATGTTTTGAAAGGAGTGCTAACCTCATATCCTTGGTCTTTTTTACACACAACATTTTCTAATTTATCTGGCGAACAAAATACCTCAGAAATATTCAGTGAAGAACCACTTTTTGATGTGAAATATTAAGTTGTTTGTTCTAAATTTGGAACAATTGTCATCTCTTTATTGCTTTTCTCGCACAAATTGGAGTTGAAGTTGGCGCTATTGGAACTGCAAGAGATATTGATATTTCTTCGTTTTCTTCAGTTATATAAGAGTTATTCTGTGTTTCAGACTCCTCAGTGATATGTTTATGTTGATTTTCCTCTAATGAAGTTTCATTTTTGAACTCTGTCCAAACCTCATAAAGTTCTTTAAATTCTAGTTTTCCCTTTTAATCATCTTTACTTTCAAAAGTTATTCTGAAGCGTTCTTACTTAAGTTGTGATTTTTTTTTCTCAACTTCAGACATTAGTTTTTGCTAAATTTGTTGCTTCATTATAAGGTGACTCTGTAGGATCTACAATTTGCCGACTGGAAACACATTTCGTATAGTCAACATTTGCTTTTTTAAAAGGAAAGAGTCCACATTTTCTAAAACCATTGAATGTCGTACTTTCCGTTGCTTATTTTTCAAAAACAGTGCTTAGAATTGAAGCAAAGTTATACTTTGTCACCTCTTTTGAAAAATGTTCAAATTTCCATTTTCTTAACATTGTCTGCCAACCCGTTTCTAAAGGCTTAAAAGTTGAGACGTCAGCTGGTTGCAGGATATGGGTTGCATTTGGGAAAAGTGCAACTAAGATAAAACCACTTGCTTCGCATAACTCGCTAACTTGTTTAGTAAGATGTCACATCAGTCACTTATGGCCATCAACAAAAAATATAACAGGTCGTGAAATATTTTTTTGTTTGAGATAAGGCAAAAAATGGTTGGTAACTGGGGTGAATACCGGCCACTGGGGTAAATCCGGCCCCCAAATATTACTAAGATACTAAGGGGTAAACGCGGTTAGTCGTAAGGAAAATGTCGGTTGTCAAACAAATATTAGATGCTCAATTCGCCGTCTAAAATCAACTCGTGTTTACCGACATTTTTCTAATTTTTTAAGTTTTTTACTCTCTCACTATAAAAATTTGCTGCCTTCCAAGGTATATATGAAACTTATTAAATAATATTTTATAGATCTATTTTAACTAAATTGTAGTTGGATATATCTAGTTGACCAAATTTAGGAGTTTTTTAACCTAACCTAAGATTTTTCTGTTTGAACAGTAATGCTGGTTTACATTAATAATGGGGGTAATACCGGCTGATATTACCACCATGGCCGATTGTTAGTAACAAAAAAACAAAGTTGTCACTGATGCCGCGATCCAATTTAAACAGACAGTGCAAGATGGACGCAACTACTTCAGTTAATCATCTGATGAATCCATTAGCTCTTCGGAGTCTGAAGCTGAAATAGATGAAGAAGTATGCCTGGTCTGCGGAGAGTTCGGCAAAAATGAAATCTGGATTACGTGCACAAGCTGTACCTAGTCTGAGGGCACACAAGGCATGCACAAGTCAAGAAAGAAAAGATTACATTTGCGATCATTGTGAATGAGTGGGCAATACCGGCACGTGGCCGCAATTACCTCCATGTTGCTGTTAAATCCGGCCAGTGTAGAGTTTTTTTTTAAGTTGTCTTCGTTTTTTTATATTGTATTTTGTATTAAACTTTAATAAAAAACTTGTTTGATAAGCATACAATGTAGGGGAGGGTGGGGCAAGACGGGGTAGTTAAGGATTGATTTACAATAAAACTCTAATTTTCAGATTTACAGATACAAATAATTTATTAAATAACTACTGCTAATATAACTTTGGAAATATAGAAAAATAAAATCCGTTATCCTCAACGTTTAGCAGAAAAAAACGAGTTTACGAAAAAAGTCATTTTTCCCCATCTTGCCCCATAGGCGGGGTAAGACAGGGTACCCCATGGGGCAAGATGGGGAATTAGGAAATGGTATTAAGAAAATATACATTTAATATAATAAGATTAGGTACCACTTAAAGTGAAAAAGTCTAAATTAACGTAATAATAATGTTAACAACTACACTCCAAAGAGAAATACTTTGGTAAATTATTATAAAACAAAAAATTCGAGTGTCCATATTTTTTATAAAATATGGACAACACAATGCACATATATGGGTAGCTTCAACTCCGGCACAGGTACTGGTATCAACTGCTTGGGACTCGCTTCTGAAAATGTGGTCTCTCGAGTGCCTGTAGCTCCTTGAGGGTTTTGTTGTGGCCAAAATGAACAACCGGGCTGAGGAGTGTTTGTGTTATTAGTATTTGACGATTGTATGTTTGTGACTGGATTCTCATTAGCTTGTATTTGTGTATCGGTGTGATCTTGAGGGTTAGGGGTGTGAGGCGGTATTGGTATGTTAATTCAATTATTGGGACGTCAGTGGTTTCAGAAGCAATAAAGTCACTTTCGGTAAATACAGAGAAATCGAATGGCCAAATTCCGCACTTTCTGAAAGCATTTACTAATGAAGCCATGGTAGCTGCCTGTATAAAAGCTTTGCCGAACAACTCGGCTACTTGCCTGCTTGACACTACAAGTCCAGGATTAGACCGTAGCCACGAACTCACAGCTTGATCATACTAAGTGCTCAAAGGCTTCATAAAGCCCTTGTCGAGTGGTTGAAGCCGGTGAGTTGTATGAGGCAGAAACGCGATGATCTCTACTCCATTTTCTCCATATTCATTAAATTAATGTTTTTAATATGCGTTGCATGTCCGACAAGGAGCACAGGACGTTCTTTTGTTGCTCCACTGAAAACAATGACCTTCTTGAACCATTCTAAAAACAGTTCCGTGGTTATCCAGCCTGAGTCGCTACAAACGCCCCATGCGCCATGTGGAGCATTACCATCTGTTCCGGTTTCATTCGCTTCCGCGGAAACACCATCATCACTGGCATATAATGCCCTGTTGCATTGAAACAAACCTCCAATGCGATAGTAGAGTAGCTCCCCTTTCTGCTCTGAAGATAATGCGCCAACTTGTTTCCTCCCTGTTTTTGCTATGATCTTGCATCTGCTTTTCGAAACGATGGAGACACCAGTTTCGCCTGTATTATAAACTCGCTCAGCAGGAATATTTTTCTCATCTCATACTTTGCCCAATAGCTTAAAAAAATTGTCGACGGCAACTTTAATAAAACCTGCAGCCCTTGCAGCTGAAGTGCTTTCCGGTTTTCTAATGGAAAGTTCGGGATGGCGCTTTGAGAATCCTAAATTGCATTATTCATTTGTCCTTCCGACCATATCTCTATCTATCATCTATCAGTTTTTCGAACATAGTTTTTCACCATTCTGAAACAATACGAAATAAAAATATAAAAATGTTCGGGGCAAGACGGGGTACCCCATCTTGCCCTGCTGCTGAGTACCCCATCATGCCCCTTCGGGTATTCTCACACAAAATGCAGCGTTTAGGAAAAAATGGTTAGCAAAAATTTGAAAACTGATCCTTACCTTAATGTCTACTTTATACTGTCTCATCAACAGCCCAAGCGGACACAATTGAAAGTTAATTATAGTTTTAAACACGGACGGAAAACAGAAAAGAAATAATAGCAAAAGCCGTAAAAGCTGGATTTTGTGTGCTTAAGTAGGGACGCGTCCTCTTACTTTGATGACACTTCAGCGGCTGAAAGAAGCAGGTTGACCTCGTGTATGTGTGTGCTCGTCTTGGTTTAGATGCGTTCAATTTAAAAGAAAGTGGGGGTACCCCGTCTTGCCCCACCTTCCCCTATTTATTTTTGCCCAGACTTAAGGGTTTTATTGAAATGTATTCTCAAAATCCAAGATAATCCTTAGGGGGCCGGTATTCACCTCAGTTACCCTACTGTATATTCTTGATTATATCATTTTTAACATCACTCATATCCAGATCTTCATTGCAATAAGAAAGAGTTCAAAGGAGATTCACTAAAATCCCTCCGACCTTACAGAACATGGACTACACAGCCAGACTAAAGAAACTACAACTGACAACTCTGAGAGAGAGACGCTCCCGTGGAAACTTGATCGAAACTTTTAAGTGGACTAGTGGATATTATTCATGTGAAAACATCTTTAAACCAAGCACATCCAGACATCTGCGAGGCCACACAAAGAAATTGGAGAAAGAAAGGTGCAGCAGGTTGCAAAGGAAAAACTTTTTAACAAACAGAGTGGTGTATACTTGGAATGATTTACAGGAAGAAACTGTGGCTGCTGTTAGTGTCAACAAATTTAAGGCAGGAATTGATAAGGAACTGTGTGAAGTGAAATCTAGACTTGTGCACTACAGTTTATGACAGAAAAAAAAAAACAGAAAATTTAGTTTTCTTTTTGTCTTAAGTTCAGCTTCATCGGCTATGCGGCCGGCTTGCCTGGACTCTTTAATAATAGTAAGTAATAATATTACTCGTAGAAAACCTCCGAATTCATCCATCCGAAGTCTGACCGACCCACTGCCCATTCTGATTGCGCAGAATTAACTATAACTACTTTCTTACTGCGTCTATAGCAATAAGGTTCATTTTATCTTGTTGTCACTTAAAAAATGTATTTTTTCCCTTTCTGGGAATCCATGTCTAAAATAATAAGAGACAACGGGTAATAAGAAAAAAGCGCTACCTAAATAGACCGAATATAAAGGCGACCATTAATAAATGTCGTCCATTTATGAATTTCTAGAGAAATCTTTCTTCAGTAATGGTCACCCTTAATCGAAAAGTTCCACGGTCGTTTTTTTTTAACAAAATTGATTAAAAAATACAAATAACTTACCTTTTAATAAAGATGTAGGGACACAAAAAGAAATATTTTAACTTAACAGTGACTTGACAAAACTAATTTCAGTCGAAAGAGCGCACAACTCGTTGTCAGTTCAAAACCAACTGATTTACAATGCGCTTAAATTTGATGACGTGTATGATACTGGTAAATGGTGCTAATGTCGGCCTTGTATTTGGGGTTGTATACGTTACAGTGTAACGTAAAAACAATTGGTAAAAGGAAATACGAGATAATATGGATAATTGACGTAAGGTGACCATTACTAGCGGTATGAGTGATACCTCGTTCTAAAAGTATCTTCAATCTACAAGTGGCTCCCAAGTTTTATAAGGTTTTATCGAACCTAAAACGTAGAAAAGTTGCATTGTTTTCAAATCTCAGGATGTTTAATAAATCCAATTTGTAAACGAAGAATTATCACTTACTTGCCCGCCATTATTAAATCGTTCGTTTAGCGCATAAGTGGGAAAGAAATTCTACACAATTTCAAGCATCGCTAAAACAAGAGAATCGACATTTCGACAGACACAAAAAAGTTTTTCAGTAGCAACGAAAATTAAATTTAAAATTGGTTAGCTTTAAGTCTTTCTTAAAAGCAGTGGTGCAAGTCAACCTTTGGCTTTATCTAGGACCACGCTAAGCTGACTCCTTCCTCTGATACACCGATGTCAGAATGCCAAAAAGATGTTGAAATAGGAAATAACCTGACTTTAACGTTAAATAAACACATTTTTAAACTTTTAATTATTTTTGTCGTCTATGATATCTAGAACCTTAAGAAACCAAAGCTCGCGTTGCTCCTGAATTAATTTGTTTGTGAACATGTGTGATTTGGGGGAGAAAAAAAATTATACATTCGGCAATACAACAGAAATAGTGTTTTTTAAGCAAAAAAAACGAAACAATGTAAGACAAAATATTAAAACTGAGTACAGTGAGGATGAGGAAACCGGACAAATAGGGTAAGTATGCTGATCTCAGAATTTTATTTATTTGTGCTTCATTAAAAATAGGTATCCTTATCCATTCCAAATTGGCGGGGTCTTTTATTTCTCTTTCGGTACCTAGGTATTACAGTACTTATTTAAATTATAAACTGTAAACAGTGCTGGTTATAGCTGTAGCCCCAAGAGTTATTGCATAATTATCAGTAGAGTGGACTGCTTACAAACTAATTAATGTACTCGAGAATGTACCTATGCCTATTGAAGTTTAACAATCATTCTAATGCTGCCCACACACAAGCTTCTTTTGCGGCGTTTTAGCAGTTCAAAATGCTTGTATACTTTACCACACACAAGCGTCCAACTAGTTCCCAATTCATTGACGGAATAATATTGAATATGTCGCTTAAGCAAAAAAAATTAACAAGAAGCTCTTTCAAATAATTCGTCCATAATTCTCAAAGAGACCTGGTTTTAGTTATGTGGGTACAAACAAAACTCTAAGTCACGGTCTCAATTTCACGTAGGTAGGTATATTAACATTTGGTGACGCGTTTCACCCTAGACGGGCATCATCAGACCTATGATATAAATTAAGCTAATGCATAAAAGAATCAATCAAAGAACTACAAAACATGGTCTTTACCTTATTAAAGTGGTGAACATAGTCCAATTAAACCTAAAATAAAAATAATAAACATAGACACGACGTCCTTACAAATTAAACCAACAACACTAAAAGTTGGGTTAAGAGAGAGCACCAAATTGAACAAAAATAAAAACAATTTCCACATCTTGGGTTCGAACTCAGGCCCTCCGGCGTCTGACGGATGCTTTACCATCGCGCCACGGGGTCATTCACGGAGAGGAGTTAAAACTTATGAGTCTGGTTTCAAGTTGTTGAAAATTAGGCCAGGTTCAAAATTAAAGACATCGTTGACACAGTTCAAAACGGGGCTTTTTTTGGCTTTCGTGATCTCCAGCTTTTCTAACAAATCTAGTTTTTTACTCTTCGGGCACTCGTGAAGGACATCAACGCTAACCCGGGAAAAAAATGTTTGGAACTTAAAATATGGTTAGCGAAGGCCGAGTTGGTTTCCGTAATATCGGTATTTTCAAACTTTTTGACAAGATCGAGGACAAGATTAATGTGTTCCCTTACCCAAGTGGATATCTTCCTTCCCGATTGTCCTACATATACAGCATCGCAGTCGTCACATTTTAAAGAATACACCCCCGATTTCGACAACACGTTCATTCTCTCCTTGACGTTGATTATATGTTTGCTCAGGGTGTTTGCTGTTTTATAAGCAATGGATAAACTATGTATTTTAAAAAAACTTTCCCAGCTGAACTGAAATTTCTCCAAAAAAAGTGAGACATTTAAAATTATTTCGTTGATGTTTAAAGCCATTCTTCATAGCCTACTGCTTAATTGTGTCCAGTTCTGTCAAGAATGCGTCTCTTGAAAGTGGTAGTCTAAACAATCTGTACAAAAGGGAGTTGAACGCTGAAAATTTATGTGTGGGGGGTGAGTTCGATGATAATTGTATTATATTATCAGTCGAGGAGGGCTTCCTGTAAATTTTAAAGTCGATATTATTTTGTTTTCTAATTAGCAGTAGATCTAAAAAAGCTAATTCACCATCAACCTCCTTTTCCATGGTAAAGGATATTTTGCCATGTAGGGAGTTTATGAAGTCCAAAAACTCTGACAGTTCTCCTTTGCTACAGGACCAAACTATACAGATGTCATCGACATATCGTTTATAGGCTAGTAAGAACTTTGCAAATTTGCTCTCCATCAATTTCACCTCCAAATGATGCATGAATACCTCGCTCAGCTTCCTGACCCCGGAGAACTTTACCAGAATCAACAGGGACCCCACCATTCGTTTCTTCACTAGAGTCCAGAGGGTTTTGGACTAATCACTTGTGACATTAGAATACTTCAAAACCTTCAAAGGCAAACTTTACCCCACGAATCCTAGAACTCCTTTACTATATGGTTTACCAAAAATTCATAAAACAGGCATTCCGGTAAGACCAGTCGTTTCGTTTATCGATTCACCATGCTACAAATTGTCCTCTTGGTTGAACCAGGTTCTGAGGGAAGTTACGGGTTTCAACAACGTGTATGCTACCAAGAACTCTATTGACTTTGCAGATTACCTGAAACAAATCAGAATCCGATCCAATGCTAAGTTGATTTCTCTAGATGTCAAAAACCTTTTCCCCAGTGTTCCACCTACTGAGAGCATAGACCTGATGAGACGTATGTTAATTAAGAGTCCTCTGTCATCCATTGTCATAGAGAACCTTCTATCCCTTTTGACCTTGGCGCTAGATCAAAACTTTTTTAAGTTCAATGGAACTTTCTTCAGACAGAATGATGGTTTAGCAATGGGATCTTGTTTGTCACCTTTCCTGAGCGAGGTATTCATGCATCATTTGGAGGTGAAATTGATGGAGAGCAAATTTGCAAAGTTCTTACTAGCCTATAAACGATATGTCGATGACATCTGTATAGTTTGGTCCTGTAGCGAAGGAGTTTTTGGACTTCATAAACACCCTACATGGCAAAATATCCTTTACCATGGAAAAGGAGGTTGATGGTGAATTGGCTTTTTTAGATCTACTGCTAATTAGAAAACAAAATAATATCGACTTTAAAATTTACAGGAAGCCAACAGCCAGCATTCAACTCCCTTTTGTACAGATTGTTTAGACTATCACTTTCAAGAGACGCATTCTTGACAGAACTGGACACAATTAAGCAGTAGGCGATGAACAATGGCTTTCCAATGTCTTCTATAAATAAAATATATTACAAGTTTGTTAACAAATACAAATTATCTTACCATATTAAACTCCCTGTAGATAAACATCAACGAAATAATTTTAAATGTCTCACTTTTTTTGGAGAAATTTCAGTTCAGCTGGGAAAGTTTTTTAAAAAACATAGTTTATCCATTGCTTATAAAACAGCAAACACCTCTGAGCAAACATATAATCAACGTCAAGGAGAGAATGAACGTGTTGTCGAAATCGGGGGTGTATTCTTTAAAATGTGACGACTGGGATGCTGTATATGTAGGACAATCGGGAAGGAAGATATCCTCTCGGGTAAGGGAGCACATTAATCTTGTCAAAAAGTTTGAAAATACCGATATTACGGAAACCAACTCGGCCTTCGCTAACCATATTTTAAGTTCCAAACATTCTTTCTCCCGGGTTAGCGTTGATGTCCTTCACGAGTGCCCGAAGAGTAAAAAACTAGATTTGTTAGAAAAGCTGGAGATCACGAAAGCCAAAAAAAGCCCCGTTTTGAACTGTGTCAACGATGTCTTTAATTTTGAACCTGGCCTAATTTTCAACAACTTGAAACCAGACCCATAAGTTTTAACTCCTCTACGTGAAGAACCCCGTGGCGCGATGGTAAAGCATCCGTCAGACGCCCTGGAGGGCCTGAGTTCGAACCCAAGATGTGGAAATTGTTTTTATCTTTGTTCAATTTGGTGCTCTCTCTTAACCCAACTTTTAGTGTTGTTGTTTTTAATTTGTAAGGACGTCGTGTCTATGTTTATTGTTTTTATTTTAGCTTTAATTGGACTATGTTCACCACTTTAATAAGGTAAAGACCATGTTTTGTAGTTCTTTGATTGATTCTTTTATGCACTAGGTTAATTTATATTATAGGTCTGATGATGCCCGTCTAGGGTGAAACGCGTCACCAAATGTTAATATACCTACGTGAAATTGAGACCGTGACTTAGAGTTTTGTTTGTACCCACATAGAAGCTCTTTAATTATTATTGATGAAAACAGAAAGTTCAAAAAAAGTGGGTGAAAGAGTTTCTAAAAAATTTAAACATTAATTATCCCATATAAATTTCTTGAATGAACTAAAACTACACCCAGATGATTATAGTAATTTTCTAAGAATGGATGAGGATATACATTCAAATTATTATTTCATAGAGTCACGCCACTATTTTTGCTTAAAGAACTGAATAAAAGCAGAAATAAGTTCTTCGGTATATCCAAATCGCCAATATTTCGCCGTTCTGCACACACACACATGCGTTTTCTACAAGTGATCTCAGCTCAGCGGTAGGCGTTCTGAGCCGCCCAGCGGGTTGTTTGCGCAGCCACAAATACACACAGGGTATGTTCTTGCGACTATCGTGGGTTTTGGATACTGGCGATAACGTAGCTTGTGTGTGGGCCTCATAAAGTCATAAAGCTATGAATGCAACACTTGTACAGGACAATTTTATGTTTTACAGCGACAAACAAATATTCCCTGGCCAAACAGAACCAGATAAAGTTGAAGAAAGTGAAGCAGTAAATGGATGTGATCAAATGTATAATTTGAACTATACGGAGTGGAAATTAAAGAATGAAGAACTAGACATCAAGGACGAATCTGAAACAAACAATGTTTTGTTTTCTGATGAGGCGACGTTTAGAAGTAATGGAGCTGTAAATCGGCATAATATGCATTATTATGCCACTGAAAATCCATTCTGGCTACGGGAAGTTCAAAATCAAGGTCACTGGTCAATAAATGTATGGTGTGGTATCCTTCATAACCAAATTATTGGTCCCCATTTTTTTAATGAACCTTTATCGGGCCGCAGCTACTTACTTTTCTTACGTGAAGAATTGCCTCAGTTACTTGAGGATGTTAATTTAGGCGTACGGCAAAATATGTGGCTGCAACATGATGGTGCACCTCCACATTTCCATCGTGAAGTCCTGGATTTCTTGAACAGACAATACCCAGAAAAATGGATTGGGCGTGGAGGCTTTATTTCGTGGCCACCACGGTCATGTGATTTAACACCGTTAGACTTCTTCCTATGGGGTTACATAAAAGATCGGGTATATGTCAATAAACCAACCACCAGGGAAGATATGAAGAACAGAATTAGAGAAGTTTGTCGAACAGTGACACCTCCTATGTTGTCGGAAGTGAGACACAACCTACAAAAAAGATTAAATACGTGTATTCAACACGAAGGCCATATTTTTGAACATTTATTGAGACGTAATGTTGAATAAAAATTTAAAATTCTGGACTATAAGCATTTTATTTTGGCACATGAATAATTGTTTTTCATGGCTATCGCGATCCAACAATGCTCTGGTATAGAATATAACGTGTAGCAATTTGAAAAAATCGAAATTTCTCGATAACTATTAAAGATAGGCATAGGACATATTTAGCAAAAATGAAAGGCTGTTTAAATCTGAATAAAACGAAATTAAAATATACGGGGTGTTCCATTTAAAAAAATTGAGATTTCCTAGTTTGAAGATGTGCGAATTTGGACGCTTATAATAAACACCCTGTAGAACAAATGCAAATATTGCGCATACTAAATATTAATATAGTAACCAGTCCTTCCTCCTACCAAATATTGAAGTTTGCAATTATGAATTGACGGAGAAACTGTCCATTTATCAACACCATGATAATTCTAATTTTCATCGTTATTTCGAAATTTCTCAAAAACTATCAAATTTCAGCTCATGTCATAATATGACCAAAAACGTTTGGATTAATACATAGAACCCAAAAATACAAGCAAATATAGGGTGTTCCATTTAAAAAAATCTTACTTTTTGCTGTCCTACTTTTGTGGCACACCCTATATAATTTCCAATATTTTTAAAATGTGCGCATTTTTCTACCTTACCTTATGGCGGATACGATTTTGTCACAAAGATTATCAGTTAAGCGAAAACTTACTTTACTCTATCGTTGGGACACCCTGTACAGGACAATTTTATGTTTTACAGCGACAAACAAATATTCCCTGGCCAAACAGAACCAGATAAAGTTGAAGAAACTGAAGCAGTAAATGGATGCGATCAAATGTATAATTTGAACTATACGAAGTGGAAATTAAAGAATGAAGAACTAGACATCAAAGACGAATCTGAAACAAACAAAAACAGGTATACTTTACTTAAGCTTAGGTATACCCTATACTGGGTGCTAAAAAATAGTATATTATTTTCTTCCTAGGCATAAGATGTGACAAAACAAAATTTTAGATTGTTAAATGGGCATTGTTTTACATTTTTTGGTTACGACAGTATGGTTGAATCTTTTTTAGCTTCGAAGGTCCTGCTATTTTTTTTTTAAATCAAATATAGCTTTATTGTCATGAAAATCAGATCATTTTGTTGACAAAGCACCTACACTGGTAAATAAAGACACAAAATAAAAAAAAAATAGAGAGAAGCAAGAAATACAAATAAGATAAATGGTGTAAATGAATAATTATGAATGGTAATATAATACAAACCAACTTAATATATACAGGGTGGCGCATCGAAAACGAAACAGAGACATTTAATGGCAGCTCAGTTTTTTTTTGGAAAAACGGTCAGACCCGTCGATTTTGTTTTCGAGGGGGACACAAAATTGGCAAAAAATCACATTAACACGTGCAGCCCTCTGGGCGGGGGTGGCACCACCCCTAAAATCTTAAATGGAAATGGGGTCGAGTGATACCTTATTTTAAAGTTCTTACAATTCCCTATAATGATGTAAATTCATGTACTTTAGTTCAGTAGTTTTGGAGATTTATTGATTTAAAGCTTAAAGTAGACTTTAATAGGTACATCAGATTAGTTTGTACTACTTTCAGAAGAAATTTGAGTAAAAGCATTTACTTAATAAGTAAATGCTTTTCATCACTACGCCCATGGTTTGTTTATCATTTTGGTATTGAAAATAGCGATTTTGAGGCAAAAAAAGTTGTTTCTCGAAGAGAGATAAGAAGGGAATGTCTCGTACTTATTTTAAATAGGAATTTAGTACATAGTTTGCGATTGCTTCGACCAAACTTTGTTGTTAAAATACCCTGTAACGCTTTATACATAAATTAACCATGGTATATTCCACGGCAGAAAGGGTTGAAATTATCGAAATATTTTTCGGAAATAATCAGTGCGCTAATAGAACAGCATACGTATTTAATGAGCGACATGAGAACAGTAACGTGCATCGAAAATATGTTCTAGAACTTGTAGCTAAATTTCGGGAAACTGGATCAGTCGCCAATAAAAAAACGCAACATTGAAAATCTCATAAGGAGCGAAGCAATAGAAGTGGGGATTTTAGGGCAAGTTTATGTATATCCTACGTTAAGTACCCGCAAATTGGATACTGTGTGTGGTGTTAGTCGACGTAGTATCCAACGGATTCTAAAGGCCCATAGTTTTCATCCCTATAAAATTCAGCTTATACAAGAACTTAATGAAAACGATTTTGATCGGCGATTACAATTTTGTGAAGATATGAGTGAACGAAATATAAACGATGAACATTTGCTTTTCCGACAAATGTTCCTTTTTCTTAAATGGTGTAGTAAATCGTCATAACTGCCGATATTGGTCCGATTCTAATCCCAGAATTTATCGTGAGGTACAAACACAGCAGCATACTTGGGAATGGTTCCGGACTTCAATGGCGAAGCCGAACTTCTCCCAAGATTTTTAAGTGTAGGTGAAAAATTAGTGACTAAATTTTATAATGCGGCTGATCCAACGGATTTTCAAAATGAATATTTGATGTCTAGCCTTTTAGCGAAAATAAAAGGCGAAGCAGCCGTTAATATTTCATCTTTGATAAATAACTGGCAAGATTTAAAAAATGCCCTTCTCAATGCTTATGCAGATAAACGTGACGTATATACGTTAAATATCGAGATGAGTGAATTGAAAGAAACGAACGAAACACCGTTTGATTTTTATAATAAAGTTCAACAATTATTAAATTTACAAATATCATATATTACTACACATTTTATAGCAGGTGAAATCCCCATTTTGTCTCAATTCTCTCGCAATTTAGCTTTAAGAGTATTATTAAGAGGTCTACAGGACCCAATAGGAGCATTATTGCGCACAAAAAAATCCTCCAGATTTAAATTCCGCGCTAAATATGCTAACAAATGATTTTTAAATAGAGGCTGCGCAGCAGCAAAGGCCACGATATTTACAAAAACCTATGTTAAAACCCAACTTTCAAAATAGACAACAAATTGTTCAACCCTTACAACTAACAAATTATGCTCATAACTCGCTATTTAGTGGAAGACAAAATCAACCTAATTTTAGTGGTAATGACGGACACAAAACAAATGTTTTTAGGCCTAACCAAAATAAGATTCTTCCTATACCAACGCCAATGAGCACTTCTACACGAAACACTTACAGACCTCAACATTCGAACCAAAATCAAAATTTTAATAATTATCGTCCAATCAACCCCAATTTTAGAATTAATCAATCTAACATTGTAGTAGAAGAATTACATAATATTGACGAACAAACCTATATTGATAACAATACTGCTAGTTCATCTGAATATCACGACCAGTATCAATATGATTTTGATCGCCAAGAAACTGAACCACATATTGAACACCCTGTAGAAAATGACTATAATGAGTTTTTTCGCGAGAAGGCCTCAGAACATCCGGGCTACCAAAATTTGAACTAATGAATCTTACAAATAACGACAGTAAACTTCCCTATATCATTTTTCCAGAATTAAAATTAAAAATCCTTATTGATACGGGAAGTACAAGATCGTTTATAAAACCTGACATTGCAAACAAATATTTTAAGAATTCTATAAGAAAAGATCCTTTTAAAATTTCCACTGTGCACGGTACCTCGACCGAAAAATTCAGCACTCTGATACCTTGTTCCAAAATTTTTAAAATTGATCAAAAACCCCTAAAATTTTATTTATTTGATTTCCATAATTACTTTGACTGTTTACTAGGAATTGATAATCTCACATTACTAGGCGCCAATGTAAACCTGAATAAAAATATTTTAAGCACACCTGAAACAGACATAAAATTACTTTATCACAATATCATGTTGCACAATACAAATTATATAGAATTACAACCGCGATGCGAACAAGTAATAAAGATTAACATTAAAAACTTAAAAAACGGAAATGGCATTTTACCACACATGAAATTTGATAGTTTTGAAATACCGGAAAGCCTGGTAAAAATTGAAAATAGTCAAGCAATCTGTGCTATAGTTAATTTAGCCGATTCGGAAAAATTAATCGATTTGTCTAACTCGTTTGAAGTAATTGATTTTAATGAATACGAGGTGCACCATAAAAATGGTCAAAATTTTAACAACTTAAATTTTCAAAAATTTAAATTTGACATTTCTAAAGTTAGACACGAACACTTAAATTCAGAAGAACGTGATGCAATATTAGGGCTTTTAAAAGAATATTCGGATATCTTTCATATTGACGGGAACCAACGGACGTTTACTAGTAAAATTAAACACACCATTAACACAACTGACGAAATACCTGTACATACAAGATCCTATAGGTACCCTGAAATTTACAGAAAAGAAGTTCAGCACCAAATTCAAGATATGCTGGATCAAAAAATCATTAGACCGTCTTTTTCACCCTGGTCATCCCCTATTTGGGTGGTACCAAAAAAGGCTGATGCCTCAGGCAAGAAAAAATTTAGAATTGTTTGCGATTAGTAGATGGCGCTGTACGTTGGCTAACACGTTTTTGATCGGCTCCTCGAAAATTCAAAAAATCTCAGTTTCCTTACTAAATGAAAGAGTGCAATAAACGTATTTAAGTGTTTTTGTATAAAAGTGATAAAGTTACATAGTTGTATTTGTAAGAGATGGCCCCAACTCTTCGAGAATTAAATGGTCGTATCGACAAACTTAGTGGCATGTTTGAGCGCCTCATGCATGAATTTGAAAACCAAAACAAAACCCTCAATCGTCCTAGGTTATCTTTAGCAAGTGACCAGTCTCAAACCAGCCTATCTGAAGAGCTTTCTACTTTTAAAGACATGGTGACAATTGAAATTCAGGCCATCAAAAATGATTTGGGAATTCTTCAAAAACACTCCGAAGAACAAATCTCCGAACACAACTACTTGCAGATGCGCAATAACAACATTGCATGTGTCGTCCATGGCATTCAGGAAATCAAAAATGAAGACGTCTACAAGGAGGTTATTAACTTTATATCAACAAAATTAAATGTAAGCATTCAAAAATCCGATTTATCTCAGTGCTATCGATTAGGTTCTAAAAATAAAAATACTGAAAAAACACGTCCGATTGTAATAGTTTTTGTGCATCGTTGGAAACGTGACGAAATATTCTTTTCAAAAAAGAAACTTAAAAATAGTAAGTTTTTAGTCACTGAGTTGTTAACAAACGTAAATCGCAAACTGTTTACAAGTGTTCGTGAAGTTATGGGTAACTCGGCATGGACCCAAGGCGGGTCGGTGTATATTTTTCATAATAATAAAAAAGTGCTCGTAAGTTCTGAAAAAATGTGGGCTGATATTCGAAGTGAATTCTAAATTATAATGTGCAATTACTGTGTTTACACACACTAATGAATATGGTCTCCACCATTCTGTAAGTTCAAATTTTTTATTGCTATATACTTTCTTGAGATCTATAAATAATCAACGTACACCTAACTATTATTGTCACTAGTGTTACTGTTTACTGCGTAATTTTAAATATTATATTAAATTTTTATGAGGGGTTGTAGAAAACCTATAATTTGTTATAAGTCCTACATTATTATTGTTATATTTTTTTTTTTATTTTGAGTTAAATTATTTATCTTTTTCTAAATTTTTTTCACAATTTCTGTTTGTTTTCATTTGGTTTTATTAACAATTAATTTTGATTATTATGCCGTCAACAAAGTTTAAAGTATGTCATTTAAATATTTCTTCATTAACAGCACACTTTAATGAATTTAGAGAACATATTCTCGAAGAAGGCTATGATGTTGTTGCAGTGGGGGAGACAAATTTAAAGCCACATATATTAAGTAGGCATATAGAAATTAAAAATTATAATTTTTATAGGTGGGACAGGTTGGAGCGTGATCGAGGCGGGGTGGGCTTATATGTAAAATCATCATTACCTCATGAACTGAGTCACTAATATCACGAAGTAATTGAATGTCTTTGGGTAGAAATTAAATTTAAAACTGAAACCGTGACTGTAGGATGCATATACAGACCACCAGATTTTCAATTAAAAAAATTTATTCCGGAACTCGAAAGGATCTGTACCGACCTTCACCCTCGGACTGATCACTTGGTCTGTCTTGGCGATATTAATCTGAATTTGTTTGATTTAAATGAGTATGGAGTTGGTCCGTATATGGAAGTTTTGGATTTGTTAGGATTGGAGCAAATTATTGATGAGGCTACCAGAATAACGCCAACTTCTGCAAGGTTAATTGATCACCTAATAATATCTAACGAGTTACGTGTTTTGCAATCTGGAACTCTTCATCTTGGTGTCTCGGATCATGAGTTAATTTTTGCGGTGATCGACCTCCATAAGGAGAATAGTCAAGTGGAACCGGTTACGTACAGGGATTTAAAAAACATCGACATTCAGGCACTATATGACTGCTTGCGATCCATACCTTGGAGAAATATTTTCGATCTTAACAATATCGATGAAAAAATTGCATTTTTCAACCAAAATATAAACGCCTTAATGGGCTTGCATGCACCTTTAAAAACATCCATATTTAAAAAAAAACATTTGCCCTGGATCACTGAAAATATAAAACTTTTAATAAAACTTAGAAACAAAGCTAAATTTAAATTCAAAAAAAATAAGACACCAGAAAGTCATGCAGCCTATAAAGACTTAAGAAATTTTGCAAATAACGCAATTCGCCGTGAAAAGAAAGTTTATTTAGAGCAACAACTAAATAATAATAATAGCAAAGTATTTTGGAAATCGCTAAAACGTCTTAATATTATTAATAGTAAACAAAATAAAAATATACCAGCTCATCTTTCAAACCCTGATGATATTAACAATTTCTTCATCAACACCATTCCCCCAACCACTATTTTGCCAGATATTAATAAGTATTATAGGAGTGCTGCTTCTAAAATTCCTAAACAATTTGAATTTTCAACCGTTTCTGAAAACGAAATTTCAAAATATTTGTCACAAATTAAAACCCGAGCGGTTGGATCCGACGGGATTCATGTAAATTTTGTAATTTTTTGCTGTCCTTTTATTCTTAAATATATTTGCCACTTAATTAATTTTTGCATAACTCACTCAGTGTTCCCTCTCGACTGGAAAATTGCTCATATATTGCCCTTGCCTAAAACTGATAACCCAAAAAGATATAGCGACCTTAGACCAATTTCTATTCTTCCTATTTTGTCAAAAGTTATTGAGCGCATTTTAAAAAATCAAATTGTTGATTATGTAGAAACAGAAAAATTAATTGACAGCACTCAGTCGGGCTTTAGGAGGGGACACGGTTGTGCAACGGCTCTTTTGAATGTCACTGACGACATTTTTCGGGCTATTGATGAGGGCAGGTGTACGATATTGGTTCTGCTTGACTATTCGAAAGCCTTTGACACTATAAATCATCAAACCTTGTTAGTCATCTTAAGGTATCTTGGCTTTCACTTAAATTCGGTTAAATTAATACAAACTTATTTAAAAGATCGCAAGCAGAGGGTTGTTCTGGACGGTGTAAAATCTGGGTATCTAGACATAAACAGTGGTGTTCCGCAAGGGTCTATATTAGGGCCATTATTATTTATTCTTTACACGTCTAAGTTTCCAGAGTTTTTACAAAATTGCAATATCCAGAAATATGCGGATGATACCCAGATTTACCACTCATTTCCGCCTTCCTTAATTAGACAGGGGTGCAAAACTGTGAATGATGACCTAAAAGTTATTGAAAGAGTTTCGAGAGACCATGCTCTTTGCTTGAATCCTGAAAAGTCAGTTGTAATGCTTTTTGGCAGACCTATAGATATCAAACGCCTGACTCCTATAGTTTCCATTACTGTTGGAGATAAAGTGTTGCCTGTAAAGACAGACGCAAAAAATTTAGGTTTAATTTTAGATAATCAACTCCGATTTAATAAACATATTGCTTTATGCATCCAAAAATGCATCGGCAGATTAAGAGTTCTATATAATTCGAGGCACATTCTCAACCAAAAAATAAAAAAAGTTTTGTGTGACTCCCTTGTTCTATCTATATTTAATCATTGTGATGTAGTGTATGGTCCGTGTTTAACAGCAAAGTCCGCTGAGCGGATACAAATGATTCAGAAATATTGCTTGAGATTTATATATGGTATTCCCCGTAGACGCCCAATAAGTCACAAACTTGTAGAAGCTGGATGGCTCGATATGAAGACAAGGCGCTATATTCATAGAGGCTCTCTGTATCACAAAATTGTTAAACTCAAATATCCTCAGTACTTATATAAGAGGATTACGTTTAGAACCGATGTAAATACCTTAAACTTGAGGTTTAATGGAATAGTTATCCCTCGTCATCAAACCGGAATATTTGAGCGATCTTTTGCGTATGACCTTGCTAAACTTTTTAATGGCTTACCCCCTCCGCTTCGGTCCTGCTCTGTTCAATCTTTTTCCAAGCGTTTAAAACAGCACCTTACTGGCTAACCTGCTGCTATTATGTACGGCTATAATACATGTCTCTATATATGTATTGTATATATTATATAAATTAAATTTATTTTATTTTTTTTTTATTTTTTGATGTTCACCTATTTAGAGAAGAAGAAATGTACTATTAGTTGAAATATTTTATTGTAAAGCGTATCTATCTACCTAATAAGGATAAGTGTATAAATCAGCTAGGCAGTCTCTGTTCAGCTGCACTCTTGCCTTTTCAATGTATACCCTATGTATAATTGAATAAAGTTTATTATTATTATTATTATTATTATTATTTCAGAAAAATTAATTTAAAATCCTTAGGGGATCGATATCCATTACCGAATATCACGGATTTACTAGATAAATTAGGTCGTTGCCAATATTTTACTACCCTCGACTTAGCCTCGGGATTCCATCAAATCGAAATGGCAGAAAGTGACATTCAAAAAACCGCGTTTAATACTGAAAACGGGCATTACGAGTTTCTGCGCATGCCCTTTGGGCTAAAAAACGCACCTGCGACCTTTCAGAGGGTCATGGACAACATATTAAGGGGGTTACAAAACGAAATTTGCGCTGTATATCTTGACGATATCATAATTTTTAGCACTAGTCTACAAGAACATGTCCACCGACTAAGACAAGTTTTCGAACGACTTAGAGAAGCACATTTTAAAATCCAACTTGACAAGTCGGAATTTCTAAGAAAAGAGGTTGCCTACTTGGGGCACATAGTAACACCCGACGGCGTAAGGCCCAACCCACAAAAAATTGATGCTATTCAAAATTATCCCATACCGTCTACACCAAAAGCCATAAAAGGATTTTTAGGTCTACTCGGATATTACCGAAAATTTATTCCCGATTTCGCGAAATTAACAAAGCCACTAACAAAATGCCTAAAAAAGGATGCGAAAATTAATACCAAAGACCCCGAGTACATTAAATGTTTCGAATTATGTAAAAATCTGCTGACAAATGAACCCGTGCTACAGTATCCTAACTTCGAGAACCCTTTTATACTAACTTGCGATAGTAGCAACTTTGCACTAGGTGCCGTGCTCTCACAAGGAAAAATCGGTTCTGATTTACCCGTCGCGTATGCTAGCCGAACATTAAATGAGTCTGAAATAAATTACTCAACCATTGAAAAAGAACTACTGGCGATAGTTTGGTCAGTCAAATATTTTAGGCCGTACCTTTTCGGCCGGAAATTTCAAATTGTCACAGATCATAAACCGCTCGAATGGTTGTTTTCTCTAAAAGAACCCAACTCCAAATTAGTTAGGTGGGGTTTAAAATTGGAAGAATATGACTACGAAATCGTGTACAAAAAAGGCGTATTAAATAAAAATGCCGACGCACTATCGCGAATCGAATTAAATGGCAATGAAACGACTTCACAACCCAACTCTATCTTCACTTTAAATAAATATGTCGAAAATTTTAATCAAAGTTTAGAGCAAAATCAAAACGAAACCCCGAGCGAAAACCAATCTATAATAGTTGAAACCGGAGATCTCGATAACGCGGAAAACGCCGAAGAAGACGAAACAGTACATTCTAACGTCGAAAATCCGATTGTAGGTATTCCCAACGTAGAATGCCCTGTTAACTACGGAAAAACTCAAATAATCATTTCCGAAGTAAATTTTGCGCCCGCAGAACCAACTAGAGTCACCCTATATAAAATCAAACAACGAACTTTTGTGCAGTTTTCAAAGAATAATTACGAAAAAGAAATTCTCAATTTTATAAAAGAAACTATCGTGCCCAAAATTAAATATTATTTATATTTTGAAGACCCTATTTACAAAAAATTTAGCTCTGTACTTCAAAAATATTTTAAAAACTCACAAATTCAAATGATAAAATGTACAAAAAAATTAATTGACGTAATTACTGCCGACGAAATTACCGAAACAATCCAAAATCATCATGAAGGAAAAACTAACCACAGGGGCATAGAAGAAACAGAAAAACGTATTAAGTCTTTATATTATTGGCCGAACCAACAAAAATCAATTCAAACATATATTAATAATTGTGAAATTTGTCAAGCCACAAAATATGATAGACGCCCACTTAGACTAGAATTTAACATTACACCGACAGCTATAAAACCATTTCAAATCTTACACATAGATAGTATAAGTTTAGAAAACTGTAAATTCTTAACAATAACCGATTCTTTTTCAAAGTATGCGCAAGCGTACAAACTCAACTCATGTCAAAGTATAGAAATTGCAAATAACCTTATAAAATACTTCACCCATCATTGTATACCTGACCAAATAATTTCTGACAACGGCGGAGAATTCAAAAACTCTGTCATCATTTTATTAGCTCCCAACACTCAGAGTCAAACGGACTTGTCGAACGCTTTCACTCAACCCTTATCGAGCATATCAGATTACTTAATAATCAAGATAACTATAAAAAAGAACCTATTGAAATTAAAGTCAATTACGCCCTTCTGGCTTACAATAACACTATTCACTCAGTAACCAACCTAAAACCCTATGAAATTATCACAGGCCATTTAGGCACAGAATCCCCATTTAATGTAGAAATCGATAATCACCTTGTAAATAACTATGTTTTTAACCACCGCACCGTGACAAAATGAAAATTTTATATCAAAAACTTAACGAGGATATTCAAAAGAAAAAGGAAATCGTTATAAATAGGGCAAATGAAAATAGAGAAAAATTACCGGAAATCCCTGATACGGTCCATATTAAAAACAAACAAAAACAAGGCAAAACATTAAATAAATACAAAAAACAGACAATCAGAACTATAGACAAGAACTTAAAAACCGCGAAAATAAAAACTACGCATCCAAATACCACAGAAAAAATTCATATTTCCAATGTCAAAAGACCCAAAAAGAACACTTATAAATTTAAAAATATTTCAGGTTCCTCCTCCTCACTGCCGGACAAGGAACAGAAATAAAGGACATTACCAGAAATCTGGGTGTTTTACCAATAGATTTGGGTCCTGCCAAACTACAACGCTCTGAACATACTCTTGTTCATTACTTTAATTTAGAACCATTATTTAAGGAATTCAGTAATTTAAATGAACAGTTTCGCAATCTTAAATCTTACTTTATTAATAATTGTATTTATAATCAAGAAATCGAAAATTATCTTAAAATGACGGCATTTACTCAAAAATGTGTTCTAGAAAAAATAGAAAACATTCGCTTTCATAAAAGTAGTCGTACAGAACGAGGATTAATAAATGGGCTAGGTTATGTAATTAAAGGTATTACTGGTAATCTGGATGCTAGCGATGGCAAAAGAATTAATAATATTATAGATCACCTGCAAAGCAATGAGAAAAGTATTGAAAATCAATTAAAAATGCAATATTCCATAAATAACCAAATTATTAAAAATTTCAATGATACCATTAAAGATATTATGCACAATGAATATATTTTAAAGTCAAGAATAATGCAATTAAGTGCATTTGGTAAAGATGGCGCTACACATCAAGATATTCTTTTTGCAAAAGACTTATTTAATCAATTAATTATTTTATATAACTCCATTTTAAATACCTTACAAGATATTGAAAATTCAATAACTTTTTGCAAATTGAATGCCATGCACCCCAGTATAATTAAGCCAAAAGATTTGTTCTATGAACTACAAAATATTTCAACACATTATAAAAATCAATTTCCATTCGTAATAAAATATGAAAATATCTTAGATTTTGAAAATATCATAAAAATAAACTGTAAAATTGATAATAACAAAATTATTTACTTTTTGTCATTACCAATTGATTATGAAACAAATTTTAACCTGTACTATTTTCTTTCTATTCCTTCTAAATATGAATCAGAATTTGTCACAATCATTCCTATTAATAAATATATTTTAAAATCAAAAATTGACAACTCAGTAATATCTCTAAGTGACAAATGTACACAAGGTAGACCATATCACTGCGCAAGTCACTTGCAGACAAATACAAATACATCTTGCGAAAAAAATATCCTGCTTCATCAAGATACCAACACATGCCGCTGTTAGTGTCGAATGCGGTATACGCAAAGGCACAACAGCAACTTGTCTTGTGTTGTAACTATTTTCCCTGGGTTGACGTCCTAGTTTTTTATACATCAGGCTTCTAATATAATAATAATAATAATATATATGCTACTTAAAGTTAATATTCTATGTTGTGTAAATAATAATTTACAGGAATCTCTAGCACCTGCTCCGCACATATATCTCACTGCTCGTTTTTGTAAGATAAAAACTGAGCGTATCAAGCATTGACTGGAGTTACCCCAGAAGCAGACTCCATATCTTAAATGGGATTCTATAAGGGCTGAGTATACAGATCGAGCGATGTTCATGCCTGTTCCCTCGAAACAACCCTTAAAGCAAAGCACCCCGATGCCAATTTATTCCATATATTTGCAATGTGGGCCCTAAACGTCAATTTACTGTCTATTCTTATCCCGAGAAACTTAGCATCTGTACTGTTGGAAATGTAACCATTGCCAAGGAAGACATTATCCACCGCGCCATTAAAGCTCAATATGTTAGTCTTAGGCACATTGAGAGTAAGGTAATTCGAATCACTTCAATCGAATTAATTATTAAATGGAAGGCTCTTGTAGGTATGTTGTTTTTTTTGGTATATTGCCTAATCATTCAACCTTGCGCTCTCAGTACCATGCCAGTAAACAACAATTTTAAAAATATAATTTTCTTGAATTTTCACACTGTTCAAGC
This sequence comes from Polydrusus tereticollis, assembly GCA_963920685.1. NCBI lineage: Eukaryota > Metazoa > Arthropoda > Insecta > Coleoptera > Curculionidae > Polydrusus > Polydrusus tereticollis. Next base: position 22,031,256 of record OY987336.1, read on the forward strand.
TCCAATATTTTACTAAGTTGACAAGTGCCTAACTCCCTGTGTAGGGTCTCCATATGTTTAAGTATATGGTAATAATATAAAATCTTGAAGACTTTATTTTGCAAAACTTGTGCAAGATAATTTTATGTTTTACCTTGGATTTTACAGAGACAAACAAATATTGCCTGACCAAACAGAGCCAGATAAAGTTGAAGCAAGTGAAGCAGTAAATGGATGCGATCAAATGTATAATTTGAACTATACGGAGTGGAAATTGAAGAACGAAGAACTAGACATTAAGGACGAATTTGAAACAAATGAAAACAGGTAAGTCAACTGTATTAAAGTATTATTTTCTTCTTAGGTAATTGTATGAATTGATAAATCAAAATTTTAGATTGTTAAATGGGCATGGTTTTACATTTTTTGCTTATAACAGTGTTGTTAAATCTTGTTTACCTTCGAGGTTCTGCTATCATCTTTTAATGTTTATATGGAATATATATATTATATATTTATATAATTTATATGTTTGTATGTATGTTTTTTTTTATATTACCTAATTATTCAAACTTGCACTCTAAGTACCATAATATAATTTTCTTGAATTTTCCTTTCTAGATTACCTATTCATAAATGGCTGAAATAATGATCATTAATATAGTGTTTATTCCACTGTGTAACATTTCGAATTTGGTACTTAGGGTTGGGTAATATACGTTTAATATTGAAAATGTTTATATTATCGCATGGGCACGTTGGTATGGGTACGGAATTCAACGAAATTCTTGTGTTGCATTTGTCCCATACGTCACACAGTCTAACGGCACCGAATTAAAATGATCCACAAGCGGGACTACGCGAATAGCCGCCGCCGAGCCGGTGGCCCGATGATGACGGGGAAGGGAGAAGGGACGAAGGACGACGGGATCAGACCAAGTCGAGAGTTAGAGGCGCGTTAGAGTTTATAAACTTTATTTTACTATTTTTTATATTATGAATCAATAAGTACGGCGATCTTACCCTTAGTGAACCCACGGACATTGTTAGTGCCTTTGCTACTCATTTTCAGTCTTGCTACTCGGATCACTCCAAGCCGATCAGTTCTGGTGCTTTGCCTACTGAATTCTCATCCATTTTATCTTCTCACATTTTTACTATCGAAGAAATTAGGGATAAGATAATGTCTCTTGACGTTTCTAAGGGGGCTGGTCCAGACGGTATACCCCCTTTACTCCTGTTAAATTGCTGCAGCTCACTCCTGGACCCCTTAAGAACTCTCTTTCAGAGATCTATCAACACCGGCTGCTTTCCTTCTTCATGGAAACATTCTAATTTGATTCCCGTTTTCAAGTCGGGTGACAGGACGAAAATAGTTAACTATCGTGGAATCTCTCTGCTCTCTGCTATCCCTAAGCTTCTTGAGTCCATGATTACCGTTGAGATCTTCAACACCTACAAGAATTATATTATACCAGAGCAACACGGTTTTTTTTAGGCCGATCTACTGCAACTAATCTAGCATTATATCAGGACTTTCTGTTAACGTCGGTTGAGTCTGGGAATCAAGTTGACTGCATTTATACCGATCTTTCTAAGGCATTCGACAGTGTCTGCCATGCCTTGTTGCTGAAAAAGCTTGGTGATATCGGCATCTCGGGACATTACCTTGGGTGGATTGAATCGTATCTGTCTCTACGTTATCAACGCGTTGTTGCTTGTGGTTCTGTTTCGCGCGAAATTTTCGTCACCTCAGGCGTCCCCCAGGGGTCCCATCTTGGACCCATACTGTTTCTGCTGTTTGTAAACGATGTCATTTCTTGTTTCAGGTCGTCTCGCTGCCTTCTGTATGCGGACGATTTGAAGTTTTATAATACTGTCTCTGCGAATTCTAATTGTCTGCAGTCTGACCTTGACAACTTCGTTGCGTGGTGCGAGGCGAATTATTTAAGTATTAATGTTTCTAAGTGTCGGGCTATTAGTTTCTGCAAGCGTCGAAACCCTCACAGAACGGTGTATAAGATTAAAGACTCGATCATCGAGAGTGTGTCATCGTTAAATGACCTCGGTGTAATATTTGACAGTGATTTGACTTTCAACCAGCATATAGATAGTATCGTTCTGAGGGGGTTTAGGCTGCTTGGGTTTATCAAGAGGAACACAAAACACATCGGCGATACTAAGGCGCTTACTAGCGTTTATAATTGTTTAGTACGCAGTGTTTTGGAGTATTGTTCTGTCGTATGGTCTCCAGGTTAGGCGTGTCACATAGGTAGACTGGAAAAAGTTCAAAACAAATTTGTTAAATACCTTTTGTACAAGCATAATTTTCCTTACCAGAATGTACCCTACGCGACAAGACTCTTACTCTGTGGCTTTCAGAGCTTGCTGACCCGGCGAAGGAACGCACAGGTGTTGTTTTTATATAAACTGGTGAATGGGAGTATAGACTGTAGCGATCTGTTGAGCTTAGTATTATTTTCAATTCCTAGTAGAAACACAAGACAAATACAATTATTTCATGAAAGGTTTCACAGGACTAACTACGGCTCAAATACCTTTGCTCACCGGTTGATGCACACATACAATAAATTTTACTCCGACTGCGATATATTTCTTATTGGCTTAACCGCATTAAAGACCATCTTAAGGCTTAAGGTTTAAACTGTTTGTATTGTATGATTTTAGTGTCGGGTATGTCTAGAGATTGTTAATTTTGTACCGTTTGTACCATTTAAAAATAAGGTCTTTCTGTAGTGTACTGGCTTTAAATAACGCGACTTCAGGGACCATATTAAATTGAGTAAACAACGTATTTACTGTACAAGACAGTGTAAAGATGAATATGAGAGTGATAACAGACCAAATCCATTGGCGGATGAGGTGGACAGGCTGCGAGAGGAAAACCATCTTCTCCAAATTCAGATTGTCGAAAAGAATGACCAAATTGAGACGGCCCAGACGGACAAGGAGGAGGCTGTTGGCGCGATTAATCAACAGCTGGATACACTCAGGACGGACTTTGCATCTTTGCAAAGGACGTATAATGCATGCAGATGCAAAACGCAAGATTTTGAAGATGAAGTCTCTGAGTCTGAAAAGCATATAACATCTCAATTGAACACTAAGACAGATGAACTATTGTCCTTGCGAGCAGCCATTTCTGCCAGTAAAGAAGAGAAGATCAATTTAGAAAAAACTATCCAGGATCAACGGGAAGCATTAATAAAACATCAAAATGATCTCAATGATCTTAATGAAATGAGTAAAAATATGATCATCTCCATGAAAGTCCTGGAAGCCGACAATCAATCCTATCGTAATGAGATAGCCACATTACAATCACAGTTAATGGAAATGAGAAACAAAATGCAAGAAAATAACCGGATGAGCGTATCACTTGGTGAGCCATTGCAGGGTGTACATAAAGGTGTGCAGGGTGCTGGAAATAAGGATATGGAACTGTCCTGTGAGGGTGTGAACAATGATGGATGGAGTACTACAAGGGTTGCCAGAAAACGTAAAATATTAGTGTATGGAGACAGTTCTGCCTCAAAGATGGCTTTGCTATTAGGACAACATATAAATATGGACATTTTCGATATTGAAGGCTGGGTCAAAACAGGTACTGACCTAGCAGAGTTGTCTAAGGGTGTGTTTGAGCGTAGTGGAGAACTGGGAAATAATGACTTTGCAGTTATATGTGTGGATCTCAACCTATGTACCAGTGTCAAGATTGCACAACTGAGGGCACTGCTTGCAGTGGCTAGATATACTAATGTAGTCTTTTGTTTAAAGTGTGATATTTCTAGGTTGTCAAATGTTTATTTTAGGGTTCTTAGATATGCACGTTGGTGTACTTCTCAGAATAATGTTTCTATGACCATGCTCTGTAACTTAAAACAATGGAATTTGTATTCTTATACTAAGAAAAAACTATGTGAACGTATTGCGCATTACATACACAATATTAAGGCCAGTGGCGATATTCTACTAAGGTCCTTACAATGTTATTATAAATCAGATGATGTTTTGAGTGAATGTGTTCATAAAGAGAGTTCAGGTGTCAATGTCAATATTAGCTCTGACATAGTTGGGCCCGGAACTACAAATTTTTGCCTGGACAGTCTTCAATGCGACAGTACCTAACCGGCATAACTATATACTATCAAAACTGTCGTGGGGTAAAAACAAAACTGGAACAACTTAAATGTGGTATATTAAATAGGGATGATGATATAATAGCCCTCACAGAGACGTGGCTCAACGATTCGATTTATTCTAGTGAGTTTTGCCCCAATGATAGATACATTTTCCGCAAGGATAGGAATAGGTTGATAACGGGAAAATCTCAGGGTGGGGGAGTTCTGCTTGCTATAAACAATGGGTTGGTGTGTAAAGAGATTGATCTTTTTGATAGAGTCTTGGAGGCACTCTGTGTTTGTGTGCGTGTAAATAACGTAACCAACCTGTATGTTATTGTGGTGTATTTTCCTCCGAATTGCAAAATTGATTTTTATAATAAATTTTATGATGCTGTTGAGTCGCATATGAGCCAGAGTAATAATAGTATGTATATAATTTTAGGCGATTTTAATATTCCAAGCTACATAGATGCAGAGTCCATGAATGAGGGATTGTTGAATCTTAGGAGCTTCCTAGCGTATAATAACATGCAGCAGGTAAATAATATTAAGAATAAGAATGGTGTCATACTGGATTTTGTCTTGAGCTCAACAGAAAATGTGACTGTTGATGTTGATGATGACCCATTGCTGCCTTTGGATCCGCATCATCCGGGTTTGCTAGTGACTGTGGCACATGACTGCTTGACTGAGGAATGTAAGCAGTTAAGCACGGTCAAATTAAACTTTAGAAAGGCTAACTATTTAAAAATGGTCTGCAACTTAAGGGATATAGATTGGGAAGCAATAATGGCAAATGCTAAGGATGTTGATTTGGCTGTTGATCTATTTTATAATACCCTCTTTGATGTGTTTGGTAAATGTGTCCCTAAAACCAAACAGATTGGACGTAAATACCCAGTATGGTTTAACTCCCGCATTATAAGGCAAATTAAACTTAAACAAAAATATTTAGCGAGATATAGGAAAACCAAAATGTCATTTTGGAGGTACAAATTCAATTCTGTTCGGCAAGATATTAAATTAAAGATTAGATTGGCCCACACTGAATACCTTAGAGATGTTGAGCAATCACTGAAAAACAACCCAAAGTATTTTTGGAGCTACCTTAAGGCTCAAAAAGAGCATCATGATATTGGTAATGTGATGACTCACGAAGGGAAGACATTTAGGGGCGCTAATAGTGTAGTTGATGGATTTGCCTCTTTCTTTCATTCTGTGTATGAACATGATGGAGGCTCCAACAACTGCACTGCTCAGGAGCGCAGATCATACTTCTGTAATGCATATATTACCAAGGATGAAGTAAAAGATGCCATTAATGGGATTCAGGGTAATAGGGCCATTGGACATGAGGGTGTGCCCGGTTATGTTGTTAAGGGCTGTCGCGATTACCTATCAGAACCTTTACAAATTATCTTTAGTCAGTAATTACAGACATCCACTTATCCCAACAAGTGGAAAATATCCAAAGTAATACCCGTATATAAAAATGGTCCTAGAGATGAGGTAAAGAATTATCGCCCAATTAGCATTCTGCCTGCATTCTCGAAGGTCTTTGAGACTTTACTTTTTAATCGTATTTATGAAACTGTTGCCTCTAAAATTACCATTATGCAACATGGTTTCTTACCAAAAAGATCGGTTTTTACCAACTTAGCATGTTTTTCTCAGTATGTCCATGAATCTCTCAAGCGAAAAAGTCAAGTAGATGTGATCTATACTGATATGGAGAAGGCCTTTGATAGGGTAAGACACTGTACTATCCTGAAAGCGCTATCTGATATGAATGTCACTCCTAACCTTGTATATCTTATAGAATCCTATCTGACAAACCGAATCCAATATGTGGAAATTATGGGTCATAGATCTGTTACCTATAAAAGTCCTTCAGGGGTGCCACAGGGATCAAATCTGGGACCATTACTTTTTATAGTAGCTATTAATGGGATTGTTGATGTTGTGCAGCACTCAAGGGCTTTACTTTTCGCAGATGATTTTAAGTTGTTTTTAAATATTGACTCCATGAATGACTGTGATGAGTTACAGTCTGACTTCTGTGATGTAGCCAACTGGTGTGGGATAAATGGTTTTAAATTGAATGTAAGTAAGTGTTCTTGTATGTCCTTTACTCTTAACCACAATGTTTTAGATTACACTTATAAGGTTTATGACAAAGACTTAAATAGGGTGAATAACCAGAAAGATTTGGGAGTAGTGTTCGACTCGAATATGTCTTTTACGACCGATATGGCTAGGAGGATTCAAGATGCATTGAGGGTAATGGGGTTCGTGGTCAGAAATTCTAAACACTTCAGTGTTGAGGTTAGTTTTAAACTATTTGATGCATTAGTGCTGCCGAAGATCGAATATGGTAGTGCAATCTGGTCCCCCCAGTACAGTGTATGGGTGGACTGTGTTGAGGGGGTTCAGCGCAGGTTTATGAAACATATGTTCTTTAAAAAATATGGATACTACCCTCAACGTGGGTGTGATAATGCATATTTGTTGGGTATTTTTAATCGCATGTCCTTGAAAGATCGCAGAATACAAATCTGTTTGTGTACTTTATTTAAAATACTTAAAAGTTGTACTGATGCGCCTGAGATTTTGGGACAACTGCCCTTTGCAGTGCAACAGGTAAATGTCAGATCCAGGAGGGTCTTTTATCTGGACTTCCCGAGGACAAATTTGTACAAGGGCAGCCCTATATATCGGATGTGTCAGCTCTTCAACAGGTATGCATCTGATATAGACATTGACACTACAAGTCTTCAAACTTTTAGGAAAATAGTAATAAGCAAGCTCATGCATGTGTAAATGGAATGATTTTAATTTTATTTTATATCTTCGTCTCTTTGATATAAATAGTACATAGTTCATAGTTCTAGGTTAAGAGAGTATCTGTAATTGGCAATATTTGCTGTTGATACTGTGAATGAATAAATAAATAAATAAATAAATAAATAAATTAAATAAATAAATAAATAAATAAAACTTATATCAACTACCTAAATATTACATTCAAATCTATGAGTTTTCGCAGATCTCAAATCTCACAATAGTCACAAGCGTAGCCCTCTGCTTCGGCATTTTCAATGTCCTCCCCGGTTGCATCTTTGTAAAGAACTGTATATTTTTTGTTATACTTTTCATTCGATTAGAAACATCTGTGCCACAGTGTTGAGGAAACAATTGTTATGTCTTAAAGTAATAGAAGTAAGTGGAGATCCAGAAACAAGTGTCATTTTACTAATCTAATATGGATCTCCATCAAGTACCGGCTAATTAATCTATTTTCAATTAACAGCAATTATTTTTTTTAGGGATACTAACACTCGGTCCAGAACATGTAATTCAGCTATAACCGACTATACTCAAGAATCTCAGCCCTCCATATGCTCGGAAATTAACAATACTATGGTAAATAATTTACTTCAAGAAACGAAAACCACCAACATTGATGTACTAAAAGATTTATCAGCTGTTGAAGGAAATTTAGAAGGTTGCAATGGCCAAAGCCTTTCTTCCACGTTGCAAATAAAGGGAAAACATAAAAGCCTATTAAATGCTGCATTAATGAATATTGAAAATACTGATAATTCAATAATGGCTGACTTTGAGACTGAAAACGTTCCACTTGATGTACCCAAATATTCTTGTAATAAAGATTTTATTGAACAGGGACCCAAATTAATTGTTGTGATAAAAAGACTGAATATATCCGAAAAAAATGGAGAACTTATCATCAATCATAATCCACATCAGATTCCATGTACAGCTTCAAGTAGGTAAGTGTTATCTGGGTCTAGGTCAAAAATGTTTGTATTTAATTTGGCTAAAAAATTATCCATTAAATTATGGTTCAATTAAGGTCATAGGTCAATTACAATGACCGGTGAAAGGTCACGAATAAAATTTGATTTTTTTTAAATACGGTGAAATCGACAAGTTTTTTAACATATTGCTTAGCAGAGCAGCACTTCTTACCGCAATTATTTCTCCGACATCAAGCTATTTAAAGAGTAACAGTCACAATATCTCGAAACAGTTTAATAATGAATTTTAAAGGTTCTTTGAGAAGGATTGTTTGTTAACTGTGATGTTTAGTTTGTTGTAATACAAAGGCAACTTGCTTCTGTGATATCAGTGTTGTATATTCTCTCTCATAAATCATCTTCAGTATTTATATAATACAAAAATGTATATAAACATATAACGTTCACCAGTATAGGTTACACAATAACCTAGTTGATATATAAACATCCTAATAGGAAATATAATAATAACATATTTAGTTCCTACGTAACTTAACCTATAGTTCTATCACCTATAATTGATCATTTTCAAATACGTGGCTTTGACAGGTCGGCCATTTTGCCTGGAGGACAAACAAAGGTTCATGACCGTTTACGCTAATGACTTATACTCTTTCGGTGTAATTTAATAAGTTTTCAAGTAATTTTAGGATTCATTTGTGACCATTTCTAAAAAGTATCTATACTTGTGCTACTTGGACTTAAACACTTTTTCGTGTTTCAACTGTATTCATATCGTAATACTAATTTGAACTTCCTTTTGTTTATATTCTGCAGTGTATAATTTAAAAACATGGAAAAACAAAGAATATTTAAGACTTAGTGGCGATATTAAATGTAGATACTAGTAGTATTTCTAGTAGCCTTAAGAACTCACTGAATGTTCCGATTGATTCGATACTGTCTAATTTTTCTCTTCCTTCAAAAACTAACAATGAGAATTAAATCATTCAAACTCCTTACCTTATATGATTTACTGACGTTCAAGACACTAACTTACTTACATAGACAAGAAGGCGAGACAAGGGATAACATACATAATTATCCCACAAGATTCAGAAATAACTTAACTGTCCCTCAGTCACGAAGTAAACTATCTAAGAACACAATACAGGGTGACTCGGGAGGAATGGGCCTAACTCTAAGAGTGTAATCTATGCATCAAAATAATAGGAAAAAACTCAAATGTTGTTATCCGATATTCATTTGTTTTCAAGTTACAGCGTTAAATAAAATAATAATATTGTTAAACCAAAATATCCAACTCAAGAGCGGTAATCACCAGCTGATCGCATCGACTTCGATTTTTAGCGATTAACACCGCGTCATGATAGCGATGCGACGAGGTTGCAACGCCGCTCGCTGTCAGGCAGTAATTTTTTGCTAACCCGGAGAGTTTTCGCCTAGCGGCCGTTAAAAGCATGTCTCTTCGCATTGATGCACTGTAATAAGGGGATTACCGCGTTTCTTTTTATTTTGTAATGACAAAAAAGAACGTTGATAAAAACAAGGAAATTTCATTTAGTAAATTAATAAAGATAAAATAAGGACAAAAACTGTCCGTATGTTATGATTTTGCCAATATTTGACTATTGGACAGAAGTTTATATTGTTGTGTAAGCAATTGTTAAATTGTACTGTAAGTATAATAAGGTTCATTGGATACCTACATTAATGAAACAGTGTGTACAATTTCCTGTCACTTTTTTGAGAAATGTAATCAAAAAAGCTAATTTTGCGCTATTCAGAAAATTCCCCATTTTTATCGGTATTATTATTTATAAAGCCTTATGCAGCGTTTATACTCTGCAACAACAACAACACACACCTATTTATTTGCACAACCGTATACAAGTGTCAGTACTATGTGGTTTGTCTGTAGATAATTGCGACTGTAAGACTGATTTTGTGCCGTCATTACCTACAAACTCTAACGTTACGAATTCCAACGTCACTGTTATTTACGATTAAAGAAAACACAATAAAAATTAGATTGTTTTAAGGGTAATATCTCTTATCGGAAGTTCTTTGGGGAATAATGGATTCACTAGTTCTTTTAACATACAAATATTGTAGAAATTCGTCAGTCTTGGTACCATCTTACCCTGCCAAAAGTGTTCTTCCTTGAAATAAAAAAAAGAGTAAGCAACATTTAAAAATATGTCAGTGAGTCAAACACAAAGCCGATTAGTGGAACGTATCATTTTATCTCCTTACTCAAAAGCACACATTACCATCAAAAAGGAATCCAGCGCTTGTACGGTTTATCAGATAAAAGAACGAAGAAGGCGTTAAACTCATAAGGACTCCAAACAACAAAATAGCACGATATCTTGTTACACACGTCCAGTGTACTTCATCATCATCATCATCATCATCATCTGTGGCTTCACAACCCAGGGTGGGGTTTTGCCGACTCGACCACACGTCTCCATCCTACTCTATCAAGCATCCGATCGGGGCCATTTTCGATTTTCATGACTTTTAGGTCTTTTGTAATATTGTCTCTCCATCTGAGGCGGGGCCGACCTAATGGACGTTTTCCCCCTGGAACCTCCTCCCACACCAGTTTTACCATTCTATCATCTGGCATTCTTTTAACGTGTCCTGCCCACTGTAGTCTCCTGGCCTTTATTTCGTTTATTATGCTGGTATCCGTGTGGAGTTCTTTGAGTTCTTGGTTGGTTTTTATTCTATATTGCCCTGTGTTTTCGTCTCTAGTTGGGCCAAATATTTTTCTTAGCACTTTCCTTTCAAATACGTTAAGTCGTTCTTCGCTTGCAACCGTTAGTGCCCAGGTCTCACATCCATACATTACGACAGGTCTTATAATTATTTTGTATATGTTTAGCTTAGTTTTCCTGGTAAGTATTCTAGATTTTATTAGGTTTTGAAGAGCAAAAAGGCATCTGTTTGCCGCCTGTGTCCTGTTATTTATCTCTTCTGTGATGTCGTTGTTTCACTGATACTTGTGACCAGATATTTGAATTGTCTTGTCCGCTCGAAGTTGTAGTCTCCGATAGAGAAGTTTTGTCCTACTCTATCTCGGTTCAGATTATTTCTACTGAGGTACATATACTTGTCTTGTCTTCGTTTATTTTGAGGCCTATCCTTTTTGCTTCCTTTTCGAACTTTATGAAGAAGTCTTTGAGGTTGATCCTGCTATTGCCAATCACATCGACATCGTCTGCAAAAGCCAGGAGCAGGTTGGGTCCCTCTTGATGGAAGATAGCAGTTGGCTTCTCGATTTTGGAGTTCCTAATTATATATTCCAATGCTATGTTAAAGAGTTGAGGTGAGAGGGCATCACCTTGTTTGAGACCATTATTGATACTGAAGGAGTCGGAGAGACTCTGTCCCACTCTTACTTTGCATCGCGTATCCTCCATACATACTTTTGTCATCGATATAAGTTTTTTTGGGAATCCAAGCTCTTGCATTGCTTGCCATAACTTTGATCTACATACTCTGTCGAATGCCTGTTTGAAATCAATAAACATTTGGTGGAGTTCTCTGTTGAATTCCCAGCATTTCTCCATTATTTGTCTAATGGTAAAAATCTGGTCTACGGTGGACCTTTTTGATCTAGAACCACATTGGTAGTCCCCAACGATCTCTTCGGTATATGGTTTCATTCTCTCCAGCAGGATGTTGGAGATTATCTTATAGCATATATTCAGAAGGGTTAATCTACGATAATTTGTGCATTTTTTTTGTCTTCTTTTTTATGTAGAGGGACGATTTCCCCTTCCTTCCACCCATCGGGTAGGGCCTCTGTCCTCCAGATGATTTGTATAAGCTTATGTATGGCCTTATGGAGTGTTTCTCCGCCAGACATAAACTCAACCATATCAGATCACACAGCTCAAAAAGTTATTTTTAAAGGTAATAAACAAGATGTAACTTCAGTGTATAAAAGATTTTTCTCCGATGAATGTAAACAAAAATTTATTAGGGAGTTAGAAAAGGAAGATTGGATGGATGTTTTTAATACTGAGAGATCTGATGTAAACAGTCAATGGGCAACGTTTATGAATATATTCGTAGCAATTTTTAACCACAGTTTTCCTAAAAAGCTAAGACATCAAAAACAAACAAAAAAATGTATTTTTAGAAATAATGAACAGGTCAGGGTTTTAAAAGATAGGTTAGATTTACTTTTAGTATTAAAACAACAAGATGATGTGTACAAAGAAATGTACAAAATTGCAAAAAAAGATTATGATAATATGTTGATTAAGTGTAGGTCTGAAAGCTATGACAGGCGAATTAAAAGTTTGGACAATAAGAATAAATGTATGTGGTCTATTTTTAGCGACATATCAAAAAATCCTAAAGTAAGTACATCGACAATAGGTGGAAGTGTTGAAGACGTGTCCAATAACTATAATAATTTTTTACTTAAGGTAGTGCCTGATCTTTTAAAAGAAAGTAATCCCGTTGATTGGAACTCAAAAATCCGACCTAATGAATTGTGTTTAGTTTTAAAACAAGTAACATCAAACGACGTCATACTGTTATAAAAAAAAATAAAAAAAAAACATAGCGCTGGAGATGACGAAATTCCCACAAGCATAGTTAAACTAAGCATTCCGGTGATTGTCGATGTGCTTTGCTTTTTAATAAATAACTCATTAAAAGAAGGCATTTTTCCTGATCACTTAAAACTAGCTTTAATCAAGCCGCTGTATAAAGACAAAGGGGATACTGAGGATATGAATAATTATAGGCCTATAAGCTTACTTTCCGGGTTTTCAAAACTATTTGAGCTTGTAATGTGCGACCAGTTGATGACGTTCATGAAGGAGTGTGCACTATTCTCAGAAAATCAACATGCATATCGGGAAGGGAGTTCTACTCAAACTGCTGTCTTTCAGTTTACGCAACGAATATTAGAAATATTAGAGAACGGAGAAATGGCTCTGGGTATATTTTTAGACTTGTCAAAAGCGTATGATTGTTTAAATAGGTCACTGCTTCTTAAAAAATTGCATTTGTATGGAATCAGAAAAAATGCCTTAAAGTGGTTTACATCTTATCTAACTAACAGAACACAAAGAGTGGCGGTAGAGGGTAAAAATACTTATTGTAAATCAGATATATTACCTAACAATTTAGGAATCTCTCAGGGCAGTATTTTAGGGCCCATTTTGTTTATTATTTTTGTCAATGATCTAAATTTCGAAGTAAATCCTAAATCCGGTTTAACATCATACGCCGATGACACAAATCTGTTAGTGGGAGCATGTCAGATTCCTGCCCTAATTGAATCTGGTAATCATTTGTTTAATATAACTAAACAGTGGTTTGACATGAATAGGTTAATAGTTAATGAAGACAAAACAAACATTGTAATTTTTAGAACAAAACAAAACAATAATATTACACCTAAAGAAATTTCCATTAATAATAAACAATTAAACGTTCAAAAAACAACAACATTTTTAGGGATTCACATTAATGAGTTTTTGGATTGGACAGATCATATAGAAAATCTAAATGCGGGATTAAATAAAGTATGTTATTGTTTTCGCATTGTTTTGAAATATTTGAATGAAAATGCCAGAAGGACTTTGTATTTTGCAAATTTTGAGGCTGTGTTGAGATTTGGTATTATTTTTTGGGCATCTAATTCGAAAATTCAAAGCACCTTTATTATACAGAAGCGAGTAATAGAATTATGTATAAAATGTCATATTTGCAGACGTGCAGAGGAGTTTTTAGAAACCAAAAAAATATAATGACTGTGACGGGTTTGTATATATTTGACTCGGTAATATAGAATAGAGATAGGTTTAACACCAATATACAGCATCAACACAACACTCGTTCATACGACATTATCTACCCTGTACATCGATTAACTTTGCTTGAGAAGAGCGCTTACTACATGTGTATTAAGTTCTTTAATAAGTTACCTCTTAATATAAAACAAGCAATCAATGAGAGGATGTTTAAAAAAAAGTTTAAACAATTACTTATAGAATTGGAACCTTACAGTGTTGATGACTACTTGAATATGTGATTTCTTGTCGTATTGGTATCTATATTTTTGACGTTATTTGAAATAAAGAAGTAAATAAATAAAAATAAATATTACTACTTATGTTTACGGGGTCGTGTGACTGTGGGACTGTGTGCCTGTGGCTACACAATTGCGGGCTGTGCAACTCAGTGTTTTTACTAGTTGCGGGACTGCCTGTGACGCCATGAGCTGCTTTTTGTACTGGCTTTATCTGAAGCTAAGTTTCTGGTTGATATCTGACAATAGGTCTATTGTCCGCTTGGTTAGTCTTGTGTATGTCCAGCATTGGGGATACTTACTTCGTACACTATCACACATCACTGACGACTTTGAGTTTTATCATGTAACCCTTAACGCCACCAACCAACGTAGCATTTTAGGCGCCATGTGGTGTTTTGTTGGTTCTTAATAAAAATAACTTGCTTCTATAAAATCAGTCTCATGAATCATCTTTGGTATTTTTATAAACCAAAATGTATATAAACATCACATATAACATTTACCATTATAGTTTACATATTAAACTAGTTTATATATTATCAATCTAAAAGAAAATATAACAGTAATATAATTAGTTACTACGTGATACTATAACTTAACTTATATCTACTTCAACCTATGGTTCTAGGTTAGGTTAGAGTGTCGGACTTCTGATATGTCCAGACAGTCTAACGTAGTCCTATAAGGACCGTTGTGATACCATATTCCGCGGAACCTATCAGCATCAGCTCCCTGATGGCTAGTGCGAAGCATCTTGGCAGCTCACTCGAACCAGCCACTACTGTTAATAAGCCTAGTAAGTCGACCCAGTTGTAAGCTGCTTACTTCCTCCAGATTATTGAACAATGGTTCGCCCAAGGCATTTAACCTTCTTCTTGCAAGGCCAGGGCACGTACAGAAAAATTGTTGAATACTTTCCTCCTTTTCTTCGTTTCTGCAACTTCTGCAGAAGTCGTTAGCTGGTATTTGCATACGTTCGGCATGTCTACCGAAAAGACAGGGTCCGGTAACCATGGCAATGATATTTCTTAGGTCCTTTTGACTGTATTGTAACAACGCCGCGGTTTTCCTCTTATCAAGTAGGGGCCACAATTGCTTGGAAATCCTACAGGCTGTTAGCTCTGTCCATCCGCTTATTGCAAGTTGTTTGGCTATGCGATGTATCTCCTCTTTGACCGATCCCAGTGGTCTAGCCACGTTATTCTCTGCTAGATCGGCGGACATGCCCGCACCCTCGCAGCTGCTCTCAGTTCGGGACGTTTCTGCAGGATTTTTACTGCTTTATCTACTGCCATAACTTCTGCTTGAAAAATGCTGCAGTAGTCCGGAAGTCTATATGACCTCTGTATTTCCATGCTCTCAGTGAAAATACCAGCTACTCCGACGTCCATTTTTGTACCGTCTGTGAAAATTGAGTGATCCATCTCCATTGTTAACTGATTGCCTTCCCACTCTTCCCTAGTCGGAATAGCATAGAAAACCCCTCTCCTAAGTCCGTTTGTGGGACGATGTAATCAGTCGGCTCTCGCAAATTTTAGACTGGATATGTCCTTAGCATACTGATGTGCCCGAGTTGGTGTCGATCCAGCATTTCGACTCTTTTAGTCGTTTTGCAGCCATACTTTTTCCATAAATGACCACGGGCTGCAGATGTAACATCACTTCTAAAGCCGCCGTCGATGTGGAGGGAAGGGCAACAGTTACTCCTAAACAACCTGTCCGTTGTATCTTCGTTAGTTTATTTGTGTGTACTGCTTTTTCCAAAACAGTCCCCCGTAGGTTAGTATAGGTCTTACAATGGCCGTATAAATCCAGTGTACTATATGGGGTTTCAACCCTCACTTTTTACCGGTTGGTGGTTCTATACCCTGCAATAATAATAGATGGAGATTCGCATGCACTACACAGATGGACAGCCAATAGAAAGTCGGCTGGACTGGAAGTTGTTTCTGACAGGCAAGAGTACGCCACCGCCTCAACTGTCGTTCGGACGCTGTTGTTATGGCCTCTGTATACGATGTATAGTCAGAATCAAACAATTCTGCACATTTATATGACGGTCCAGCCAGGTTTCGGTGAGTGCGATAATAGTGTTCTTTAGCTTGGGCAGCACAAAGAATGTCGTTAAGTTTAGTTTTAAGGCCTCTGACATTTTGGTAAACGATAAACAATACGGAATCTAATAATGTTGATTTCCAGATTTGATATTTAGAAAATTTGCTAATTCGGCAGGGACGAAACTCCTTTACAGCGATATCAGCTATCCAAAGTTGGGTTCAAGCAAACCTCTTTCTTTAACGACAATCTTAATCTTAAAGGAAATAACGTTTTCGTTTTCATCTTAAAACCAAGCATTTAGCGTGATAAAGAGTCGATTTTCCAGATGGTCTCGTATTTGGTCTTGTGTTGTACTCGGGTGACACCTCCCTAGGTACAACCACTGACACCTCTCACCTGCTAAGAAGGGACCATTTGCTGTTCCAGTGCCAATAATGATTGGTTGCTTACCGTCTCGAGTTGGAGGGTTGGCAAGTCTGTTAGATCTGTTTGTCTGTCTGTTGGGGTATGAACGTTGGACATTACTTGACTGTATGTGTTTTGGAAGTTGGTGCGTGCCTGAGGACGGGTTTTACTCGCTAGCCTGCCGTGTATTGGCATTCGGCTTTAGGTTTGGCTGCGAATATGGTTGTAAAATTGTCAAAGCTGAGGTAAGAGTATTGGTTTTAGACGCAAACAAATTCTGAAATTGTTGCATTTCACTCTCCAGGGTGACTATTTTCTTAAGTTGTGTTGTGGTGTTCTAATGCATCCATTATCATGGCATAAGTTTTAAAAGACAAAGTGGAATGACCGTGTGCTACAAAATTTTCCACAATACAACTTTTGATGTCATCGATATAGAGCAAGTTTTCGAAAATATTGTTGTTTCTTCAGGAACAAGACATAATAATTTTACAATAAAAGCTCTTTGTAACTGCTTTGAATTTCTGGAATCGGAATATTTCGAATAGTTTCGCTAATTCGGTCTTTTAGGAGATCTTAATTAAGTCAATTCTGCTTAGAGAAAACGTTTTACCTTCTTGGTTTGCAATTTTCATGTTATCACTTTAAGCAGGCATTTTTTTTAAATTCAAGTTTTACATTGTGTTTAATACTTAATTTAGATTTTTCCACTTTGCCATGATGTTCTTTTTTTACTTTTACAGATATTTGAATTAATCAGTACTAGTTGTGCCGTAGGTTTGGCGGGAAAGGGTTTAAAGAAAGGCAACGAAACGGGCAGTCTGGTTAACAACTGGCTTTATTTTATATTTTTTTATGATAAGGCACAGCATTGCAGGATTAATGCTTTATGGTGCTCTGCGAGCGGTGCGTGAGCGCAGGAAACGATTCACGTTGATCTTGAATCTTTAAAGATTATACTCGTTGGGGAACACGGCCTCAGGGAGGTCGTTCCAGAGTGATGACGTTCTTCAGATGAAAGAATTGTTCAACAGTGTCGTTCGAGGGACACTAAGCTGAACCACGTACGGTTGGCCCGCAGTGGCTCGTCGTATATTTCTACTATGCACCGCTGCAGCGCTGTGGGTGGAATCAAGCGGGCAACCTCAGTTGAGCACTTGCCATGAAAATATTTGCAAAGTAGACTCAAGTCGCCAACCTGCCTTCGATGTTCAAGGCTTTCCAGGTTTTTTTTAGACTATGGTCACCGATCAAGCGAATAGCTCTTCTTTAAATGGAATCTAGCAATCTCAGGGTATGTTTAGGAGCAGAGCCCCAAATATGCGAACAGAACTTCAGCGATGGCCGAATTTGGCCTTTATAGAGCATCAAAAGTTGTTGGGGTGTATAGAGGTTCTAAATTCGGAAAGAACTGCAAGCTTCTGCGAGGCTGCCTTAGCAATTTAGCAATGGCCGCAACGTGACTATGCCAAGACATGTGATCCAAATTGACGTCCAATAAATTTATCAGGGTTTTATCAGCGTTAAATTCTACTTGGTTACTGTCACCCCATGACAGAATTTCTTCCAGGTCTTTGTTGAGATGTGAGACCTCTTGCTGGTTATAGAGATAAAAGATTAAACAAGTGTGCTGTCCTCAGTGAAACTATATGTACGATTTTAAGTTTTTTTCCAAAAGATCGTTAATGTATAGTAAAAGGAGGGTGGGTCACGATATAGAACCTTGAGGGACTGGTGTTGATGTTAAATGTGTCAAAAGGAAATCCGTCCATCGCCACTCGCAGAGAACGGCCTTTAAGAAAGCTTGATAGCCATGAACAAAATTGAACCGACATTCCGCATGCTGTCACTTTAGTTAGGAGCCCCTCATGCCATACTCGGTCAAAAGCCTTGGAAATGTCCAAACGTGAGTAACATAAGCGAGAAGGTCTCATGTTGATCTAGACTTACGGAATCCATTCTGACGGTCACTAATAATGTTAAAGCCTTCCAGGTACTTCAATAATATTTCGTTGATGGCCTTGTCCATAACTTTTGATACAACCGAAAGCAATGCGACTGGACGATAGTTGTTTGACAATGTCTTCTTGCCTTTTTTGGGTATGGGCTGGACTCGCGCAGTTTTCCAGCAAGAAGGAAATATTCCTTTTTTATAAGATAAGTTAAAAAGCCTACAAAATACCGGTGTTAATTCGTCAGCGCATGTCCTAATTACGATGACTGAAATATCGTCAGGACCAGAAGCTTTTTTGGTGTCAAGACTCCTTAAGATTCGTTCAACATGGCGGTGCCGAAAAATAATCTCGGGCATTCTCGATTCTACAGGGGAAATGTGCGATGGAATTCTTCCCTGAAAATTAACCGTTGAATGTGAAGAAAATAGTTCCGCCAGTGAGTTTGCTTTTTCCTGTGCTTTCGTCGCAATGGTGCTATCAGAACGTGTCAAAGGTGGAATGGTTGACTTTCTAAAGTTCTGACTGAAGGCCTTAGCTGCCGACCAAAATGATCTTGAGCCGTTGGAACATTTAAGAAGTTTGTCTTTGATCCTCTGGTTGTGCACTTCTTTGCTTTGGTTTATCGTTTGCTTGCATTGGTTTAGAGCGTTAACAAAGATGGTATGATTTTCGGCTGTAGGGTTTTGACGCCATTGTCTGTAGAAATCATTTTTTGATTTAACAGCTCCTTTGCAGTTTTTGGTAAACCGAGGCTTGCTGTTAGAAAGGCACTTTTTTGGGAAAGGAATAAAGGCTTCCATGCCAGTAAGGATAACCTCCAATACTTCTGTCGTGCAGATGGATGGCTCATCAGAGGTAAAACAAACGTTCCGCCAAGGAAAGGTTCGAAAATGGTCCTTTAGGTCATCCCACTTAGCTAATGTATAATGCCAGGTCTTGCGTGGTTTAGGAGGCTGTTCGACACTAATTGGTAGTTTGTTCAGTGCCGAAATAAGGTTATGGTCAGACGTTCCTGACGGAGGCTTCACGGTGACAGTCTACAAGTCGAGATTTGAAGTTAAGAAAATATCCAACAAACTAGCAATATCACCATCTCGGTCTGGAATCCGAGTTGGTTCACCTGCGAATTTGGTGAGGCCAGAGCTGATGGCAAAGGATTCGGCTTCGCGAACATGCTCGTCAGTTGTATTTGAGTATTTAGCTTTACGGGTATTGAGATCTAATCTATCTAGCAGCATGTAAGCCAGAATAAAATCCCAATTATGCACTTCGAACCCCATTGTCTTTAAAGATCTAAGATTTTTAGTAAAAGTATCAACAAGATCACGCAAGAGTTTGGCATCCTCTTGTTTAAGGTGTGAAGTATCTTCGATTATTTTCCAATAAGTAGTAGCTTGTAAACGTTTATTAGTAAATCGATTAACCAAAATATTGTAAGCATTTAAATAATTTTCATTTAAAATCGGAATGTCAGAAATTACATCCAAAGCCTGGCCACTGAGTGACGTCACGAGGTAATTGAATTTTTCAATGTTGGACAATGATCTATTTTTATGAATTAGGGAATCATATGTTTGTATAAAAGTAGCGAAATCTTTAATTTCTCCCGAGAAAATAGGTAATGTAATCTTCGGCAAAATCACACGATCATTGGCATTATTCATCGACGCAAGTGTACGATCAAGAACCCCGGAATCATCCAACAAAGGTAATTCAAACAGCTCGTAATAAATGGTTTCAATTTCATGACATCTTTTTGTAAAATCGGTACCAGTTTTATTTTCTATTTTTAATTGATCCGCATTGTCGGCCAGTAAAGATAATAGAGAATTGTGATGCTTTTGAAAGTCATTAATAATCTTTCTTAGGCTTCGAAACCTAACTTTAAAATCGGTATGATTAGCAGGATTACCACTTGCAGCATTTGCGGAATCAATATTTAAAGTTAATTGGTTTATAGCCGATTGTCGCAATGCCCTGCAGCGAGCTATTTTTTGTTCAGACATCGCTTCAAAAAATTACGAAAATTGTAAAAGAAGTCGCTTGATCAAATTAAAATATTCAAAGTGCAAAATTTCGTGTCTCGTATAAAAAGCAAACAAATTTGCAGCGAAAAAAACCGGTATGGCTTATCGCAGTACGCATAAAAAAATGAACACCATCAGTAAAACGCTCTAAAAGTATCGAAAATGGATTGACCTTCCCGTGAAGTTTTACCAATAATTTTAATAATTAACAAAATATTCTCCAAAAACCCAGGAATTGCTATTATATAGATTAGGTGTCCTAGTTTACCTTTCGAGAAAAACTAGACATTAAAAAAAATAATGTAATTTTCAATCAAAAATGTAATTGTTAAGTATCAATAAAGTAAATCAGTATTACGTAATGTAATACAAAAAAGTATTTGCATGTAACACTTTTTAAAAACCGAAAGCAAGAAAACAAGTTCAAAAAATATCCAGGAAAACCAAAAAAAAAAAAATTAAAATCCGGTGTTGATGGACCAAAAATGTTTTGCTCTGATTAAATAATCAAAATAAAAAATAAAAATTACTCAATCAGAATGGGGTGGACTGTATTTTAAAATAGGGAGCGCTGGTTCAGGTTAATTTGACGCGAAAAGGATTTCCCAGACATTCATTAATATACCTGTTTTCTTTCTTTTATGTAATATGTATTAATATATAATATTATTAAAAATGTAATCGAAAAAGAGAAATAGAATCTCGACTTACCAAGGGGTAAATTGTGGGACTTCCAAATGGTGGAACCAGAGATTCATTCACATTGGCAATGGGCCCGAATTTCGTTGCACTTGTTTGTCGCGTACGGTGCGTATATCAGTATCTCAGTACGTATTCTCGAAAAATCCTCTAGTAGTATCGCATTTCCCTTTATTCGCACATATCATTTGCGCCGTGGGTACTATCGTCGTTAGGATAGCGGGATAAAAAGGACAATGTAGGAAAAAATGGGATTTTTGTTTGTCGAGTATTGACTGATTTTATAATAAAATATGTATAATAAAATTATTTGAATTATAAAAAAAATTGAAACGAGTTTTAAATGCAAATACTTAAACGAATGAATTTTAGTAAATTTTAGTAACAATGTAATAATAATTAAAAGAAATAGAAAATGGAGGCGGGACATAACATCAATGTATTTACGAGGTAATTCGTGAAAGTCGTTTAGCCATTGTTGATATGCAGGCATACCAACATAAGTCTGGACTGTTTGTCTAGTTTGTTCCAATAGATCTGAAAGATTCCCTATTGTTGAATCTGATGGTGATGATGATGAAGATGTGGGTGATGTTTCGACTATAATGCTCGTTTCTTGTATGGTTGGGATACGACTTACTGATGCAAGACTAGTATCAAAAAATGATGGTATTTCTGTCGGGAGAAGTGGAGTTTTCCCAGTTTTTCTTATGTTTTTTGTCCTTTGAGGGGTTGAAGTTTTATAAAATATTGTAAATGATGGATCCTCTTCTTTTATGGCATCGGGTTCAATTTTACCAATGGTAGAAATTAATTCTTGCAAAGGTTGTGTTATTGGCTTATAAGTTTCTTCCAGTTTCGAGTGAGACTCAAATTCGGCATTTTTTAAAGCTTGATATTTTTTCTTAACTGCACTCCTTGATTTAACAAGTTGTTTTGCTAATTGTTCATTCATGACAGATTATTTTAAAATAGCTGTTTTCATCTAATTATGTTGTTTTTATAAGTAAATGTACGAATCAAATCTTTTCGATATCTGCCTGAATTTATGGTGGAATCTTTATCTATTACCAAGAATCCAAATTTATCTCGCCAACACAGTAAACACATTTCTTTAAACTGATTAAACGTCATATCAACATTAACATGATCATCATAAACATGTTTTAAATTTGTATAGTCTTGTTGAAAAATAACATTTAAATTTGCGTTGTCGCGAATAAGCTGTTTAGGAATAGAAGAATATGTTTGACACAAATAAAAGCAATCGGTGTTTCTATGTCTTTCAAAACAAAAGTAGTCCTTTACGATAGTCTGATTACAACAGACTATGTCGTCAAAAATCATTATAGCGTTTGGCATCACTTCTTGAGGTGAAATTATATTTTCTTCGTCTTCTAATTCATAATAACCAATTTCTTTTATTGACTTAAAAAGCATCCTTAAATATTCATACTTGGGTTGATATAAAGACTTTGAATAAGCGTACACATTTTCAAATCGTAAACCATTAGGATCTTCAATCAAACTTACAATAATATTAGTTTTACCACAACCCGATGGACCCATAATTAAACTTCTTTTGCTATTTCCTTCAAACAATTGTTTATGTTTTCTAAATGTATTTGTTGATGTATCACGATCCTTAATTATTATAGAGTATGGTTGTTTTTCAACACTCATAATAATATTTAAGTTGGCTGTCAAAGTAAAACTGATAAAAAACACAAACTTAAAATAAGTTCGTGTATAGAGTTGTCCCTTATCCTTTCCGTCAGACCCAATCCTTGGACGCGTTTCGCCGTTTACGGCTCCTCAGCAAGGCTCCGGGTCTGACGGAAAGGTAAGGGACCTCAAAGTGATTTAACACAGAAATACAAGTTTACGACTGGCTTCCAGCGACACCCAACGTAGTTTGCCCGCAATGGGCCGCCTTGCCAGCGTTTGAACCTATATGGATTCTCGCTTTCCTGGTTGGGATGATACGTGTGGTTGCCACGAGATGTAGCCACATGCTGCAATTTTCATTCGTAAAGTAAAACTGGTCATTTTGTGTTAAGATTTTAGCTATATAATAATTCAATCACACACCAAACGTGTTACTTACAAATCGAGCGACAAGGAAATAGGGTGTGGCATCCTAAACACTCTTATCAATGAATTGCCATTTGAATTACATCTTCCTGGTTACAATTTTTGTGGGCCTGCGACAAAGTTGAAAAAAAGATTGGTGAGAGGTGATAAGGGAATAAATTTATTAGATGAGGCTTGTAAAGAGCACGACATTGCATATTCTCTGTCAAACGATATAAAAAGCAGACACGCTGCCGATAAACTATTGGGTGAAAAAGCATTCGAGAGGTTTAAAGCTAAACACTCTAGTTTCGGAAAAAAAGCTGCTGCGCTAGGAATTAGTGGTGCTATGAAAATTAAGCGAAAGTTTGGCATGGGGCTGAGAAAAAAAAAGACACGCAAGGGTCGTGGACTTTCATTGTCTCAAGCCATTTCACAAGCTGGAAAAGGAATAAAAGGAAAACCATTTAAAAGTTTAACTGAGAGTATTAAAACAGCTGTTAAGTCTATAAGAAAGAAAGGTGTATTTTTACCGATAAAGAAAAGAGTAATACCTATTCCAAAGAGTGGTGGATTCTTACCACTGATACCATTATTTGCCGGTTTGTCGTCTTTAGGTGCTCTGGGAGGTGGAGCGGCGGGCATTGCAAAAGCTGTAAATGATGCTAAAGCTGCTAAACAAAAATTAGAAGAAGATAAAAGACACAATCAAACGATGGAATCTATAGCAGTGGGAAAAAAAGGAAGTGGTCTTTATTTAAAACCATATAAGACAGGGTGAGGCTTATATTTAAAACCATATTCAAAAAACTGTTAAAACATATACCTCTTAGAACCCTCACTAATTATGATCTAACTAAATATGTTAAATTGCTGCAAATTCCCAATTTTAGAGGTATATTCATGAGGGATAGGCTACCTAAAAAAATTAAGAAAACTGAATGTGGTATTTTTAATCTAGATAAGCATAATGGGGATGGAACTCATTGGACGGCATACATAAAAAAAGAAAATCAAATAACATACTTCGACAGTTATGGCAATCTCCGACCTCCAGATGAATTAATTGCATATTTTCTAAGCGATAATAATAGAAATGTTATAGTTTACAATTATACAAATTATCAAACTTTTAACACAACAAACTGGTCAATTATGTATAAGATTTCTTTATAATAATACATGAAATACAATAAATTTTTATTCTTTATCGAAATATTATCGTGACATGTCGTATAGTTTTGTAGTTGGCGGCAATTCTGCCATTTTGACGGTAGAATTTCACCCACCCATATATTTAGATGAAAATATAGATCATGGTATTTTACTTGTAAATTTTAAAACATTTAATGCAATTCCCAATATTGATGAAAGCAATAATCGTTTCTTTTATGGTGAAACTGTAAAATTTATAACAATCCCACCTGGAAGTTATGAGATTGATAATATCAACAAGGTTTTACAAGAAAAATTAGAAGAAAAAGATATTTCGTTTTATCTTTAAGCTAATAATAATACATTGCGTTCAGTAATGAAATCAAAAACGTGTCCATATTTCTCTAAGAGACCTGAATATAATATTCAACCAAAAGAACCAACACAAAGTCCCGGTCTCAAATAATTTAATATTTAAAAAATTAGGTTACATGTTTCGCTTTTAAGGCATCAAATTTTTTTATATTTTGACATTTTTGTTCTTCTGAAATTGTTTTTTGGTGTATCAGGTCTGATGATTACTTAAAGGCGAAACATGTAACCTAATTTTTTAAATATTAAATTATTTGAGACCGGGACTTTGTGTTGGTTCTTTTGGTTGAACAGTAATGAAATGCTCTGACAATATTATTATTAGAGATGCATCTATAGGTGCATTGCTGGGATTTCAAAATCAAATACTGGATTCGGGACTCATTCATATTTCTGAACGACCGGCAGAAATAATAAAAGTGAACTCAATAAATATTGACTGTAGTATTGCTGAAGGCTCATACTTAAATGGTAATCCTGTTCACATAATACATTAGTTTTTTCCGAGTGTGGCTCCCGGATTTAAAATTATAGAATCACCCCAAAACGTTATATATTTTCCAGTGACTGCTAAGGTAATAGATAAAATAACCATTAAAATATTGGATCAAGAAGGGAATCTTGTTAATTTTAGAGAAGAGACCATCACGCTAAGACTACATTTAAAAAATTTAGATGCGCGATGGTGATTATTTATAACAAAAAACACTTCAGCGAAAAGCTTAATAATAATAGGAATAATCATAACTTATTTAGTAATAAACCAAACCCCCAAAGGCTAACACCTTCAAATCGTCAATTTCTTTTAAGTTTGGGTTTTAAAATTAAAAATGGAATTTTTAAACGTTAAAGAAAATGTTCTTGTCGATGATTCAATATTAAGTTGGGAAGTATTTTCCTTTGACCCCTTTAATCCTACCAAACTTGGACCAAATGATGAAATTAGAATTGCTTTGCAACAAACAGGAAAATATCCATTACCTTGTAAGAGTGAAATTTATTTAGAAATGCAAGTTACTAAAGATGATGGTACACCCTTAAGAAACACCCAATTAGTCAACAATGCACCAGCATTCTTATTTAAAGAAATGCGCTATATTTTAAATGGAGTAACTATTGATTCTGTTAGAGATATCGGTATCACTTCTACACTTAAGGGGTATACCTCTTCCAATCAAAACGAGAGTGCAAAATTGGA
Organism: Polydrusus tereticollis; assembly: GCA_963920685.1. NCBI lineage: Eukaryota > Metazoa > Arthropoda > Insecta > Coleoptera > Curculionidae > Polydrusus > Polydrusus tereticollis. The sequence goes on from OY987336.1 coordinate 22,057,165, forward strand.
AAATGCTGGATGGTATCCAAAATCAAAAGTGGGAGAGAAAATTATGACTGATAATAAAGGGAATGTATCTTTATGTATTCCATTAGCTGTATCATTTGGTGACACAAATTCTTTAAACTCGAACAACTCTTCAATAAAACCATTTGTCCTACAATCTTCAACGAGCTTGAGCATATCTTCTGTTTCATAGTAGTTCTGTATCATTTCCACACCACGTCTAAAATAATCAGCATCACTTTCGTACATATGACAGGATTCTGGATTGCACTGCATTGCATTTTCTACACATTCATTAACTAGATCATAAAAATCTTGTTCAATTTTTTTAAGGGTTTCAAATAACCTCTCTCGCACAGGATCTGCCATTATTCTAAACTAACCTTAAATATTTGTAATATCTTTTATACATCTTTACCACTGTCTAGTGGGAATTTCTGTCCTTGTTAATTGAGTATAGTTGCTGTGTGTTCTTTCACTACGTTAAAAATGTGGTATTTGCTATAATTTTAAAATGAGGCGGATGAGGAGGTTTTTGCCCCAACCTATTTGAAGGACCTCCGTGTGTGCCCCATGCTTTATTTTACTCCTCATTCCCTCCTCATTCCCCAACAATATACTACTCTCTTGATCATTGATTCACGATGCGCCGGCAAAGATCCACCGTTCCGGCTGTATTGGGTTAGACATTTAAAGAAATGTTCCTGTTATTAGTAATATTACTGATAAGTTAACTTGTACTATTAATATAACTTAATAATAATGTTTTTCTCTATTACAGCATTGACGAACATCAAGATTGCAGATTCCTGATCCAACAGCAGCGTTATAATCGAGTTATTCAGAAACTTAATGTGAACGTTGAAAATGATTTAGGGATATTGCGGCAAAGAAATTTATACAAACACGGCCTTCGTATGGGTTCAGGGAAAGTTAAGTTTAAATGTGATCAGTGTGATTTTCGGAGCATTTGGAAACAAAGTTTAGAGAGGCACCTTCTCGTGCACAGGAATCCAACAAACGTTAATTTATTTAAATGTAATCAGTGTAATTATCGAAGCCAACAGAAAAGTAATTTAAAGAGGCACTTTCTCGTTCACACAAATCTAGCAAAAGTTAATTTATTTAAATGTGGTCGGTGTGATTATCGAAGCATTAGGAAAAGTTGTTTAAAGAGGCACCTTCTCGTTCACACAGATCCAGCAAAGGTTAATTTATTTAAATGTGGTCAGTGTGATTATCGAAGCATTTGGAAAAGTTGTTTAAAGAGGCACCTTCTCGTTCACACAGATCCAGCAAAGGTTAATTTATTTAAATGTGATCAGTGTGATTTTCGAAGCGTTCGGAAAGATGATTTAAAGAAGCACTGTTTCCTGCACATGAATTCAGCGAAAGTTAATTTGTTTAAATGTGATCAGTGTGATTATCGATGCAGGCGGAAAAATGATTTAAAGAATCACTGTCTCCTGCACATGAATCCAGCGAAAGTTAATTTATTTGAATGTGATCAGTGTGACTATCGAAGCATTTGGAAAAGTAGTTTAAAGAGGCATCTTCTCCTGCACACGAATCCAGCGAAAGTTAAATTATTTAAATGTGGCCAGTGTTATTATCAAACCACTCGGAAAGGTGATTTAAACAGGCACCTTCTCCGGCATGAGATCCAGGGGTAGTTAATTTGTTTAAATGAGATCAGTGTGATTATCGAATTCAGAGAGATGACTTGAAGAAGCACCTTCTCCTGCACACGGTAACGGACATTTATTTTTAGGCTTTGCGGAACTATAGCGCTCCGAAGTTATACAAAATTAATATTTGGAGATACCGAAGGCGATTTGTTTTAAGAGTCCATCACCGTAATCGCTGACTGACACTCAACCGACCGTACAGCAATGTAAATTAAATGGGATTTCTTGCGCTCAGCTGTGAAGGAGTTTCGAGAAAACTGGTAAATTATTTAGCTTTGGTTAAAAGGATATTGAAAGGCAACTCAATATGCGAGTTTTAACTTACTGCATATTTTTTTATTAAGGACTTACATGTGGAGAAAATCATGCATAAAGTTGCAATTCTAACAGCGATAAATATATTACTGCTTACATTTCGAAAACAAAAGTCGAATAGAAAAATCTGCAACATGTCAAAACTCGCATATAGAGTTGCCTTTCAATATCCTTTTAACCAAAGCTAAATAATTTATATTGTAGCATTTTAAAAATCTTACTTACTTACCCTAATAAAATGCTACTGTGTTAGCTAATAAAAAAGGATACAACTTTATACTCCTGTCTATTTCCACCTTTTTTGCATAGTTTATAATTTGATAACTAATCTTCAATTTTGATTGAACTGAGATTCCAGTACATCCCCACTTGACATATTTTGAGAAAAAACGTTATTTTTACGTGAAAATGGTAATGTTATTTCCCTTTACCAAAAACTTCGTTTTAAAAACGTGATTTTTTTTTAATATTGTTATTTTAATGTAATTTTTGTTCACGTTGTAATTTGTGTTACACTTTTACATTAATTTTATGTAAATAAAAGTAACGTTACTTATAAAACATTCAATTTGCGTTATGTTTTATAACGTCGAAATAAGTAACCTATTTTTCACTTTATCTTAACATTTTTAAATTTCGCGCCTAAAACCCAGAACGATCGGCGATTGTCACGTCTGTCATAGACGTTTGACGTTGTGTCGTTGTGTTGTGAGTTTATAGTGGAAGGAGCAGTTGGTGAAAATTTTGGATAGCATCGAATCTCTTTTAAGTTTTGTGAGTTTTCGTTTATTTTAAGCGCAAGTTGTTCTTAATTTTATGGTTTAGTTTTTATGAAATAACTGTTGTTTATTCTTTATATATTTCACGAGTTCTTTTGTTCTTTACCACAAACGTTTGAAGGGCAAAATGGCGTCTCGTAAATTTTATTGTCATTACAAAAAAAATGCTAAAAGAATCCCTTTAATGTAACAAAAATACCAGCCTTTTGAAGTTAATTCCAAATATAGAACAAGATACGCCACTCTATTTTTTCCTTTAATTAATTAGGAATAGTTCTCTAGATTCTACACCTTAACCTCTACAAAAAATGATTGTAGTTCTTTACTATTGTGGACCCTTGAAAATGTTTCTTATGTAATGTAATATCTCGTGTAATTAGGTTGTTGGAACAATATTTAAAAAATGTTTCGTTTTTAATTTAGAAATAGCGCAAGTTCAGTTTGGAGAAACTAATGAGTACTCGATGGAAAAAATAATAATGGACCACTTCAGGTATGCCGCGAACCGTTTGAAGAAACAAAAAAAATGAAAACTTATACTATATAGCTACTAGATTTTAAATTAAAATAAGTTAAAATTTGTAAATTGTATACGGTAACCTAAGGCATCCTGAAAAAATAAAAGTTCTTAACTTGAGTGTTTTGTTGTTTATTTATAAGTATCCAAATAATAAAGTATGAAATAATACGCTCTACTTTCCTGAGGAAAAATTTAGTTTTATAAGTTAAAAATATGTTACAAAAACGCAGAATTGTATCATAATATAATACGTTATAAAAATGTTAAAATTAGTAACGTTATTTTTACCAACGTCAGAACACCGTAACATTAAGCGTGTTTTACACATTGAAAACACGTTTATTCGTATTATAACGTTTTTCAGTCTGACGTAAAATTATACATGAAATTCACGTTTTCTTGCCAAGTGGGTCGTAACTCTCACAGCGTATAGTTTTGGTTTCTGGAAATGTAAAATATTCAATAATAACTATTTTTATAAACAATCCTATAAAAGTTATCATTTTACTTAATAGAGCAGTTAAGATACCTTACTTGTTTATTTTCAGTCTTACGAACCAGTTTGAGTAACCTTTTGGATATTTATATCAACTCCTGACATGGTGAACACGGAGATTGTGTTATGCCTTGCAAGCATAGTTGTAGAGGCTATAGCTTACTCAAATTAATATCTCCAAACCATCTGCAATAAAAGATTGAATATTAAAATAATTTCAGTAAACAAATACATAACCTATAAATTCGAATTATGTAGTATAATACTGTACCTTATTTAATAATTACCTGTCTTTAAATGTATCCATAATAGCCATAAATAGTTATAAATATCTATCGTATTGTTTTAACAAAATTTAATATTTCGTTCTCAATCTTATTTTCAAAAATCGTTGAAGCTGATTGGTCAGGTCACATTCGCATTTTTGCCACTACAGCACAAAACAATAAAGGTTAGTTCAAGGTGTCACGATCCCACTAAGTAAAGTCCATCTTCCTAATTTGTCTTCTATGGTGTGCTCGCTGCTGACAACTTTGTTATGTTAAATGTCAGATGTTTCCGGTGCGAGAATTTTCGAGTTTATTCTAGTAACAGGAAGTTATTTTTTTTATTTCCGATGTTATAAAAGGGAAAAACGGACGCTTTGTTGACGCAATTCGCCATAGCTACACCTTCAAGAAAGGTAGTTTTTTAGCGCACTTTATCCAAGTGCTTGGAACTCTGATGTGTGATGGCTATTTCAAGATCAAGGAACTAAAGGGAAATTCCCGTAGGATGCTCTAAATAGAGAACATTAGGACCTAATAACCTGTAAGTTTTTACTTTTCCTTTTTTAAAGAGAAAGGCCATGTGTGACCTCGTTTTTCTCTCCTTGGTTTCAGCGTTCCTCAAACTCCAACCCCTCAACTCTTCAACCCTCCACACTAATATCAATCTTCAATTCAACCTTTTCAACAATATCTTCTTTATTTAATCATGGTTTAAGAAGAATAGATAATTTCAAGAAGCCAGTCAGTTTCACTATGTGGTAAAGCTTCAAGGTGTATTAATTGGAACTTCACCTCTACCTTGATGTTAAGAAAAAAAGGATGCATGGTATCTGCATAGCCTCGTGTCGCCGAAGGTCACAGGGAGAAGGCCAGTTTTAATATTATAAATTTTTACACCATTTTACCATTCACTAATATCGTCATTTCAAGCTAAATTTAAATAAACTTTTCTTTAATTAAATAATTAAATAACAGCTGTAAAAAGCATTTGGTACTAGAACATAACGTATAATTTTCATTGAGGTAATGCGTCCAAGAAAATTCTAGAATTTTTGCCAGCGTTTAAATCATGAAGTTACATATTCAATTATAGGTACCACCAGACTTTATTTTTTTGATCATATGTAAACACATTCAAATAGAATAATATACCTAGTAAAACCTGAATGGTAATTTTTCAAAATAACTATTTTTATTAAATGTGTTATGGGTATATAAATTCTTTTATTTCTACAAGCTCTATAGACATAAGGTTTCTGTTTTTACCTGGTATAATATCGCCTAAAAAAAACAGTGGCGCTCAATTTTTAACATCTAGATAAAACAAAGGTTTAAATACAGTTACCAGCATGCCAAACCCACTCGAGTCTCACCTGGAGCTAGCGGAGGCCGTATAACAGTAAGTATGTTATAAAGAATATGACGCTGCAACGTGGAGCGAGTAATTTGATTTTTCTTAAAGGTCAAAATGCTTGATGCTGAAACCTAGCTGTATTTAAATTCTTCAAAATTTCCTTTAAAATTTTTTTTCTTTCAAAATAGAGCTTGAATATAATATTTATATTTCGAATTTTACTAGTTTGCATGTGTTTACATTTTATTTGAGGAACGAAGGTATTAATACAGGTCCATTTTTGTATGAATATATCCTACAGGTTAAGATATAAATTTGGGTGTCCTTTAAATATTAAAATTTTTTGATATTTTGATATCTTGATTTCTTATAGAATGCAGTAGCACTAGTGGTCACTCAAGTTTGATATTTATATTGATTATGTTATTTGGCTTTGATTAAGTCTATGAAGACCTATATAATTTATAGGTATTTTCTTATGAGATTAGATGTCTCATATTATGTTATAGAGTGAGCATAGTCTATAATAATAATGTGTGGTAATTATTACCTTATATAATCACTGGTAAGGTGAAATATTTAATATTTTGTTACAATTGAGCCCTTGGTCAATGTGTAATTTTGCTTTTAATATTGTTGGTAGATGATACCTAAATTATGAATTCATTTATAAGTATTAAATACTATAAATTTTGATTTTGACACAGTTTATATTGAGGTATAATAATATTGATATTTTGATTTTTTAAATTGAAATTATTTATCATGAAGCCGGAAACTTTTCAAGTTAATCACTTACGCGATTTTGAAGTAGCTTATGAGTTAGCAATTCGTAAAATAAAGACAACACGAAATCTTTCAGATCAACGAAAAATTCTGAGACGGTTATTAAGTAAAGAAAATAATCAACCAGGTGGTATGATCGATTTGACATCATATATTTTTGATTTTGAGAAAGAGCAGAGAGAAATTGAAAAAAGCTTTTATGAAATTACGGAAGCCATTATTGACTTTTCAGATAGTGGTGATCAAAATGATACTCTTTTTACAAGAACTAAATCTAGAATCTCTCATGTTATGTTACGTACTAAAAACTTAGACAAAATGTTGCATATTCCTGATACAGTAAATGCCGAAGACAGGCTACGTGTTGAAAATTATTTTAATGAATCTAATGCTACCTGTTTGAAACTTGAAGACGATCTTTATGATAGTATTAAACTACCTAACACTACGACTGCGCAAACTTCTAGTCAATCTGCTCCTGTTATTAATGTGGCTGCTCCTATTATTACTTGCTCTGGCAATTCAATTCCAATTTCGGAATGGGGTCTTACATTCAATGGTGATGCTAAGCATCTATTTTCATTTTTGGAACGTGTTACTGAGTTGGCGCATGCGCGTAAGGTTTCGAACCTAGATCTTTTTAATTCTGCTGTAGAACTTTTTATAGGCGATGCATTTGCATGGTATCGTTGCAATAAAAAAAATTTAAATAATTGGGACGAATTGGTTGCTCTTTTAAAAAAAGATTTTTTACATTCTGATGCGGAAGATCAAATATGGGAACAAATTAAAAAACGTAAACAAAAGAAAAATAAGTCTGTTTCAATTTTTATAGCTCATATGGAAACTTTTTTTAGTAGGTTGTCTCGTTCACCTGTTGAAATGACTAAAGTCAAACTAATTAGACAAAATTTGTTACCTGATTTTATTTCGCAACTTGCACTGATTGACATTAATTCTATTGGTGAACTAATGAATTATTGTAGAAAATTAGAAGAAGCCAATTATTTAAAAAATAAAAATAAACCTCATGAAGTATCAGAACTTAATGAACAACAAGGAACTTCAAATTTTAATTATGGAAATAAATTTAAAAATGAACACAGAAATAATAATAACAATAAATTTCAGAAAAAGTTTTCAAATAATAACAATAACCATTCCAGTGGAACTACAAATAAAAATGAAAATAAAACAAATACTCCTTCAGAGAAAAAATCTATTAAATGTTTTAATTGTGGTCTAGCTAATCATACATATTATGACTGTAGAGCTCAAAGAAAAATATTTTGTTTTAAGTGTGGTATGGCAAATTTTATTTATTTATTTATTTATTCTGACTACGTTACTAATATAATATAGTTTGTAGCAAGTCTTACAAAATAAAACAAAATTAAAAATTCAGAACAACAGTAAGTACAGTTAAAAAATAGAGAATAAGAAAATAACACAAGAAACAAAACAAAAAGCAATGTTACTAACAAAAAAATTAAATTAAAAGAGCAATATAGAGTCTCGAGTCAGATGGTCAAGGTACGGGCTTCCTGAACGAACTCCTCAATGGAGTAATAAGCCTTCTCAATTAAAATTTCCTTTAGCTTATTTTTAAAACGATCATTTCCCAAATTCTTCAAGTCTAAGGGTAGGATATTGTATAGGTGAATCTGTATTGAATTTTTTTTAGATTTAGATAGTCTGAAATTTGGTTCAATTAAGAGATTAGCAGAGCGAGTGCGATAATTGTGGTTCTCCGCATGAGTCCGAAACTGATGCCTCCCTCTATGCAAAATTACTAAAAGATAATCATATTTACCTTCTGAAACCACTCTTACATCTAATAAATTTAATATTTGAAAAAGGTAAATATCCAGAAATCCTCAAAAGGGCTGTTATTGTTCCAATTTACAAAACTGGGGATAAGTTGAACAAGGAAAATTATCGACCAATTGCTATGACTAGTTCAATTAGCCGGCTATTTGAAAAATGTATAAAACTAAGGTTAGACAGCTTTTTGAATGCGAACAATATTTTATCCAAGTCTCAGTATGGGTTTCTATCAGGAGTAAGCACGGAGGAAGCTATGGTGCACGTCACAGATTATATATTGCAAAATTACAATAACAAATTTAAAACATTGGGTATATTTGTGGATTTGGCCCGTGCGTTCGACACTGTGGTGCACCAAATTTTACTTAAAAAACTTGAAAACATTGGAGTGCGAGGTCTTGCGCTCAGCCTGTTTGAGTCTTATTTAAAAAATAGAACCCAGCGAGTAAGAATAAATGATTCCTTGAGCAAAACGGGTACAGTGGAATTTGGAGTGCCGCAGGGTACCGTACTGGGTCCAACACTTTTTTCTTTGTATATTAATGATCTGTTTTCTGTTCTGCCAAATGAAAATAGTGAATGTGTGTGCTATGCTGATGATACAGTGATTCTAGTTAGAGGCAAATCTTGGCAAGAGACATTTCAGAGGGCGGAGGACCACATCTCCAAAGTACGTTTGTGGATGGATCAGAATCTTCTAACAATGAATGTAAAGAAAACTGTTCATATCGCCTTTTCTATGAATAATCCAGGAAATGTAATCCATCCTGACCTTAGGGTGCATAATTATGAATGTGTTATGGATATGTCAGTGTGTAGATGTGAAGAGACAATATTAGCAAGGGAAAGTGTAAAATACCTGGGGGTATTCATTGACAAAAATTTAAGGTATGAAACTCATGTTAACTATATTACCCAAAAAATTCGTAAAACTATATATAAATTTTACCAACTCAGAGAAATTTTATCTTTAAAGCTTTTAAAAATGACGTACCAGGCTCTGATTGAATCAATTTTAATGTATGGCTTGAGTGTCTGGGGTAGTACTTGTGGTAACATTCTTCACCGTTTAAATATTACTCAAAAATACATAATAAAGATATTCATGAACAGAAGCAAGAGGTACCCATCAGATTTATTATTTAAGGAGGCTGACCTCCTATCGGTAAGGCAGCTGTATGTTAAGGGTACTCTTAGGTTTATGAAAAAGTGTAATAAATACAAAAGTAGGATCATGCACAATGTTCACACCAGATCTGTAAATAGTGGGTGTCTAGTCGTTCCACTAGCCTCATATACTGCCTCGCAGAGGCACATTATGTATATCGGCCCTAAATTGTTCAATATGTTACCCTTCAATTTAAAGTCTGCTATAAATTTACATACTTTCCTGTTGGGCATTTCTGGATGGATAAAGATAAATTATCAGCAAATAACCTGTACGGTGCCTTTATTGAATGAGTACTAGAGGGTGTTTTGAAGTTCTATTTGATATTAATAATAACTTTCAGTAAATTATTCTAACTTTAGTGATATTGTCTTTGGACTAATTTAACTTGTGCTATGTGATTTGTTTTTGACATATCATTGTAGTCTCTTTGTTTTGTTTTTCTCTTTTTTTGTTCTTGGGTATCCGGATGGTAAAGAACTATTCATAACCTGAAATCCAGACAAGCTGCCTGTAGCTTTGGATCTCAAACATGAATATTGTATTGTGGCATTGTTGAGAAAATGTAAACTTTATGAATAAACTTTATAAACTTATAAACTTATAAACTTCCAATAGCTGATAGAATATATAGATGGAAGGGAGTGTCAAAATCTCTGCTGTCCTGAAAAGTGGTCTACAGTGGTCAATTATACCAGCACCACAAATAACCCTAACTGCTCGCTTTTGGAGTTTAAATACTCTCCCTGCACTAGAAGAATATCCCCACAAGGTCACTCCATACACAAGGCGATAGTGAAACAGTGCAAAGTAGGCATTCCTAAGGATATTCCCAGAAAAACAACGCCGGAGCCGCCTCAGAAGAAACACCACGCTGGAGAGTCCTCCACACAAGAAGTCAACATGACAAGCCCATGTCAAAGAACTATCCAGCATGATGCCGAGCATCCTGACCGGTCGAGCATTGGCGTTAGCAAAAACGGAAAATTCGAGGGTTTGAGATTTATCCGGATTACACTCCAAGAAATTTGAAGAAAACCATGTATCAGCCCTTGACATAGCCCGATTTAGTTCCACTTTCAAGCTGGATTCCTTGGAACAAGATACACAAATGGTGGAATCGTCTGCATAAAGTGAACATCTGAGGGGCTGCATGAAGCTGAAGAAGTCATTAACGTATATTATAAATAATAACGGTCCCAAAACAGACCCTTGTGGGACACCATGCCTCACTGGTCGATAGTGAGAACGTGAATGTCAAGTCCAAAGATTGTAAGTCTTGTTCAAAAAACTAAATAAGGAGGACAGGACTGGTCAACCTTATAACCCTCCCTTAAAGACCAATGAATACAACGATAAATGTAATATAAATTTAAAAAGTAAATTTTTCGATAAAAATAAATGGGATAGATGGTTAAAATTAGTTTCTGATTTTTATAAAAATTCCAACTATTCGAATGAACAAATTTCTACCATTTTTATTAAAAGGCAAGCTGATATTCGACCATATATTTCTGTTAAACTTTTTGATCAAAATATTACCGTTTTGTTTGATTCTGGAGCAACTACATCAGTTGTTGGTTCTGCTGGAATGCATATAATAAAAAGATTTAAATTAAAAATAAATTCTGTTTCTTCTCGAAATATTTGTACTGCAGATGGTTCAGAAAAAAAAGTAATCGGTACTGTAGACTTACCTATTTATATTAGCGATGTGTGTAAGATATTGAAGTGTTTACTAGTGCCATCTTTACCACAAGCTTTTATTTTCGGGTGTGATTTTGCCAAGGTGTTTAGAGTGCTAGTGAATTTTGATAATGATACGTGGCAAGCACAAAGTGATTTAGCTCAGTGTAGTATAGATATAGTGTCTAGTGATCATGATAAATTTAAATTTAATTATTTGTATTCTCTTGATGATTTATCTCCTAAAGAACGCAAACAAGCAGAAAACGTTATTCATTCCTTTAATGAAATTTCTCACGAAGATCGATTAGGGCGAACTAATAAAATAGCTTTAACAATTGATACTGGAGATGCAAGACCATTTAAGAAAAAACCGTTTCCAATGTCGCCATATATGCAAAGAATTTTGAACGACCAACTCGACGAAATGATCCAATTGGGCGTGGTTGAAAAAAGTAATTCTCCATGGTGTAGTCCAGTTCTGTTGGTAAAAAAGAAGAGTGATGAATATAGACTTGTATATGACGCCCGTGGTCTCAATGAAGTAACTCGTTATGACTCATATCAATTACCAAATGTGGACAGAATCTTAAATTCAAATTCCTCTTGATACAGCTTCAAGAGAGAAGACAGCTTTTAGTGTTATAGGAAGAGGTCAATTTCAATTTGTTACTATGCCTTTCGGCCTTTCAAATTCTGCACAGACGCAGCAAAGAATGTTCGATTCCATGTTCGGAACGGAATATGAGCCCAAAATTTTCTCTTACATAGACGATATTATTGTTACAGGTTCCACCTTTGAAGAACACGTTAAATTATTGAAAATTGTTAAAGAAAAGCTTCAAGAAGCAAATTTGACCATTAATATTGAAAAATGTGAATTTTTTAAAACTTCATTAAAATTTTTAGGCTACGTAGTTGGTAACAATTCTCTTAGAACTGATCCAGATAAAGTTGCTACAATGGTAAATTTTAGTAGGCCCAAGACAACCACTGAAATCAAAAGATTTACTGGTATGTGTTCCTGGTACAGACGATTTATTAAAGATTTTTCTACTTTAGTGTCACCTATTAACGATTTGCTTAAAGGAAAGAAAAAGGGACAGCATATTAAATGGACCGATGAAGCGGAAATTGCTTTTGTAAAAATTAAAGAATTATTGGTGTCTGCACCGATTCTTGTGCAACCAGATTTTAAGGAGAAATTTACAATTCAATGTGATGCAGGTAATACAGGACTCGGAGGAATTTTAACTCAAGTTATTGATGGTGAAGAGCGAGTAATAGCCTACGCAAGTAGATCGCTTTCGCGCACTGAGAGGAACTATTGTTTAGTATAGATAAATTCAGAGCATATATTGAAGGCGTAAAATTTAATGTTATAACAGATAATTATAGTTTATTATGGCTGAACAATCTCAAGAATCCGTCAGGAAAATTAGTGAGATGGGCTGTCAAACTTCGTCAACATACATTTGATCTGATACATCGTAAAGGATCACTAAACGTAGTTGCTGATGCACTATCACGTATTACTTATGACAATGATGAAGTAGCAGTTATTTACGACGTAGATGCTGACAGAATAGACCCGTGGTTTGACAATTTAAGATCTAAAATCGTAAAGGATCCTGATACATTTTCTCAATGGAAAGTTGAAAATGATTTTGTTTACAAACATATTCCGTCACGTATGACTATGCATACAAATATTCCAGAATGGAAAACATTAGTTCCAAAACCGCAAAGAACTGAAGTAATTCAGGCTTGTCACGATCATATCGTCGGTTTGGTGTGTCGAAAGAGTGACCGAGACTCTGACGAGCATATTCGTTAGAAATATCCGAAGAAGGCCTAGAGAGTGTCCATGGCTAAGGAGTGTCCTAGGGAGTGTCCGAATAGGAAATTCTAACTATGCTGAGGTAGAAGTGTTCGCGAGAGCAATTTATGCTCAAGCGTATAAATATGTATATATATGTGTGTAACTGTCGCAATTATTGTGAACCCTGCATTTTTTTTATAATTTAAAAAGTGATAGAATCATATCACTCGGTTTCCCAATCTAGTTTGGTGATTTGGTTTTGAATTGCAGTTTTCAAAATTGTGAATCCCATGTAAAATTTTCCCATTGAATTTTCTAAATTTATGGATCGCGTAGATTTAAGTATCCTTGATGTGAACAAGTAATGTGGCAATAGAGGCATTGTTTTTAAATTCTGCTGAAGTAAAAATTGGCTCTATTGGTGAGTTATAATAGACCTGACGAAAATTTGAAAACATTTCATACAATGTAGCAAACTTGTTGTTTTTGAAACCAAGTTGTAGATCATTGTAAGGATATCTTTCGCAGTTTAAAAATACACTTATATTTCTTAATTCACAATAATTAAATTTACTCATATCCGATTTTAGATTAGCACGTCGATTCTTCTGAAAAGCAATTAAAACTAATCTAATGGTTTACGATTTGAAAATGTGTACGTTTATTCAAAGTCTCTATATCAACCCAAGAATGAATATTTAAGGACGCTTTTTAAGTCAATAAAAGAAATTGGTTATTATGAATCAAAAGACGATGAAAATATAATTTCACCTCAAGAAGTAATGCCAAACGCGATAATGATTTTTGACGACATAGTTTGTTGTAATCAGACTATCGTAAAGGATTACTTTTGTTTTGGGAAGACAGAAACACCAATTGCTTTTATTTGTGTTAAACATATTCTTCTATTCCTAAACAGCTTATTCGCGACAACGCAAATTTAATTGTCATTTTTCAACATGACAATACAAATTTAAAACATGATTATGATGATCATGTTAACGTTGATATGACGTTTAATCAGTTTAAAGAAATGTGTTTACTCTGTTGGAGAGAGATATATTTGGATTTTTGGTAATAGATAAAGATTCCACTATAAATTCAGGCAGTTATCGAAAAGAATTTGATTCATACATTTACTTATAAAAAAAAACATCATTAGATAAAAACAGCTATTTTAAAATAATCTGTCATGAACGAACAATTAGCAAAACAACTTGTTAAATTAAGGAGTGCAGTTAAGAAAAAATATAAAGCTTTAAAAAATGCCGAATTTGACTCCTATTCGAAACTGGAAGAAACTTATAAGCCACTAACACAACCTTTGCAAGAATTAATTTCTACCATTGGTAAAATTAAACCCGTTGTCATAAAAGAAGAGGATCCATCATTTACAAGATTTTATAAAACTTCAACCCCCCAAAGGACAAAAAACATAAGAAAAACTGGGATAACCCCACTTCTCCCGACAGAAATACAATCATTTTTGATACTAATCCTGCATCACTAAGTCATATCCCAACCATGCAAGAAACGAGCGTTATGGCCGAAACATCACCCATATCTTCATCATCATCGGATTCAACAGATATATTGGAACAAATTAGACAATCAATCTAGACTTATGTTGGCACACCCGCATATCAACAATGGTTAGCTGAGTTTCACGAATTACCTCGTAAATACATTGATGAAGGTGTCAAGGATTTAGAACATACGTTTGATCACCATTCTGGTATAGTTCATGATTTGGAAACGGAAAAATTTTTCGTAGGACTAACACAGCAGCCTGTGGAGATTAATGGGAAAAATATTAAAGTAAAAAATATTACTTATTTGGGCACCCCGGTTTATACGAACTGCTATCTAAAAAGGATTTAAAAGGTTACAGCGTTGAAGATTTGAATATTTATATGGATATTTAAGCAAGAGCTAACGCATATCGTAGGAATAACAGTCCTGATGAACAAGTTTAAGGAAATTGTTCACGTAAATGTATTTACAAGAATAGGACCTTATTTACAGAAGAAGGGAATAACAAAAACAAGAGGTTTTAACCCTGCAGCCGAAATCTTAATTTCAGCATTCACACGACGTAAGGCTCCATAATATAGAGTTCAAAGAACAACTCCAACTACCCAAGGATCTGGTTTAACTCTAAAAGTTAATAAAAATAATACGGATTATGTATATTGGGATAATGTTAACGAGCTTGTTGACAGACTTCGTTTATTGGTGGCCTCCAAGAATGCTAGTCATACAGGTAATAATAATGAAGTTATCTTCATTATAGAAGAACTACGAGAATCAAACGTTATCATATAAGAGAATGTAACACATGTTTCAGAACATTTACAAAATGACTATCGACAAATTTGGTTGCCACATTTCAAATCGATACAAAATAAATAGTATAGACATTAAAGATCTTATTGAAAAAGTTGAAAATGAAGTAACCAATAATATTTCAAAAAATTTAAACTATATTAAAAACAAAGTAGTTGATCACTTTAAATATGGAATGCAACCAAATCAATTAGGAATTTCAAATTTTGAAAGAGTTAAAAGTGCAAAATAAACGATCACTTGAAAATGTTGAAAATATTAACAATGTAATGAAAAAACTAAAGTTTTGTGAAGATCAAGTAATAACATTAGAGCAAAAATATAAACAGGAAAAAAATCATTGCAAAGAAACTAGAAAATATCGACAAGAAAGTTTTAAATTCTGAGGTTAAATTAGGTCTTGTAGAGAAACAGATAAGTGTCCTTGATAGTTTACAACAAGGACCTCAGAAGGTACTATTTAAATTACAAATTGATATAAAAGATGCCTCCAAATATTGATGACATTCAAAAAAGCTTAACAAATGATCTTATAACAAAGTTTGAACAATTTTCAAGTGTGGTTTATTATAGGATTTCAACGGAGGTGGAAAATTTTAAAAATGTTCATGATGGAATGAATAAGAATAGAAAAAATATTGAAAGTATTTTGAATTACCTTTAATTGTTCACAAAAAGGACGACGAAAAATTAATAGCATTAAAAGAGCAATTTAACATTATGTCACAACAAATCTCAGAATTAAAATCCATAGAATATTTAAATAAAGAAGAAATAGAAAATAATAAATCAACTTTACAAAAGAATAACACTATTTAAGTAAAAACTTTAGACATTGAAAAAAAAGTTAATAAAATAATAAACTTTGGTACATATTTAAATATGAATGTAAATATTGATCAAATTATTAAAGGTATTAGGGCATTGGAAGAATTTGTTTAAAATGGAAATATAATTTTGAAACCGAATATTGAAAGAATAGACGAAGTAATGAGAACAGAAATTAGGGCAGTAGCATTTTTCAATGCAATAGAAAAGATTAAAGGCTTTAGAATGGATGTTAAAACTTTAAAAACAACTGAAGCAGAAGTATAGTTTTCTTAATTGTCGACAAGTAAATGAGCTTCCTTTAACAGAAAGGCAAACTGTTATTAGTATTAATTTTTCCTTACAAAGTATCGTTAAGAAACTAAATAGATAATTTAAAAAAATAGATGAAGGAATGGGTGAATTAGATACCATACTTAATCCCAAATCACTAAAATACCTAAACATTAAAATTAAAGATAATCTCGATGATACAAGTAAAAATATTGATAAAATTGAGGAATATTTAAACGAAGAAAATAAAATTATTTTAACTCAAAAACTTAAAGAATGGGATGAGGCATATAAAAGTTATTGGGACAAATATTTCATTAAATCTCTTGATTAATCGTAATGTCTCGCACTAAGAAGACGGTTGTCAAAGAATTACATAAACCTGCTAGAAAAAATTATCAAAGGAAGAGGGTTATTTTCAAACGATTAAACGATTTATAACAGGCTGATTTGGTAAAAAGGAGCCCTATGCTAAATTAAATAGGGGATATAGATATATTTTGGTAGTAATAAATGCATTTTCAAAATATGTCTGGGCCCAATTCCTTAAAAGTAAAGAAGGAAAGGAGGTAGCTCAATCTATGAAATTTACATTAGACAAAACCAGTAAGCCAACAAATTTACAAACTGATTTAGGAAAGGAGTTTTATAATAAAAATTTTCAGCAGCTTATGAACGATTTTAAAATAAATCATTACAGCGGTTTTTCAAACCTAAAAGCAAGTATACTTGAGCGTGTTAATCGAACTCTTAAAAATAATATGTGGAAATATTTTAGCAATCAAAGTAGGTATAAATGGTATACTGTTGTACCAAATATTATTGAAAAATATAATAATACCACTCATAGCACCACAGGATATAAACCAGTTGATGTTAAGCCCAGAAATGAAAAAAACAATCTTATTAAATTCATTCACTTTTAAAAAAATAGCTGATTTAGAGCATACTAAGTTTAAATTAAATGACTGTCAGAATTTCGAAACAATGAGAGGCGTTTGAAAAGGGTTATACTCCAAATTGGTCTACTGAAATTTTTCAAATAAGAAAAGCGAAACTTACAAATCCAACCACATATCTTCTAAAAGACGTTGCAAATCAAAATATTGAAGGTGGTTTTTACCAAGGGGAGTTGCAGAAAGTGAAGCATCTCGATGTCTACTTAGTTGAAAAATTATTAAGGAAGAAAGGAAGTAAAGTACTAGTTAAATGGTTAGGATTTGACAAATCTCGCAATTCATGGATTTTAAAAAAGGATGTATTGTAATAATATAATATTCCAACAAACAATACTCGTATAGTATTATACATTCTATTAAAAATAAAGCAAAAAAAACTATTTTAACTATTTTAATTTTTAAACCTTTGATTATAAATGAAATTTCTATGATTTATATCTAATATTGCACTGATAGTTTTTTTACATCGTTTTATCCTCTCCTCAAAACGAAGTTTGTCCAGGTAGCAGCTTTGATAATCACCTTTTCGTGCATGCCTAAAAGCATAGTTCCAAACAATTAATAACTACATTTTTTTTTTAGCTTTATTAAAATTCACCGATTTCTTCATAGTATTTTCTTTTTGGTGGTTTGTACCCTGAAAAAAATGACACACATGTAGACTTTTAACATTGATCCGATTTAACTCACCTTATATACTTACACATTGAAGGGCAGCTTATAGATAAGAAAAATCAAAAAGCTTACTTTTTAGGAGACAAAAAGTTTTATATTGAAATCTACAAATGTAGATACAAAAAAGGAAAAAAAATTATCTAATTTGTTAAACATTTGGTGTTACTTGATTGAGAACCTAATAGTTGGTACCTACCTATATGATTTGGAGTAAGTGCATGACTTTGATGAAATACCTTCGAGAAACGTTTTTATAATGACAATTGGATAAAGGATGAAGCACAAACAAATTATTTTCCTTTTATTTAATGCGCGTATAAAAACTTTCGTTTTAATTCTCAATAAAATTTTTAAATAGTAGGTGGGGTCGAGTGATACCTCGTTCTAAAAGTATCTTCAATCTACAAATGGCTCCCAAGTTTTTATTTATTTTTATTTATTTATTCATTCAACGTATCCAACATTTTACAAAATATATATATACATATATCCCAAAGGTAACATAGTGTACTATGCTCTCTACAATAAAATTATCTATATAAATACTCGAAGTACTATGCTCCTAACAAATAAACTATGTAAGTATCAATCTAAAATATCACAAACCTATCACAACCTACCCAGCGCACCCTTGAAACTTTGGATGGAGGAAAATTTAAAAATATCCACCCGATCTGCACTGTCATTTGCAGATCTGAGCATTCTCGTTATCGATTCGTTCATGCCGTAATTGGTAGAATGAAAGGGAATGGCAAACGGCTCCGTATGACGACCACGTCTTTCCCCAGTTCTGAGATTAATTAAGTTCAGCAGAGCAAGACAGTTAATACTACCTCTCAACAATTTAAAGAGCAAGCACAAGGCAGCTCTTAATCTTCTACTTTCCAAAGAATCCAAGTTCAAACGAGCTGAAAGCTCCCCATAAGAATATTCCTCCCGCAATAATCCCAGACGAAAACCGACCATTCTAAGAAACTTCTTTTGTACTCTTTCAAGAGCGTCAACATATATCCTGTAGTGAGGTGGCCATACAGGTGACGCATACTCAACTATAGTTCTTACCAGCGTACAGTAAAGAATCTTAAGGGTGTCAACGGAAAAATCTCGTGAGGATCTATTAATAAACCCAAGCATCCTGAATGCTCTCGCGACGGTCCCATCTATATGGCACGAAAAAGTTACTTTATCATCAATCAGGACTCCCAAGTCACGCAACGAATCTACTTCACTTATTCGGTTGTTGTTTATGAGATAAGAGAATAAAAGTGTATCCTTAAGTCTTGAAAAAGTAATCTTATAGCACTATATCAATATTTAGATCCATGCAATTAATCTCACACCATTGCATAAAGTGGAGGAGATCCTCCTGCAAAAGCAGGGAATCTTTCAGAGATCCCACCTGCCTGAAAATTTTTAAATCATCAGCAAAGGAAAGGAAGCAGCTATTGACGATAAAGTTGCCAATATCACTCACAAAGAGATTAAATAAAATTGGACCGCAAAGGGAGCCCTGCGGAACCCCTGACGGCACCTGAGTCAACCGGGAAATGGTCCCTCCGTACTTCACAGCCTAAGTTCTCCCCATCAAAAAGCTCCTGAACCAGCACAAAATGGAGCCGCTTATCCCATAGCTCCCAGTTTGGCAATAAGGAGACCGTGGTCAACCCTGTCGAAGGCTTTAGAAAAATCCGTATAGACAGAGTCAACCTGCAGTCCGCCTTCCATCGAGCCCAAGATAAAATGTTGGTAAAGTAGCAGATTAGTGGAAGTTGACCTTCCACTTCGAAACCCGTGTTGTTCAGGGTGAATGACATGCTTGCTGTCCCAGCTAAGCTTAGAAGTAACCAATGCATCAAGAAGTTTTGGGATCTCAGACTGTGAGCAAACTGCACGATAGTTAACTACCTCCTCCCTGGATCCGGACTTAAAGACCGGCTTTAAAAAGCTAAACTTCCAGAAGTCAGGATAAACGCCTGATGTAAGCGACTTATTGAACAGTTTGTGCAATGGCAGTGCTAAAGTAAAGATGCACTTCTTCAGGAAAAAAATAGGGATCCCATCAGGGCCACAAGCAGGGCCGTAGATAAGGGGGGGTTTAGGGGGTTCAAACTCCCCCCATAACAACGAATGTTCAGTTCTACCTTGTTAACCACCGTAAATTTTAATAATAATTCTAATAAATTGCCAGAATTTTCTTACCTAACCCCCCCCCCCCCCCCCATGGGTAACGCCTAGCTACGGCCCTGGCCACAAGACAGCTTAGATGGACATCCTTCAACAGCATCTATGATTTCACTACTAGATATACTATATGAACTGATTCCGACCTGTAGACACCAGAGAAAAACTCAGCAAAAAGATCAACTAGCTCGCCATTATTATGACTAATGTGATCTTGATATGTAACACTCAAGGGCAAGACAATGTTTTTACGTTGATCGTTTATATAAGACCAAAATGCTCTAGGATTTTCATGAATACTGTTGTAATTTGTAAATATTTATTTTTTGCATTTTTTATGTTATGTATTTAATTGTATTTAAAATTATTGCGCTCCTGTGCTTTGTAAACAAATAGCAGCACACGGTGCAGCCTTCAGGTAACTTGATGCGTCACCTGGGATTAGTATGTGTGTAAGAGACAGGTATGTTAGGATTGGACTAGTAACTATAGGAATTTTTGAATGTTAGAGTTATGACAATATAAAAAGTCAGAATTTTTGATTAATAATTTGTATAAAAAAGTACATTATGTTGAATTAAAGGAAGTTACAAAAAGTTTGAGTATAGTTTCTAACAACCAATGACCTATGGAAACAGTAAGAATAGTAAAAGGGTCCTTCGAAGAAACAAAAGTTTATACACCAGGAAACATTGGTCAATTACGAACCGGATGGTTTTGCCAGTAGTTGTCGGCACTTCGGTATTTTACAAGAATTGAGCTGGTAGTTATCAGAAGTTTTACGCAGAAAATTGGGTCTGACAACCTGTCAGACATTTTACTCTGCAGTTGGGTCTGGTAATCTGCCAAGAAGAAAATTGAACACAGAAAATTGGGTCTGGTACTTTGAATTACAAAGGTAGGACTGTCAGGAGTTTTACTTACAAATAGGAGCCGACAATTGTCAGGGAGCTTTACCTAAACTTGGGATTAATTCAGCAGTGTGCTTCAGTCTTTAGTACAGTGTAACAATAACAGAGGAAAGAAGTAACATCGAATGTTACAGAAGTTATAGAACAGGAGCTATAAAGGTCAGAGATTTAGTATTTGTTTACTTAACTTTCATTGATATAAGTTTGCACAAATGCAAAGGGTTGTAAAATTAACAATAAATAAAAAGGTTTATAGGTTTGAAAATTTGTAAGAATTTGCACCTTTTAAGGTAATAGTTACCTTGGTATATACTAACTTAGGTATTGACTGCGTTTTAATTACTAAAAAAATAGCGTCAATAAAATTGTAATCAGGAAAGATTGTAGCGATTGTAATTTTGAATTATAAAACTTAATTTATAGGTAAATATTTTCATACAATTAAAGTTAGGTTATAAATTTAACTGTGAATATTCATTGTCGCAATGGAGGATATTCAAAATCTTAAAATGCAAAGGGCAAAGGCCAAACGTAGTATCACTAGGGTTGCTACATTTATAAATCAAAATAAGGATGAGTTGACTGTTGATGTCAATGAATTTGTCACACGAGAAATTTATTTAAAACAAGCCATTGAGACTTATAATAAGATTCAGGACCAGATAGAGGATATTGATGAGGAGGAAGAGAATGATCGCGTGGACATGGAAAATAAGTATTTGTCAATTTTGGCAAATTTTAAAACAGTAATTCAAGTGCGTACTATGCCGCCGATAAATTCACAACCATCTCCACTGCATAATCCTGTTCCCCACAAAAATAGTTCTCTTAAGGTTAAGTTGCCCAATCTGAATGCACCTTCCTTTTCGGGAAAATATGAAGATTGGCAACCTTTTCTAGATTTGTTTCAAGCACTCATAGATGATAATGATCAGCTGACTGAGATACAAAAATTTTTATATTTAAAAGGGGGCTTAGCAAATGAGGCATTAAATCTTATTAACGATTTACCATTAACTAATGCAAATTATGCAGTAGCGTTCGATTTACTAAAAAAACGGTATGACAATAAATTGGTCATAATAAATTCTCATATAAGAGGCATGTTAGATATACCTGATATCAGGGGAAGTGGGGCTCAGTTAAGAGAATTTTTAACTCACATTAGGCAACATTTAAATTATTTAAGGGCGCTTAAATTACCAGTAAATGAATGGGATGTGTTATTAGTGTATTTGTTTTCGCAAAAATTGGATTTTCAGACTCGAAAGTCATATGAGCTAGAAAAAAGTACTGCAGGGTTGCCAAATTTGTCAGAATTTCTAGGATTTTTGGAAAAGCGTTGCTCTGCGCTAGAAAGCATTTCGCTCGCTGATAACACAAATAGATTCAATAAATTTAAGAAATCACAAAATTCTTTATTGGTTAATGAACGTGATAATGGTAATCTAAACGCTAAATGTATTTTTTGCAATCAGGCAGGACATGCTGTAAGCAAATGCTTTAAATTTAAAGGAATATCGTTAAACAAAAAAAGGCAGTTTGTTCAAACAAAACGCATGTGTTATAATTGTCTAGGATTTAAGCACACAGTTTCTCAGTGTAAATCATCTGGGTGTAGGGTTTGTCAAAGGCGGCATCATACTTTTCTGCATCCAGAAGAGTTCAATAATAATAAACAGAATATATCGGGTAATATTACAGAAAATATTGTTAATAAAGGACCTAGGCAAACTAATTCTGTTCAGCAACAAAGTCAATCTTCGGAAAATGTAGCAATACAAACAAGTCCTGTTACAGAGACACTAGTCAATTCGACTGCTTTATATTCTCAGGAAAGCTCTCAAATATTATTAGCAACCGCAAAGGTAAATTTAATTACGAGGGATGGTAAAAAGGTAGAAGCACGGGCTATTTTGGATTCAGGCTCACAAACCTCATTTGTTACATCGGAATTATTGAATCGGCTTAATTTAAGCACTTATAAATCAACATTACAAATTGGTGGAATTGGTAATAATATCACGCAGGTTAATAAAATGGTTGACATTACTTTCGAGTCAAGGTTTGATAATAACTATAAAAAAAATATGTCATGCGCTGTTCTAAATAATATTACGTGTCGGTTACCGCACACCTTTGTTGACATTAGTAAGATTAAAATTCCTTTTAATATTGAATTGTCAGATGAATTGTACTATCAACCGGCAAATGTTGATATGTTAATTTCTGCTGATATATATTTCGATACACTCCTTCCAGGATTAATAAGGTTGGGGTCTGATTTACCTACATTGCAAAACACCAAGTTAGGATGGCTAGTTTGTGGCAACGCGCCTACTACCTCATGGCCCAATCAAAATAGGGTTAATTCTCATATTTCGTTATTTTGTAACAATTGGGACAATGTTAACGAAATTATTCCCAGATTTTGGCAATTAGAGGAGGTGCATAATAATCGATTCTTGTCACCAGATGATAAATTGTGTGAACAGCGGTTTAAGGAATCTGTTAAACGTTTAAAAAATGGTATTTTTCAGGTCGATATACCATTTCACCATCAGGATGACTATTTAAAGTTAGGAGATTCATTGTTAGTGGCTAAAAAACGGTTTTGTTCACTAGAAAAGAGATTTATTAATAATCCACAATTGTTTTCGCAGTATAAGGATTTTATACAAGAATACTTGGATCTTGGTCATGGCAAAGTTCAGGATATTGATATTTATAAAAAAAATACTGTGTTGCAACGTGTGTTTTTACCACATCACTGCGTTGTGAGGGAGGCAGCTTCTTCTACAAAGTTAAGAGTTGTTTTTGATGCTTCTGCAAAAACTTCTTCGGGGATATCTCTTAATGAGGTCATGTTAAAAGGGCCTACAGTTCAGCCAGACCTATATGATATTCTATGTAGGTTTCGACTTTTTCAATTTGTCATTACTGCAGATATTCAAAAAATGTATAGGATGATTCAAATAAATCCAGATCAAAGATTCCTTCAAAATATTTTATGGCGAGATAATCCAAAGGATTCACTTAAATGTATTGAATTGCAGACAGTAACGTATGGCACCAAGGCAGCTCCATATTTGGCTACTCGTTGTTTAACGGAACTTGCAAATAATGAAGCATCTAGTTATCCATTAGCTGCTCAGGCAATTCAGCAACAATGTTATGTTGATGACATTCTATGTGGAGCTAATTCGAAAGAGGAAATAATTAAATTAAGGAATGAATTAATACAAATGTTAAGTTCAGCGGGATTTTCGTTGCACAAATGGGGATGTAATAACTTAGCATTATCGAAGTTGTTTGGAATTGGAAATCAAGATACCAAGGTGGATATTTATGACGACAAACTTTCTAATAAAGTATTAGGCATAACATGGCATCCATTTCAGGACACATTTCAAATTTCTGTTCCGTTGACTGAAAAAACAAATATGGTTACTAAAAGATATGTGTTGTCAAACATAGCTCAAATGTTGATCCCTTGGGGCTAATAGAGCCAATCATTTTAGTTTTTAAAATATTGATGCAAGAGATTTGGGTGAGCAAAATAGACTGGGATGACAAGTTGCCAACCAAATTGCTGGAAAAATGGGAAGCTATGTCAAGTAACTTTTCTAAGTTAGCTAATTTGAAAATTTCTCGTTATGTTCTTTCTTCGGGTAAACTGGTAGAAGTGCAGATACATGGGTTTAGTGATGCGTCGTTGTCTGCATATGGGGCATGTGTTTATCTAAGAGGAATTTATGATAATCAACAGGTCACGTGTAATCTTTTGTCTTCTAAATCTCGCGTTGCACCACTAAAAACTGTAACTCTTCCTCGTCTGGAGTTATGTGGGGCACTGCTACTGTCACGTTTAATTCATAAACTAACATCACTTATTTCAATAAAGTTTTCAAAAACAATTTTATGGACGGATTCAAAAATTGTTCTTTGCTGGCTCGATTCAGCACCTGCTCGATGGACTACCTTCGTTGCCAATCGTGTATCTGACATTCAGGAATTAACTATTAATAGTGAATGGTATCACATCAAATCTCAAGAAAACCCAGCTGATTATATTTCTCGTGGTTTATCACCAGATGAAATTTTAGAAAATGATCATTGGTTTCATGGTCCTAATTTTCTTTTAGACTATAAATTGGACCTAACTAAACTTTCCTCTGAAAATACCAGTATTGAATCGTTACCTGAGCAAAAGAAGGTGATACTTGCACAAGTAAAAGTAAAATTTGAAATCGATTGGGAGAGATTTTCAAACTTTTCACGCTTACAAAGATCTATTGCTTATTGCTATAGGTTTATTATTAATGCATCAAAGGAATCGAATAAAATAGTAGGTTCTTTGACTATTCAGGAATTAAGGCATGCGCATAATAAAATAATTCAGTCTATACAAAGGCAGAGTTTTGTTATGGAATTCGCATATTTGGAATCACAGTCAAAAGATGATGTAATTACTTGTGGTGTATCCAAGAACAGCAGTATCAGACATTTAAACCCATTCATTGATGAAAATGGTTTAATGAGAGTAAATGGCAGACTTGCAAAGGCTGACATTGATTATAATCAAAAATTTCCATTATTGCTTCTAGCTAAGGATCATGTTGTTAGATTGCTTATAAAGTTAGAGCACATAAAACTATTCCATGCTGGACCTCAGACATTATTAGCAAATTTAAGATCAAAATATTGGCCGATTCATGGATTAAGGGAAATAAAACATGTTTTAAAAAACTGTATAACTTGTCATAGGCTCAAGGCACAAACAGCACAACAATTGATGGGTGCTCTTCCTTCGGATAGGGTGTCTGTAGCGCGTCCTTTTTTTAAGGTTGGAATTGATTTTGGTGGCCCTCTGTTGGTCAAACAGTCCAGATTACGAAAATCTGTCACTTCAAAGGCTTATATTGCACTCTTTGTATGTATGGTTACCAAAGCAACACACATTGAATTGGTATCAAGTTTGTCAACTGAGGCATTTTTGTTGGCTCTAAAACGTTTTATATCGCGTCGCGGTCACCCTATGGCAATTTATAGTGACAATGCAACAAATTTTAAGGGAGCAAATAATCAGTTAAAGGATCTTTATTTGTTTTTCAAATCTCAAGATAAGATGGAAGGTATTAAAACTTTTCTTACGCAGCAAGAAATTGAATGGCATTTCATTCCTCCAAACAGTCCACACTGGGGTGGCTTATGGGAGGCTGGAATTAAGTCAACGAAATACCATCTTCGTAGAGTTGTTGGTAATACCTGTTTGACGTTCGAAGAACTGAGCACAGTTCTGGCCCAAATCGAGGCCATTTTAAATTCAAGACCATTAAGTCCAATATCATCTGATCCTTCAGATTTTAACTGTTTAACGCCTTCTCACTTTCTAATAGGTGAACCTCTAACCTCTTACCCTGAACGAAATGTATCTGATGTGCCTGAAAATCGGTTAAATTTTTGGCAAAATTGCTGTAAAATTCAACAAAATTTTTGGAAGCGTTGGTCAGCTGAATATTTAAATCAACTGCAAAATAGGCCAAAATGGTTTTCAACAATAAAAAATCTACATGAGAATATGATTGTTCTAGTTAAAGAGGATAATACTCCGCCACTTAAGTGGCATTTAGGACGAATCCTTGAGGTTATACCTGGCTCGGATGGAAAGGTTCGTGTTGTAAAATTACGAACAAAGGAAGGTGTATTCATTAGGACAATAAATAAATTGTGTCCCTTGCCCCATGAATTAAATTGAAGCCAACGCTTCAATGGGGGGGAGTATGTTGTAATTTGTAAATATTTATTTTTTGCATTTTTTATGTTATGTATTTAATTGTATTTAAAATTATTGCGCTCCTGTGCTTTGTAAGTAAATAGCAGCACACGGTGCAGCCTTCAGGTAACTTGATGCGTCACCTGGGATTAGTATGTGTGTAAGAGACAGGTATGTTAGGATTGGACTAGTAACTATAGGAATTTTTGAATGTTAGAGTTATGACAATATAAAAAGTCAGAATTTTTGATTAATAATTTGTATAAAAAAGTACATTATGTTGAATTAAAGGAAGTTACAAAAAGTTTGAGTATAGTTTCTAACAACCAATGACCTATGGAAACAGTAAGAATAGTAAAAGGGTCCTTCGAAGAAACAAAAGTTTATACACCAGTAAACAAATACCATTTTGAATTCTATTGATATAGTTATTATTTATTTATTTATTGATTTATTCATAAATGCATCTACAGTATTTTACAACCAATAACAGATACACTTTACTTACGTCTACAAACAGTATAAATCTATGTACCGATATATTTCTTATACCAAGCTAAGTATTATATAATACTAATTCACCATCAATATGGTTTCCAAATTGTCTAGCACTAATCATAGCTATGTCTATATCAGAACAGAATTTAATAAACAAGTCACACATACGAAATACAGGAGAGTTTTTATACAAATTCGTGCGCGGACACTCCAAATAAAACACTGTTCGGTTACGTGTATTTACACCATTCACAGCAAATGGGAGTTGGGCCAAAATATCAGAGTTATCCATGCCATCCTTTAATATTTAATACAATGCTAACAGACATACTTTAATTCTCCTCTTCTCTAAAGATACTCTATTAAAAATACGAAGCAATTCATTGTGATCATATCCCCTCGGCGGATAATACCCAACCTTTTTAAGATACATATATTTTAAAAATTTACGTTGGACCCTCTCGATAGACTTGGACCAGATTATATACTAAGTAGACCATATTACACAGCACTATTCAAGTTTTGGCAATACCAAGGAGTCAAAAAGTCGCAGACACACATTCACACCAAAATGCTTAGTAGAGCGAATGATAAACCCCACCACCTTGAAAGCAGCAGCAATTATTTCAGACATATGGCCATTAAAACATAAGGTTTTATCAAACATTACCCCCAGATCACGTTGTTGTGAGGTTCTCTCTAACTTCTTACCATTTACTGCATAATTGTACTTTATCGGGATATTTTTCAGTGTGTAAGTCATACTTGAACATTTTTGTTATATTTAATTTAAAACCATTATCATCACACCATTCACAAACACCTTGCAAGTCCTCTTGCAGTCGCTCACAGTCACTCTCCGTTAAAATACGTAAATACAACTTATAATCATCAGCAAACGCCAGTGATCTAGAATGTTTTATAGTTTTCAAAATGTTATTTATCGCTATTACAAATAGGAGTGGCCCTAAGTTAGATCCCTGTGGTATCCCAGAAGTACTAGCATAGAAATTAGATTTACCACCCCTTAGCTCTACATAATAATATTGCCTTCTGGCTGATAGGTACGACTGAATTAATTTAATTAAGCTGTCCGTTACATTCATATCCTTTAAAGACTTTACAATGACACTATGTTTAACCCTGTTAAATGCCTTTTCCATGTCCGTGTAAATAACATCAACCTGTAATTTACTATGTAGGGCTTCATTATAACATGTATCCCTAAGTTGTTTGCACTGGTCCCTTAATTGACAAAACAACAAGTAGTCAGACTGACTACCAGATTCTTTATAGCGTTTATGGGCTAACTTCTTGTTAATCACGGTTTGACGCAGCTCAGTGTTGAACCACCTTGGGAAAGGAGATGTTCTGAACATTTTGACTGGAACAAAGAGATTTAGGGCATCATAAATGACATTGTAGAAAAATGCCACTGAATCATCAATGCACATGCATTCCATGATACCCCAATCAACACTGGCCAAATACTGATTTAATGAGATATAATCTCCTTGCTTATAATCGAAATAATATTCCTCATAATCTGAAGCTTCTACACACAATTCAGGAAACAATTCAATAGTTATTGCTGTGTGATGAGGGCTATCAGGCAAAATCATATCTGTCGCGCTACTAATAACGAGACTGCTCAGATCTGAAAATACCAAATGGAGAAGTACCCCCCTACTATTAAAAATATTATTATACTGGAACATATTATAGAAGCCGAAACAATTTCCAAGTTCTCGCGCAGGAGAACCTGCTGGACAGTCAACTGACAGGCCAAATTCATCATTTTCCCACTTAGCTGCAGGCAAATTAAAATCTCCAGCCAAAATTAACTTACATTCAGGGTACTCGGTATATAAAAAATCGACAGTGCTACATAAGTCGGTAAACATCTCAACTGATGAGGGAGGCATATAAATACAACCTAAAATTAACATACAAGAATCACATTTGATAGATACATAAACTTGTTGTAAAGTATTAATACGAACTTTTATTCTTCGGCCATGCAGCCTTTTCTTACTGGCAATCAATACACCACCACCTCGTTCCTTGTTGCTGCCAGTTGATTTGCGGTCAACTCTGAAGACATCAAGACCTTTTGGGCACACCTCCGAATCATTAAAGTTATCCGTAAGCCAAGTCTTAGCTAACATAACAATGTCATAGGCACAGCAAGTAAGTGCAAGCTGCAACTCGTGTAGTTTAGTCCGAATTCCCCCGGCATTATGATAATAAATGCTGATTCATGCATTGGAACACTGAGGATTCCCCTTCTTTTTACTACGAACACCCTCTACAGGTGTTACGCACAGTTCTGAAAATTTCTGTCTTCATCATGGGTTAAAGTGACACCGCCAGCGCTCATATAAAATTTACGTAATTCAATACCAGTAGGCCATAAGTTTGGTGACATGAATGCCTCCCTTTGCATAAAATCAATCTCCACTTTGAATGACTGATTTGTCCCTTTAACTGGAAGTTTCTCCACCAGAACATCACCAATCTGGGGGCATTTTTTAAGAATGTACTCCTTGATAACCTGAGCAGGGACACCACTCTTAATTTTACAGGTTAATTTAATAAGGTTTTATCGAACCTAAAACGTAGCAAAGTTGCATTGTTTTCAAATCTCAGGATGTTTAATAAATCCAATTTGTAAACGAAGAATTATCACTTGCCCACCATTATTAAATCGTTTGTTTAGCGCATAAGTGGGAAAGAAATTCTACACGATTTCAAGCATCGCTAAAACAAGAGAATCGACATTTCGACAGACACAAAAAAGTTTTTCAGTAGCAACGAAAATTAAATTTAAAATTGGTTAGCTTTAAGTCTTCCTTAAAAGCAGTGGTGCAAGTCAACCCTTGGCTTTATCTAGGACCACGCTAAGCTGACTCCTTCCTCTGATACACCGATGTCAGAATGCCAAAAAGATGTTGAAATAGAAAATAACCTGACTTTAACGTTAAATAAACACATTTTTAAAGTTTTAATTATTTTTGCCGTCTGTGATGTCCAGAACCTTAAGAAACCAAAGCTTGCGTTGCTCCTGAATTAATTTGTTTGTGAACATGTGTGATTTGGGGGAGAAAAAAAATTATACATTCGGCAATACAACAGAAATAGTGTTTTTTAAGCAAGAAAAACGAAACAATGTAAGACCAAATATTAAAACTGAGTACAGTGAGGATGAGGAAACCGGACAAATAGGGTAAGTATGCTGATCTCAGAATTTTATTTATTTGTGCTTCATTAAAAATCGGTACCCTCATCCATTCCAAATTGGCGGGTTCTTTTATTTCTCTTTCGGTACCTAGGTATTACAGTAGGTACCTATTTAAATTATAAACTGTAAACAGTGCTGGTTATAGCTGTAGCCCCAAGAGTTATTGCACAATTATCAGTAGAGTGGACTGCTTACAAACTAATTAATGTACTCGAGAATGTACCTATGCCTATTGAAGTTTAACAATCATTCTAATGCTGCCCACACACAAGCTACTTTTGCGGCGTTTTAGCAGTTCAAAATGCTTGTATACTTTACCACACACAAGCGTCCAAGTAGTTCCCGATTCATTGACGGAATAATACTGAATATGTCGCTTAAGCAAAAAGAATTAACAAGAAGCTCTTTCAAATAATTCGTCCATGATTCTCAAAGAGACCTGGTTTTGTTATGTGGGTACAAACAAAACTCTAAGTCACGGTCTCAATTTCACGTAGGTAGGTATATTAACATTTGGTGACGCGTTTCACCCTAGACGGGCATCATCAGACCTATAATATAAATTAACCTAGTGCATAAAAGAATCAATCAAAGAACTACAAAACATGGTCTTTACCTTATTAAAGTGGTGAACATAGTCCAATTAAACCTAAAATAAAAGCAATAAACATAGACACGACGTCCTTACAAATTAAAAACAACAACACTAAAAGTTGGGTTAAGAGAGAGCGCCAAATTGAACAAAAATAAAAACAATTTCCACATCTTGGGTTCGAACTCAGGCCCTCCGGCGTCTGACGGATGCTTTACCATCGCGCCACGGGGTCATTAACGGAGAGGAGTTAAAACTTATGAGTCTGGTTTTAAGTTGTTGAAAATTAGGCCAGGTTCAAAATTAAAGACATCGTTGACACAGTTCAAAACGGGGCTTTTTTTGGCTTTCGTGATCTCCAGCTTTTCTAACTAATCTAGTTTTTTACTCTTCGGGCACTCATGAAGGACATCAACGCTAACCCGGGAAAAAAAATGTTTGGAACTTAAAATATGGTTAGCGAAGGCCGAGTTGGTTTCCGTAATATCGGTATTTTCAAACTTTTTGACAAGATTAATGTGCTCCCTTACCCAAGTGGATATCTTCCTTCCCGATTGTCCTACATATACAGCATCGCAGTCGTCACATTTTAAAGAATACACTCCCGATTTCGACAACACGTTCATTCTCTCCTTGTCGTTGATTATATGTTTGCTCAGGGTGTTTGCTGTTTTATAAGCAATGGATAAACTATGTTTTTTAAAAAACTTTCCCAGCTGAACTGAAATTTCTCCAAAAAAAAGTGAGACATTTAAAATTATTTCCTTGATGTTTATCTACAGGGAGTTTAATATGGTAAGATAATTTGTATTTGTTAACAAACTTGTAAGTAATATATTTTATTTATAGAAGACATAGGAAAGCCATTGTTCATCGCCTACTGCTTAATTGTTCCCAGTTCTGTCAAGAATGCGTCTCTTGAAAGTGGTAGTCTAAACAATCTGTACAAAAGGGAGTTGAATGCTGCAAATTTATGTGTGGGGGGTGAGTTCGATGAGAATTGTGTTATATTATCAGTCGAGGAGGGCTTCCTGTAAATTTTAAAGTCGATATTATTTTGTTTTCTAATTAGCAGTAGATCTAAAAAAGCCAATTCACCATCAACCTCCTTTTCCATGGTAAAGGATATTTTGCCATGTAGGGTGTTTATGAAGTCCAAAAACTCTGACAGTTCTCCTTCGCTACAGGACCAAACTATACAGATGTCATCGACATATCGTTTATAGGCTAGTAAGAACTTTGCAAATTGCTTTCCATCAATTTCACCTCCAAATGATGCATGAATACCTCGCTCAGCTTCCTGACCCCGGAGAACTTTACCAGAATCAACAGGGACCCCACCATTCCTTTCTTCACCAGAGTCCAGAGGGTTTTGGACTAATCACTTGTGACATTAGAATACTTCAAAACCTTCAAAGGCAAACTTTACCCCATGAATCCTAGAACTCCTTTACTATATGGTTTACCAAAAATTCATAAAACAGGCATTTCGGTAAGACCAGTCGTTTCGTTTATCGATTCACCATGCTACAAATTGTCCTCTTGGTTGAACCAGGTTCTGAGGGAAGTTACGGGTTTCAACAACGTGTATGCTACCAAGAACTCTATTGACTTTGCAGATTACCTGAAGCAAATCAGAATCCGATCCAATGCTAAGTTGATTTCTCTAGATGTCAAAAACCTTTTCCCCAGTGTTCCACCTATTGAGTGCATAGACCTGATGAGACGTATGTTAATTAAGAGTCCTCTTCCATCCATTGCCATAGAGAACCTTCTATCCCTTTTGACCTTGGCGCTAGATCAAAACTTTTTTAAGTTCAATGGAACTTTCTTCAGACAGAATGATGGTTTAACAATGGGATCTTGTTTGTCACCTTTCCGGAGAGCAAATTCGCAAAGTTCTTACTAGCCTATAAACGATATGTCGATGACATCTGTATAGTTTGGTCCTGTAGCAAAGGAGAACTGTCAGAGTTTTTGGACTTCATAAACACCATACATGGCAAAATATCCTTTACCATGGAAAAGGAGGTTGATGGTGAATTGGCTTTTTTAGATCTACTGCTAATTAGAAAACAAAATAATATCGACTTTAAAATTTACAGGAAGCCCTCCTCGACTGATAATATAATATAATTCTCATCGAACTCACCCCCCACACATAAATTTGCAGCATTCAACTCCCTTTTGTACAGATTGTTTAGACTACCACTTTCAAGAGACGCATTCTGGACAGAACTGGGAACAATTAAGCAGTAGGCGATGAACAATGGCTTTCCTATGTCTTCTATAAATAAAATATATTACAAGTTTGTTAACAAATACAAATTATCTTACCATATTAAACTCCCTGTAGATAAACATCAACGAAATAATTTTAAATGTCTTACTTTCTTTGGAGAAATTTCAGTTCAGCTGGGAAAGTTTTTTAAAAAACATAGTTTATCCATTGCTTATAAAACAGCAAACACCCTGAACAAACATATAATCAACGTCAAGGAGAGAATGAACGTGTTGTCGAAATCGGGGGTGTATTCTTTAAAATGTGACGACTGCGATGCTGTATATGTAGGACAATCGGGAAGGAAGATATCCTCTCGGGTAAGGGAAGCACATTAAACTTGTCAAAAAGTTTGAAAATACCGATATTACGGAAACCAACTCGGCCTTCGCTAACCATATTTTAAGTTCCAAACATTCTTTCTCCCGGGTTAGCGTTGATGTCCTTCACGAGTGCCCGAAGAGTAAAAAACTAGATTTGTTAGAAAAGCTGGAGATCACGAAAGCCAAAAAAAGCCCCGTTTTGAACTGTGTCAACGATGTCTTTAATTTTGAACCTGGCCTAATTTTCAACAACTTGAAACCAGACCCATAAGTTTTAACTCCTCTACGTGAAGAACCCCGTGGCGCGATGGTAAAGCATCCGTCAGACGCCCTGGAGGGCCTGACTTCGAACCCAAGATGTGGAAATTGTTTTTATCTTTGTTCAATTTGGTGCTCTCTCTTAACCCAACTTTTTGTGTTGTTGTTTTTAATTTGTAAGGACGTCGTGTCTATGTTTATTGTTTTTATTTTAGCTTTAATTGGACTATGTTCACCACTTTAATAAGGTAAAGACCATGTTTTGTAGTTCTTTGATTGATTCTTTTATGCACTAGATTAATTTATATTATAGGTCTGATGATGCCCGTCTAGGGTGAAACGCGTCACCAAATGTTAATATACCTACGTGAAATTGAGACCGTGACTTAGAGTTTTGTTTGTACCCACATAAGAAGCTCTTTAATTATTATTGATGAAAACAGAAAGTTCAAAAAAAGTGGGTGAAAGAGTTTCTAAAAAATTTAAACATTAATTAGGTATCCCATATAAATTTCTTGAATGAACTAAAACTACACCCAGATGATTATAGTAATTTTCTAAGAATGGATGAGGATACATTCAAATTATTATTTCATAGAGTCACTCCACTATTTTTGCTTAAAGAACTGAATAAAAGCAGAAATAAGTTCTTCGGTATATCCAAATCGCCAATATTTCGCCGTTCTGCACACACACACATGCGTTTTCTACAAGTGATCTCAGCGGTAGGCGTTCTGAGCCGCCCAGCGGGTTGTTTGCGCAGCCACAAATACACACAGGGTATGTTCTTGCGACTATCGTGGGTTTTGGATACTGGCGATAACGTAGCTTGTGTGTGGGCCTCATAAAGTCATAAAGCTATGAATGCAACACTTGTACAGGACAATTTTATGTTTTACAGCGACAAACAAATATTCCCTGGCCAAACAGAACCAGATAAAGTTGAAGAAAGTGAAGCAGTAAATGGATGTGATCAAATGTATAATTTGAACTATACGGAGTGGAAATTAAAGAATGAAGAACTAGACATCAAGGACAAATCTGAAACAAACAAAAACAGGTATACTTTACTTAAGCTTAGGTATACCCTATACTGGGTGCTAAAAAATAGTATATTATTTTCTTCCTAGGCGTAAGATGTGACAAAACAAAATTTTAGATTGTTAAATGGGCATTGTTTTACATTTTTTGGTTACGACAGTATGGTTGAATCTTTTTTAGCTTCGAAGGTCCTGCTATTTTTTTTTTTTTAATCAAATATAGCTTTATTGTCATGAAAATCAGATAATTTTGTTGACAAAGCACCTACACTGGTAATTAAAGACACAAAATAAAAAAAAATAGAGAGAAGCAAGAAATACAAATAAGATAAATGGTGTAAATGAACAATTATGAATGGTAATATAATACAAACCAACTTAATATATACAGGGTGGCGCATCGAAAACGAAACAGAGACATTTAATGGCAGCTCAGTTTTTTTTTGGAAAAACGGTCAGACCCGTCGATTTTGTTTTCGAGGGGGACACAAAATTGGCAAAAAATCACATTAACACATGTAGCCCTCTGGGCGGGGGTGGCACCACCCCTAAAATCTTAAATGGAAATGGGGTCGAGTGATACCTTATTTTAAAGTTCTTACAATTCCCTATAATGATGTAAATTCATGTACTTTAGTTCAGTAGTTTTGGAGATTTATTGATTTAAAGCTTAAAGTAGACTTTAATAGGTACATCAGATTAGTTTGTACTACTTTCAGAAGAAATTTGAGTAAAAGCATTTACTTAATAAGTTAATGCTTTTCTTCACTACGCCCATGGTTTGTTTATCATTTTGGTGTTGAAAATAGCTATTGGAGCGTTTTTTGAGGCAAAAGAAGTTGTTTCTCGAAGAGAGATAAGAAGGGAATGTCTCGTACTTATTTTAAATAGGAATTTAGTACATAGTTTGCGATTGCTTCGACCAAACTTTGTTGTTAAAATACCCTTTAACGCTTTATACATAAATTAACCATGGTATATTCCACGGCAGAAAGGGTTGAAATTATCGAAATATTTTTCGGAAATAATCAGTGCGCTAATAGAACAGCATACGTATTTAATGAGCGACATGAGAACAGTAACGTGCATCGAAAATATGTTCTAGAACTTGTAGCTAAATTTCGGGAAACTGGATCAGTCGCCAATAAAAAACGCAACATTGAAAATCTCATAAGGAGCGAAGCAATAGAAGTGGGGGTTTTAGGGCAAGTTTATGTATATCCTACGTTAAGTACCCGCAAATTGGATACTGTGTGTGGTGTTACTCGACGTAGTATCCAACGGATTCTAAAGGCCCATAGTTTTCATCCCTATAAAATTCAACTTATACAAGAACTTAATGAAGACGATTTTGATCGGAGATTACAATTTTGTGAAGATATGAGTGAAGGAATTATAAACGATGAACATTTGCTGAGCCGACAAATGTTCCTTTTTCTTAAATGGTGTAGTAAATCGTCATAACTGCCGATATTGGTCCGATTCTAATCCCAGTATTTATGTGTGGTCACTTAAAAAGTAAAATCTATGCTACTTAGCCAACATCGTTAGAAGATTTGCGACAAAGAATTGTGAATGAGTGCCTTCAAACTACTCCTCAAATATTGCAAAATGTGCGGCAACGTTTTGAGCAAAATCTTTATAACTGCACGGAGAGTCATGGTGCATGGTCATTTCCAACATTTACGTGGCTGACGGGTCAGTTGATTTTTCATTTTTACACTACTTTGCTGCCAAATGTATTGATCTCCACTAATGATGATGTATTAAAGTTTTATTTAAGCTTTAAATCAATAAATCTCCAAAACTACTGAACTGAAGTACATGAATTTTACATCATTATAAAGGGAATTGTAAGAACTTTAAAATAAGGTATCACTCGACCCCATTTCCATTTAAGATTTTAGGGGTGGTGCCACCCCCGCCCAGAGGGCTGCACGTGTTAATGTGATTTTTTGTCAATTTTGTGTCCCCCTCGAAAACAAAATTGACGGGTCTGAGCGTTTTTCCAAAAAATAACTGAGCTGCCAGTACATGACTCTGTTTCGTTTTCAATGCGCCACCCTGTATATACAGCGTGTAACAAAAGTATGGAACGCTTTAAATATCTTTAATACCGTTTGTCCGATTTAGCTAAAATTCGGTATCCGTATATAAGAGGTTATCGCGGAGCTGTTAGTGACATTATGTTGCCAAATTTACAGTTTTTTAGCAATTTAAAATATTTTTTTTTTAAAATGGAACACCCTATATATTACAATATTTTTGGATTCTACATAAAATCACAATTATTTATTAGTAACTGCATTATAAGTCTAAACTTAATAGTTTCTGAGATATCGAGTATTAAAAAATGACATTTTTGAACTTTGACAGCTTCTAGCTTACTAACGGCATGTCTTAGAGCAAAACGGCTTGCATGTCCCTATCTTACTTTTCTACTATCTTTCTAAAAGTGTCAACTTCTGGTTAAACCGGATGTAGCTCAAAAGCCGGAAATACAGGGTGTTGGGAAAATGTGTTTGGATACTTGGACAGGTGAATCTACATGATAAAATAATGTTAGTAAGTCATGTAACAAAATATCGAAATCTCAATATTTTCTAAGTTATGGTCTGTCAAAGTTCAATTTTTTTTTCTTATTTTTGATGTAGGGCATTTACTTTTTCACCAATTAATTTGATTTTTGGCACAGAGACTTATCTTCACGATTTCTATAACTCTGTTACCAAAATGTTGCCCTACTCTGCCACCAGAGGGCACTTTACCTGAAAACCATATTTTTTTTTTCGCATATCTTTTTGGATTTGACAGATATTACAAAACCAAATATGCCTTGTGAAAGACAATAAAACACTTATTAAGAAAGTTACTCTTCATTCGGGTCGATAAACCTCACCGTTTAGTCACAAATTAGCAGTAAACATTTTATTACCATTAAATCAGTACGTCCAATAGGCGCAAATAAATCAAGTTACCATGCTTCAAATTTAAATAAATCTGTCAATAAAATACCTAATAAGTTATCGGACTAAATACTAAATTATATCAACGTAAACAATTTATTTTTGTTTATTTATTTTCAGTTTTATTCACCTAATAATAATTTATGTATTGGTAATTATTATACGAATAGATAGGTCATTAAATCTATTTTTTAACACTGAATGAACAAGTAATTAAGAAGGAAACTAATCATAATATATTCTCAAAATGTCCTCCGTTCATCTCTATACATTTCCTAATGCTTTTCAAGAAATGTTGCCTAACTTTAAAGAAAATACCGGCCGTATTTTGAATAACCTCAAATCCATTAATTACTCTTTGACGTAGATCTTTAACATCGTTTACCGTAGTTTTATAGACCAAAGTCTTTAAATGTCCCCAAAAAAAAAAGTCCATAGGATTAATGTCAGGCGAACGCGGTGCCCAAGGTAATGATCCATTTCGTCCTATCCACCTGTTAGGAAATGTATCATTGAGATATGTCCGTACGTTTAGACTAAAATGGGGTGGAGCGCCATCTTGAAGAAGCCACATGCTTAATCTTGTTTGAATTGGCACATTTTCCATTAATTGTGGAAGGACATTCCGAAGGAAATGTAAATAAACTTCGCCATTTAACGGTCCTTCAAAAAAGTGAGGTCCTATGAGATGGTCTCCTATAATTCCGCCCCATACATTTAATGAGAATCGTCGCTGATGCTGCCGTTCCATAATCGCATTTGGGTTTTCGTATGCCCATTGGTGGGTGTTATGAAAATTGGTAATCCCATCCCGTGTGAAAGTAGATTCGTCCGTGAATAATATGAAATTAAGGAATCGATTGTTTTGTCGAAATTTCTCTAATAATTGTTGGCACATGTTAACTCGTAACTGTGCGTCACCCTCATAAAGTGCCTGTACCTTTTGTACATGAAATGGGTAAAGAAGATCCTCATGAAGGACTTCCCAAGCCGTAGAATTGTCAATTCCCTCTTCTAAAGCTATATTTCGAGTACTTATACCTGAATTCGCTTCTGCTCTTTCAAGTATTCTTTCTTCCATTTCAACAGTTCTAACGTATCTTGGTCTACCTTTATCAGCAATAGTATTTATAAATGAGCCTATCTCGCCAAGCCTTCGATGAACTTTGATGAAAGTTGGGGCACTTGGAACATTTCTATTAGGACATGTTTCCATGTAAAACCGCCGTGCTTGCTCTGCATTCCCATTGGCTCTCCCATAACAAAAATGCATGTCACGATACTCAGTATTTGAATATACGTGAGCAATTTTATTACTAGGTAAACAGCAACTTAATTTTCACTAATTTTAAAAATGTACTACGTTTATGAATACTTTTAAGGCTTTACTAATGTCTAATTTTTTTACTTAGATATTATTTACTTTTCACCCGTCTTATCATTTATTTAAATTTGAAGCATGGTAACTTGATTTATTTGCGCCTATTGGACGTACTGATTTAATGGTAATAAAATGTTTACTGCTAATTTGTAACTAAACGGTGAGGTTTATCGACTCGAATGAAGAGTAACTT
Organism: Polydrusus tereticollis; assembly: GCA_963920685.1. Taxonomy (NCBI): domain Eukaryota; kingdom Metazoa; phylum Arthropoda; class Insecta; order Coleoptera; family Curculionidae; genus Polydrusus; species Polydrusus tereticollis. The sequence continues at coordinate 22,096,594 of OY987336.1, forward strand.
TTTTAATAAGTACTTTATTGTCTTTCACAGGGCATATTTGGTTTTGTAATATCTGTCAAATCCAAAAAGATATGCGAAAAAAAAAATATGGTTTTCAGGTAAAGTGCCCTCTGGTGGCAGAGTAGGGCAACATTTTGGTAACAGAGTTATAGAAATCGTGAAGATAAGTCTCTGTGCCAAAAATCAAATTAATTGGTGAAAAAGTAAATGCCCTACATCAAAAATAAGAAAAAAAAAATTGAACTTTGACAGACCATAACTTAGAAAATATTGAGATTTCGATATTTTGTTACATGACTTACTAACATTATTTTATCATGTAGAATCACCTGTCCAAGTATCCAAACACATTTTCCCAACACCCTGTATAGTACTTCCGGTTTAACCGGAAGTTGGTATTTTCGGAAAGAAAATAATAAAGTAAGATAGGGACATGTAAGCCGTTTTGCTATATGGCGTATCGTTAGAAAGCTAGACGCTGTCGAAGTTCAAAAATATCATTTCTCAAAACTTGATATCTCAAAAACTATTAAGTTTAGACTTATAATACACTTATTAGAAAATAATTGTAATTTTATGTAGAATCCAAAAATATTGTAATATACCGGGTGACCACGAAATTACTGACCAGCTTGTCACGTCCTTATAAAATAAAATATTATTTTGAAATTTTGGTAGGATATATGGTTGCACTGTGCGCACATTTTCAGTATTCAAACTTCCGACTGTCACTTCCGGTTAAACCGGAAGTGCATACAAAATTGTTATTTTAAATAGAACACCCTGTATATTTTTACGAAAATGCATTCTACAAAGTATTCTAAGCATAAAACATGTATCATATTCTATACCTATCTAAGACAGATTAAGAGAAAATGGCTTTGGAATTTATAAAATTAGACACTCATTTTATTGTTTTTTCGAAAAACAAATGAATAAGCGCAAAATTTTATATTCTTTTTTTACTTCTTTTTAGGTATTCTTTATGAATAAGTCACAATTATTTCACTTCCGGTTTAACCGGAAGTGCTGCAAAATTTGACATTCAAACATAGATTTCTCCATTATTTTTAATGGCACGCCCTATTTTAAATATAATTTTCAAAATTACCTTATTGTTCTAAATATTTTTTATTAATGCTTCCCTAGGTCTAAAGTTATTCGTTTTTAAGATATAAGCATTTAAAAATTAAACTTTATTTCGAACCTATGGTAGAATTATAATTAATAAAATAATATGTAAAAATACAAACTAATTATCCATAAATTAAATTCTCAAAATTTCTTGACACAAATGAATTCTTTCTTGGAATTCTCGAAGTACATTGTTCATTTTTAGTGGTGTAATATTGTTTACTGCTTGAGTTATTCTATCTCTTAGGTCGTCGAGGTTCTGAGGTTTTGTTCTATACACCTTCTCCTTTATATGGCCCAGTAAAAAAAATCAAGCGGTGTTAGGTCGGGGGACCTAGCCGGCCACCTTACTGGGCCATTAGTGCCTATCCAACGATTTCCAAAAGTCGCATTCAAATATGCTGTCACTATTCTAGCATTATGTGCCGGAGCGCCGTCTTGTTGATACAATACTTGTGCGTATTGCCTAACAGGTAAATTTTCCAGAATATCTTCAATGGTGTTCTGAAGAAAAGCCAGGTATTGGACAGCGTTTAAATGTTGTTCAAAAAATATAGGACCTATTATACGTGTTCCTATAACGCCTAGCCATACGTTAATGCCAAATCGTTCTTGAAACGCCCCTTCCCTAAATAGGTGATTATTTTCAGTAGACCAATACCGGGTATTATTTCTGTTGAACATCCCTAAGTTGGTAAAACGGGATTCATCAGAAAATAAAATGTGTGCGTTTAAAAGTGGCTGTTGCTGCTCCTCTTCAAGATACCAGTTGCAAAATTCCAATCTTCGAATAGGATCGCCTTCATAAAGATGGTGATGGATTTGGTATTTGAAAGATTTATAGCCATGTTTTTCTTAAATTTTTCTTGCACTCTCCCTACCGATGCCAATATCATTCGCAATTTGCCTCGTCGATGCTGTCGGGTCAGCTTCAACAAGGGCTAGTGTATTTGTTTCTGCCTCCTCACTAATAATAAAACCATTTGCGTTTTGATTTTCATTCTCGTACTTCAAATGATTTTCTAACCCTGGAAAATACGTATCGCTTGGGTGCTCGCGTTCGGGAAATCTCTGCATATACAGAAATTTGGCCTCTCTCCGGTTTTTTCTAGTCTCTCCGTAGATTAGCAGCATGTCAATTTGATGCTCCCGCGTAAAAAATGGCATAGTTTTAACTTTTCTTATTAATAAATAAGTCACTTGTATAAGAATGTAAGGACTAAATTAAAAATACCATGGCGATAGCGTCGTGAAACAGTTGAAATTAGTAAACAGATCTGTGGGGTCCATAGCCACCTTAGACGAAACTATGAATAAGTTAATATCAATTGTTGCTTGTTGAATAATGCAACTAAACCTTTAAATGCTTATATCTTAAAAACGAATAACTTTAGACCTAGGGAAGCATTAATAAAAAATATTTAGAACAATAAGGTAATTTTGAAAATTATATTTAAAATAGGGCGTGCCATTAAAAATAATGGAGAAATCTATGTTTGAATGTCAAATTTTGCAGCACTTCCGGTTAAACCGGAAGTGAAATAATTGTGACTTATTCATAAAGAATACCTAAAAAGAAGTAAAAAAAGAATATAAAATTTTGCGCTTATTCATTTGTTTTTCGAAAAAACAATAAAATGAGTGTCTAATTTTATAAATTCCAACGCCATTTTCTCTTAATCTGTCTTAGATAGGTATAGAATATGATACATGTTTTATGCTTAGAATACTTTGTAGAATGCATTTTCGTGAAAATATACAGGGTGTTCTATTTAAATGTTGTATGCACTTCCGGTTTAACCGGAAGTGACAGTCGGAAGTTTGAATACTGAAAATGTGCGCACAGTGCAACCATATATCCTACCAAAATTTCAAAATAATATTTTATTTTATAAGGACGTGACAAGCTGGTCAGTAATTTCGTGGTCACCCGGTATAAGGTGTTCCATTTAAAAAAAAATTATTTTAAATTGCTAAAGAACTGTAAAAAAAAACATTGCAAATATCACTAGCAGCTCCGCGATAACCTCTTATATACGGATACCGAATTTAAGCTAAATCGGACAAACGGTATTAAAGATATTTAAAGCGTTCCATACTTCTGTTACACTCTGTATATATACACACAAAAGTTAAAACAAATTATCTACCTTAGCGATTAAATAGTCAGAGTTATATACTAAAATAAAATACAATAACACAATATTTGCATTCTTGAAACAAACTGTAAAAGGACAATCCAAACACAATACTATAAGAACAAAGGAAATAAAATAAAGTAAAATACATAGGAGACAAATGAGGGTTAAAATATTGTTGAGTTATAAAATAGGGTCATCAAAATAATCCGTTATGCTATAGTAGGCCTTTAAAATTAATATTTTCTTTACTGCTGATTTAAACTTCACTAGCGTAGCCAACGATTTTACACGAACTGGCAGGCGATTAAACATTTTCCTCCCATTATAAAATATCGAATTCTTTGTTAGTGTCGAATGCGGTATACGCAAAGGAACAACAGCAACTTGTCTTGTGTTGTAACTATTTTCCCTGGGTTGATGTCCTAGTTTTTTATACATCAGGCTTCTAATATAATAATAATAATAAACTGCCGGACAAAAAAAACCGGCACCCTGAATTTTTTGCTAACTTTGATTCTTTATAACTTCTTTATTTTGAATCCGATTTTTACAGTTTTTTTGGCATTTAATAGATAATTTAATTAGGAATGCGCTAAACTTTTTTATTTATGGGTCATGATCGATAGGGCGATATTATACCGAGTAACCCAATGTGAGTTTTTTCGTCCTAAGTTTTAAACACTCTGTGGAGTTATTGAGGATATTATTTTTCATACTGTCAATTTCAGAATAAAGCTACATGTATTCCTACCATTTTCTTTTTTTGACTCATTACGATATCTCTCTTTTTAAAAGAGATACGATTTTTTAAATAAAACTCTATTTATAAAACCTTTTTTATTAAAACAATTAATTTTAAAACATTGTTAAAGTTTAAACCAAATTAGTAACGTGTATGTCGTCCTCTAGCTTCAATAACAGAACGCATTCTGCTAGGTAATGACTGAATAAGTGTCACGATTCTTTCTTGAGGGATTACATTGTAATCTTGGGAAAGTGCTATCCTTAGCTCCTGTAAAATACCTGGTTGCATAGGGCGACGACGAACAGCTCTTTTCAACTGATCCCAAAAATGTTCAATTGGGTTCAAATCCGGACTACATGCAGGCCAATCTAACCGTCGAATACCAACCTCATCCAAATATTCATTTACTATCCGTGCAACATGTGGCCTAGCATTATCATGCATTAGTATAAATTATTCACCGATTAATGGAGCAAATGGAACTACTGCCTCTTGAAGAATATCTTCAATGTACCGATGTGCATTTAGTGCTCCATTATCCACAAATATCATTTCAGTTCGCGAATCAGCTGAAATACCCGCCCACACCATAACGGAACCACCATGATAAGATATTATCTCTGTTATGGTGCATTCAGCAAATCTTTCGTTTGCTCTCCTATAAACACGCTCACGACCATCCGGTGACCGATGACAAACCCTCGACTCATCTGTGAAGAGAACATTACTCCACTGCTCGACAGTCCAGTTTAAATGTTCTCTGGCAAATCGTAGCCGCTCTCGTCGATGATGCCGAAGTAGTCGTGGTTTCTTTGCCGGTCTACGTGAACGGAGCTCAACTTCGTTTAACCTCCTCCTAACCGTTTTGTCACTAATATTAACTCCACGTGTCATTCGCAACTCATTTTTTAAAACCACGGAAGTGGCTCTTCGTTCCCTTAAGGATCTTACCACAAGGAAGCGATCGTCAGCTGCAATTGTTTTTCTCTTTCTTCCAGATCCTTGTCGTCTAGTAAAATTCCCTGTTTCCAAGTACCTATTCCAAGCATCTTGAACTGTGGCCCTTGGAAATCCCAACGTACGAGCCACATAACTTTTATTATGACCCGCTTCTATTAGCGCAACTATTTTTGCTACGTCTGTTGTAGTTAACACCATGCTGACACCAATAATTATTATAACTATTATGAAGGCTGTCACTGTCAAATACTTATAACAATTACATAAGTTGACTCAATTTAACAATGACTGGTGGTCTAATAAAATAATGTAATTTGCAGAGTTTTATTTAAAAAATCGTATCTCTTTTAAAAAGAGAGATATCGTAATGAGTCAAAAAATGAAAATGTTAGGAATACATGTAGCTTTATTCTGAAATTGACAGTATAAAAAATAATATCCTCAATAACTCCACAGAGTGTTTAAAACTTAGGACGAAAAAACTCACAATGGGTTACTCGGTATAATATCGCCCTATCGAACATGACCCATAAATAAAAAAGTTCAGCGCATTCCTAATTAAATTATCTATTATATGGCAAAAAAACTGTAAAAATCGGATTCAAAATAAAGAAGTTATAAAGGATCAAAGTTAGCAAGAAATTCAGGGTGCCGGTTTTTTTTTGTCCGGGAGTTTATATATGCTACTTAAAGTTAATATTCTATGTTGTGTAAATAATAATTTACAGGAATCTCTAGCACCTGCTTCGCACATATATCTCACTGCTCGTTTTTGTAAGATAAAAACTGAGCTTATCAAGCATTGACTGGAGTTACCCCAGAAGCAGACTCCATATCTTAAATGGGATTCTATAAGGGCTGAGTATACAGATCGAGCGATGTTCATGCCTAGTTCCCTCGAAAGAACCCTTAAAGCAAAGCACCCCGATGCCAATTTATTCCATATATTTGCAATGTGGGCCCTAAACGTCAATTTACTGTCTATTCTTATCCCGAGAAACTTAGCATCTGTACTGTTGGAAATGTAACCATTGCCAAGGAAGACATTATCCATCGCGCCATTAAAGCTTAATATGTTATGTTAGTCTTAGGCACATTGAGAGTAAGGTAATTCGAATCACTTCAATCGAATTAATTATTAAATGGAAGGCTCTTGTAGGTATGTTTTTTTTTTTTGGTATATTGCCTAATCATTCAACCTTGCGCTCTAAGTACCATGCCAGTAAACAACAATTTTAAAAATATAATTTTCTTGAATTTTCACACTGTTCAAGCTCCAATATTTTACTAAGTTGACAAGTGCCTAACTCCCTGTGTAGGGTCTCCATATGTTTAAGTATATGGTAATAATATAAAATCTTGAAGACTTTATTTTGCGAAACTTGTGCAAGATAATTTTATGTTTTACCTTGGATTTTACAGAGACAAACAAATATTGCCTGACCAAACAGAGCCAGATAAAGTTGAAGCAAGTGAAGCAGTAAATGGATGCGATCAAATGTATAATTTGAACTATACGGAGTGGAAATTGAAGAACGAAGAACTAGACATTAAGGACGAATTTGAAACAAATGAAAACAGGTAAGTCAACTGTATTAAAGTATTATTTTCTTCTTAGGTAATTGTAAGAATTGATAAATCAAAATTTTAGATTGTTAAATGGGCATGGTTTTACATTTTTTGCTTATAACAGTGTTGTTAAATCTTGTTTACCTTCGAGGTTCTGCTATCATCTTTTAATGTTTATATGGAATATATATATTATATATTTATATAATTTATATGTTTGTATGTATGTTTTTTTTTATATTACCTAATTATTCAAACTTGCACTCTAAGTACCATAATATAATTTTCTTGAATTTTCCTTTCTAGATTACCTATTCATAAATGGCTGAAATAATGATCATTAATATAGTGTTTATTCCACTGTGTAAAATTTCGAATTTGGTACTTAGGGTTGGGTAATATCTCGGGTAATATACGTTTAATATTGAAAATGTTTATATTATCGCACGGGCACGTTAGTATGGGTACGGAATTCAACGAAATTCTTGTGTTGCATTTGTCCCATACGTCACACAGTCTAACGGCACCGAATTAAAATGATCCACAAGCGGGACTACGCGAATAGCCGCCGCCGAGCCGGTGGCCCGATGATGACGGGGAAGGGAGAAGGGACGAAGGACGACGGGATCAGACCAAGTCGAGAGTTAGAGGCGCGTTAGAGTTTATAAACTTTATTTTACTATTTTTTATATTATGAATCAATAAAACTTATATCAACTACCTAAATATTACATTCAAATCTATGAGTTTTCGCAGATCTCAAATCTCACAATAGTCACAAGCGTTGCCCTCTGCTTCGGCATTTTCAATGTCCTCCCCGGTTGCATCTTTGTAAAGAACTGTATATTTTTTCTTATACTTTTCATTCGATTAGAAACATCTGTGCCACAGTGTTGAGGAAACAATTGTTATGTCTTAAAGTAATAGAAGTAAGTGGAAATCCAGAAACAAGTGTCATTTAACAAATCTAATATGGATCTCCATCAAGTACCGGCTAATTAATCCATTTTCAATTAACAGCAATTATTTTTTTTAGGGATACTAACACTCGGTCCAGAACATGTAATTCAGCTATAACCGACTATAATCAAGAATCTCGTCCCTCCATATGCTCGGAAATTACCAATACTATGGTAAATAATTTACTTCAAGAAACGAAAACCACCAACATTGATGTACCAAAAGATTTGTCAGGATTATCTGCTGTTGAAGAAAATTTAGAAGGTTGCAATGGCCAAAGCCTTTCTTCCACGTTGCAAATAAAGGGAAAACATAAAAGCCTATTAAATGCTGCATTATTGAATATTGAAAATACTGATAATTCGATAATGGCTGACTTTGAGACTGAAAACGTTCCACTTGATGTACCCAAATATTCTTGTAATAAAGATTTTATTGAACAGGGACCCAAATTAATTGTTGTGATAAAAAGACTGAATATATCCGAAAAAAATGGAGAACTTATCATCAATCATAATCCACATCAGATTCCATGTACAGCTTCAAATAGGTAAGTTAAGTGTTATCTGGGTCTAGGTCAAAAATGTTTGTATTTAATTTGGCTAAAAAATTATCTATTAAATTATGGTTCAATTAAGGTCATAGGTCAATTACAATGACCGGTGAAAGGTCACGAATAAAATTTGATTTTTTTTAAATACTGTGAAATCGACAAGTTTTTTAACATATTGCTTAGCAGAGCAGCACTTCTTACCGCAATTATTTCTCCGCTATCAAGCTATTTGAAGAGTAACAGTCACAATATCTCGAAACAGTTTAATAATGAATTTTAAAGGTTCTTTGAGAAGGATTGTTTGTTTACTGTGATGTTTAGTTTGTTGTAATACAAAGGCAACTTGCTTCTGTGATATCAGTCTTGTATATTCTCTCTCATAAATCATCTTCAGTATTTATATAATACAAAAATGTATATAAACTTCACATATAACGTTCACCAGTATAGGTTACACAATAACCTAGTTGATATATAAACATCCTAATAGGAAATATAATAATAACATATTTAGTTCCTACGTAACTTAACCTATAGTTCTATCACCTATAATTGATCATTTTCAAATACGTGGCTTTGACAGGTCGGCCATTTTGCCTGGAGGACAAACAAAGGTTCATGACCGTTTACGCTAATGACTTATACTCTTTCGGTGTAATTTAATAAGTTTTCAAGTAATTTTAGGATTCATTTGTGACCATTTCTAAAAAGTATCTATACCTGTGCTACTTGGACTTAAACACTTTTTCGTGTTTCAACTGTATTCCTATCGTAATACTAATTTGAACTTCCTAGTGTGTGCTTCGATCTTTTGTTTATATTCTGCAGTGTATAATTTAAAAACATGGAAAAAAAAAAGAATATTTAAGACTTAGTGGCGATATTAAATGTAGATACTAGTAGTATTTCTAGTAGCCTTAAGAACTCACTGAATGTTCCGATTGATTCGATACTGTCTGATTTTTTGGAGCTACACTTCTGTAAGCCGACTACATTCTCTCTTCCTTCAAAAACTAACAGTGAGAATTACATGTGACAACGACACACTTGCGCACTGTAAGCCACTGTTTAAATCATTCAAACTCCTTACCTTATATGATTTACTTACGTTCAAGACACTAACTTACTTACATAGACAAGAAGGCGAGACAAGGGATAACATACATAATTATGCCACAAGATTCAGAAATAACTTAACGGTCTCTCAGTCACGAAGTAAACTATCTAAGAACACAATACAGGGTGACTCGGGAGGAATGGGCCTAACTCTAAGAGTGTAATCTATGCATCAAAATAATAGGAAAAAACTCAAATGTTGTTATCCGATATTCATTTGTTTTCAAGTTACAGCGTTAAATAAAATAATAATATTGTTAAACCAAAATATCCAACTCAAGAGCGGTAATCACCAGCTGATCGCATTGACTTCGATTTTTAGCGATTAACACCGCGTCATGAAAGCGATGCGACGAGGTTGACACGCCGCTCGCTGTCAGGCAGTAATTTTTTGCTAACCCGGAGAGTTTTCGCCTAGCGGCCGTTAAAAGCATGTCTCTTCGCATTGATGCACTGTAATAAGGGGATTACCGCGTTTGTTTTTATTTTGTAATGACAAAAAAGAACGTTGATAAAAACAAGGAAATTTCATTTAGTAAATTAATAAAGATAAAATAACGAGAAAAACTATCCGTATTTTATGATTTTGCCAATATTTGACTATTGGACGGAAGTTTATATTGTTGTGTAAGCAAATGTTAAATTGTACTGTAAGTATAATAAGGTTCATTGGATACCTACATTAATGAAACAGTGTGTACAATTTCCTGTCACTTTTTTGAGAAATGTAATCAAAAAAGCTAATTTTGCGCTATTCAGAAAATTCCCCATTTTTATCGGTATTATTATTTATAAAGCCTTATGCAGCGTTTATACTCTGCAACAACAACAACACACACCTATTTATTTGCACAACCGTATACAAGTGTCAGTACTATGTGGTTTGTCTGTAGATAATTGCGACTGTAAGACTGATTTTGTGCCGTCATTACCTACAAACTTGAACGTTACGAATTCCAACGTCACTGTTATTTACGATTAAAGAAAACACAATAAAAATTAGATTGTTTTAAGGGTAATATCTCTTATCGGAAGTTCTTTGGGGAATAATGGATTCACTAGTTCTTTTAACATACAAATATTGTAGAAATTCGTCAGTCTTGGTACCATCTTACCCTCCCAAAAGTGTTCTTCCTTGAAATAAAAAAAGAGTAAGCAACATTTAAAAATATGTCAGTGAGTCAAACACAAAGCCGATTAGTGGAACGTGTCCTTTTATCTCCTTACTCAAAAGCACACATTACCATCTAAAAGGAATCCAGCGCTTGTACGGTTTATCAGATAAAAGAACGAAGAAGACGTTAAACTCATAAGGACTCCAAACAACAAAATAGCACGATATCTTGTTACACACGGCCAGTGTACTTCATCATCATCATCATCATCATCTGTGGCTTCACAACCCAGGGTGGGGTTTTGCCGACTCGACCACACGTCTCCATCCTACTCTATCAAGCACCCGATCGGGGCCATTCTCGATTTTCATGACTTTTAGGTCTTTTGTAATATTGTCTCTCCATCTGAGGCGGGGCCGACCTAATGGACGTTTTCCCCCTGGAACCTCCTCCCACACCAGTTTTACCATTCTATCATCTGGCATTCTTTTAACGTGTCCTGCCCACTGTAGTCTCCTGGCCTTTATTTCGTTTATTATGCTGGTATCCGTGTGGAGTTCTTTGAGTTCTTGGTTGGTTTTTATTCTATATTGCCCTGTGTTTTCGTCTCTAGTTGGGCCAAATATTTTTCTTAGCACTTTCCTTTCAAATACCTTAAGTCGTTCTTCGCTTGCAACCGTTAGTGCCCAGGTCTCACATCCATACATTACGACAGGTCTTATAATTGTTTTTTATATGTTCAGCTTAGTTTTCCTGGTAAGTATTCTAGATTTTATTAGGTTTTGAAGAGCAAAAAGGCATCTGTTTGCCGCCTGTGTCCTGTTATTTATCTCTTCTGTGATGTCGTTGTTTCACTGATACTTGTGCCCAGATATTTGAATTGTCTTGTCCGCTCGAAGTTGTAGTCTCCGATAGAGAAGTTTTGTCCTACTCTATCTCGGTTCAGATTATTTCTACTGAGGTACATATACTTGTCTTGTCTTCGTTTATTTTGAGGCCTATCCTTTTTGCTTCCTTTTCGAACTTTATGAAGGAGTCTTTGAGGTTGATCCTGCTATTGCCAATCACATCGACATCGTCTGCAAAAGCCAGGAGCAGGTTGGGTCCCTCTTGATGGAAGATAGCAGTTGGCTTCTCGATTTTGGAGTTCCTAATTATATATTCCAATGCTATGTTAAAGAGTTGAGGTGAGAGGGCATCACCTTGTTTGAGACCATTATTGATACTGAAGGAGTCGGAGAGACTCTGTCCCACTCTTACTTTGCATCGCGTATCCTCCATACATACTTTTGTCATCGATATAAGTTTTTTTGGGAATCCAAGCTCTTGCATTGCTTGCCATAACTTTGATCTACATACTCTGTCGAATGCCTGTTTGAAATCAATAAACATTTGGTGGAGTTCTCTGTCGAATTCCCAGCATTTCTCCATTATTTGTCTAATGGTAAAAATCTGGTCTACGGTGGACCTTTTTGATCTAGAACCACATTGGTAGTCCCCAACGATCTCTTTGGTATATGGTTTCATTCTCTCCAGCAGGATGTTGGAGATTATCTTATAGCATATATTCAGAAGGGTTATTCTACGATAATTTGTGCATTTTTTGTCTTCTTTTTTATGTATAGGGACGATTTCCCCTTCCTTCCACCCATCGGGTAGGGCCTCTGTCCTCCAGATGATTTGTATAAGCTTATGTATGGCCTTATGGAGTGTTTCTCCGCCAGATTTTATGCATTCGGCAGGCATGCCGTCACTGCCTGGAGCTTTGTTATTTTTCAATTTTTTTATTGCCTTCACTGTTTCTTCGTACGACGGTATTTGTATTTTGTATTTTCCTTATAATTGAGCAGTTCATAGAAGTAATTCTTCCAGGTATTTAGAATCTCCTTTTCGTTGGTTATGAGCTCTCCATTATTTTTTGTGAGGAAATTTTCTTCTCTGGGTTGGTATCCTGCTTTCTGTTTTGAAATTTTGCTAAAATACTGTACTTGATAGTAATAATTATGGTTTCTATTTAGATGCATTTTACCACCAATGAGTTTGGCAAATTGGATTTTGCCTTCTAAATTTCCTTCAATAGGAGTTATTTTTGAAATTAGAAAGAGGCATATAACTTCTATTAATTGTTCACCGATGACACCATCCGGACTGGCACCTAAATAACAGTACTCGGGCTGGATAAACTTCCAACATTGCGAAACTTTTAAATTAACATACTTCTCGAAATTGGTAATTGCACGGATTTCGCTCTCGCTTCCGTATCTTGTTGCAATCGTGCCAGAGAAGTTACCATAAAGCAAGATTTTTATTGCATTTACTGGAGATGTATTGGGGCGCATTTTACAAATCTGTCCGAAATTTGAAGCCGTAATTCTTATGGCTTCTTCTTGTACCCGCTTTGGATTTGACCCTTGACCGATAGTGTCCCTTTTAATCGCCTTTATTTCTTCAAGAATTTGTTTTAATTTTTCTATAAACTCGTTTGCTGGATATATGTGTCACTAGTCAAATCCAAGGGAATATAGTGCGCGTCGGGGCCATAAGTGTGGAAAATAGTGATTTAATTTGGTATCCGGAATTTAAAATCGCTAAAAATTACGTTGTTAAGAACGAAGATACTTTTGCCGTAGATTTTTGTATTGGACATTTTTTGTTGGTCATTAACAACGACAGAACTAATACAATTCCCTTTAATGTTGCCTTTTCTAAGACAAAGCAATTTAATTCCGTAAAAGTTTACGTTACTTCCGAATTCATCAACCAAATACGAGACCAATAATACTATATACACATTTACGGCATGTTTACTAGAAATATTTTTCAGCGGTATTCTTTCTGACAGAAAATGGCTATTCGTATCCCGCTCGACAACCTTTATGTAACTATAAATGTATATAAGGTGTATATGCTTGGAATCGAGCATAGCGTAAATCAGGATCCTAATAAATTCTGGGCGTTTGTTGACTCTAGAAGGGGCTCTGTGGGAGTTGCTCGTGGAATGCATTTTGACAACACTACGCTACAGAATTCTGAAGATATTGTCAATGCGTTTGCTGATTTCTTTGGTCGCTCATTTCTGGTATCTTCTGGCTCCTCCACAGATGATGATGTGTCGAATATATCCACATCTACTATTAATATTACCAGTTTTAATGAGACTGAAGTTTTCAACGCAATTAAGCTGATTAAACCCAAATTAACCGCTGGTCCAGATAAAATTCCTGCGTTTGTCATCAGAGACTGCGCGGGAGTCTTCGCACGTCCTCTATCAATCATATTTAACAAGTGCCTTAATCTATGTAAAATGCCAAACATCTGGAAATGCTCCAAGGTTTGTCCAGTCTTCAAAAAAGATGATAAAACTGATATCTCCAACTATAGACCAATTTCAATAATTTCAAATTTTTCCAAAGTTTTCGAGTTACTGTTACATGGCGTTATCTTTTCAAATGTTAAAAATTCTATATGTCCTGCTCAGCATGGATTCCTTAAGGGTCGATCGACAACCACTAATCTAATGTGTATTACTCAGTTCGTGGCAGAGGCAATTGACCAGCGCCGCCAAACAGACGTTATATATACTGACTTCTCTAAAGCTTTCGATCGGCTTGATCACACCATTCTATTGCAGAAACTTCAAACTTTTGGATTTTCAGACCCATTACTGTTATTCTTTAAATCATACCTGGAGGATCGACAACAGTTTGTGGCTTATGGTGGTGTTAGATCCACAGATTATATTGCTACTTCTGGAGTACCCCAAGGCTCTATTCTGGGACCACTATTTTTCACGCTGTTTATTAATGATATTGTCGATAAACTCTCAGTTCATTGTCTGCTTTATGCTGACGATTTAAAGTTATTTTCTGCAGTCTCTAATGAGGCTGACTGCCAGGTCCTACAGCGTAATCTGGATATTTTAAACGACTGGTGTATTGAAAACAGATTGAGTTTGAATGCCTCAAAATGTAATGTTATGACGTTCACGAAAAAAAATGTCCCTCTTTTGTTTGGCTATAACATCAATGGTAAAAATTTAAAGCGACCCGAAGTGTTTAAGGATTTGGGGGTCGTCTTTGACAGTGAGTTGTCTTTTATTCCTCACATTGAACATACCGTCTCCGCTGCATATAAATTACTTGGTTTCGTTTTACGCACAACAAAAGATTTTCAAAATACGGTTCCACTTAAAACTTTATTTTTTTCTTTCGTTTTATCTAAGCTGGAGTACGCATCACTTATTTGGTCTCCTTATTATAATATCCACATAAATTCTATAGAGTCGGTGCAGAGGCGATTTGCTAAGGCTCTATGGTTCAGAGTCGATGGTGTCTATCCGATTCAGGGTTTTCCCCATGAACAGCTGCTGCAAAGATTTTCGCTTATAAATTTGGATAGAAGACGTGATTACCTATCTCAGTCGTTTTTGAGCAAGCTTGTCAGCGGTCATATTGTCTGTGAGGAGTTGTTGTCTAAACTAAATTTTAGGGTTCCTACTTTAAATTCTCGCAACACAGATACTTTCTACCTACCACCGTTCCCTACCAACGTTTTTAAGTTTGCACCTATTAACTCGATGTGCGGCTGCTATAACTCCAATGCTAATGCCTTCGACATTTTTGCCTGCAGGTTGAGCGCAATCAAGAGTCACTTTTATCGATGACTGACTTTTTGATGTTTAATTTTCCTTTTTCTTTATGATTTTGTTCTGTATAAATCTTTTGTGTAATATTGTGTAATAAATCATATTTGTGTAGTTATGTAAGTAAATTAGGTAGTTTGTAAGTTTTGTTCGTACCTACCTGTTTTGTAATTGGGTAACTGTTAAACAGTGTATGTATAAATAAATAAATAAATAAATAAATAAGTGAAATAATTTAGTGGTTTATTGCGTGCATAATTTAATCAAAAAAGAATTTGTTACAATCGTAGCAGAGCGCTTTCGGCTTTCGTCATCTTCAGTGCTATTCGTCAGTACTTAATACACACTATCTTCAAAATTTACATACTCTATCTTTACAACTTAAAACTTGGGAACTCTGCAGTTAGTCTCTTACATGTGAGTCAAAATTCATTAAAACTAATTAAAAGTGCACTTTGAAACCACGATCAAAAAATGTAACGTGCTGTCCAAATATTTTAATTGTTTTTTCATCCATTTATGTCTTTTAATTAGTTTATATGAATTTTGACTCACATGTAAGAAACTAACTGCAGAGTTCCCAAGTTTTAAGTTGTAAAGATAGAGTATGCAAATTTTGAAGATATTGTGTATTAAGTACTGACGAATAGCACTGAAGATGACGAAAGCCGAAAGCGCTCTGCTACGATTGTAACAAATTCTTTTTTGAATAAATTATGCACGCAATACACCACTAAATTATTTCACTTATATTTCTACGTGCACACAGCCAATATCCTCCTTTTCATATATAAATGTATATGTTTGATTTAAAGTAATTTCAACGAAATATGTACTTTTCCAAAATATCGTCAGTTTCGCTACCGCTGGAATACGACATCTTCTCAGAAGTAACCCATTCTTCAAGAGATTGTTGTTTATTACTAAAAAAACACGCGAGGGAGTAAGAAATAAGTTACAGACCCCTAGTAAGATTTTAAGAATTTAAAAAAGTTTCACTCTGTTTTAAAACACACCTTATTCCGTTGCTACAGGCAGAATTAATGCAATTTTCCTTTATATTGTCTTTTCTGGAACAAAGTAAAAGTCCTGTAGGTATATAAATATATTAAAATGGTTAAAAAAATTATAAAATCTTTTTATCGTGGTAAATACACGACCGTTACCTTTTGCAACTTATCTTATTTTCTGAGCCCTTCGTCGACTTTTACGATGCGTTGATAAGCATAATTTCTTTCTTACTCCATAATTTTCTAATACTCTTTGACGTCTCATTTTAATTTTCCACAGAAATAATTAATTTAAAACTTATGACAACTAATTAATTTAAAACTTATGACAACCAAATATTCACCGCTTTCAAACGTTCGACTGAATCAGCAAGTTACCTAGCGCTAGCGCTGTTGCCAACGGTCACAAAACTGCGGAGATATGAATAATTTGATCAAAATGAACGGTATGAAGTCAGTTTGAAAGTAGGATAAGTTTGGAGCAGAAACCGAAACTAATATTGAAAAATTTCTTAAAGTAAAGTTGTCAGAAAAGATATTCCACACAGGGGAAAGTTATTTTTGTAACGATTAAAAAAAATATTTTAAAAAAGTTGTTTTTTCCAATTTTTTTTTTTTTTTTTTTTAAATTTTAATTGACTTTCCTCCCTAGGGTTTAAAAAGCCTAATCTATTCCCAAAAAGATATATTAATTTTTTCTTTTGGTTTGACTACCAAAGTGTACCCCGATTTATCATTACAACAGTAGGTGAGCAGGACTCTTAATATTGTTTTAAATAAATCATTGGTTTAGTAAACTTTCAAAAATACCGGCATTGACTTCCAAACATTTCCTGCTTCGTTTACGAAGGGCGCGCGTGGATCTTCTAATTGATTCGTGTCTTTCTTTAATATTTAGTACAGCATTTCTAATGCGTCTAATTAATGCATCCCTACTATCTACTTTTACTTTGTAAACCTCAGTTTTTAACCAACCCCATAAATTGTAGTCCAACGGCGTGAGGTCTGGCGATCTAGGAGGCCAACTAATAGGACCACCGCGACCAATCCAAACCCCTGGAAAACTGGTCTAAATATTGCTTGACCCGACGATCGAAATGGGCAGGCGCTCCGTCGTGTTGATAATACATTTCAATTCTGATGTTTAAAGGAATCTCCTCCAGTAGTCCTTGCAATTAATTTTGTAAAAAACTTAAGTAGTGTAAGGCGATTTTCCAAAAGAAAAGGGCTAATTAAATTATTATCGATCATGCCGCACCACACTTTTCTGAAAACCTGTGTTGAAAATTACTTTCGACTATTGCGTGAGGATTTTTGTCCGACCATACATGGGAGTTTCGATTATTATTGATGCCGTCACGGGTGAATGTAGCTTCGCCAGTAAAAAGTATGTGCGGTAAAGATGACGATTATTAATTATCCACTCACAAAATTGCATACGCTTGGCCTAGTCTCCAGGTTGAAGATTCTGTACACGCTGTACATGGTACGGGTATAAGCCTTGCTCGTAAAGCGTACTGATCACTCTTTCTTGGAAAATCCCCAACTGAATTCCAATTCGTCGTGAGCCTGTCGTCGCATCTTCTTCTACTAAAGCTAGAACATTTTCTATTTCTTCTAAATCCTGTTGAATGGCTCGTTCGGATGTAACATTAGCACTTGGAAGCGTTCCGGTCTCGCAGAGTTTGTTGAAAACTCTGATAAAGGCCTTTCTGCTCGGTGTTCTTTCATGTGGAAATCGTTCACGATATTCTTCAGCAGCCGCTGTGGCATTCCCATTACACAAACCATTCGATACTTGATGCTAATAAGACGTGTGTTCTGTGCTCCGTTTATTTACCCATATTTTGACCAGTTTCTAGCTCGAATAAAGTAGTTGATAGTTATGTTATTTTGCATCGGCAACTGAATGGTGATATCAACAAACTTGAGCTGTGCCCCATTTATGAGGTATTTATGATTTTCCGATGGCTGTTATTTGTGGAATTTGCAATAATTCGATAAATGCGAGGCGTCCCGCTATTTTTTGCTGCAATTGCAAAAAACAATTTCATACCCATTGTGTTTCTAATAAAGAGGAACTCCCAAATTTGTTGAATGATGTTAGGGGTCTATCGTGGCAGTGTAATGACTGCGTTAGTACGTCTATCACTCTTAATCAAGATGATATTAAAACCCTAATTGAGAGTCAGCTACAGGATGTAATGGCTAGTTTGAAGGCAACATTTGAACTGTATACAGCTGACTTTTTAAAATCGGTGTGATCCAATCTGCAATCTATCCTTCCTAAACCGCCGTCCAGTGCCAATTCTGTCGCACCTGCTAACATTAATTATGCCAGTGTTCTCCGTAATAAGGCCCAACCAGCAGTAATAGTTAGGCCTAAATCACATCAGGAATGTTCTATCACTAAGGCAGACATGATGGTAAATATATGTCCAGCCGACTCGAATATTCAGTTTGCCAAGGTTAAAGCTGTCAAGGATTGGGGCTTGTTGTTTGGGTGTAGAAGCGCTGATGATAACAACAAACTGAAGAGGATTTTTCAGCAGAAGATGTCCGATAAATATGAAGTATTGGAGGTTCGTAAAATTAATCCTAGAATTCGCATAGTTGGTATAACCGAGAAGTATGACAATGCCAGATTGCTTGATCTAATTAAAAAATGTTATCGCGGTATATTTTCTGACTCTTCAACTACTTCCTTAATTAAGTTATGTCCTATTAAGAAAAATCAAAATGTCTATCAGGCTACCTTGCAGGTGGATAAATGTACCTTTGAGAGTGCCTTGGCTTTTGGTAATATTTTTGTTGAGTTTGATTGTTGCAAAGTATTTAATGCTATTGATGTTTCTCGGTGCTACAATTGTAATGAGTTTCATCACTCTTCGAACAATTGCGAAAATTCTGTCACATGTCCTCGTTGTGGTGGAAATCATAAAGTTCAAGACTGCAAGTCCAATTCGCTGAAATGTTCGAATTGCGTGAAGCTTAACGCAAAACTTACCGGAGCGGTTGATGCGATACATGCCGCTTGGGATGTGAATAAGTGTACTGCGTATAAACAAGCTTGTGATCGGCTTCGGTCGGACGTCCTTGCCGATCGGTAGCAGTCACAGCAATCGCGGGCCCGATCCTCCGTGGCGTCCCTGGCGTCTGTTCAATCCGATGACCGGTTGAGCGATAGTAGCATATTACTGTATTATCAGAATACTCGTAGCATTAAAAATTGCACTACTGATATTTATAATTCATTAACTCATTTTGAATATGATATTGTCGCTTTAACTGAAACTTGGCTTGATTCTGCGGTGAACGACATAGAAGTATGTCCTTGCGAATTTAATTTATTTCGTTGTGACCGGAATTTTGCAGCGGCTGGTCGTCGTAGGGGGGGGGGGGGGGGGTGGGGTTGCGCTTGCCATTCGTGATCGTTTTTCATGTGAGGCGCTCGATCTGGGATTGGTCAGTGCGAATATTTCTAGACTTATTAATGCCGTTGCTGTTAAGTTGTCGTCTGCACGCTTTATATTCTGCTATTTTACATACCTCCGCGGTTAAGCGTCGAGGAATATCAAACGTTTCTAGAGCATCTGTCATTCTTAGAATTCCTAAATAGATCTGATGTGCTCATTCTAGGTGATTTCATTATACCCAATTATGCGGACTTTTTTTTTAAGAAATGGGAGGCCAGACATTTATGTAATTGCCCTACTTAATTTTTTAAATATAACAGGATTGCACCAGCACAACTCAATCATTAACACTGATAACAGACTGCTGGATCTTATCATTTTTAACCGGCATTGCGATGTCAGTAACTCAGAAGTGCTCCTAACCCGAGTTGATGAATACCATCCCGCGTTATCTGTTTCATTTTCATACAATAATAGTATTAACCTAAATCGTCATATCCCTAACCGACGAACAGGGCAATATAATTTCAGAAAGGCTGACTTTACCTCTATGTATAATATGTTTCTTTACTTAGATTGGACATTTCTTGACCTGTCGGACAACTTGGAGGAATGTTGCAGAATGCTTTATGATAAGATCTACACTGTTTTTGATGCTTGTGTGCCGAGTTTTGGATTATTCAATCGTCGCAGGTACCCGCCTTGGTTCACTGCTAACATCAAGTATAATATTCGACTTAAAGCCATACATTGGCGGAAATATAAGCGTACTGGAAACAGATCTGATTATGACAACTTTTCTGCATTAAGGCGCGAAGTAAAGGCTGAAATAAATAACTGTTTTAGGCCTTACATGCGGCAGATCGAAAGCTGTGTTAGTCTCGACCCTAACAAATTTTGGTCTTTTATATGCTCCAAAAGAGGATCAAATTCTATTGCTCGCAATATGCATCTTGATGACACTACTTTTTTCAGTGCTGATGATATTGTCAACGCTTTTGCCAATTTTTTTAGCGGTTCTTATCTAACAGCGTCTAATTCAACCGCAAACTTTGATCAGTTGTCAAGTTTGAATATAAATATTGCCAGTTTCAGTAGGGAGGATGTCTTTAATGCAATTAAGCAGATTAAACCTAAATTAACTACAGGACCAGACAGCATTCCAGCGTTTATTTTCAGAGACTGTGCTGGTGTCTTTGCCCATCCTCTGTCCGTATTGTTTAATAAATGTCTCGACGTCGGCATGATCCCAAATATTTGGAAATCTTCTAAGGTGTGCCCTGTTTTTAAGAAGGGTGACAGATTGGATATATTTAATTATAGACCGATATCAATAATTTCTAACTTCTCCAAGATTTTTGAAATTTTATTACATAATATAATTTTCTCTAGGGTGAAGAACGTTATTATTCCGGAGCAACATGAATTTGTCAAGGGTCGTTCAACCATTACAAACCTAGTGTGCATTACCCAATGTCTGACTGAAGGTATTGATCAGCGTAAGCAGACAGACGTGATTTATACGGACTTTTCTAAGGCCTTTGATCGGCTTGGCCACGCCATTTTACTGCAGAAATTGAGGTACTTCGGATTCTCCGATCAGTTGATGTTATTCTTTGATTCCTATTTAAAGAATAGAAGTCAGTTTGTGTCTTATGGCGGGGTCAGATCGACGGAGTATTTTGCCACGCCTGGAGTTCCCTAGGGTTCCATCCTTGGTCCGTTGCTATTTACGTTGTTTATTAATGATATTGTTGCTGATCTCTCAGTCCGCTGTTTGCTCTATGCTGATGACCTAAAATTATTTTCAACAATTTCTAGTGATGGGGATTGCTTGGATCTGCAACTTAACTTGTATATTTTGCATGATTGGTGTGTAAAGAATAGATTGAACTTAAACGTTTCGAAATGTAATATTATGACCTACACTAATGAAAACACGATCATTCATTTCAATTATAACATAAATGGCGTCAATCTGCAACGACCAGAGGTGTTCAAAGATCTAGGAGTAACTTTTGATAAGGGACTGTCTTTTGTTCCTCATATCGAAGACACTGTGTCTGCCTCGTATAAATTACTTGGTTTTGTCTTGAGGGCCACAAAGGAGTTTCAGAGTGATGTTCCGTTAAAAACTTTATTTTTCTCTTTTGTTGTATCTAAATTGGAATACGCATCGGTGGTTTGGTCTCCCTATTATAAAGCACATATAGATAATATTGAATCCGTTCAGAGACGATTCGCGAAGGCCTTGTGGTTCAGATCGGATGGGGTCTACCCCTTTAGGGCTTTCCACATGATCGGCTGTTGCAGAGGTTTTTGCTCGTCAACCTGTCTGACAGGCGCAGATGTTTCGGCCAGTTGTTTTTATACAAGTTAATTAATAATCGACTAATCTGTGAAGAGCTACTACACAGACTAAACATTAGAATTCCATCCCTGAATTCGCGGTATGCTGACACATTTTACCTACCTAACTTTCGCACAAATGTATTTAAATATGCGCCTCTCAATAGAATCTGTAGCTTGTACAATGAAAACATCATAGCATATGATATTTTCAACTGCAGCCCGGGCACGATCAAGAATCATTTTTACAGCCACCCTGTGTAGGCCTTCTGCCGCCATTTTTCTTTTTTTTGTTGATTGTTATTTCTATATTACCTTTATTGACATGTATATTGTGTAATGTAAGAATTCAGATTAAATAGTTATTAAGTTTATAATATTAAATTGTTTTGTACCTGTTTTGTAACTGGGAAACTGTAAAACAGTGTATTGAAATAAATAAAAAAATAAAAACCATATTGGCGTATTCGAGATGTGAATAAATGTGTGGCATTTTATAAAATTAAAATGATACAAATAGGATAGTGACAGCACAACAATCAAAAGCAAACAATAATAACATTTATTACAGGAAAGCTAAATTAATGCAATATTTTGTTTTTGCCTTATAACTTGGAAACAAATGAATATTGGATAACAACATTTGAGTTTTTCTTATTATTTTGATGCATAGATTACACCCTTAGAGTTAGGCCCATTCCTCCCGACTCACCCTGTATATCGCTTGGAAAAGACACTTTACAACAGTATACCCCTGAGCATAAGACAGCTCAGTGCTGAGCAATTCAGTAGCAAGATTAAATGTTTATTATTGAGCGCTAATTATTCCCTTGCCAAGTTTACTAATAATACAATTCCTTTTCTGCAAGCAGCATAGCTTTCTTGCTTGTTTTGTGTTGTATTTTAAATTCTGTTACTTTATATTTCTTTATTTAATTCTCAACAAATTTTACAGTTCGTGTTGTTTGTACAATCATTGTATGTTTATTATATATTGGTAATATGCATAGATGTGATATGTTATATACAGGGTGGCCATTTGAAAACGAAACAAAACCAATTTTGGGCACCCCAGTTTAAAAAAGAATGCTCGGACCCGCCCATTTTTGATTATAGGGGGAGACATTTTTTTGGCATTTTCGCTCCCTGAAAGTCAAACCCCTAGCGGGGGCGACAACTACCCCCCAAAATTTTAAATGAAATGGGGGGTCGAGTGATACTTTGTTTTAAAGGTATTTTTAAGTAGAGTATAACCCCAAAGTTTAACATCGCTACTATCTACCTAGCCTGTACAGTGGCTCACCAAAAGTACAATAACAGGTTGTTTTTACCTTTTTTTATTACAAAAAAATTCTTACAAGTCAGTCAAGTAAATGCTGAAAATGCTGTCCCTGGGCCTCCATGCACGGCATTGCACGGGCTTAGATTCGGAGAACGTGGGGGCCACTTAATATCTTCCTCTCCTTCCAATCCATTGTCCTGGAAACGTTTGGTCCAAATAGTGAGGAACAAAGTGGGGTGGCGCACCGTCTTGCTGGAATATTAAGTGGTTTTCCATATACTGATCGTCATTCTCAATCATTTCTACTAACGCTGGATAAATGGCGTTTTGTAATAATTCCAGATACATTTCGCCTATTAAATTGCCAGGTAAAAATGGGGCCTATTATACGGTTACCAAAAATGCCAGCTCGCTTTTTCGGGATGTTGCGTATGCACGTCACGAAATATTCTAGGATTTAAATCAGACCAATAACGACAGTTGTGACGATTCACCGTACCGCTTAGGAAAAAAGAGCATTTGTCAGAGAAACATACGTTGAGAAGAAACTTCTGATCATTTATTGCCCTTTCACTTATAATTTTACATAATTGCAATCGCCTATTAAAATCGTCTTCGTTAAGTTCTTGTACCAGATGTATTTTGTAAGGATGAAACTTGTATTTCTTTATTATCGTTTGAATGCTGCTTCTTTTAACACCAGATGCTGTCGCCAACTTTCTTGTACTCAGTGTGGGATCTTAAACAACATGTCCTAAAATTGCCACCTCTGTAGCTTTATTTACTACTGGATTTTCCACTTCACGTTTTTTGTTAGCTACTGGCCCCGTCGAAATTTTTGCACCAATTACAAAATGTACTTTCGATGGACTTGTCGATTTTGATGTTGATGGTTAAACAATAATTGGGCAGTTCTATTAGCACATTCGCATTGCTCGCAAAAAGTAATGAAATTATTTGCACCCTTTTAGCAATTATTGAGTAAACCATTATCACTTTTATGCCGATTCTGCAACGAAATTAACTAGACATTTACTACATTACCGCGACCGAAGTATATGATCTGCACCATTAATTGAAGGCCACAGGAATAAAACTAGAATTGTCAAAAAAGCAAAGTTTTACACCAGCAAATGCTATTTATCGTTGTTATTTTTTGTAATAAAAAAGGTAAAAGAACCTGTTTTTGTACTTTTGGTAAGCCACTATACAGGCTCGGTAGAGAGTAGTGATGTTAAACTCTGGAGACATACTCTACATAAAAATACCTTTAAAACAAGGTATCACTCGACGTCCCATTCCATTAACATTTTAGGGGTAGTTGTCGCCCCCGCTAGGGGTTTGACCTTCAGGGGGCGAAAACGCCAAAAACATGTTTTCCCGTTAAATCAAAAACCGACGGGTCCGAGCGGTTTTTCTTTTAACCTGAGGTGTTTTGTTTTGAAATGGCCACGCTGTATACAGGGTGTTAACTAATGTCATGCAGACATTTCAGGGGGTGATAGTACTCGTCAAAATAAAAAAAAAATGCAAATATATGCGTTATTTTCGTTATACAGGGTGGCAAAGTTTCAATTTTTTTTCTCGTATTTTGCGTTTTCTCTCTTATATTCTGTTATAATTGTTTCAAATTTGGAACATCAACCATTTTTTTGAATCTCTACAATAACGTAACAAAATTGTCGGTCGCAGTATACAGGGTGTTACATTTTCTTGATTCGGCTACAATTTTATCTTTCAGTACTTTTTTTTTTGAGCTCCCTCTATGAATTCCGGTATGGAATTTGAACTCTCTGTTCCTTTGTTTAGCATTCTGGTCTCTCGCACTATTCTCGTATCTGTGACCGTTTTCGATTTATTTGCAAAAATAGCCACCGATGGAAATTAAGTGTAGGCGAAATAGCGCAATAATAAATATGAGAAAAAAAAAATAGTAGGCTGGGATAGGCAATTGTTAATTCTGTTAATTGTCCTTCTGACATTTTGTAACAAATATTTTTTTTGTTTGACGTTTCCGGAGTTGTTTTGAACTGGTTAATGATGGTTGAATTCACAAATCAAGAATTTGCAGAGATGCATTTAATCTACGGACTTGCCGATGGCAATTATTATGAAGCCAGACGACTGTATGCACAAAGGTATCCAAATCGAATACTGCCTGACCCACGGACATTCGCAAATCTACATAATCGACTATGTGAAAATGGATCGTTCAATAAATCCACTTATTTAGCAGGAGCAAACAGAACGGTTAGGACTCCTGAAGTCGAGGAAGCAGTTCTGAATGCAGTAGAAAATGATCCTGCTACTAGTACGAGAAAAATTGCCGCAGCACTTAACATTTCATTTGTGCTTGTCTGGAAAATTTTAATAGACAACTTAATGTATCCTTACCACATCCAAAGGGTTCAAGCTCTTCTCCCACTTGACTATCCACTACATTTTAATTTTTGCCAATGGTTCCTACAAATGCTAGCCCAAAATCCGTTATTTGAAAACACGATTTTATTTAGCGATGAAGCAAATTTCTCAAGGAATGCCATAAACAATTTTCACAACAACCATTTTTGGGCAGAAGAGGATCCGCATTCGATACGCGAAAATAACTTCCAAGGACAGTTTTCAGTAAATGTGTGGGCCGGCATTATTGGAGATTATTTGATAGGACCATTTTTCCTACCAGCAAGGCTAAACGGACAATACTATCGTCAATTTCTTGAAGATGACCTCCCAGGACTGCTAGAAGCGGTACCAATTCTTGTCAGCCATGGCACCCTAGATCCCCAGACATTAGTGTATCAGACCTAGTGATGCCGCCGAGACGAGAAATTCTCGTGTCTCGTCTCGTCTCGACGAGACGAGAGTGAAATTTTTTTCTCAAGAGAAGTCACGAGACGAGACGAGAGAAGACCGTTTCTCGTCGAGAAATTTCTCGTTTTTTCTCGAATTTTCTCGTTTGTTAGAACACTGAATTTTAGGTATCTCCTAATATATAGACAGAAAAATAATGTGTTTAACGTTCTCACTCTATCGTATTGTGAAGGCATTTACCTTAAAAGAGATATTTAAGAGAACAGAATCAAATTGTCTAGCCTCTTTCTTCTGTCTATGGTTAGTAGTTGACATTTTTAAATAATTAACCAAATCTGAAAGAAAGCATTTTCGATTGAAAACGTTGTAGCGGCGGTGATCTTAAACCAATTACAGTTTATTTACATTGTATAACTCATATGTAAAAGAAGGACACAATAATTATCTAATATTACCGCGATTTAGTCCGAATATTTCATAAACTATGAGAGATTGATATGTCAAATAGAGCATTTTCGGAAATACTTCTTTAAGTTCTTTCTCTTGCACTTTCTATTAATGTAATAAAAAAATTAAGGTTTTTCCCCGGATGACATTCTGGGCTGATCCCTTTATTTAGTCGAATATTTTCCAAACTATTGCAGTTAATTATGCCCCGAATTATGCCAAAAAATAAATAATAAAAGAACGGTAGTTCCATTATGAATCAATTATTATTATTATAAATCGTTCTCCATTCTGTATCTTTTACCACCCCGTATATTTTGGACTGAAAATACCTCGGTGCCAAGCCTATTACATTACGTGAATTATGTCTTATGGCCGCTTGCAATATTTTGTTGATCTAAGAAAAATAGTTTTTAAGTCACATGCCTAACAAACCGACTTATATTAAACCCTTCTGCGAGACGACCAGATACTTTTAAATGTTTACCCCCTTTAAGATTCGTATAAAAAAATATTTTTTATGATTCCCTACTCACGAGAAAAAACGAGACGAGACAATGGCACTCTCGAGCGAGAAAAACGCGTTTCTCGTCGAGACGAGATAAAAAAAAAATTCTCGCCTCACGAGACGAGACGAGAATGGGCCAATTCTCGTCTCATCTCGTCTCGCGGCATCACTAATCATACCCCAGTCCAGACAAGAGGATTTAAGAAACAGAATAACAGCTTCATGCGACATCATTCGCAATACTCCTGGAATATTTGACAAAGTCCGTCGGTCCATGAGGCTAAGACTTGATTCGTGCATTTTAGCAAGAGGCGGACATTTTCAACAGTTTTTATAATTTTGTTTTATTTTTATTTGATTAACTAATTAATTGTTTTGTTTTAATTTATTTTTAATTTGTAATGTTTTTATCTGGTTGTTGATAACCCTGTCGGTTGATCTAAAATAAAAATGAAAATACTTACTTAGAATACATACAAATAAAAACAGCTTTTTACTCTGCTTTATTTCGCCTACACTTGATTTCCATCGATGGCTATTTTTGCAAATAAATCGAAAACGGTCACAGATACGAGAATAGTGCAAGAGACCAGAACGCTAAACAAAGGAACAGAGAGTTCAAATTTTATACCGGAATTCATACAGGGAGCTCCAAAAAAAAAGTTCTGAAAGATAAAATTGTAGACGATTCAAGAAAATGTAACACCCTGTATACTGCGACCGACAATTTTGATACTTTATTGTAGAGATTCTAAAAATTGGTTGATGTTCCAAATTTGAAACTTTTAAAAATACGAGAAAAAAAATTGAAACTTTGCCACCCTGTATAACGAAAATAACGCGTTTTAGACCATGTATATATATATTTGCATTATTTTCTTATTTTGACGAGTACTATCACCCCCTGAAATATCTGCATGACATTAATTAAAACCCTGTATATATTATATTATTGTCATTCTGTTAAGTTTGTAAACTATACAGCTTTAATTGATCAACACCTTTAATTGGTTATTATACAGGCCATGGAATGTAATGTATTGGATCAATAAACTGAATTGAATATAATAGCTTCTGTTTTGGTAAAAAAATCTGATCCGAGCGTACCTTGTACCGGGTGTCCCACTAAGAATGACTGTCGGCCGTATCTCAAAAAGTGTTAGTCGTATGGCTTGCGGAAAAAAAATATATGAGGTAAAGTGGTCATGAGAAATTGCTGGAAATTATTTTCAAGTTTCTCAGACTGGCGCTAGAGGGCGCAACAGTAACGGTAAATATGAATCACGAAGTTTCCTCAAAAGTCGCCTAGTTAAGGTATCCCGAAAATAACATTTTTGTATATTTCGAAGATTTATTAATAAAATTTACCTATAGAACGTGTTCGTCACTTTTCAAATAAAGTGGTGGGGAAGGTTGAACATTATTTGTAATAAATGCTGATAAGTCCGGTCTGGCTTAACATAATTTAGTAAACTTAGTTTTGTCAAAAAGGGCTTTTCTCACTCTATATATAATCTTATGAACCTGATTACAAGGATGATTAAAAGTCTAAGAAGTCAGCGAAAACCGCAAGTTAATATTTATTTTCAATCCGGAGATATCAACAACAATAATCATAATTACGGAACATTATGATTTTAATTTCAAGTTGCCATTGTAAAGGTTTTTTTAAGTCAAATAGGCGGTGGAAAAACAAAATATGAATTGAAACTGTGCACGCGTGTCACCTTTCATTATTACGTCAAAATTTTTGTCGTGCCAACAGTGTTGTGTCGTATTTGATTTTCATAATGCCTCTGTTACTTGAAGAAGCAGTTGACATCATTGCGGTGTATTTTGAATGTTTGGGAAATGCAACAATTGCTGAACGGGTTTACGCAGTACGATACCCTCAAAGGCGCCGATACGACAGTAGAATGTTTAATCGTTTAGCTAGCCGTTTTCGTACTACTGGAAGTATTCGTCGCCCTGTATATCGCAGACGCCGCCGAGGTCGAACCGAGGAAAACATTGTAAATGTTTTGGCATATGTGGAATTTAATCCACAAATTAGTATTAGATTAATTGTTAGAGACTTGGGCGTTACACGCTCTACTGTGCACAGGATTTTATTAGAAGATAGGTAAGTAATTATATCTATATGTTATAACTCCTAAATAGTTTAGAATTATGCCAATATTTCTCTTAATAGTTTTCAAGTCAATGTGATAAGTATTTTGTTTTTCTTTAGGCTACATCCCTACCATATTGTGCTCCACCAGGCTTTGATTCCGCAAGATTATGATAGAAGATTGGATCACTGCTATTGGTTGCTCAATATGATATTGGAAGATAGAAATCTCCTCTCCAGAATATTGTGGACTGATGAAGCTACTTTCCATAGTAATAGAGGAGTAAACCGCCATAATATGCATTATTGGTCGCGGGATAATCCCCATTGGATGCGGGAGGTGCAGCATCATGGAAGATAGAGTGTCAATGTATGGTGCGGCATTTTGGGTGGCAGAATAATTGGACCGTTTGTATTTAATGAGTCGCTTACTTTACTTTACTTACTTCTCGAAGATGTGCCCTTGGATATTCGCAGAACTATGGTTTTCCAACACGATGGATGTCCCGCACATTTTGCGGAAAACGTTCGTCAATTTCTTGACGATACATTTCCTGCAAGGTGGATAGGAAGAGGGAGTATATTTCCGTGGCCTGCCAGGTAATATTATAGGATATATTCTGATACTGTTAATGAAAGGGGTAATTTCTATTTTAGATCACCTGACTTAACATGCCTAGATTTTTATCTATGGGGGAGATTGAAGGATCTTGTTTTCGTTACCAGACCCACCACAAGGAAAAACATTATAGAAAGGATAATGGACAGCAGCCGCCGTATCCTTATGGCAGAGGTGGAAACTGCAGTATTATCAACCAGGGAGAGATTGGAGTCGTGTATACAGAACGATGAGTGACAATTTGAACATTTAGGGCGCCACTGAGAATTATTGTCGTAACGATATATTTGCTTGAAACATACGTACCTTCATATTTTGTTTTTCCAAGGCCTATTTGACTCTTAAAAAAACCTTTACAATGGCAACTTGAAAATAAAATCATAATGTTCCGTAATTATGATTATTGTTGTTGATATCTGCGGATTGAAAATAGATATTAACTTGCGGTTTTCGCTGGCTTCTTAGACTTTTAATCATCCTTGTAATCAGGTAAAATTGAATATACCAATTTATTTACAATTATGGAAAAAATGCGCAATGTTTGTGAAGTTGTAAGACAGCGCCCCCTAGCGCCTAGTGTAAAACACATATTGCCGTAGTTCATAAAATGATATATAGAGTGAGAAAAGCCCTTTTTAACAAAACTAAGTTTACTAAATTATGTTAAGCCAGACCGGAGTTATCAGCATTTATTACTAATAATGTTTAACCTTCCCCCACCACTTTATTTGGAAAGTGACGAACACGTTCTATAGGTGAATTTTATTAACAAATCTTCGAAATATACAAAAATGTTATTTTCGGGATACCTTAACTAGGCGACTTTTCAGGAAACTTCGTGATTCATATTTACCGTTACTGTTGCGCCCTCTAGCGCCAGTCTGAGAAACTTGAAAATAATTTCCAGCAATTTCTAATGACCACTTTACCTAATATATTTTTCCCGCAAGCCATACGACTAACACTTTTTGAGATACGGCCGACAGCCATTCTTAGTGGGACACCCGGTACACTGGAATCAAACGAATTTAAAATACAAAATTGGTGCCCAAATTTTTCTTGACTTATTTTAAATGAAATATTAGCTATTCCTTGAGATTATGTAGAGCCTGAAATACCTCTAATTATTGTGTTATTTTCTTAGTGTCTATTTTGCACTTGTCTATGTACTCCGAAAAAATACAACTAACGTTCGCGCCTATGTCTAGTAATAATTTAAATTTGTACGCAAACATAATTTAAAGCGTTAACATTGAAACTTGCTTGCGGATTACTGTGACTTTTCGCCTTGAGAAATCTGCTGGCTGTCCTTTGCTTGTTGTACGTCGATATGCAATATATATTCGTGGGTTGACATGACCTACCTCGTTAGTAACCTTACTTTGTCGTGTATTGTCATGCAATATATTATTTTGCTGTCTATTAAAATTTGAATTGTTTTGATTCAGTTTTAATTTGCTTCGGTATACACGTTTGCCTCTCGTCGGAGGGTTAAACCCATTGTTTGGCGCTTTCATATTCATATATTTATTATTTGCACCAGAGGACGGACTGGAGATTCTTACCAATTCCTCCTCTTTAGCAGCAATTATTGCGTCTTTGAGATTTTGATAGTACCTAGCTTTAATTATAGTTCTTACATCGTTATTTCTTAAACCGTTTGAGAAAGGGTTTATTGCTGGCTTTTCGTGTACCTTGCACATAATAGGTACAGCGTTATTATCATGATCGGCTCGTGCTAACGTTAAATCTACTAAAAGGTGCTCAATAATTTTTTAGTAATCATCAATGTTTTTTTAATCTTGTTTTGCTCAGTGCAATTGAGTGGATAAAACTGCTGCAGATTTTTTAGATGTTAATTGGGTTCTCATATCCCGAAGTAAACCTTACACACTGTCGTACGTGTTTTCTAATCGTAAGTTCGCACTTTCTTCGATAATACTTTCTTTCGGAACTATACTTTCTAATTCTAATTTCTTTGTCTTCACAAGATAACTGTCAATTGTTTTTGTTACATTCTAATTCAATTGGGTTGGTGCCAACCTCTTTTTCTCTTGGTTAAATTTACTTTCTAACTTTCCTAACTCTATCAATAGTTAATTTATTCCAGTTTGACCTTCACGTCGGTCTTGCGATTCTTTACACACTCTCTCATAAAATTTTACTATAATATGGTACAATTCTACCAAAATTCCATTAGCACTTATTTCTTAATCACACATATATGCCAAAAATTAGAGGAGATGCTGTCACAGATAGTGGATGAACCAAAAAAAGTGTTTATTGCAGGCGACTTTAATATTGAACTTATTGAAAATAACACTAATAGAACGACTTTTTTGTCTATAATGAATTCATTTCAGTTATATATAACAGTTAAAGAAAATACTAGATTAACTTCAACGTCAAAAAGTTGCATTGATAACATTTTCACCAATATTCAAAATAGGTACTCAATTTAAAAGCAGTATCGTAAACTCAACCATATCAGATCAAACAGCTCAAAAAGTTATTTTTAAAAGTAAAAAACAAGATGTAACTTCAGTGTATAAAAGATTTTTCTCCGATGAATGTAAACAAAAATTTATTAGGGAGTTAGAAAAGGAAGATTGGATGGATGTTTTTAATACTGAGAGATCTGATGTAAACAGTCAATGGGCAACGTTTATGAATATATTCGCAGCAATTTTTAACCACAGTTTTCCTAAAAAGCTAAGACATCAAAAACAAACAAAAAAATGTATTTTTAGAAATAATGAACAGGTGAGGGTTTTAAAAGATAGGTTAGATTTACTTTTAGTATTAAAACAACAAGACGATGTGTACGAAGAAATGTACAAAATTGCAAAAAAAGATTATGATAATATGTTGATTAAGTGTAGGTCTGAAAGCTATGGGAGGCGAATTAAAAATTCGGACAATAAGAATAAATGTATGTGGTCTATTTTTAGCGACATATCAAAAAATCCTAAAGTAAGTACATCGGCAATAGGTGGAAGTGTTGAAGACGTGTCCAATAACTATAATAATTTTTTACTTAAGGTAGTGCCTGATCTTTTAAAAGAAAGTAATCCCGTTGATTGGAACTCAAAAATCCGACCTAATGAATTGTGTTTAGTTTTAAAACAAGTAACATCAAACGACGTCATACTGTTATAAAAAAAAAATAAAAAAAAAAACATAGCGCTGGAGAGGACGAAATTCCCACAAGCATAGTTAAACTAAGCATTCCGGTGATTGTCGATGTGCTTTGCTTTTTAATAAATAACTCATTAAAAGAAGGCATTTTTCCTGATCACTTAAAACTAGCTTTAATCAAGCCGCTGTATAAAGACAAAGGGGATTCTGAGGATATGAATAATTATAGGCCTATAAGCTTACTTTCCGGGTTTTCAAAACTATTTGAGCTTGTAATGTGCGACCAGTTGATGACGTTCATGAAGGAGTGTGCACTATTCTCAGAAAATCAACATGCATATCGGGAAGGGAGTTCTACTCAAACTGCTGTCTTTCAGTTTACGCAACGTATATTAGAAATATTAGAGAACGGAGAAATGGCTCTGGGTATATTTTTAGACTTGTCAAAAGCGTACGATTGTTTAAATAGGTCACTGCTTCTTAAAAAATTGCATTTGTATGGAATCAGAAAAAATACCTTAAAGTGGTTTACATCTTATCTAACTAACAGAACACAAAGAGTTGCGGTAGAGGGTAAAAATACTTATTGTAAATCAGATATATTACCTAACAATTTAGGAATCCCTCAGGGCAGTATTTTAGGGCCCATTTTGTTTATTATTTTTGTCAATGATCTAAATTTCGAAGTAAATCCTAAATCCGGTTTAACATCATACGCCGATGACACAAATCTGTTATTGGGAGCATGTCAGATTCCTGCCCTAATTGGATCTGGTAATCATTTGTTTAATATAACTAAACAGTGGTTTGACATGAATAGGTTAATAGTTAATGAAGATAAAACAAACATTGTAATTTTTAGAACAAAACAAAACAAAAATATTACACCTAAAGAAATTTCCATTAATAATAAACAATTAAACGTTCAAAAAACATCAACATTTTTAGGGATTCACATTAATGAGTTTTTGGATTGGACAGATCATATAGAAAATCTAAATGCGGGATTAAATAAAGTATGTTATTGTTTTCGCATTGTTTTAAAATATTTGAATGAAAATGCCAGAAGGACTTTGTATTTTGCAAATTTTGAGGCTGTGTTGAGATTTGGTATTATTTTTTGGGCATCTAATTCGAAAATTCAAAGCACCTTTATTATACAGAAGCAAGTAATTAGAATTATGTATAAAATGTTATATTTGCAGACGTGCAGAGGAGTTTTTAGAAACAAAAATATAATGACTGTGACGGGTTTGTATATATTTGACTCGGTAATATTTTTTTATAAGAATAGAGATAGGTTTAACACCAATATACAGCATCAACACAACACTCGTTCATACGACATTATCTACCCTGTACATCGATTAACTTTGCTTGAGAAGAGCGCTTACTACATGTGTATTAAGTTCTTTAATAAGTTACCTCTTAATATAAAACAAGCAATCAATGAGAGGATGTTTAAAAAAAAGTTTAAACAATTACTTATAGAATTGGAACCTTACAGTGTTGATGACTACTTGAATATGTGATTTCTTGTCGTATTGGTATCTATATTTTTGACGTTATTTGAAATAAAGAAGTAAATAAATAAAAATAAATATTACTACTTATGTTTACGGGGTCGTGTGACTGCGGGACTGTGTGCCTGTGGCTACACAATTGCGGGCTGTGCAACTCAGTGTTTACGGGTTGCGGGACTGCCTGTGACGCCATGAGCTGCTTTTTGTACTGGCTTTATCTGAAGCTAAGTTTCTGGTTGATATCTGACAGTCCGCTTGGTTAGTCTTGTGTATGTCCAGCATGGGGATACTTACTTCGTACACTATCACACATCACTGACGACTTTGAGTTTTATCATGTAACCCTTAACGCCACCAACCAACGTAGCGTTTTAGGCGCCATGTGGTGTTTTGTTGGTTCTTAATAAAAATAACTTGCTTCTATAAAATCAGTCTCATTAATCATCTTTGGTATTTTTATAAACCAAAATGTATATAAACATCACATATAACATTTACCATTATAGTTTACATATTAAACTAGTTTATATATTATCAATCTAAAAGAAAATATAACAGTAATATAATTAGTTACTACGTGATACTATAACTTAACTTATATCTACTTCAACCTATGGTTCTAGGTTAGGTTAGAGTGTCGGACTTCTGATATGTCCAGACAGTCTAACGTAGTCCTATAAGGACCGTTGTGATACCATATTCCGCGGAACCTATCAGCATCAGCTCCCTGATGGCTAGTGCGAAGAATCTTGGCAGCTCACTCGAACCAGCCACTACTGTTAATAAGCCTAGTAAGTCGACCCAGTTGTAAGCTGCTTACTTCCTCCAGATTATTGAACAATGGTTCGCCCAAGGCATTTAACCTTCTTCTTGCAAGGCCAGGGCACGTACACAAAAAATGTTGAATACTTTCCTCCTTTTCTTCGTTTCTGCAACTTCTGCAGAAGTCGTTAGCTGGTATTTGCATACGTTCGGCATGTCTACCGAAAAGACAGTGTCCGGTAACCATGGCAATGATATTTCTTAGGTCCTTTTGACTGTATTGTAATAACGCTGCGGTTTTCCTCTTATCAAGTAGGGGCCACAATTGCTTGGAAATCCTACAGGCTGTTAGCTCTGTCCATCCGCTTATTGCAAGTTGTTTGGCTATGCGATGAATCTCCTCTTTGACCGATCCCAGTGGTCTAGTCACGGTATTCTCTGCTAGATCGGCGGACATGCCCGCACCCTCGCAGCTGCTTTATCTACTGCCATAACTTCTGCTTGAAAAATGCTGCAGTAGTCCGGAAGTCTATATGACCTCTGTATTTCCATGCTTTCAGGGAAAATACCAGCTACTCAGACGTCCATTTTTGAACCGTCTGTGAAAATTGAGTGATCCGTCTCCATTGTTAACTGATTGCCTTCCCACTATTCCCTAGTCGGAATGAGCATAGAAAACCCCTCTCCTAAGTCCGTTAGTGGGACGATGTAATCAGTCGGCTCTCGCAAATTTTAGACTGGATATGTCCTTAGCATACTGCTGTGCCCGAGTTGGTGTCGATCCAGCATTTCGACTCTTTTAGTCGTTTTGCAGCCATACTTTTTCCATAAATGACCACGGGCTGCAGATGTAACATCACTTCTAAAGCCGCCGTCGATGTGGAGGGAAGGGCAGCAGTTACTCCTAAACATCCTGTCCGTTGTAGCTTCGTTAGTTTCTTTGTGTGTACTGCTTTTTCCAAAACAGTCCACCAGACCGGGACCCCGTAGGTTAGTATAGGTCTTACAATGGCCGTATAGATCCAGTGTACTATATGGAGTTTGAACCCCCACTTTTTACCGGTTGGTGGTTCTATATCCTGCAATAATGATGGATGGAGATTCGCATGCACTACACATATGGACAGCCTATAGAAAGGCGGCTGGACTGGAAGTTGTTTTTGACAGCCAAGAGTACGCCACCGCCTCAACTGTCGTTCGGACGCTGTTGTTATGGCCTCTGTATACGATGTATAGTCAAAATCAAACAATTCTGCACATTTATATGACGGTCCAGCTAGGTTTCGGTGAGTGCGATAATAGTGTTCTTTAGCTTGGGCAGCACAGAGAATGTCGTTAAGTTTAGTTTTAAGGCCTCTGACATTTTGGTAAACGATAAACATTACGGGATCTAATAATGTTGATTTTCAGATTTGATATTTAGAAAATTTGCTGATTTGGCAGAGACGAAACTCTTTACAGCGATATCAGCTATCCAAAGTTGGGTTCAAGCAAACCTCTTTCTTTAACGACAATCTTAATCTTAAAGGAAATAACGTTTTCGTTTTCATCTTAAAACCAAGCATTTAGCGTCAGTGATAAAGAGTCGATTTTCCAGATGGTCTCGTATTTGGTCTTGTGTTGTACTCGGGTGACACCTCCCTAGGTACAACCACTGACACCTCTCACCTGCTAAGAAGGGACCATTTGCTGTTCCAGTGCCAATAATGATTGGTTGCTTACCGTCTCGAGTTGGAGGGTTGGCAAGTCTGTTAGATCTGTTTGTCTGTCTGTTGGGGTATGAACGTTGGACATTACTTGACTGTATGTGTTTTGGAAGTTGGTGCGTGCCTGAGGACGGGTTTTACTCGCTAGCCTGCCGTGTATTGGCATTCGGCTTTAGGTTTGGCTGCGAATATGGTTGTAAAATTTTCAAAGCTGAGGTAAAAGTATTGGTTTTAGACGCAAATAAATTCTGAAATTGTTGCATTTCACTCTCCAGGGTGACTATTTTCTTAAGTTGTGTTGTGGTGTTCTAATGCATCCATTATCATGTCATAAGTTTTAAAAGACAAAGTGGAATGACCGTGTGCTACAAAATTTTCCACAATACAACTTTTGATGTCATCGATATAGAGCAAGTTTTCGAAAATATTGTTGTTTCTTCAGGAACAAGACATAATAATTTTGCAATAAAAGCTCTTTGTAACTGCTTTGAATTTCTGGAATCGGAATATTTCGAATAGTTTCGCTAATTCGGTCTTTTAGGAGATCTTAATTAAGTCAATTCTGCTTAGAGAAAACGTTTTACCTTCTTGGTTTGCAATTTTCATGTTATCACTTTAAGCAGGCATTTTTTTTAAATTCAAGGTTTACATTGTATTTAATACTTAATTTAGATTTTTCCACTTTGCCATGGTGTTCTTTTTTTACTTTTACAGATATTTGAATTAATCAGTACTAGTTGTGCCGTAGGTTTGGCGGGAAAGGGTTTAAAGAAAGGCAACGAAACGGGCAGTCTGGTTAACAACTGGCTTTATTTTATATTTTTTTGTGATAAGGCACAGCATTGCAGGATTAATGCTCTATGGTGCTCTGCGAGCGGTGCGTGAGCGCAGGAAACGATTCACGTTGATCTTTAATCTTTTAAGATTATACTCGTTGGGGAACACGGCCTCAGGGAGGTCGTT
The DNA here is from genome assembly GCA_963920685.1 of Polydrusus tereticollis. NCBI lineage: Eukaryota > Metazoa > Arthropoda > Insecta > Coleoptera > Curculionidae > Polydrusus > Polydrusus tereticollis. The sequence goes on from OY987336.1 coordinate 22,134,173, forward strand.
CCAGAGTGATGACGTTCTTCAGATGAAAGAATTGTTCAACAGTGTCGTTCGAGGGACACTAAGCTGAACCACGTACGGTTGGGCCGCAATGGCTCGTCGTATATTTCTACCATGCACCGCTGTGGGTGGAATCAAGCGGGCAACCTCAGTTGAGCACTTGCCATGAAAATATTTGTAAAGTAGACTCAAGTCGCCAACCTGCCTTCGATGTTCAAGGCTTTCCAGGTTTTTTGTCAGACTATGGTCACCGATCAAGTGAATAGCTCTTCTTTAAATGGAATCTAGCAATCTCAGGGTATGTTTAGGAGCAGAGCCCCAAATATGCGAACAGAACTTCAGCGATGGCCGAATTTGGCCTTTAAAGAGCATCAAAAGTTGTTGGGGTGTATAGAGGTTCTAAATTCGGAAAGAACTGCAAGCTTCTGCGAGGCTGCCTTAGCAATTTAGCAATGGCCGCAACGTGACTATGCCAAGACATGTGACTATCCAAATTGACGTCCAATAAATTTATCAGGGTTTTATCAGCGTTAAATTCTACTTGGTTAATGTCACACCAAGACAGAATTTCTTCCAGGTCTTTGTTGAGATGTGAGACCTCTTGCTGGTTATAGAGATAAAAGATGAAACAAGTGTGCTGTCCTCAGTGAAACTATATGTACGATTTTTAGTTTTTTCCAAAAGATCGTTAATGTATAGTAAAAGGAGGGTGGGTCACGATATAGAACCTTGAGGGACTGGTGTTGATGTTAAATGTGTCAAAGGAAATCCGTTCATCGCCACTCGCAGAGAACGGCCTTTAAGAAAGCTTGACAGCCATGAACAAAATTGAACCGACATTCCGCATGCTGTCACTTTAGTTAGGAGCCCCTCATGCCATACTCGGTCAAAAGCCTTGGAAATGGCCAAACGTGAGTAACATAAGCCAGAAGGTCTCATGTTGATCTAGACTTACGGAATCCATTCTGGCGGTCACTAATAATGTTAAAGCCTTCCAGGTACTTTAATAATATTTCGTTGATGGCCTTGTCCATAACTTTTGATACAACCGAAAGCAATGCGACTGGACGATAGTTGTTTGACAATGTCTTCTTGCCTTTTTTGGGTATGGGCTGGACTCGCGCAGTTTTCCAGCAAGAAGGAAATATTCCTTTTTTATAAGATAAGTTAAAAAGCCTACAAAATACCGGTGTTAATTTGTCAGCGCATGTCCTAATTACGATGACTGAAATATCGTCAGGACCAGAAGCTTTTTTGGTGTCAAGACTCCTTAAGATTCGTTCAACATGGCGGTGCCGGAAAATAATCTCGGGCATTCTCGATTCTACAGGGAAAATGTGCGATGGAATTCTTCCCTGAAAATTAACCGTTGAATGTGAAGAAAATAGTTCCGCCAGTGAGTTTGCTTTTTCCTGTGCTTTCGTCGCAATGGTGCTATCAGAACGTGTCAAAGGTGGAATGGTTGACTTTGTAAAGTTCTGACTGACGGCCTTAGCTACCGATCAAAATGATCTTGAGCCGTTGGAACATTTAAGAAGTTTGTCTTTGATCCTCTGGTTGTGCACTTCTTTGCTTTGGTTTATCGTTTGCTTGCATTGGTTTAGAGCGTTAACAAAGATGGTATGATTTTCGGCTGTAGGGTTTTGACGCCATTGTCTGTAGAAATCATTTTTTGATTTAACAGCTCCTTTGCAATTTTTGGTAAACCGAGGCTTGCTGTTAGAAAGGCACTTTTTTGGGAAAGGAATAAAAGCTTCCATGCCAGTAAGGATAACCTCCAATACTTCTGTCGTGCAGATGGATGGCTCATCAGAGGTAAAACAAACGTTCCGCCAAGGAAAGGTTCGAAAATGGTCCTTTAGGTCATCCCACTTAGCTAATGTATAATGCCAGGTCTTGCGTAGTTTAGGAGGCTGTTCGACACTAATTGGTAGTTTGTTCAGTGCCGAAATAAGGTTGTGGTCAGACGTTCCTGACGGAGGCTTCACGGTGACAGTCTACAAGTCGAGATTTGAAGTTAAGAAAATATCCAACAAACTAGCAATATCACCATCTCGGTCTGGAATCCGAGTTGGTTCACCTGCGAATTTGGTGAGGCCAGAGCTGATGGCAAAGGATTCGGCTTCGCGACCTTGCTCGTCAGTTGTATTTGAGTATTTGAGCCACTTAACATTATGAACGTTAAAGTCGCCAAGGATGACAACTTTGGAATTGGGATGGTTGGTTTGCAAAAAGTCGATAGTGTTAGCAAGAGAGGAGAACAAGTCTCTATAATGGGTCTGGCTGGGCGGCCGGTAAAGGCAACAGATGAATTTAGTAATTCTGTGCGTTGATATTTTAAACCATATTACATCAAAGTATTATAATGTTACATTTGTATTTATAATAAATTACAATGTTGTCACATTTAAAGCAATTTTGCTTTACCTGACACTAGTAGTTACTATTCAAGCATTCCGTGTGCGGCTCTGTTTCTGGCGAAGTGATGGTAACATCTGGTGTACCTCAAGGGTCCCATATAGGCCCAATCGTGTTTCTTCTTTTTATAAACGATGTTCTTCGGTGCTTCGAGAACTTATCCTGTCTCTCGTATGCGGATGATCTAAAATTCTATTCCGTCGTCTTGTCACATGACAATCACTTACAAACAGATCTGGACAATTTAGTTGAGTGGTGTAACGATAACAACTTACAACTTAATGTTACCAAGTGTAAAATCTCGATTTTTTAAATATACCAATCCTCATAAACAACCATACTCATTCAATAATGTGAATTAAGAAGAGGTTTCTCATTTTAATGATCTCGGTGTGATTTTTGATTGTAGTTTATCCTTCTCCCTACACATAGACAACATTGTTCTGAATACTTTTAAATTGTTAGGTTTTATAAAGAGACATACCAGGCACATCCATGACACGAAGGCGCTAAAAGCTCTCTACAACTGTCTGGTTCGTAGTATCTTGGAATATTGCTCCGTAATTTGGACTCCGTATTATCAATGCCATATAAGTAGGCTTGAACGGGTAGTACAAAACAAATTTGCAAAATATTTATTATACAGACTGTCCACGGATAGGGTTTACAATAGCACAAATGGATGAAAAATTTCATTTTACGGGAAAAAGTCATTCTTGATAAAAAGTTGTTCTTGTAATAAAAATGCAATTAACGAAGAGAAAATTTTGATTTTTTTATACAGGGTTCGAAAAAACTTCAAAAACATGATTTTTCTCCAAGAGTAAACTACCTTTATTTTTCATTTTTGACCAAAATGCCAACTAGAAAACTTATTTAGAATAACGTTTGTAATCCGAGATTTAAAATAAATCTTCTTTAGAGGTAAATGAAAATTTTGCTGCTCAATAAAAATATTAATATAAAATTTTATTAAACTCTATTTTCATAATGGGTGGTTTGTATCTTATTTTAAAATTTTAAATGCATTCCTACCATCTTTTGTAAAAACAAGGAATTTTTTTACCTTTTTATTACTTTGCTTTACGTATGGGGCAAATTTGAAGTTGTCAAATAGAATTTGATGTGTTTTGAAAATGTTGACCTTAGAACAAAGGGTTTATTTAGTTCAATGTTACGATGCGGCGAATGTTCTTACAACTTTGTGATAGAGAAATTTAATCAAAGATATCCTAACGTTTACGTCTCAAAAATGGGACTTCATAAATTATTAAGAAAATTTCAGCAAACTGGTTCAGTTTCCAATTAAAAAAAAAAAAAAAAAAAAAAAAAACTATGATCAGAATGACGCAGCTTCCCTAATCGTATTGCAGTCTGTTGCTGACAATCCTACCCTTTCATTAAGAAACCGAGCTCAAGAACTTGATGTAGTAAAAAAATCTCACATTCGGAATATTTTAAAGGCAAACAAAATATTCCCATTTAAGCCAACTTTTAATCAAACGTTGGAAGGAGACGAAGCCAAACGTTTGGATTTTTGTCTATGGGTCGGAGACAAAATTGTAAGTGGAAACAGTAATTTTCATAAATTTATCATGTTCTCCGATGAATCGACATTTTCAACAAACGGGATAGTGTCTTTTGCGTATATTAGATACTGGAGCAAAAATAATCCCCGTTTCAGAATTCTTGCTAGAAGACAATATTACAAAAAAGTAAATGTGGTGTGCGATTTCGCATTATGGCATTATTGGCCCATACTTTTTTGAAAACACGTGTAACCGTAGGAGTTACCTTGAAATGTTGGAAACATTCTTTTCTGACAACCTAGAAGAATTGCCTCTCCAACTTAGGAACGAAATGTACTTTCAACAAGATGGATGCCCTGCGCATTTCGCAATTGAAGTGAGGGAATGGCTTGATAATATATTTGGCCACAGATGGATTGGTCGGAATGGTCCGGTTCTGTGGCCCCCAAGGAGTCCCGATTTAACTATTTCAGATGCCTATCTTTGGGGGCGCCTCAAACAATTAGTGTACTCCCGTCCTTTTTAGTTTTGGCCACATTCGTTTACAGCTGGAAATTACCATGTATTTCCCCTGTGTTGAATATGGAGGGGGGAGGTGTTTGAATAGCAAATTATAAAATTATTATTTGTTGTTATTTTAAGACTTTGTTGTGATATTTCCGGGGTCATTTCATTTGTGAAATTCGAAATACATATTTCTGGTAACAACACAAATCAGTTTTTGAAATTTTTTGATGCCCCTCTGTAAGATATAAAGTCATTGATAATGTATGTATTTCGACCGCTAATGGTATCCAAAAAAAAAATTCATTTACCTACCTCTAAAAATTTAAAAAACTAAAAAAAATCAAAAGATTTATTTTAAATCTCGGATTTAAATTACAAGCGTTATTCTAAATAAGTTTTCTAATTGGCATTTTTGTCAAAAATGAAAAATAAAGGTAGTTTACTCTTGGAGAAAAATCATGTTTTTGAAGTTTTTTCGAACCCTGTATAAAAAATCAAAATATTCTCTTCGTGAATTGCATTTTTTTTACAAGCAAAACTTTTTATCAAGAATGATTTTTTCCCGAAAAATGAAATTTTTTATCCATTTGTGCTATTGTAAACCCTATCCGTGGACAGTCTGTATAATGAAATGTGGTGGGGTGAGTGGTACTGTGCTGGACGTTTTTGAAAGCTACTTGACTGACCGTTGGCAGTTTGTTAGGGTGAACGGATGTGTGAGTGAGGGTATGAAAGTGAAAATTGGTGTTCCGCAGGGCACTGTCCTGGGTCCGGTTTTATTTGCGGCCTACATTAATTCTCTGCTTTCTTTGACAACTTCAAGTAAGATTATATCTTATGCCGACGATACCGTTGTTGTATTTAGGGAAAATACATGGTCGGAAGTTGAAGTGACTATTAAAAGATATGTATCTGATAAAAAATTGGTTGGATAAATTTCAGCCATCTCTTAACATTGAACAAACAAAGTATATAGCGTTTACAAAAATTAATGTTAATCGTCCACATTTCAACTCCATTAAAATTGATAACTTTAGTGATTTGATTCATGAAACAAACTGTGTAAAATATCTAGGTGTATTAATTGATCAAAATTTGAAATGGGATAGTCAGATTGCCTACTTAAATAAGAGAGTTAAAAAATTGATTTATAAGTTTTATCAAATAAGAGATATATTAAGTAAATGCCTCTTACTTTTAGTTTACCGATCATTGGTTGAATCATTGCTAAAGTACGGTATATTGGTTTGGGGTGGACTATACACGTATAACCTTAACAATTTAAACATAGTACAGAATTACATTCAAAAAATTATTTTAAAGAAAAACAAACTATACCCTATCAAATTTTTATATCAAGATGGAATATGCAACATCAGATCTCTGTATTTTCATTCTTTGTGTATCTTCATGTATAGGCATCCTATCCTTAGGAATTACATTTCTCATGACACTGTGACCCGAAGTATCACAAGCGGACTACTACAGTGTCCACAAATTACTTTCAATTGTAGTAAAGAGTTTGTTACATTTCTATTGATCAATGAAATTAAAACTATAAGCAACTACAAAAGATTTTTATATAATTGTAAATACTTTATTAATCATCATTACCTTCTTTTTATGAAATTAATTACCGATTAGTCATTTGCAATGGATTGGTTTAGTGTATTTTGCTGTCATGTTTGTATCCATATATTGAGTAGTGCTATGTACTGTACTCTTAAATACTTATGGGAAATTATATGCACAAAACAAGTGTTGACTCACTTAGGTGCATTTCATTTCTTTCTGACTTAGTTAATTTAATATAACTTAATTTTTAACTACAAATATTTCTGTGATTTAGCTTGTTTAAATGTATAGATTACTGAATTAAGTTTATTTGTATAACACTGTAGCACTCTTGTAAATATTTAGTCCTTCAACAGTCGTTGCAAACTGTATAAATTTCGTCGCAAACCGCAAAAGTATAAATTGTGTTAAATTGTATTACTATATTAAATTATAAGTTATAAATATTACTATATTAAATTATGAGTTATAAATAAATATATATAAATAAATACTTTCAACATAAATAAATAAATAAATAAATAAAATAAATAAATAAATTCAATTTTCCTTATCATAATGTCTCCTACGAAACTAGACTACTCTTATGTGATCTGTTTTTTTTACAACACCGTAGGAGAAAGGCGCTCTTAATATTTCTCCATAAAACTGTAAACAGTTTGATTAACTGCAATATTCTATTAATTGCAATATTATCTCGTATTCCTGTATGGCGAACTAGGCAATCTGAATTATTTTTTGAAGAAACTCACAGAACTCACTGCCTTTATTGAAAGACTATTAAATAATTATAATACACTTGCCAGATTGTGATATATTTAGAGTTAGTCTTACTGCCTTAAAAAGACAATTCGAATCTAAAGTTTTATTCTGTTTTTACGTTTATAGCTTGTGATTTTACAATATTCGTTAATTATGTACCATTTGCATGATACAAACTTAAAGAAGTTCAAGATATGATACCTAGCAGTCCAAAATGCGTTTAGTCTGCGCATGACGTCACTTTGTGAGCTGGTAAGAAGTTTTCGCATAACCATGTAGGAATATTTAAATATTATATCAATTTTAATATAATATTGTACAAGCATTTATTGATGCATTATTGAAGAATATGGTTATCAAACTTAATAAAAAAGTATATTTAATCAATTAAAATAATAATAAGAACCAGATACAGTCAACAGCCAACAATGTAAATATAACCAACCTACACTTAATTATCACAGAATTTGGAACTTAATTATATACAGGGTGTTGCTCAATGTCACGTACTTATTTTAACGGTTAATTCCTGGATCAATTTTAAGTCAAAACATTCACAGAAATATAGGTCGTCAACCGCTTTATTTTTGAGATACACGGTGTCCGAAATAAAAAAAAAAATGACGGTTTTTCTTTAATATGTTCGAGACCGCTTTACATATTATTTTGAATTTTAGTAAGTACCTACTAACTAGGCATAAAAATACGTTTTTCTCATAAATAGATTGGTCTACGTCTACCAGTGGCGCCCGCGCTAACATGCTTTTAATATTCTTAACTCGATTTCTAACGAAAAAAATTACACGCCACTTTTTCTGTTTAAATTATTATTAGTTTCAGAATTACGTCTTATTACTGAGCAAAAATTGTTCCTAGGCTTCTATAGTGTGACGAAAGGTGCTTCATATCGATAGGCGCCAAAATCAAGAAAATATCAAAATGTATTTTGTATTAGATATTGAATTGTCTACATAACTGTGGTACCAAGAAGGGAAAAGTCAATGGTGTACATATTTTTTTTCTGCTTGAAAATTGTAACACCCTGTATCTTAAAAATAAAGCGGTATATTTATATGAACTTTTTGTCCTAAAATTGGCCCAGGAATCACCCATTAAAATAAGTACATAACTTTAAGTAACACTGTATAAAACAGAACATGTTTAGATATAAAAAAAAACGTTAGATTTAGAATGTTATAATTTTTTTTTTATTTATTTATTTATTGACGGCCAGTGCCATTTTTTTCAAATAACATACAAAATTAAATAGTAAGGACTATATCTAAGACTAAGACTAGAAATAAAACGATAACTAAAGCTAGCATGCATAGTTCGTTAATGTGTGAATAGGTTCTATAATAACAACTTCACAAGTACTACCACTAAACTACAGTATGAAAAGAAAAGACTTGACATCAACGTCCACCCATTTGCAGTTCAACAGCATTCACCTGGGACCTGCAGAATGAATAACGATTGCTTTGTAAATATCCTCAACAGACCATTTTAGGCGAGCCTTTGAACCTTCTAGTTATTTTAGCTGTTCACTGCTAAAAAGTTTCCCAATAATATCTAGTCTCTGTTCCAGATATTTAATTTTTTCTTGAAGACTCTATTAACTTGTCACGATCACTTATTTCAGTGCCTGTTTCTGTATTGACTCTAAAAAAAATCCACGATAAATAAAAAAAATATATAAAATTAATAAGATTATTATACTACAACTACTACGATAATAGGTATTATATAATATACCCAATGTTTCGGGTAGATGCATCTACTAAAGCCCCATTACAGATAAAATTATCATCACATGCAGCATCTTCCGAGGGATCATTATCAGCACCACCACCACCAAAAACATCGACTTTGCAAACACAAAATATTCTACTTATCTAAAATATATTTATCGTAGTAGCTAGCTAATTTCCCTCGATAAAACCACACACCCCGATACAAACTACCAAATAATAGAATAATAAATATATATGCATAATAATAATTGACACAGGGTTGGGAGTAAGAACTTCCCAACCATCTTCTAATTAATTCAATTACTCCACTTTCATATAATGGACTTTTAGCAAACTATTTAGGTACATGTAATAACTATTAAAGAGCATGTATCTATAACTTACCGCTTTAACATAGATTCTACAATCTCCTTTCTTTTTCTTTTCTGAAGACGTTCTTCCCTGCAAGAATCACCATTTTCGCAGTCCTTGATGGGTTTGTTAGGTAACTTTCTTGGCATTTTCTCGTCTTTTGGAAAGCTAAAGAACTTAATATCGGGCGAAAAAACTTTCGCCTGATTATCAGCACCATATTATTAATATTTTAAAGTTTTTCAATAAAAAATGTCTCAAATAATAGGTAAAAATATTGTGACGTTTGCAGGTTATGAAATCACGTCCTACTCACAAAGTGACGTCACACTCAACAATTGTTCCCGCCCATTCCTGCGCGGTGTCATATCTTTTCTTTGTATCATGTACCATTTGGAATTTAATTTCTGTAGTGTATTGTACTGATGAATCAATAAATATATAAATAAAGATCATCTTCTCTATTCGCCTTCAACTCCTTCAGAAAGGCGGGTGTAGGGCTGTATAATAAATTACCAAATCGGTTGGGCCATTGTTTTTTTGGTAAATATTTATTTGTTTACATGATCTTGTAACAACTTGTATAGTTGTAAGAATATAAATATATAATGTATTATTGTTATTACCATTAGTAGTAATAAGTTACCCAGGAGTTCTAGAAAGCGAAATGATCTCTTGGTAACACATGGCGCTCATTCCCAATGTTATTTTTTGTTATGAAGCTGATTAGAGAAAAATTACCTACAGTGGTTCTTTGTCTGTGCGTCATTACTTGCACGTGAGTAAAGTTTATAAACGTCAAAATTTTCGTGGCTAAAAAGTATAAATAATAACAAATATCCATAGTTACTTGCCGCAAACACGAAAGTACGATATAATGGCTCTGACAAAACCAGTTTATATGATTAAATTGAATTTTAAGGCACAGAAAATTAATTTGAAAAAAAATTGACAGATCGAAATGATGACTTTGAAATCAATTGACAACTCGGCTAGAAACTTTTGTCTCTGTCCAGCACGTTATTTTGAATTCAAGACGTATTGCGCAAGCCCGGACACACTAATATTTTTATTAAATTTTAAGGCCTTAATAAATAAAGATGAGGAGCTGTAAATCACGTTGTCTCTTGATCATTGATTAATGACGCGCCGGCAAAGATCCACCGTTCCGACTGTATAGACATTTAAAGAAATGTTCCTGTTAAAGGTAATACTACTGATAAATTAACTTGTACTATTAATATAACTTAATAATAATGTTTTTCTCTATTACAGCATTGACGAACATCAAGATTGCAGATTTCAGATTCAACAGCAGCGTTATAATCTAGTTAGTCAGAAACTTAATGTGAACGTTGAGAATGACTTAGGGATATTTCGGCAAAGAAATTTATACAAACACGGCCCTCGTAAGGGTTCAGGGAAAGTTAAGTTAAAATGTGATCAGTGTGATTATCGAAGCATTCGGAAAGGTGATTTAAATAGGCACCTTCTCCTGCATAACAATTCAGGGGAAGTTATGTTATTTAAATGTGATCAGTGCGATTATCGAAGCATTCGGAAAGGTGATTTAAAGAAGCACCTTCTCGTGCACACGGATCCAGCAAAAGTTAATTTATTTAAATGTGGTCAGTGTGATTTTCGAAGCATCCGGAAAGGTAGTTTAAAGAAGCACCTTCTCGTGCACACGGATCCAGCAAAAGTTAATTTATTTAAATGTGGTCAGTGTGATTTTCGAAGCATCCGGAAAGATAGTTTAAAGAAGCACCGTCTCTTGCACATGAATCCAGTAAAAGTTAATTTATTTAAATGTGATCAGTGTGATTATCAGAGCATTCGAAAATATTCTTTAAGGCAGCACTGTCTCCTGCACATTAATCTAGCGCAAGGTAATTTATTTAAATGTGGTCAGTGTGATTATCGAAGCATTTGGAAAAAAAGTTTAAAAAGGCACCTTCTCCGCCGGCATAAGGATACAGAGGTAGTTAATTTGTTTAAATGTGATCAGTGTGATTATCGAAGCACGCGCAAAAGTAGTTTAAAGAATCACCTTCTCCTGCACACGAATTCAGCGAAAATTAAATTATTTAAATGTGGCCAGTGTTATTATCAAACCACTCGGAAAGGTGATTTAAACAAGCACCTTCTCCGCCGGCATAAGGATACAGAGGTAGTAAATTTGTTTAAATGAGATCAGTGTGATTATCGAAGCATTCGGAAAGATGATTTGAAGAAGCACCTTCTCCTGCACACGATTACGGACATTTATTTTTAGGCGTTGCGGAACTGTAGCGCTCCGTAGTTATACAAAATAAATATTTGGAGATACTAAAGGCGATTTATTTTAAGAGTCCATCACCGTAATCCCTGACTGGCACTCAACCGACCATACAGTAATGTAAATTAAATGGGATTTATTGCGCTCAGCTGTGAACGAATTTCGAGAAAACTGGTAAATTATCTAGCTTTGGTTAAAAGGATATTGAAACTCTTTATGCGAGTTTTAACTTGAATTTTTAGAAAATGATCTAGTACCGTGTCTTGCTACGAAATATCCTTATCCAAAAAGAATGTTTGATTTACATTTTTCATACCTTCAGCGCTCCTTAACCGTTCTCTAACATTTTTCCCTGGATTCCAACCACTGAATAGCAGAGCCGCAGTATTTTGTCGATGGTCGAATTTGGGCTTTTTATAGATAAAGAAAGATGCTATTCAAAAGTAGGTATTTAAATATGGTGTTCCTTAAGGGGCAATTTTAGGGCCATTACTAATAATTTATTTAGTATAAATTGCGATGGGAAAATTCATAGTTTTGCAGATGATACTGCTATTTTTTATAGCGATACAAATTGGGACAATTTAAATAAAAAAATTAAAAAAGATTTTAAAATTATAAAAAGTTGGTTTGATAATAATTTATTAACAATTAATTTTAATAAAACAAATTATCTTCATTTTACTTTAAAGCTAAATAATATACCACAAAATGTGAATAGTATCAAAATTAATCATGTAAAATATTTAGGAATAATTTTTGGCAGTAAATTAAATTGGAATTTCCAAGTAGAATGTTTGATTCAAAAATTAAGAAGTTTATTACCAATTTTTAAAAACATTTAAAAATTTGAGGATCTAAACCATCTACAAATATTATATTATGCATTAGTCAAAGCTCATTAAATTACGAAATTTCAGGTTTCGGAGGAATAAACTATCTTTATCCTTTAATTAAAAGAATTATATTTAGAAACAAAAAAGATGAACGTTAGACAAATTTACATTTATAATATTTTAATCTTATACAATTTTAAGACCATAACTATAATACACGATATAAAAATGAAACATTCATAAAATCTAAAATAAATTAGTCTGTACCGACAAAAAACTTTAAAATATTTATGTTTTTATTTAAATGATTATTTCCCAACACAAAAATAATTTTAATACAAAAATATAAAACTGAAATAAAAACATTTATATTCGAAACAAACGCTTTAAAAATATTTTTGAAAATGGTTTAACTAATTAATGCTATTTAATATTATTGTGAATCAATTGTTGTATATTTTTTTTTATGATTCCTATTATGTGCAATAATGTGCATTGTTTTCATGTCTTATGTAGCACTCAAAATCACAAAAACACCCAGGCTCGTTTCAATTTTTGTGTAATTTTTACCTAGTGATGAGTTAACATTTCTTGTAAACAGGTACTTAGACGACCTGAGCTACGCCCGCTCGGGGGGGGGGGGGTGCTGTAGCCCGGCAGCCCCCCCCCCTGGTTGCGCCACTGGTATAAAGCATAGAAATAAGAGGTATTTTATGGCATAAAGCGTCATATGCTGTTGGGTGTATAGAGGTTCCTGGTTCGGAAAAGTATTCCAAGCATCTGCGTGGCTGCCTTAGCAACGGCCGCAATGTGACTATGCCAAGAAATGGACACCTAATAAATGAATCGATGAAACCAAGGGAATCGAGTGTCCCGCCATTAACTTTTTTTAGAAAAAACTGCCGCTTGGAGTTTTAAACATAAACATTTTTTTTTGGTTACTATCACGTCAGGATAGAGTTTCTTTCAGGTCTTTCTTGACAGGTGAAACTTCCTGCTACCTATAGTGCGCTGTAAAAGATTAAACAAGTTGCCAGTTAAACTATTTTCGGATTTTGAACTAGCTCTTCAAGTCGATCGTATTTATTAGGTAATAGAAATATCATGTAGGCACCATACATGAACTTTAAACCATCAACATTTACAATCTACCAAACCTTATGTAGGTACTCGCACAGGTGAGTTCGTCGATAATTACGGTCAGCCATGTAGTAATATATTTTGATTACAACTTCCATGGCTTTTGTCTCTTCGTTCGCAGTGGTATTTCTTGCTTTAAAGACTCATATAATGTGGTTTAAAATATCAACGCAAGGAATTACTAAATTCATCACTTGCTATAGTACATTCGACTTCTTGCAATACCGCCATCTTAATTCTGAAGTTGTCCTTGGCGACTGTAACGTTCATAATGCCAACTGATTGATGAAATGCCCACAACAAACGGCGAACAAGATTGCGAAGCTAAATCTTTTGCAGAACATAGCTGGCTGATTGTCGTTAAGACAGGTGGCCATTGCAACTAAGACTTTTGCAGAAAATTAATTTTACCGACAGTGGTGTAAAACCGGTACCGCTGAAAATCGCACCATCTTTGGTGGTCCCAGCGAATTAAGATCTTTTTAATCGGTAGTTGGGGCCGTCGGGCAGAACCAGGTTGACCATCCCACCTCTAACACATTCCGATGGCACCATTGCAACTTTATAGTAAAATTAATTTATAGATTTAAACAAGCGCATGCAAGGGGCGCGTATACACGATGTACTAGGCCCGTCCCCGAACGGTCGCTCAACTAATTTATCAATGGAACAATTTATTACCAAGTTCAAAATTTTATTGACAGGCTGGAAATTAAATTTTGGGACGGTGATAGGTGCGGTTTTTGGTCGTGATGGAACAAACCTGTTGTTTATAGCGTTGGAATATGTAAATGAATTTTAGTATAGCGGAGGAAAAACAAATTTACCGACGAGACTATTTTAGTCACATTCACCTGTAAACGTCCAGGGAAAAACTCCACCCAACGTTCCCGCTGTTGAATCGAAATATTTCCGATAGAACGATTTTTAAAAAGTCTTTACACCAAAAAGGCTTCGGGTTTTGACGAAATTCTAGTCATCTGACTTAAGACATGCATGTATTTTTTAGCCCGGCTTATGATACTATACGGTACTTTCCCCAACTAAGAACCTATTTACAGTTTAAAATTTTTGGATGCTCTTAAAATCCCAAATTTAACCAACTTAGGAATAGGTACTGCTCGCATATCTGTTCCTTAACATAATACGCTGATAGTGCCTTACATTTTATTTAAGAAAAACCGTTCATTTTATGGGTGACCACAAACTGAGCAAAGCCTTATAAGCTTGGAACATCGAAGGCAGTTACCAGCACTGCGGAAAAAGTAATTTTTGACTCTCTGCGAGCGGGAGCGCCTGTCATGGAGCGATTCACGTTGATTTTGAATCTTTGGAGATAATACTCGTTGCAGAACACAACGGTGTGATTAAAGGAATTTTTTCACAATGAATAAAATTTCCAAAGATTAAGAGCAACATGAATCGCTTCAAGGCCTTCCAAGCGTACCAATTGAAGGGGCGTGGTATTTGGAAGGTCATGAAATGGAAACTTGAATTTTTTATACAGTACAAATTTGACAAATTTGTTGTTAAAGACACATACTTTAAAATAAGTTGAATTTAAAAACAAAATTATATTTTTCTGCGACGGAATATATTATACTAATTTAATTAAAATTTTAACTAGGTAATAGCGGTATTACTAAAAAAAGAAAATTTCTTCTTATAATTTGTTGTTTTAAAATTATGTATCTCACAAAATGCCATAAAAACTGACTAAAGATTCAAAATCATGTCTATTTATAAAGTAACAGTCTTTTCTGTAGCCGAAAAATAAATATCCATGAAAATAAATATGTAAATTAAGTATCGTTGAAAAGTAACGAAATAAATTAGCAAGAACATTTTCTGCCATTATTTGTATAAGCTTCTGATTGACAATGTATAAAATCGTGGCTGATGTTGTCATGACAACCTATGATACGACGATGCTTGTCACTCTTTTAAACAAGCTAATTGGTCTCCCCTTAGTGGGTTCGAGGAAGGAAGGTGGACCTTGGTGCATGTGGGGATTCTCTTAAAACTTCCCAAGTAAGAAGCTTGCTTTCTGCCGATTTACGGTAATTTCTTTTCAGACGCGAAAATGCGCGTGTTTCACCGATATGTGTATAAATCCCAATTCTCAAGTTGAAATATCTGTGAAGTTTGTTTACAATTTTAACATTGAACGTGTTTATTATTGCACGGGCACGTTAGTATGGGTACGGAATTCAACGAAATGCTTGTGTTGCATTCCCATTCGTCACACAGTCTAACGACACCGAATTAAAATGATCCACAAGCGGAACTACGCGGACCGCCGCACAATGGTCAATTTTGCTGATTTACGAGGACACTGGGTCATAAAGTCTTATTCCATAAATCAATTATTTATATCCATTTCTTAAGTCTATAAAAGTTGTTTACTATAAAACCACAACAGTTTTTTGTGTAGTACAAAGAATGAGAGATAAGAAGATAGTTAGTTAGTTATCGGTATAAAAAATATCAATTTAGTGCGAATTTTTCATCGATGTGTGCTTGCTATTTTTGCGGGGTTCGGAAAAGTTGATATTATTGTTATATTTCGGTATTATTTAGCATGGCTGCAGATTCCTTGGGTAAGTTTCATCTTAGTTTTTTTAAAGAGTTAGTTCGAAATAAATATTTTTTTGTATAGTAATGCAAATTTTACTTTTTTCAAACTTCTGTGGGATGTAAAAAAAGTCCCATTTCGAACGGTCCAAATTAAATTTTATTTTAAAGTTTCATCAAATTTCTTTAAAATAATAGTAGTCCCAATGTGCGGAGATGTGCGAAACATATTTTTTTTTTGGTTTTAGTGGGTACCTATACCAGGAGTCACCAGAATGGAACTTTTCGAGTTTCTCTGCGCGAATTTAATTATTACAAGCGCAAATACCAAAGAAGTAAGACAGGAAATGGTAGATTACATAAAAAAGCGAAGTCACAATGAGTGGGAGGTAATCAACAAAATTTCTTTGTTTTCTTGTAAAATTGTAAATCGCTGGAGAAACAGTGGAAGAAATATAAAGCAGTTTCTCAAAAAACACGTTATTTGGCTAAAGGATTTTGTGTACAGATTTTAAACTGGAGGTACTTTTAAAATGTATTCGGAAACTCCTAAGCGATTTAAAACTGTAGAGGACTTTGAGAATGTCAGCAGCGAAAGAACCCAAAGAAGGCGGAGGAAAACCAAAAATGGCGTGTTCAAGGGCCTGAGAACAAGAAAGTTTTCGATGAAACAAAAAGAAATATTATCTCTAAATTTCGCCAAGAGGCTGGGATTTTTGTAGACGTTGTTAAGCAGGGTTCGGGCAATACTAATGATGGCAACACAGCAAGACGTTTCTTCAAGGATATTAAGAAAACATCTAAAATCACTGGAGTCGATGAGGACCTTATCTTTAGGTTTGCAGTAATCTTACAAGCGATTTCTTGTGGGCACAGACTGGAGTACGAAAAATTTGAAGATTATGCTCTTCAAACAGCCAAACTATTTGTTGAGTTATTTAACTGGTATAACATGCCCGCCAGTGTACACAAAATAATGATTCACGGTGCTGATGTTATAGATACTCTTTTGCTACCTATTGGACAACTGAGCGAGGAAGCCTTGGAGGCACGTCATAAAGAGTGTCGTTATTTCCATCTTAATAGTGCAAGAAAAACTAGCAGAAAAGATAATGTCAAAGACCTCATTCACATTCATCATTGAGACCAACTACCTAAAAAGAAATTGTGTACCTTATTTCCAGAAGTCCGGAATCTACTAGATATTGCCCATACATCATTTGGATCATCAACAACTCAAAGTAAAGAATCTCTTGAGGACTCTGAAGATGATTATGACTCAGAAGTTGCTAATTTTCAAAAATATTTATAGTTAGAAAAATTGTAATCTTTGTAGTTTATTTCTTTTTTAATATATTTCGTTTATAAACAGTTACAAATAGTAGTAATCAATTCATATTATTCTAATTCTGCTATTTTTCTAATAGATTTTTGATGTCCCCCTAAATCATCAAAATCGACCACTGGGCACCGCCGCCGAGCCGGTGGCCCGATGATGACGGGGAAAAGAGAAGGGACGAAGGACGACGGGATCAGACCAAGTCGAGAGTTAGAGGCGCGTTAGAGTTTATAACCTTTATTTTACTATTTTTTTATATTATGAATCAATAAAACTTATATCAACTACCTAAATATTACTTTCAAATCTATGAGTTTTCGCAGATCTCAAATCTCACAATAGTCACAAGCGTTGCACTCTGCTTCGGCATTTTCAATGTCCTCCCGGCTGCATCTTTGTAAAGGACTGTAAATTTTTTATTTAAGAGCAGTGAATAGATGATTTTTTTTGTTATAATGAGTTTAATTGAATCTATGCATAATTAAACAATCCTATACTATGGCGAACAGTAACAAATGACGGCAAGTTCTCCAGCAATCCATGTTCCGTTCATTTTTTTTTCCTTCAATATCTGGATGGATGGATTCAATTTAAATGAGAAATTTTACAAAATTTAACGTCAACAGGAAAAAAAAAAATGACGCTATGTTCATTCTGCAGTAAATCCAGTGTTCCTAGACTGTTCATAGTGTTCCAGTGTTTCTAAACATTGTCCAGAATATCCAGTGTTTACAAAAGTCCAGTCTTTCAGAAAATTCAGTGTCAAGATATCTAGTAAAGTTGTTTAAGAGCATTAAACTGTCAGTGATTGTAATAATTTCAACTAAGTACATATTTATGCAAATTTTCTCTTATGATATTTAATTGAATAATAGTCCAGTTAATTTTGTATTTTGGTCAAATTTAAATGTATTTTTAGGTGCTATTTTCAAATTTATAGAGATTATTTGGATTAAAATAAATTATTCTATTAGAAGATGCATTAAAAAAATCATGCGCTAGAGCAAAAGCTTCAATTGTTCGTTTACAAAATTAGTTCGAGCAAAGCAAAGATATTAAGGATAAAATCCTACCAGTTCTCCTTAGGAAAGAATTTTTAAAAAGAGCTTTCCAAAATTATTCGGAGATACATAAGAACAGATTAAGGAGTTAAATCCAGATGACTTGGATTGAAATGAAATCGAGGATACATATACTTTGCTTTATTAGTTAATTTCGATAAATTAAAATAAAGTTGTTCTTCAACTTTTAAACATAGTAGGTACCAGTTCATAAAATAATATTTCACAACCACAGGTAATTTCGAGCGTAATTGAGAAAGTCGCCTTTTCATGATAATAAGTATTTCTGAATGGAGTCTAGTTTGTACCCTGAAGAATTACGAACATGAAGACTTTTAACATTGATCCTGTTTAACTCGCCTTATACTTACAAAATGGATGGCAGCATATAGACAAAAAAATCAAAAGCCTACTTTTTAGGAGACAAAAAGATTTTTTATTAAAATGTAAAAAATAAATGTAGGTAGATACTGAGAAAGAAAAAATAATTATCTTATTGGTTAAACATTCGGTGTTACTTGATTGAGATACGTAGTAGGTACCTATATGATTTGGAGCAAGTGCATGACTTTGATGATATATCTTCGAGAAACGTTTTTATACTGACAGTTAAATAAAAGTATGAAGCACAAACCAATTATTTTCCTTTCATACAATATACGCGTATAAAATTACACATGTAATTTTCAATAAAATTTTTAAATGGTATAGGTGGGATCGAGTAATACCTCGTTTTAAAAGTATCCTCAATCTGCAAATGGCTATCAAGTTTTATAAGGTTTTATCAAACCTAAAATGTATCAAAATTTTATTATTCTCAAATCTCAGGATGTTTAATTGCCCGGCACAATAAAGCGTTTCTTTGGCACATGAGTAGGAGAAAGTTCTACACAATTTCAAGCATCGCTAAGGCAAAAACAATAGCTCTTCATGCGCAACGAAAATTAAATGTAATATTGGTTTAACTTTAAGTCTTCCTTAAAAGTTGTGGTGCAAATCGACCTAATTTTTATCGAGGACCACGCTAAGCCGGCTCCTTGCTTTGATACTATCTATGATGTTAGAATGCCAGAAAGATGACACAATAGAAAATAACCTAACTTTAATGTCGAATAAACACAATTTAAAAAGTTTTAATTATTTTTGCCGTGCCGTCTCTGATATTATATAAAAACTTAAGAAAGAATTAATTTGTTTGTGAACATGTGTGATTTGGGGGAGAAAAAAAATTATCCATACGGCAATACAACAGAAATAGTGTTTTTTAAACAAGAAAAACGAAACAATGTAGGACAGAAAATTAAAACTGAGAACAGTGAGAATGAAGGAACCGGACAAATAGGGTAAGTATGCTGATTTTAGAATTTTATTTATTTGTGCTTAATTAAAAATAGGTACCCTTGTCCATTCCAAATTGGGGGTCTTTTATTTCTCTTTAGGTAGGTACCTAGGTATTACTTACAGTCTTTAAGTTATAAACTGTAAACAGTGCTGGTTATAGCTGTAGCCTCAAGAGTTATTGCACAATTATCAGTAGAGTGGAGTGGACTGCTTACAAATTAATTAATGTACTCGAGAATATACCTATGCCTATTGAAGTTTAACAATCAATCTAATGCTGCTCACACACAAGCTACTTTTGCGGCGTTTTGACAGTCCAATAATGCTTATAAACTCACCACACACAAGCGTCCAAGTAGTTCCTGATTCATTGACGGAATAATATTAAAAATGCCGCTTAAGCAAAAAGAATTAACAAGAAGCTCTTTAATTACTATTGATGAAAATAGAAAGTTCAAAAAGCGCGGGTGAAAGAGTTTCTGAAAAATTTGAACATTAATTATCCCACATAAGAGGATACATCCAAATCGCTAATATTTCGTCGTTTCTGCACATACACATGCGTTTTCTACACAAGTTTGGTCTCAGCGGTCGGCGTTCTGAGCCGCCCAGCGGGTCGTTAGCGCGGCCGCAAATACTCACACAGGCTTTTTTCTTGCGACTTTTCTGCGTTGTGGACGCTGGCGATAACGCTCAATATTTTACTTAGTTTATTAGTGCCTAACTTCTTGGGTGGAGTCTACATATGTTTAAGTATATGGTAATAATATAGAATCTTGAGAAATTTATTTTACAAAACTAGTGCAGGATGATTTTATGTTTCACCTCGGATTTTACAGGGACAAACAAATATTGCCTGACCAAACAGAACCAAATAAAGTTGAAGAAAATGAAGCAGTAAATGGGTGCGATCAAATGTATAATTTGAACTATACGGAGTGGAAATTGAAGAACGAAGAACTAGACATCAAGGACGAATCTGAAACAACCGAAAACAGGTATCCTTTACTTAAGCTTAGGTATACCCTCGGGTATACCCTATACTGGGTGCTAAAAAATAGTATATTATTTTTTTCCTAGGCATAAGACATGATAAAGCAAAATTTTAGATTGTTAAATGGGCATGGTTTTACATTTTTTGCTTATAACAGTGTTGAATCTTGTTTAGCTTCGAAGTTTCTGCTATCATCTTTTAATTTTTAAATGGAAGGCCCTTGTGAGGATGTTTTTTTTTTTGTTATATTGCCTAATTATTTAACCTTGCACTCTGAGTACCATGCCAGTAAACAACCGTAAACAACAGTTTGAAAAATATAATTTTCTTGAATTTTCCTTTCTAAATTATCCATAAATGGCTGAAATTATGATCATTGATGTTATATCTGCTGTTTATATTTTTAATAAAACTATTAAACTGTTGGTCACTTGTTTATTATCTAATATCACAGCATTTAACAGATTTACATTTATGAGAGGCACACGGAAAAACGGTAAAGGAACAAAAGACTCGAGCGCTCGGTGACAGGCAAACAACATCCAAACTCTCACTGTACGCGCATCCTAATGCCTTTTATATTCATGACATAAAAAGAGATAGATATATTTCCGGAGATTGAATGGCGGTTCATTTGAAGTAAATACATGACAATACCTCCACCCTTAAAATACTTTGTAATCTTTAAATCTTTGAGGCATTTTACCTTTTCTTTTAGGGGTGTCATTAATAGGTGTTGTTTGTTTGTCATCATTTGTTTTTTTTTTAATATTCCCTAGAGGTTCTGCCGAGACTTCACAATCTAAGAATAAATCTTGTTCTGTCTCGTCAGAATTATTTAGTTCGAATGTTAATAAATTTTTGCTTATGCTATCGAGAATATCCTCAGGGCTTACAAAGACTTGTCCCGAAGGACCTGGTATACTGTTTAACAATTCATTGCATTCATAACCCGTATTCTTGAAATTCACAATAGACTCATTCTCACTTATTAACACTTTTTGTTTTGACCTACCATTCTCACTCATCTCTCTACTCTGAGGGGTTAAATTACTATTATCATTTTTAATTACATGTAAAGCGATCTTTCTATTATCAAATGCCTCGCCCTGTACCAATGTCATACCTGGCGAGCCCCACCGGGAGCGGTTTGGGCTGGTGCTTGCCAGTGGCATGTCTAATTGTTCTATTGTTCTTTGCCTAAGTTGGTTAACATGTCGCTTCCATAGCTTTCTTTCGTTGGTTCGACAAAGGTACACACTTCTTCCTAATCTTTTCTCTATTCGGGCCTCAGTCCAAAGCTTCTTATTGACCTCTCTATAGTCCCTTGTCCAAACTGCACCTCCCTCTTCAAATTCTTTGCTACTTCTTACTCTTTTCTTGGACTTTTCCTCCCCTTCTTCTGGGGCTCCTGAGTCGATTCTTTCGGTTCTGCGACATATCCTTTTAAGCAATCCAATCTAGTTCTTAAATTTCTTCCAAACATCATGTGTGCCGGGCTTTTTCCTGTGGTACTGTGTTCGGCATTCCTGTAATGTAACAAAAACCTTGAAATAAGTATTTCTAAATTTGTAGTCTTTGTTTTTGGGTCTCCTAGTGCAGCTTCTAGTTTATTTTTGAACGTTTGTACATTCCTTTCTGCTGCACCATTAGACTCTGGATGAAAAGACGGAGTAGTTATATGCCGAATACCATTTCCTCGAAAGAATTTTTGTAATTGTTCCGAAACAAAAGCCCTACCATTGTCAGATACAATAGACTCAGGAAGTCCAAAATCTGCGAAAAGTTTCCTCAATTTACTTTCCGTTTCACTACAAAGATATCAATCCACTTGGAATAAGCGTCTGTTATGAGTAGAAAGTATTTGTTTCTTTTAGGTCCCAAATAGTCTATATGGATTCTCTCCCATGGTCTTTTAGCAAGTGGCCATGGAGTTAATGTTGTTCTTTTAGGATCTGGTAAAACCTTTGAACATCCTATACATGACTTAATTTTGTTTTCAATATCATAATTAAGCTTTGGCCACCATAGATATGATCTGGCTGTGGGTTTTGTCTTAACAATTCCAAGGTGTCCAGTGTGCAGTTCGTCTAGTAACGCCTTCCTTAGTGCAACTGGGATCACCACTCTATGCCCCCACAATAAACAATCCTTCTCTATCCATAGTTCATCTTTTCTGTCAAAATATGGTATTAAATCTTTTTCTATTTTCTTTTTAATTGGCCATTTTGATTCCCTGACACATTTCCTAACTTTTTGCATTTCTTTGCACTTTTTGGACTCATTTGCTACTCTGATGTTATCAATGGGCCAATCCTTTAGTTCTTCCACAAAATTCAGGTATGAAATATCTTCATCCAATAAAGTTGTAGTTTTTTAAGGTCTTCTTGAGAGAAAATCAGCAAAATAATTATGTTTTCCAGCTATATGTTGCATGGTGTAGTTATAACCAGACAAAAATAAAGCCCATCTTTGAAGTCGATCTCGATGTCTCTGTGGAATACTTTTATTTTCTCCATACAATCCTATAAGTGGTTTATGGTCGACTCTGAGTATAAATTTTCGTCCTTGCAAATATTGATTAAATCGTTTTAGACCAAATATTATGGCTGCAGAGTCCAAATCTAGAACTGCATATGATTTTTTACTGGGCATTAGTGTCCTAGAGACACATGCTACTGGTCTTTCTTCTTTTCCTTCTTGTTGAAATAATATAGCTGATAGTCCTTCTGTCGAAGCGTCTGTTACTAAAATAGAAGTTTTATTGGGATCAAAATGTGTTAATGTCATATCTTAAGCTATTATTTCTTTAATCGTTGACACTCCAGGTTCCAATCAAATTTTCTATCTTTATGCAATAATTTATATATTGGGTTTAAAATTTCTGCTAAACGTGGAACAAATTTGCTATAATAGTTAACTAGCCCTGTATATGATCTAACTTGACTTACTGACTGTGGAGCGGGTGCTTTTAAAATAGCATTTATTTTGATTTGTGACTTTTTTAATCTGTCCTTTGAGATTTTATGTCCTAAGTATTCTATTTCTTTCTTAAAAAATTGACATTTATCCTTATTTACAGTTAAACCTGCTTCATTCAATTTTGTTAACACCTTATTTAAATTTTCCATATGATTAATGATATCTGAACCTGTTATTATAATATCATCTAAATAATTACATACCCCAGGTAGACCTTGAAATAGTTGTTCCAATTTTTCTTGAAAAATTACACTTGCTGGTGAAATACCATAAGGCATACGTACCATTTTAAAAAGTCCTTTATGCGTTGACCATGACGTTAATTCCTGTGCTTCTTGGTCTAGCTCAAATTGAGCGTACGCTTTGCTCAAATACAGTTTAGTGAAAATCACCCCATTCAATGATTGAAAAACTTCTTCAATTCTTGTTAGTGGATAACGCACATTTTCGAAATACTTGTTGATGGTAGACTTATAATCTCCACAAATCCTCAAGCTTCCGTCTGGCTTTATCACTGGAACTATAGGCGTACCCCAAGCACTTGTCATTACTGGTTCTATAATACCCCCTTGAGTTAACCTTTTTAACTCCTCTTCGATAGGCTGCCGATATGCAAATGGTACAGGTCGAGCTCTGAAAAACACTGGTCGTGCATCTGGCTTTACAGGTAAAGTAATTTTACAATATTTATATTTACCTATTTGACCTGAAAATATCTTAGGAAATTTATTAATAATTTCATTTTCCAAAGAATTTATTTGTTTAATATCAACCATTTCAAACTTCATATTAAAATTTTTTAAAAAGTCTTTACTTACCAGGTTGGGTTTATCACAATCAAAAATATGAAATTTTATGTTTTTCTTAACATTTTTATAAGTTACAATGGCCCTAAAATAACCTAATGGTCTAGAATATTGTCCGTGAAAGCTTCTTACCAATAAATCATCAGTCAACAGTCTACAATTAAAATTTTCTTTAAAGAAATTATAATTTATCGTTGAGATTGCTGCTCCTGAATCAATTAAAATATTCAAAGGATGTTCATTAATCAAAATATCGATTCTAAAATCGTCATCGTTAACATTTTAAATTGAATTTAAAGCTAGCATATCCTTTTCGTCAAAAATTATTGACTCATTCAAGACAACCTCAATCAAATTATGCTGTTTAACCTTTAATCGGCAATCATTTTCTAAATGTCCTACTTTATTACAATGATTGCATGTATATTCACTGTACTTACATCGATTTCGATGATTTTTACCGCACACTTTACACAATATGTTCACTTTTTGACCATCACTGTTATTGTTTCTTTGTTTTGGTTGCCATGTTTGATTGTTGACTCCTCCCCTTCGAGTTTGATGTTTGACGTTTCCCTTTCCATTCCAATTTACAGATGACATGGGCTGGCTGTTTTGTGGCATGTTGCGTCGACGTGAACTGGTTGCGACGTTGCCAACTCTTGACTTGGGATTTCCTAAAAAGTTTACCTTAACTTCTGCTTGCATGGATGATTCCTTCTTCAAGGCTATTTCCACCATTGCCTGTAAATCTTTGGTTTCATCTTCCTCACATAAGCGATCCAGGATTTTCCCATTTTTCATTCCCGTGACAAATCTGTCCTTTAATATGTCACAGAGTTGATTGCCGAACTTGCAATTTACCGCCAACTTTCGCAATCTGACGTACCACACGCGCACTGACTCCTCCTCTACTTGTCTTACGTCGTAGAACTTTACGCGTTCTCTGAATATTGACACTTGAGGGCCGTATTGTTCTCGTAGCAGTTTTTTTTATATCCTCGTACAGCTTATTTTTTGGCGCGCTCGGAAATGACAGATCACGGAGCAGTTTGTATGTTTCGTCAGCTACCAAGCTTAACAATGTCGCTGCTTTCAATTTTTCATCAGCTATGCCATTTGCCAACAAATATTGCTCAAGCCTCTGTTCATAAATTATCCAATCGTCCTCGTTTGGTCGGAATTCATTCACTCTGCCAACGATTCCACTGGGCGCGGCCATCTTTATTTAACGGCGTCTTCGTGGGTACTTTTTCGATACGAACGATCACAACTCTCGTCGCCAATTGTTATAAATATCTGATGTTTATATTTTTAATAAAACTATTCAACTGTTGGTCACTTGTTTATTATCTAATATCACAGCATTTAACAGATTTACATTTATGAGAGGCACACGGAAAAACGGTAAAGGAACAAAAGACTCGAGCGCTCGGTGACAGACAAACAACATCCAAACTCTTACTGTACACACAAACACACACACACACGCGGAGAGGTGAGCCCATCTGGCGGAAGTCCTTGTGGCCCTGAGCTCATTTGCTCAGAGTCTCAATGACTCCTTCCAGACTTCCTTCCACGCCCCCCTGCTTTCCAGTTCCGCAGGGTCTCACCAATAAGCACTAAAGGTACTTTTACTCTGGAATCTATGAGAGGGGTGTATTATTGGTTTTGGGAGGTGTATCGGGGGAGGGCTTTGGTGAGTGGGTGCTGCTGCTTGGCGGACCTAGAGAAATTGGTGACGGGGACGTTTATGACGGTACGGGGCATCGATGTCATAATTGGAAGCTTGTCTGATAAGGGGGTTTGGGTGTTCTGGGGCCGAAGTTAAAATCTTCGTGTTTCTCTCGCGGAGAAACTGGGAAAGGGGTGTGTGTTTGATGTCGCGGTGTAGTTCTACGTTACGGATGAACCATGGGATATTCATGGCGGTGCGAATGTAACGATTTTCAAGGCCTTGGAGGCGGTTTATGTGGGAAGGGGCTGCGTAACCCCACGCCACTGAACCGTATTTGAGGGCGGGTCTGATGATGGCTTTGATGAGGTGGATTTTATTTTTGTGGCTTAGGGTGCTGTGGCGGTTAAGGAGGGAGTATAGAAGAGAGTATGCCATTCTGGCTTTATTGAGGTTGCCTTGGATTTGAAGCTGCCAGCGGAGGGTTTTGTCTAGGGTGATACCGAAATATTTCACTGAGTCTGACCAGGGAACATCGCGGCCATCCAGGTTGACCGCATCGAAGGGTGGTTGCCTTCTGCGGCCAAATTGGATGGTTTGGGTTTTGTCGGGAATTAGGCGAAGTTTCCAATTTACGCAGTAATTGGAAAATTCGTTAGCTGCTGTTTGCAGCTTTCTGGTGACTAGTCGGGAACTCAGTGACCTTACGATGAAGGCAGTATCATCAGCGTAGAGGGCCAGGGTGCTATCGGGGGGTTTGGGGATGTCGTGAGTGAAAATATTAAACAGATGGGGGGATAGGACTGCTTCTTGTGGGACTCCCGTTTTCAGGGTGCGGGGGGTGGATAGTGACTGTCCTATACGGACTCTGATTTTGCGGCGGGCGAGATAGGATTGGATGAGGCGGACCATGTTTGAGGGGTAACCCAGGGCTATCATCTTGTGAATCAGTCCGTCGTGCCATACGGTGTCGAAGGCCTTTTCGATGTCGAATGAGATCATCCCGACGAACTGATTCCAGTTGAAGTTATAAACTCAGTGATTCTAAGGGCTTGGAGTTCGCAATTGAGGTTTTCCCGAAAGCCGAACTGTTCGTCCGGGAGGACTTCCAGTTCGGTGTACTTAGCTTTGAGACGGGTGAGAATTATAACTTCAATGATTTTAGCCATTGAGTTGAGGAGGGATATGGGGCGATAGTTTTGGGGGAAGGTGTGGTCCTTCCCGGGTTTGGGGATCATAATGACGGTGGCTTCTTTCCATTTTTTAGGAAAGTAGGATACTCTGAGGGTGGCGTTTGCAATGTTGGACAGGGTGGCCATGCCTTTACGTGGGAGGAATTTGAGGATTTTGTTTGAAATGTTATCGGGGCCAGGGGCTTTTTTGGTCTTGCGCGAGAGAATGATTTCTGCGACTTCGCGGGGGGAAACTGGTCTGAGGATTTCCTCAATTTCATCGGAGCGTCTGACTGTTCTGGCGGTGCGCTCCACCAGTTCTTCATGATCTTGGTCGATATCATGGTTGTCGTTTAGTCTGCCGTGCCTTTCGTATGTGTCTGCAAAGGCTTCCGCCTTATCTGCATCTACATACTTGAGGCCGTAGGCAGAGTGAATGGGGGGAAGTTTGCGGGGTGTTGTGAGACGGAGGGTTTTTTGCTTTCGCCAGATGCTGTTGTCTTGGGGGTTTAGTTCGCGTAGTCTGTCTGACCATTGTGATTGTCTGAAGTTGAAGAGGGCTGTTTTGAGTTGTCTGCATATGACGTTATATGCGTGTATGTCTGGGGGGTATCGTGTGTATTGGGATAGTCTGCGGGCTCTGCGTTTGTCACGGTAGAGTTGTTTGATGTCGTCAGGTAGGGTGGTGTTTGGAGGAGTGGGTCGGTGGGGGGGGGGGGGATTTGAGAGGTGCTGGTTTGGATGGCCTGGGTGAGGTCGTTTTCCAGTCGGGAAACGGCCTCATCCAGTTCATGCTTGGAGGTGATGGGGGTAATGGGGGAGAGGTGGTGTTGGATTTGTCTGTTCAGTTGGGACCAGTCTAGTTTGTTGCGAGGGGGGATGTCGGGGGGAGGGTTGTTAGCTAGTTTTAGAATGATGGGGTTGTGATTTGTGGTGCCTTCCTGCAAAGAGGCGATGTCATAGGGCATGTTGATGTTTTGTAGGAGGGCGATGTCGATAGTGCTGGGGGTGTGTTGATTGCCAGGGTAGAACGTCGGCGTAAGGGGGGCCGCTATGACCGCTCCTAGGACCTCAGTCGCAGCCAGCAGAGTGTTGCCATCTGCTAGGCTCCGAGTGCAGCCCCAGACGCGGTGTTTAGCATTCAGGTCCCCTATAGCCACCGTGCTATTACCGGGCGGGATGATGTTTAATATGTCGAGTTGGGTGATTGGGCGTAGGGGGCTTTTGTAGCAGGAGTGAATGGTTATTGATCCGTTGTGTCTAGTATGGACTAGGATGCTAGACAGCATGAAGTTGTTGGTCTGGAGGGGTGTGAGAATGTCGTGGGCTAAAGATTTACGTACTAGGAGGGCTGTGCCCCCCTGTAGGGGGGTTGGCCCATCTGTTCTGTAGGTGAAGTAGCCTGGGAATGTGTGGCATTTGTCAGGGGTTGTTTTTGTTTCCTGGAGCGCAAAGATATCAACCTCATGCCTGGATAGGAATATTCCTATTTCAGGCTTTCGGGCTGATATGCCATCAACGTTCCAGGAGGCCAGGACGAGATTGGTTGTGGTTACTGTACTTTTATATTCATGACATAAAAAGAGATAGATATATTTCTGGAGATTGAATGGCGGTTCGTTTGAAGTAAATACATGACAATAATTGATATAGGGTTTATTCCACTGTGTAAAATTTCGAATTTGGTACTTATGGTTGGCTTATATACTTTTGTATTGTACTTTTCATTCTATTAGAAACATCTGTGCCACAGTGCTGAGGAAACAATTGTTATGTCTTTAAGTAATAAAAGTAAGTGGAAATCCAGAAACAAGTGTCATTTTACAAATTTAACATGGATCTCCAACAAGTACCGGCTGACTCTATTCAATATTTAATTATTAATTGATCCATTTTCAATTAACACCAATTGTTTTTTTTCTAGGGACACTAACACTCGGCCCAGAACATGTAATTCAGCTATAACCGACTATTATCAAGAATATCGTCCCTCCATATGCTCGGAAATTAACAATATGATGGTAAATAACTTACTTCAAGAAACGAATACCACCAACATTGATGTACCAAAAGATTTATCAGGATTATCTGCTGTTGAAGGAAATTTAGAAGATTGCAATGGCCAAAGCCTTTCTTCCACGTTGCAAATAAAGGAAAAACATAAAAGCCTGTTAAATGCTGCGTTAATCAATATTGAATATACTAATTCAATAATGGCTGACTTTGAGATTGAAAACGTTCCACTTGATGTACCCAAACATTCTTGTGATAAAGATTTTATTGAACAGGGACCTAAATTAATTGTTGTGATAAAAAGACTGAATATTTCCGAACAAAATGGAGAACTTATCACCGATCATATTCCACATCAGATTCCATGTACAGCGTCAAATAGGTAAGTGTTATTTTATTTTGTAAATTTTTAGTTATATTTATTTTAAAAATATTTTTTTTTTAATCTACCTACCTACAAATACAAGACCAGTCGCACAATATATAATACAGTGGCACACTCTACATTGTTGTTCAGTATTATTAAATTTAGTGCCCTCTAAGTATTAGGTGTAAGAAAAAATATGCCAAGTCAGTAAAGCGTGGGCTATAATACGAATCTGTCTGTAAATCTGGGGACTTTAGTTTCTATAGGTACTAGATAATCAATATATTCTCAGCTACGATAATGTAGGTACTTAATATCACTGTCAAAAAATTTGCTGGTAAATTTGGTTGATTTGAATAAACTTTCACAGCAAACTGTAATTTTTCTTTTTTTCTACTTTTGCAAAAAAAAACTCTTAGGGAATGCTAAAGCATTTGAAATTTTTTCACAATTTGAAAGAAAACACGGTATTAATAAAACAAACCAAAATACCTTCACTCGCCAGCTCACCACCAGCCACTACCCCACAACTTCATAAATTTATTTATTTATTA
The DNA here is from genome assembly GCA_963920685.1 of Polydrusus tereticollis. Taxonomy (NCBI): domain Eukaryota; kingdom Metazoa; phylum Arthropoda; class Insecta; order Coleoptera; family Curculionidae; genus Polydrusus; species Polydrusus tereticollis. The sequence continues at coordinate 22,164,198 of OY987336.1, forward strand.
TAATCATTGGTAACTTTAACGCAACCAGAGGAAATAAAAAAAGGCAAGTACACGATTTTCTAAACTCCACGAACTTTCAAAAACACATGCCCCACCAACATTTCTAATGCCCCAAAACGAAGATTCGACACCTGATCTGTTATTATACACGCACAACATTGAACAGAGCATAGTGCATGTTGAGTTAACTCCAAATTTGGGCTCAGACCATTTGGCCTTTAAATTTTCCCTTCAACTTACTAATCCATTATTCAAGCCTACGATTCTAAAACCAAACTACCATAAAACAAACATTGAACAGGTTAATCAGGAAATGATTAATTTTATAAACAATATTGAAAATTCCAATTTGTCACAGCAGATTATATCAACATTCAGCGCAACGTTGAAAGAAGTTGTAGAGAAAAACACGCCAAAGTACAGTGCTCAACGTCATACGCATGAGCTGCCTCTATTTATCATTCATCTAACAAAGAAAAAAAGACGTATGTATAGAGAATACTTGCAGAGCCACAATCCTGGAGCCAAGAGAGAGATAAATAACTTTAGCAAAAATATCCAATTTCTAATTCAGCAATTTAAAAATTACCGGTGAATCACCACATGCGAGAAAATTAATGACAAAAGAGGCCGAAACTATTGGACTGAAATTAAAAGCTCTCTAGATATAAAATCGCGAATCGCGCACTTCCAACACTAGAAAATGGAGGAAGATGCTACGAGACTGATGTAGAGAAGACAAATTTGTTTGCTGACCATTTCAAAGGGGCCTTTTTACCAGAGGAAAATATCAATTTTGATGAACATCATAGCCGGGTTGTTCAAAATTGGGCTCAGACATATTTTACCCAAAATCCACCAACAGAGGATAAACATTGATGAGAACGAATATCTTGAGATAATTGGCAAAGGAAAAAATACCGCCCCCGGCATCAACGCCGTCCCAAAAAAGATCCCAAAACAGCTGCATCCTGATATCCACAGATGCAGTCTGATATCCACAGATGCATCCTGATATCCACAGATGCATCATTGAAATTTATAACTTCTGTCTTAAGCAAGGATACTTTCCACAGGAATGGAAGAAAGGCATACTTGTGGCTATCCCATAGCCAAATACCAACCTATCAGTCCCATCTAATTATCGACCCATCACGCTTCTTTCAGTATTAGGTAAGAACTTGGAAATCGTCATCAGGAACAGATTGGAATTGTCAGTTGGAAATGTCATACCTTGTTACCAGTTCGGCTTTTAAAACAGAAATTCCACTATTCACCCACTAGTAATACTGAAGAACAATATGGAGATGAGCCGGATTAATAAACAGAAGTCCATGGCTCTCTCTATAGATATAAACAAAGCGTTTGATAGTGTTTGGCACTCCTCTATAAATTACATCTTAGCAACTGTTCAAGTTGGTCTTGTTCAAAACCACTTGTCCACCTTTTAAAAGATTGGCTGGATGACCGACGGCTTGTTGTCCGTGTGAATAATTCCAGGTCCGAAGAGTTCATTCCGCAACAGGGCTTACCACAAGGGTTACCTCTCTCCGTTTCTCTACAGTATTTATTGCTCAGACATCTACAACTATCCTTACAATGACCAGCGGTATTTTTCACCCACAGCATATATTTTAAAATATGCAGATGATACGGCCCTCCTTTCCCATGGCAGAACAATACATGAAGCGAGACACCTATTACATAAATGGAAGTTAAAGCCTAATCCTGCTAAATGACAATATATTATTTTTAACCATAATAATAACCACTATAGCCCCACGATCACTATGTTTAATGAACAAATACACCCAGTTGCTAACGCAAAATACTTAAGAATGGTAATAGACAGTAAAATTAATCTCAATGGTCATACTGCAATTGTAAAAAATCAATCATAAGCAGAGCTAAGCATTTCTTAAGTTGTACCCATAAAACTCAAGGAATTTCCAGAACTACTGCATGTAATTTATATATAAACTTATCTGCAGGCCAATAATACAATATGGCCATCAACTTATACATGTAAGTCACCTGCACTGAGAAACCTAAAAGTCGGAGAAACGACAGCGCTGAGGAAAATTACCAAGATACGTCACCCCAACAATCCCATCCACAACCCCCCAAATCAACTACTATACGTGCTCTGTAACGTGCAGCCCATCGAAGAAAGGGTGATTGAACTATCAAGAATGTTTGCAAAAAAACAACATAACCTGAATATTATCCAACCCTACTGTCTTCAGCGTGTTCCCATCGATAACCCACGAAATGTCGAACCACGTAATACTACATTGGAACAACTATTGAGCTATTATACCATATGAATTATAATATTTTAACATTTTAACCTCTCAATTTTTAATTTTTTTTCTAACTGTTATGTACAGGGTCTTCTAACGAGGACTGAACAGGGGCTCATTTTTGAGCTTCCTTGTATTTAAAGAAAAATCCAAAATAGCCAATCGATGTACTTTTTCCTGCAGAATTCAAAAATTTATTTGAACCAGAAACAAAAGAGTTACGCTATGGATAAGGTGTTTTTTAAATGGAACATAGCTTTTTTTATACGATTTTTGGAACGAGTGGTTTTTTTTTTTGTCCGTTCTGATTAAAATATTTAATATTGTGACAGCTATTTTTATTAAATTTTAATGTTTTATCCAGTATAATTTAACTTTAACCTGTTTGAAACATACACTAGGTAATAAAGGTATAATCACCTTTGAATCCTTCAAAGTCAAAAAATTTGACAAATTTACTATAATATTGCTGAAATGAAATATATATACTGGTTCTTGTGTGTGGTTTTAAGTTAGGTAAAACCTTTGACTTCTTTCCAATCATCGTTTACTTTTCGGCATTTTCGTATACGTTTTTTGTTTATTCAGCAGGAGCTTTGAATGTTCATGGGCCGTGTGTGTGCGTTTCTTATGAATTTTTGTACTGCTTTCTTGGCGCCTTTTTCCTCGTCACTTGGACAGTGTCGGGCAGTGCTTCTCCACTATTTCTAGTGCTTCTCTACTGTTGATTGGGCTCGCGCATAGGGAGCCAGTCTTTAGGTAATTTGTAAGTCGAGTCAGGTCTAGCTCTTGTATGTGAGTTTGTTATTAGTTCGTTTGTCGATACGTCTGTTCGTCTGTAATAGTCCGTTATGATTTTCAAAAAGAACTCATTTATTGTTGGTATCTTAAAGTCATTGTGCAAAACCCTATTCATGGTATAACTAGGGGCATTTGCGATCATTTTCAATGCCCTATTTTGAATTACCTGAAACTTATTCAGCTCCGCTCTGCTTATGTTGCACCATGATGGCGCACCATAAGTAAGAACTGGCCTGACCAAGATCTTGTAGAGGTTAACTTTAGTTCTGTTGCTAAGTCTACTCCGCCTGTGAAGCAGGGGGTAGATGGAGCTTAATTGACGCAGAGCGAGCTTAACTCTGTTTATTGAATTCAGTCTCCAGTTCAGTCTCTGATCAAAGATAAGTCCCAGAAATGAAATATTCATTAGATGAGAGATTGCAGATTGTTATCTTGTTCTACAAATGCCAAGAAAATGCAAGAGAAGCAAGGAGAAGATTTTTTGCAAATTTTCACAGAAATATATCCGTCAATACTATTCTAAGGATAAAGAACCTATTTGAGGAAAACAAAACATTACATGACAGAAAAAGAAATCCAGAAAGGAATAGAAATCGAGACCGTGCCATTGTGAATTATTTTCGACTGAATCCAACCAAATCAATTTCGGACGCAGTTCGGGACGTTCAATACGGCGGCGGTGTAAAACGCAGAAGAGTTGCCCAAGGAACTGTTCACAGGACTTTAAGAAATCATAAATTTAAGTCTTATCATATCCTTCCACTTCAACATCTAACACCGGCACAAAAAGAACTTCGCTATCAATTTGTTTCCCAAATTGTGATTCGGAAAGAAAACGAAGACCCTAATTTATTCAGAAATATCTTATGGACTGACGAAGCCACATTCACAATATCGGGGGTTTTCAATAGACATAATAATCATCACTGGGCCGTTGGAAATCCAAGAAAATTTCAGACAATTAAATTTCAAGGAAGGACTTCAATCCATGTTTGGTGTGGCATAAAAAATAATAGAATTTTGGGACCAATATTTTTTAAGGGACTTTAAATGGACAGAGATACTACGAGTTCTTAGAAAACGAAATTGAGAACTTTTTGGAAGATTTACCATTGGAAGAATATCAAAATTTAATTTGGCAACATGATGGGGCCCCTCCGCATGCCGTGCGTGAGGTTACTCAATATTTAAACGGACGCCATGAAGAATGGATTGGTAGAAATGGAACCTATGCTTGGCCACCCAATAGTCCCGATTTGTCAATATTAGACACATTTCTTTGGGGCCATTTAAAGAACGTGGTATACAAGCAGCGAAACCACGATATTGAAGAGATCATGCAGAAAATTGTGAATGAAATAAATCGCCTTAACCAGGAAAATCACAGTATAACAGCAAGTTTGGAAAGGCTACAAAGAGGTTATCGCACATGTGTCGAGAACAACGGAGGTCACATTGAACAATTAAATTATTAATGTTTTTTTTTTTAAATTAGTATAGAGATTTCTATTCCTTTCTGGATTTCTTTTTCTGTCATGTAATGTTTTATTTTCCTCAAATAGGTTCTTTATCCTTAGAATAGTATTGACGGATATATTTCTGTGAAAATTTCCAATAAATCTTCTCCTTGCTTCTCCTTGCTTCTCTTGCATTTTCTTGGCATTTGTAGAACAAGATAACAATCTGCAATCTCTCATCTAATGAATATTTCATTTCGGCAATATTATAGTAAATTTGTCAAATTTTTTGACTTTGAAGGATTCAAAGGTGATTATATCTTTATTACCTAGTGTATATTTTAAACAGGTTAAAGTTAAATTATACTGGATAAAACATTAAAATTTAATAAAAATAGCTGTCACAAAATTAAATATTTTAATCAGAACGGACAAAAAAAAAATCACTCGTTCCAAAAATCGTATAAAAAAAGCTATGTTCCATTTAAAAAACACCTTATCCATAGCGTAACTCTTTTGTTTCTGGTTCAAATAAATTTTTGGTTTCATTTTTGAATTCTGCAGGAAAAAGTACATCGATTGGCTATTTTGGATTTTTCTTTAAATACAAGGAAGCTCAAAAATGAGCCCCTGTTCAGTCCTCGTTGGAAGACCCTGTACAAACTGAGATTTTTTGTTTAATTGATTTTTTTTTACATTTTTACATTTTGTCTTTTTAATGCTTTTGCATTTTTTACAATATTAGTATACAATTATATGATATATTCTAAGGTTGAAGGACCCCGGTCGATGACCATTTAAATTGTATGATTATGATTTAATAAAGAACGTTAAGTAAGTAAGTAAGTAATAGGCGTTTCCACCAACTTTTCTCTAGGAATAGAATAGTTAGGTGTTTCCTAAGTTGTGAGAACTGCCTAGCGATAATCGGATTCCACCAGTTGTTTTGCGAAAATCCCAGCTAGGAGAGGGATACCGCTGGCAACCTCGCACATTTTATTAAAATTTTGGGGATTTTTATTTTACAATTAAAGCATGACCTACTCGAACTTGGCGCGAGAATAATCGAAAGTTCTTCCCTAACCTAAAAAGCCGTTAAAAAGAAAATGACTATAATACATACTTTTCTGTCTACGCCGAAAACCTGGATTTTGAGTAATATGGAAGAAAAGAAGGTAAAACGTTCTCCCAATTTTACATTTAAAGAAAGGGAACTTCTGTTGACATGACAATATTACAGAAGTACACACAAATTGAAAACAAGAAGACGGACGGTGTTTTGGTAAGGGAAAAAAGATCTTGGGAAAAAAATCTGTGAAGATTTTAACACATTATCTCACGTCTAAACACAATTCACAGAACGATGTTTGTTTACATTTTCTCGCGCGTGCGTAGTAATCGATTTCCTACGTAGGTAACGGTTTGGGCGACCAAATTTGACCTCCTAAACTTAGGGAACTCTAGTTTACTTTAGGAAATAATTAAGTGTTGGTGGAAGCCAATATGACGTTTTACCCTAAGTTATTTTATTCTTAGTGTTAGGAATTCCCTAAATAAGTTAGTGGAAATGGCCATATAAGTATTATAATAATGCGTATTATTCGTTTTTGTAATTCGTTTACGATGTTCCAACCCTTCAACTTAGGTTTAACAGTTCACTGTCGCTAGTTTTAAAAATAAAACAGGCCGACTGGGGAACCCCAAAAAAAGCGAGCAGGGGCAACGCCGTATAATTACGAATAAGAATACTGACACTGACTGAACTTGTAGCACCATTTACAGAATTGCCTTTTTTTTTTAAGTTGCTTGGCTGTTCAGCCACTCAGTCAGTTTCATTCAATAATATAATATAATTACAATAAAATATCTAAGAAACACTTAAAAACGTCCCATGTCCAAGCCGGGATTCGAACCCGGGATCTCTTGATTGCCGAGCAAAATCGCTTCCACCCGGCCACCACGGTCGACTAGAATTGCCTTCAGACTTGATACCTACTACACCGTTCGGAAGTTAAGACTTTATTTCGATTTATCGAAAAAAATGGATCAAAACTAAAACATCGATGTTAGCATTTATTTAAAGTAACACATTACAGGAGATGAATGCATATAAAAATTAATAACATTTTAAACAGAACCCCCAAACTGCTGATAAACTTGCATCAGCAGAAACACCCACGAGTCCTGGGCAATTATTTGCTCGACAACACCCCTAATAAGAGTGCTTTGGCTTTTTAGGGGTGAACTCCTACTCGGATCGAACCGGGACCCCGCCCATCATGTTCTGCGTGAAAAATTACCCTTACCTTGATCAAGTTTGGTCACCAACCTGCATAAATTGAGTGGAATATAATACCAAATAGCAACTTTGGTTGTGACTTTACCTGTATATGTTAAAGTCTGAAAATTATTGTATTTATGTTTACTGACTGGGAATAGTCTATCTCTATGCTCTTGTATACTGTTTTTTCTTAACTAATTTTTCGCTTAGAGACTCAATATATCCATTATTGACTGGTATTAGTTTAATAATATTTATTTTATTGAAACTTTCATTTGAAAGAGGTAAATTTATTAACCTATGAACAAAACTATTATTAGCCGAAATTCTATGAGAAAATATATGATTAGACACACCCACTTTGTACTTTACATCCGGGAACCCGACAATAAATCATCATTTTAGCAGAATAAATTTAATAAACTTATACGTCGCGCCGCTTCGTTTAAAAATTAAATTTTAAAATGTCAATGTCACTTGGGTCCGACTCCGGAAGATATTTTTATTATGGATCAGCACATAAGTCATATTTTTATCTTTATCGCACCTTAGTTGGTACGGTTGAATTCAGAGAGAGAAAGATAGAGAACGTTCCCCACGCTCATTCTAAATACATGTTTTGCCGCTATCAACGTTAGGATATGAACAACCTTATAAAACAAAATCCCTACAATAGCACCATCATCGTCTGGTTGAAGAACTAAACGAATGGGGAACGATCCTCATCATTTAAGTTATCCTAGCCTGGTTCTGGTGACCCGTGCGTTTTTTGTTACGTTCTTTTCTTTGATGGAAATTCACTGAAGTGTTCGTAGAATGTTTCCGCGAACAGTTCAGGTTTGTCTTGTGGGTCAGTTATTGTTTCGTTAGTATTTTTGTTTTTGAGGTACGAGGTGCGACTGCCTAAGAAAGCCATGCACCAAGCAAAAATAAAATGTATATAAAAAAAAATACTTAACTGAAATCAAGAAAACTTCTATTTTATAAGAATGGCGAATGCGAAGACTTCAAGCGCGATCGCAGCGTACACTCACTTCGACTGATTGAAATGGTCTGCCGTGTGTATTCGTTCGGCGCTCTCATCATGGCTCGTTAAATGGAGTTTCCCTGTGCGGATTGATAGGGAATATTCGGTTAATCGCCCGATGAGAGGGCGTCGCTGTGCGCTATCTGAATACACACTTCAATAATTTAATATGATTGTTTTAGAGTTTTTCGACGCGATTAGAGAAGTAGAAAGGTATGTATAAAGAAATGTTTTTTTTTTAATCTCTATAGGTATCTACTACTATCTACATCTACCCATTATAAAACATTAAAGTTTTTAAAAAATAAATTTGGTGCTAAAACAAAAAAAAAATGTAAATCCCATTTAAAAACTGCGTTTTTTTTTTAATATTCTTCTGGGATAAAAAGCACAAAGAAAATCGATACAAAGGTAAAAAGGGGCGTGGCACCTGGCGCACACCCTAAGATAAATGTCCCGAGCCGCCACTGGTTCTGACAGAAGGAAAAAGCAAACCCTTGATTTTTTGTTAAGTTTTCGGTTACTAAACCGACGCCCAGCTCGGGTATACCGCTGCCTAGCGAGGACTCCTGCAATTGTTACTTAATGTCTTTGCAGGAGATCCTCTGATATTTGTGGCTTTGGAAGTCCATGCCAGAAGGCGCAGGTATGCTTAAGAGTTGGTGTTCTTTACCAGCACGAGATGGAGCCATCTGGCTTCATTCTCCGTCTGAAATTAATATGGTGTTTATTCCATTATGTAAAATTAATAATTAGGTAGGTTAGGGTTATGTAATATACTTTTTGTGTTATACTTTTCATTGGGTTACTTGTTGGCTAAACAATTGTTATGTTCTGAAATCATAAAAGTAAGTGGAAATCTAGAAACAAGTGTTTCATTTTACAAATTTAATATAGATCTCCATCAAGTGTCGGCTAACTCTTCAATATTTATTTATTAATAGATCCATTTTTAATTAACATTAATTTTTTTTTTAGCGAAACCAACATTCGGCCCAGACCATGGAAATCAGCTATAACCGACTATAATCAAGAATCTCATCCCTCCATCAGCCCGGAAATTAACAATATGATGCTAAATAATTTACTTCAAGGAACAAAAACCACCAACATTGATATACCAAAAGATTTGTCAGGATCATCTGCTGTTGAAAAAAATTTGAAAGGTTGCAATAGCCAAAGCCTTTCTTCCACGTTGCAAATACCGGGAAAAAATAAAAGCTCAATAAATGCTGCGTTTACCAATATTGATGTACCCGAATGTTGTGATAAAGATTTTATTAAACAAGGACCTAAATTAATTGTTGTGATAAAAAGACTGAATATATCCAAAAAGAATGGAGAACTTACCATTGATAATAATCTACATCAGCTTCCATCTACGGCTTCAAACAGGTACGTGTTATCTGGGTCTAGATCAAAAATGTGTATAGTTAATTTTGCTATGAAATTATCTATTAAATTATGGTTCAATCAAGGTCATGGGTCAATTACAATGACCGGTGAAAGGTCACGAATAGAAGGTAGTTTTTGATTTTTCTTGAATACTCTGAAATCTGCACGTTTTTTTAACATATTGCTTAGCAGAACAACTTTTTTTTACCGCAATTATCGCTCCGCTATCAAGCTCTTTAAAGAATAACAGTCACAATATATCAAACAGTTTATTAGTGAAATTGAAAGGTCACTTAATTCCCCTCCGCGAGGTGGTTTGATTCTCTTTGAGAAGGATTGTTTGTTTACTGTGGTGTTTAGTTTGTTGTAATACAAAGGCAACTTGCTTCTATGAAATCAGTCTTGTACATTGTCTCTCATAACTCATCTTCAGTATTGTAATGTATATAAACTGGGGTGAAATAAAATGTTCTTTATTGAAGGACATTTTGTTTTTCCATAATACTAGCTATAATAGGGGTTGACTAAATTTTTATTATGAACTTTGTTCTCCTCTATGATGTCATCGCGTAACATTTTCTCAACTTTGTTTTGTTGCTTTATTTCATGTTTCTGCGCATGCGGCAATCTGCACGGCTTTAAATATACCGGACCTTCTTTCAAATGTATTTTTTCACTATAAATATTAGTTATTGTCGATTTATCACCTTTTAGATGGAAAACATATATTTTGCCTAAATTTTCTCAATCGCCCTCATTTCTTCTAAGTTTGCTGACTGTATTAATTAGTTCTAATATTTTTTCAACATTCTACAGAAATCGCATATTATATGAGAAGCAGAACAGTTTTGAGTTTTTCGTGTAAAATTCCTTAACCTAACTTCTCTTTCATTCCTGTTTAATATTTTAACCGGAATTATGTTTTCTACCGGTTTTACCATGATACTAGCCCAATTACTCCTTCGCATACTTTCTCATTCAAAATTACACACTCGTTTACATTTTTAGTATAGCAATACCTTATTACTTCACATCGGGACGGTATGACCGTATAGCCGTCGCTATTTGCTTCTAAAGCAGTTATAATTTTACTTTACTAATTTCCGTTATTTAAAGGATATTTTGAACGCCTCATTGTTTATCTTGTTTTATAAGGAGAATTCAAAGGATGAGGGGCTCTGCCATCTTGACTAGAGAGGATTTAACTTATACAAGTCTTGATAAACTTGACAATCCTAATAGCAAAAAAAAATGTAAACTTTCGTTTTCCTATAGACTCAAAATATTTACATAATAAACGTTTATTGATCACCTTTGGGCAATCCTAATATATGTTGTGAAAATCTCTTTAATGTACTGATTGCTTTACCAGAAGAATTCGGCATTGTTTTGACGGGCGATTTTAATATGGACGCTAAAAAGGAATCACAGGATTTGCTTCAACTAAAATGTGTGGTTCTTTCATTTCATCTATGAATGCACATACACTTCTCTACACGAATTGATAAGCAAAGCGTAACAGTCATTGATTATTCCTGTACTAACCTAAAGGATTAGGTGATTTCTGTTCAGACTAACCACAGTGGTCTAATCGACCATGATACGATAATAGGAAACTTTTACTAAAAAACCTTCAACCTGAACCTGAAGGTACCACAATTTCTCGCAACTACTCACTGAGGAACATTACAAAATTTAAAAGTAAGGTCATAATCTCTGATTGGTCTTTCCATCTGATGGATTTATACTTTTCCAGGAACATATGATAAATTGCATAAACTCTTCATTTCCTAATGAAAAATAAACATAAGCATAAAATAAAAAAAAAATAAAAAAAATCTGGTCTAGCCACGGTATTCTCTGCTAGATCGGCGGACATGCCCGCACCCTCCCTGGCGAGCGCATCAGCAGACACAAAGTGATGCTGGGCACCAAGTATGCGGAGATTGTTGCGACATCGCCTTACTAGTTTTGATTTAATGTTGGAACAAATTGCCTTTATCGCTGCTTGACTATCTTTATAGATGACGCAGCTGCTCTCAGGTCTGGATGTTCCTGCAGGATTTTAACTGCTTAATCTACTGCCGTAACTTCGGCTTGAAAAATGTTGCAGTAGTCCAGAATAGTGCTGGGAAGTTTAGTTCACTTTGCCAATTTCAATATTTCGATCTTGTTCAATAAAGTGAATAGTAGAAAAGACTAGTTCATTTAGTTCACTGATTTATACTCGCACACGCCCAGTGAAGCAAAAGAAATATATGAGGGAAATATTTCAAAGTAATTTTATAAATAACAATGAAACCTAGTAAATAAATAAAAGAGAAACATGGTGCTTCGTGGATAGTACAGTGCAACTATACCGTTCTTTACTCTATAAAAGTCTCGATAAATATGACAAATTTCGTCTCTAGCCACGGCGCATCGAATGAGCGGTACATATTTGATATTGTCATATCTCACGCTATCTTGGCCGAGTTGTACGTAAGGCAGCAGTCCACCTGTCCGACAGTCGACACCTTCGGTCGGTGTCCAGGCTCCGGGTAGTTCAGGGTATGCATGACGGTCGCCTCGCTCTCGTTCGCGTTTTGCGTATAATACAATAATACAAGGCTTTAGTTCGCGTTAATTTAATCTTTAATGAATTACTGATTGAATCTCAAGTTCAGTTATCAGATTCGATCTTTTGAACTAGTTCGTTCGCGAACTACACACCTCTAGTTCGGAAGTCTATATGACCTTGTAACATTATTCGGTGGTGGCAAGATACAACTGATGTTTTATTAAAAAGTGTTATAGATTGTGAGGCCACCACCTGCCTCAGCTAGCTCAATTGCTCGGGGCAGTTGCAGTTCGGGGTGGTTTTTGATATTCCTACCTCTATCTAGATGGCTGGGTTGGACAACGTACTTGACTGTATTAAAACTTGAAGTAAGAAACTTCAAACCAAACTCAAATCCAAAGCTTGGATCAGCTGAATCAAATCTGTACTAAACCATATTAAAGCTGTATTAAACCATATCAAAGCTGTATTAAACCATATCAAAATTGGCCCTACAAGAAAAACATGGAGTTTTAGGTTATGCGCCAAAAATCTCTCAAAAATAATTGTGAAGGAGAAAAATATGTGTTGCAAACTTACCCTATATGTGCCCCGATCTAAATTTAGGGTGGAAAATACAAAGATGGGTAACGATTTCCCAGGTTTTTCCACTAGGCAATAAAAGTTCGGCCAACTACAGAATCGGTTGACTAAAAGTGACTCTGATGACAGTCATCCGTCAAAACCAAGCCGCCACCGAAAGGTCACCGAGAAACCTTAAAATCGAAAATCGTTCTGATAGTAACAACGTTACACTGCCCTCCTCCAAAAAAAAAAGAAAATTGACAAATTTTCGTAATAGAAGCAATTTCAGCCAAAGACATACATAGATCTGATCTTCGTCAGAAACTATGGATACAAAATTTGAAGTTAAAGTAAAAAGGTTGTAGCATCTACACCTGTATACAGTGTCCAACTTATTCAATTATGCGCAGCACCGAAAAAAAACCCAAAGACAAATCATAGGCGGGGTACCGAAAAGAACCTTCCAACTAGGGTGGTAAAATGGTGGATCGTGGGTTTCTTTTGGCACCAAAAAAACGAAAAATAAAACCTTTCATTAGAGGTTTCCGAAACAACAGCAAAATTTCCTCACATCTGAGAACAACAAAACTCCCCGCTCATAACAGTCCTGTAGGAATCCCACAGCTTAACACACAACAAATAAGTGGCCAAAGGGTCTAAACAGAAATATCAAAAACGTTAATAATATATTTAAGAAAACAAAACAATTTGGACTTGCGCCCGGGACATGACCAATGCCCTGGCATTTTTGTAGCAAAACGCCGCGCTGAAACATATACTAAATATATGGGATGTGAAAATGAAAACCAAATGGGATACTCCGTGATTAGACACTGTTGACAACCTTCCGAACTGTGACAATGGGGAGCGTACCTGATACCCAGGTCGCTATGCCTTCATGGTCTTTCACATGGTTTAACATAACGTTGCCCTATACGAGGCTTCCATCGCCACTGCTTGTCCGCAATGAACTCACAGTTCGAAATCTGCCAACACCTGGCAAAAAACAGTCCCGAAATAATTTAAACAAAAGTAAAACGTAGAACGTACCTCTCGGTACTAAACGACTTCCAAAAGCTGGTGTTAACTAAATGCAGACCAAATAAACATTTGTTAAAGTTTAACGCTAACGTAATAGGCTATAACCCCCTAGTAGGTCCAAACAAAACCGTTTTGCGGCCAATAATCACAAACGCAAATATTCTACGTTAAAAGACAAAACTGAAATATTTAAGTAGGCAACTCAATGTTTTAAACATTCATGAACTTACCGAGACTCAAGTCTAAATTTTTAAAAATTGTTCTTATTACGTTTGAAATAAAGCTGCAGTGAAACTGCATGGAACAAAATTGCAAAAACAACACTCTGTGTCTCTCAAACCATCAACCGCACACCCCCAATACGTTTCACGCCGCCCGGAAGTGAGCAATTGTCATCCTCGAAACCGAGTAGTATAATGTAATTAATAACATCAGAATGATCCGACAATACAACAGATAAATTCAGTCAGTCATTAAACGTAGAACTGGAAAAATTGTCATTAGCATGAGTCAAATCTGACAGAGAACAAACAGTAAGATGTTGACTGCTCACAGAATTAGCGGTGTTCGTTTGCTCGCCTCCTACGATTAGGTTGATACAAACCTCTGAGCCAACTCTTCGACCGGAGCTCAGACGGCCGACAACTCTAACAACGTAGCGACACTGTAGTCTGTCACATGTCCAAATAAGCCATACTAAATTTCCTGAGTAGAAAAGGTGTTATAAGTTTAAACTATTATTTACAGGCTGTCGGAGACAGGAAAGTCAGGCTTTAAAATGGAAGACTACTCCCTCAATTTACCTTAAACTAATTTCATATCAATATTGATACATACACATATATTAATATATTACGCCGTGGCCATGGCTAACCTAATCATACTATACAAAAGTCCTAAACCTACAATATATCAACAGTGTTGACTAAAGCGAATAAGAGATGATGGTAAAATCATCAAATCTTCTTAACCTAGATCGTGTGTGTGTGTGTGTATGTACGTTTTTGGCACTGGTTTAAACCAAATGGCCAGCTTTAACCTAGATCGATCTGTACATATTTACAAGAGCTCTTTTTACAAAACTAAGTCTACTTAACGTACCTAGAGGTTTTCAAAACCCGAAAAAATCATCTTCATGATAAAAAAAAATCGCGCCAAAATGGCCGCGAAAAACGAAAAATCTGACCACATAGGTCACCAAAAATTTGACATGTGAAATAATGTCTAGAAATCACTTTAGTTATAATTCCAAGTAATGCTTTATTCAGCTAAAAAATTAAATTGTTTTATGTCCAAAGAATAAAGAAAATCTCTCAGGCGTATATTCACGGCAAAACTAGCGCTCTGACAAATCAGAATTAGACCCCAAATATGGCTTTAATTTGGACACATGCCAAACCCCAGCATCGGTACCGTCCAAGTTGTCAAGTTCGTATACGATGTTTGAACGCGCTTTTCTTATTTTACATAAAACAAATCGGTCTGCCAGTTTAGCTGAAAAGTCATTGGCTGCATTAAACAAAACAAAATTCCTTTTCCAAACTTTGTCACCTACTTGATAAACATGATCACGTCGCCTGAGATTATATTGATGTTTTTTTTATATGCATTATCAAGTTTCTTTTGGATTTCCTCATATAGTTGTGGAAATTTTTTTAATTCTTGAGCATACGCCACACGGTCACAAGAGTTTAGGTCAATATTACCTGAATCCACCTCGTCATAGAATTCCCCAGAGACTGGTACCTTTCTCCCGAACACTAGGTAATTCGGACTATACCCAGTAACTTCAGACACAGCACTTCGGAGAGCTGATGCTATCTCCTGTATATGAAGGTCCCATTCTTTGTGTGAATCTTTAACATAGGAACGAATGGCTGCACCAATTGTTCGATTTATTCTTTCAACTGGGTTGACCTGTGGGTGGTATCGGCAATTAAACCAAACTTTATTGATTTTATATTTTTAAAAAAGATTTTTAAAGACATTACCAGTGTGAGCCGGCGCGTTGTCAAGGACTAAAATACGAGGAACACCATAAGTTAGAAAAATATCTTCCAAAAAGTTAGATATTGATTGAGCCGTTGCTTGACGCACCGGTTTAACAAGGGTAAATTTGGGAAAGTAATCCGCAGCAACAACTAAAAAAGCATTTTGTCTGGGACTACGAGGGAATGGACCCATTACATCCACTGCTAATAATTCAAACGGAAACGAAACTTTTTTCTGTACGCCCATAGTACCAAAACGCGAAAAATTAGGCATTTTTTGGCTATGACAAGTTTCACAGCGACGAACATACTTTAGTACATCCGACCTTAAATTTGGCCAATAATAAGATTTTTGAATTCTCTTCAAGGTTTTAAAATAACCTAAATGCGCCCCTGTAGGAATATCATGGCAAGAAAACAAGATGTTTTTTCTCTCAGCTTGCGGCACAACAAGTTTCCACTCAGAAACATTAGTCTTTAAAGGCAATCTGTTGGAAGTATGTTTGTAAATATACTCATCTTTAACAGTCCAGTGAGGATAGTTGTCTGGATCCTTCAAAATCTTTTCTCTTAAACTGATAAACCAATTGTCTAAATCCCTTAAAGAAACGTCCAAAATGTCAACATTGCTAGTCGGCTGCAGTCTCGATAGAAAATCTAGCACAACATGCTCCTTTCCCTAGCCGGCCTCGGTAGCTCGGTGGGTAGAGGGCTTGCCGGGCAACCGATAGGTCCCTGGTTCGAATCCGGGCAAGGGCATGGATGTTTGTGTGAATGTGAATGATTATACAAGTTTTAAGAAAACATCCTGGCTGGATGCCGAGAGGCAAGAGGCCATTGCAACCCTAGAAAAAAAAAATGCTCCTTTCCAGGACGATACTTAACTTCAAAATCATACTGCTGAATAGTTGTCAACCATCTCGCTAATTTACCTTCAGGATTCTCCATATTACGAAGCCACTGAAGACTCGCGTGGTCAGTCCTTACCTGAAACTTTTGACCTTCCACGTAACACCTAAATTGTTTGAGATCAAAAAGTAAAGCAAGAAGTTCTCTGTTGGTAGTCGACAAATTTCTCTCTGGACGAGTAAGACTCCTACTAGCATATGCTATTACCTTTTCATCTCCGTCCTGTCCTTGAAGTAAAACAGCACCAAGTCCAAACAGACTTGCGTCACAGTCGATAGTAAAAGGAAGCGAAAAATCTGGTGAAGTAAGAATCGGAGCAGAAACCAATCTCTCCTTAATTTCCTTAAAAGCATCTTCTGCTGCTGTTGTCCAGACAATAGGCTGATTTTTCCCACGACCTTTCACTAGGTCATTTAAAGGAGCAACTAGAGTGCTAAAATGACCAATAAATCTCCTATACCAGGAACACATAGAAACAAAAGTCTTGACCTGCGTGGTAGTTTTGGGAGGTGATGTCTCAATCATCGCTTTAACCTTGGATGGATCTGTTCTTAAACCAGAATTATCAACTACAAAACCAAGATATTTCAGGGAATCACGAAAAAATTGACATTTCTCAAAGTTTACCGTGAGATTTGCATTAAGCAAACGGCGATGGACTTCCTTTAAAACCGAAATATGATCCTCAAAACTGCTACCAAGAACAATCAAATCATCCAAATAACAGAAAACCTTTGGTTGCAATTCAGGACCAAAAATAGAATCCATCAACCTCTGTTGATTCTGCGCAGCATTAGTCAGGCCAAAAGGTAAAACAACAAATTGAAATAAACCTCGAGAAGCTACGGAAAAAGCAGTCTTTTCCTTTGAACTCTCAGACAAGGGAATCTGCCAAAAACTGTGCCGAAGATCAATGCTGGAAATATACTTAGCATCTCTTAACATAGCAAGAATGTCGTCAATCCTAGGCAAAGGATAACTGTCCTTCTTTGTCAGTAAATTAAGACCTCTACTGTCTAAACAACACCGGTAGCTACCATTTTTCTTCGGAGTCATAAGAATGGGTGAATTCCACGGACTTTTAGAAGGTTCAATCACTCCCAACCTAAGCATCTCGTCAATTTCCTTATTAAGGTGTCCCATCATGAAGGGCGACAAACGATACTGCCTCTTTTTAAAAGGCTTGGCATCACCAGTATCGATATCAACAACCAATTTGTCAGTACGACCCAATCTATCATCAGACGATAAACCCTTAAACATATCTACAACACCATCAGCAACACGTTCTTGTTCAGGCGCTAAAAATGTAAGACCAGCATCATCGTCACCCCATACCTGATCAGAATTTGAGACTAAAAAAACTGTTAAATCATTATGATCAGACAAAATATTCCAGGTATTGTCTTTAAAATTTACATTTAATGAGAATTTTCTGCAAAAATCACTTCCTAAAATAAGACCGTATTTCAATGAAGGTACTACTAAAACTTCTAAAATTTTACAAACATTGCCTAAACATAATGGAATTTGACAAATTCCTGTATTATCTTGTTTTCTACCATCAGCTACTGTTACAGTTCTAGGTAGTGAGTAATCAGTTGATATTTTATATTTGTCGAGTAGTTTAAGACCAAGTTTGCCGATGCAAGTTTGATTAGCACCGCTGTCTAAAAGTGCAGTTACATTCTCATCATACAAAGTGACTGATATGTATGGTCGGTTGTCTAATGGTTTATTAACAAAAACGGGCGCTGTGTGTTTAAAAAAATCTCTAACTAACAATTTCCAAGAATTCCAATCTTTAAGGTCAGTAGTAGGATGTACAGAAAATCTAGAATTATTTTTACTTAAATGACTAATACCAAGTTTACTATTAAAAAATAACCGACTATGTATTTTGACTCTAGGAGCTTGATGGCGGTTCACAACAAACTCTCTAACTAGTTTTTTGGTCTACATTTGGGGCAAGAATTAACTGTCACATTATCTAAACCACACTTAAAACAAAATTTCTTACGTGGGTCAGTGCAGTGCCTAAAAGTATGCCCGTCTTTTTTGCAGTTATGACATATGACAGCAACTTTATTTTCAGGTCTCGAAAAATTTTTATTAGAAAAACTAGATGTTGCACTACAAGAATTTTCTTTAAAAATTAGATCACTTTCCAAACAATTCGCAGCACTCGACTGCACATAACGTGATTTAGCTTGCGATGCTTCATCTATCAACTTACACAAGTCAAGAAGTTGAGTTAATGACTTAATATCTTGCAAGACTAGTGCATTCACGTATTTAGGCAAAAGATTTCTACGAACAATCTTTAATTGATCCACTAAACTGGGCTGAATTAAAAGTCTAGAAAATAAGTTCTGCATACAAGCAACAAAAAGATTTACAGGCTCAGTCTTACTCTGAAATCGACCCTTAATCTGGTCTAATAAAATCTCATCATAGTCTGATGGCAAAAAATCCTTCAACAGACGTGCCTCGATATCATTCCAGGATTTAAAACTATCACGGTTTGCTCTAAACCAAGTTAAAGCAGGACCCTCAAATAAGTCAATGCTAGACTGAAACAATTGATCGTCCGAAACCGATCTAGCCTTAGCAAGTTCTGCAACTCGCTCTAAAAAGGCGTTGACACTAGTGCCACCCGAAAAAGTAACAGACCATCTACACACAGGAGTAGAAGAAACTACAGGTATCGAAATTGGGATGACAGTTGGAGTCTGATTGACACCAGTAGGGATAGTGACAGGAACAATGCCAGGATTTGTATACCTAGCTCCAGGCTTCATATGAGGAGATACTTTAAAAAGAAGTGTCGTATTCAGCTCCAAACATTTACATGTCCAATCACAAACTAAATCTTGGTATTCCTCTTGTTCATCAACAGGAACCTGAAAGCGTTTAATTCTGAAAAACAATGACATCAACCGAGCTGTCAAAGATCTACAGAGTACATCAGACTCTGTGCCATTAAAATCAGTAATTAACATCTCTAGAGCTGTCAAGGTATTCCTAATAAAATCTGTTTGAATCTGAAGGTTAAAGTCTTCATCAGTTAAACTTTCAAAGTCCTGTCTTTTGACCAAGTACCCTGCCAGGATTTTACGTCGAGCTTCCAAATCTCTTTGAGATCGTGTCGATAGTTTAATACGACGTATATCTAACTCATAATTTAATTCAGCTTCAGTCAAAAGCCAGGGGCCAATTTCACCTATGATATCACACATAATGAAACACTAAAGTCACTTAAGCAAAAATATCAAAACTCAAAAAAAATACTTTTGAATTAATTTAACAGGGAATAATATACCTTA
Source organism: Polydrusus tereticollis (assembly GCA_963920685.1). Taxonomy (NCBI): domain Eukaryota; kingdom Metazoa; phylum Arthropoda; class Insecta; order Coleoptera; family Curculionidae; genus Polydrusus; species Polydrusus tereticollis. The sequence continues at coordinate 22,183,853 of OY987336.1, forward strand.
CAAGGTAAAATAAAGTTATGCTCTACCTAAGAACCGAAATTATTTAAATCTGAAATAATTTCAAATCAAATTCAAAGACCAAAACCCAAAATACTAAAAGTTCAAAAAACTTTTTAAAATCAAAAAGGTTTTAGACAAATGTTACCTATAAACCAAAAAAAATCAAAGTCTAGTATGCCAAACTGAAGAGCCAAATGCATTAATATATAACAATGTCAGAACAAATTAAATGTCTCAAAAAGTTTTGGACACCCTGTACACACTGAGGTTCACCAGGCAGTGGACACCCGAAAAGCAAAATAAAAAATTCTAAAATTTAATCTGAACAAAAACTCGAGCCCCACACGTTGCGGTGCCACTGTAACATTGTTCGGTGGTGGCAAGATACAACTGATGTTTTATTAAAAAGTGTTATAGATTGTGAGGCCACCACCTGCCTCAGCTAGCTCAATTGCTTGGGGCAGTTGCAGTTCGGGGTGGTTCTTATTTAATGGGTCCCTGCCTTGGTCAACAACAGTCTGCACGTGTGCGACCCCCAAAGGATGCTGCCGTGCAAGCCCAGATCCAAGATGGAAATTGGGGCGCCACTCACAGTGTCTTATAGCTGTAGCCTGACACAACAACACCTATTCCTGTGAGCGAGACAATGGTGTCCACACACAGTGCCAAAACAAAACAAAAATCAGTGTGTAGTAATTTAATTTAAAATGCTTGAAAATATCTGACAGTTCATTAGCTTTGCAGCTTGATAGTAAAAGTAAAAGTTGCCAAAGTGTTTATTTACTATTACAGCGCAGCAGTTGCAACCACTTTACAATACCGCTCTATAATCATAAGTGAATTTTAATGAGATAAATTACATTTATAGCTAACTAGGCACAATTGCTTATGGCTCTCTCGATTTAAACGAATAAAAATCAGTACTGTCTATTACTACATAATGGTACTTATCACTGATCCCCGTGGCTGCTTGACTTGTAGGAATTCCGGCCCTCAAGTGGCTTTACAGTGGCCTTTGATATTCCTACCTCTATCTAGATGGCTGGGTTGGACAACGTACTTGACTGTATTAAAACTTGAAGTAAGAAACTTCAAACCAAACTCAAATCCAAAGCTTGGATCAGCTGAATCAAAACTGTATTAGCTCATACCAAAGTCTGTACTATCTCATATCAAAACTGTATTAGCTCGTATGAAAATTCATATCAAAATCTGTACTAAACCATATTAAAGCTGTATTAAACCATATCAAAGCTGTATTAAACCATATCAAAATTGGCCCTACAAGAAAAACATGGAGTTTTAGGTTATGCGCCAAAAATCTCTCAAAAATATTTGTGAAGGAGGAAAATATGTGTTGCAAACTTACCCTATATGTGCCCCGATCTAAATTTAGGGTGGAAAATACAAAGATGGGTAACGATTTCCCAGGTTTTTCCACTAGGCAATAAAAGTTCGGCCAACTACAGAATCGGTTGACTAAAAGTGACTCTGATGACAGTCATCCGTCAAAACCAAGCCGCCACCGAAAGGTCACCGAGAAACCTTAAAATCGAAAATCGTTCTGCGCACGGAGGTAGATCCACAAAGTTGCGATTCTACGGCGCAAGATAACACAAACAGAACAACCTGATAGTAATAACGTTACAACCTCTGTATTTTCATCCTCTCAGAGAAGATACCAGCTCCCACTCCGACGTCCATTTTTGAACCGTCTGTGAAAATCGAGTGATCCGTCTACATTGTTAACTGATTGCCTTCCCACTTTTCCCTAGTCGAAATGAGCACAGAAAACCCCTATCCGAAGTCCGTGAATAGGACGATGTAATCAGTCGGCTCTCGCAAATTTTAGACTGAATATGTCCTTAGCACACTGCTGTGCCTGTAGTTGATGTCGTTCCAGCATTTCGATTCTTAGTCGTTTTGTAGCCCTACTTTTTCCATAAATGTCTACGGGCTGCAGATGTAACATCACTTCTAAAGCCGCCGTCGGTGTAGAGAGAAGGGCACCAGTTACTCCTAAATAACCTGTCCGTTGTATCTTCGTTAGTTTCTTTGTGTGTACTGCTTTTTCCAAAACAGTCTACCAGACCAGGACCCTGTATTTATGTGTATGTTAGTATAGGTATTACAATGGCCATATAAATCCAGTGTACTATATGGGGTTTCAACCCCCACTTTTTACCGGTTGGTGGTTCTATATCCTGCAATAATAATGGATGGAGATTCGCATGCACTACACAGATGGACAGCCGATAGAAAGGCGGCTGGACTGGAAGTTGTTTTTGACAGCCAAGAGTACGACACCGCCTCAACTGTTAACACTATTGTCACAGCTTATAAACTTTTCAGCTCCACAACTCCGAGCGGTGCCTTTGATCTGGCGGTCGTGAAGTGAGATGGAATGGTGCAGTCTCTCTCTCTCTTGGCGGAAATGCCGGAGCCGGATTAAACGGATTTATATTATTTACAAGTTTCGTTGTGACAGTACTGTAGTAGGTAATTTTTGATCTTTATTTTAATATGAAAGTTTAAAATTTGCTCCAAAATTTTATCCAACAAAAAGGTGAGAATAAGGTTAAATAATAAAAATACGTAGTTTATGTTTTTAATAAATTTTATTGCCTATTTAAAAAATAAAAGATCGGACAAGTATCTATATAATATATATACACAATATATTATTATTATACAAATAAAAGAAAACATACCTAAATATATTTACAGATTTCTCCATATTATTAGTTTATTTTTGTTTATGTTTTTAAAATTCCCATTTATTGTTTTCAAGGATGACTAAAAGGTAATAAGCTTATCTTTACTATAACGTCTTCCTTTTGCTTTTTTATTCCCTTGCGCAACTTTCATATTTATACATTTAGCAGTGGCTACCGAACTGCAAAATTTAAATATCAGAGACATATATTGATCGAGAGATATATTATCTAATTTATTATTGAATTCATGGTCAAGTACCTGAACTCTTTCTTGCAAATATATGTTTTCTGTCGTTAAAAACCTTATTGTCTGCCTATCTTCCTTGGCGTATCTGTAGTTAAAGTGGTTGATGTTTGGGTAGATATTGGAGACATCAGAGGAGGACTACATACATTCAGAGGATTGCTCTCAATTTGACCCACGGCTTTGAGTTCGGTGTCAACTGTTATTGTCTGATCAGCTGCAAGAAAAATACATTATCTTTAATCTTGTCTAATCTAGTCGTTGGCTGATATTAAGATTCCGACATGTAAAAAAGTTGGCGTCACATACTCGTAACACGATCCACTTATAAGATGGGTAAAATTATTGAGAATTTTTTGGTAGGATATAGTTACTTACCGATTAGGATCCTTGGGAAAACGATAGAATTTCTTCTTTGAATTATCTTCTTCTTCTTGAAGTGCCTATCCTCTGTGGATGTTGGCTATCACGTTGGTCCAAACTACTCTATTCACTGCCGTTCTGAATAGAGCTGTTGATGTCATTCCGGTCCATGTTCGTAAATTTCGCAACCATGATATTCGTCTGCGTCCTACTGACCTTCGTCCCTCTATTTTGCCCTGTAGGATGAGTTGGAGAAGGTGGTATTTTTCATTTCGCATGATATGCCCGATGTATTCCAATTTTTTGCGTTTGACAGCTGGTAGCCATTCCAGCTGTCCACCGATGCGTTGCAATACCGTATCGTTTGTCACGTGGTGTATCCATGGGATTCTGAGTATGCGGCGGTAACACCACATCTCAAATGCATCTATGCGTCTACATGAGGCATCGGTAAGAGTCCACGCTTCCACCCCATATAAGAGGGTTGAAAGTACATAGCATTTTAAAATTCTTATTCTAGTATGGATGTTGAGGGATAGGTTACACAGAATGTTACGCATCTTGTTAAATGTACCTCTTGCTTTTTCGATTCGGCATCTTATCTCTCGAGAGTGATCCCATTCCCTATTCAATGTGCAGCCCAGGTATGTAACCGTCTCGGCTATTGTGAGAGTTATATCGTTAGCTGTAAACTGTAGGTTGTCGTTGCCGTTTTTACTGATGATTAATATGTGTGTCTTCCTACAGTTTATCTTCATACCATATCTGTTGCATGCAGTCTCTACACGGTCTATAAGTCTCTGAAGTAATTCAGCGGTATCTGCTATAAAGACGGTATCATCCGCATATCTCAGGTTATTTATTATTTCTCCGTTTATTACAACTCCATCCTCCATGTTGTCCAGTGCCTCTTTGAATAATTGTTCTGAGTACACGTTGAATAAAAGGGGCGACAGTATACAACCTTGCCGCACTCCTCTCTTAATGCTAAACTCTTCCGATGTTTCGTTTTCGACTCGAACAATGGCTTTTTGTTGTAGGTATAGCTTTGATATTATATCTGTGTCTCTGTCATCAATTCCTGACTCGCTTAGGATTGAGATGAGTTTACCATGTTGGACTTTGTCAAAGGCTTTTTGGAAGTCTATGAAGCATGCGAAGACGTCTGCGTTGACGTCCCTTGCTCGTTGGATCAGAACCTGTGTGGAGAATAATGCCTCCCGGGTGCCAAGTCCCTTCCTGAAGCCAAACTGTGTGTCACTTATTCTCTCGTCAAGTCTTCTATATACACGTGCTTGGATGATATTGAGGAAAGCTTTTAGGACGTGACTCATCAAGCTGATTATTCTGTGGTCGGAGCGTTTAGTTGCGTTCGTCTTTTTGGGGAGCGGAATAAATGTCGATAGCAGCCAGTTTTTTAGTCGTTTGATAGCTAATTTTACTTCTTCTTGTGTGATGATGAGTCCTTTCTCGCCATCCACTGCGGGCACATTATCGATGTCTTTGTCTCCGAAGAGTTCTTCCATGTATTGTTTCCATCTTGTGAGTTTTTTGTCAGTCTCGGTGATGATGTTATCATTCGAGTCCAAGATTATTCCTGGACCTCGTCTTTGATATCTTCCTGTTGCTTCCTTTATTTTTTTGTGAAGGTTGAAGCTATCATGTTTTTCTTGTAAGATCTCGATTTCGGCGCATTTTTCCTGTAGCCATCGTTCTTTGGCCTCTTTAATTGCTCTTAGGACTCTTCTGTGCAACTCTTTGTATTTTACATTGTCCCTGTTTCTGTGTTGTCTTCTTTCTTCCATAAGTTCCAAGATGGAATTTGTCGTCCACTGTTGTCTTTTTTCCATCCTATCTGGTCTGAGTTCTTCTTTTGTGGCGGAAGTTATAGATACTTTTATTTTATTCCACAGGTCTTCCATTTCTGTTTCGTGGTTGTTGTTTTCAGATATAATTTTGAGTTCCTTGTTTACCCTCTCTTTTGTTTGTTGGAATACGTTGTCTTGCTTGAGTTTCCGCATATTCTCAGTTTTTGATGGTTTCTTTTCGACTATTTTCTTTAGTCGAAGCTTAGTACGAGCTAGTAACAGGTTGTGATCTGATGGTATGTCTGCGCCTGGGTATGTCTTACAGGAGACAATCGCGTTGCGATATCTTCTGTTTATCATCACAAATTCGATTTGATTCCTCACGATTCTATGGTTGGTTGTTATCAGCTGGGGATCTCCAAGTGTACAGTCTTCTGGGGGGTAATTTGAAGAAGGTGTTCATAATTGTGATGTCCATTTCTTGACAGAATTCTATTAGTCGCTCTCCCCTCTCATTTCTCACTCCTAGCCCATAGCCACCAACCACATCCTCAACTTTTCCCTGTCCGATCTTAGCGTTCATGTCTTCTAAAATTACGTTAACTTCTTCCTTCTTTGTGTGTTAAGATCAAATGGTTTAGCCTTGATCTTGATTAAAGCGATTATATCCGAAACAGGGATGAATCCTTTTACGGTCATGTTGGTTTGATTATTTAGGATTATTGCGACTCCGTTTTTGTTTCTGGTGATATTGTCTTCAGAGTAATATATGTGGTGCTCGTTTACGATGCAGTGACCGGAGTTTGACCATCTTGTTTCGCTGCATCCCAGTATGTTGATCTGTAGTCGTTCCATTTCCTTTATTATATTTGCCGCCTTTCCGGCTTGGTACATGCTTCGCACATTCCACGTGCCAATTCTCTTTTCCTGGTTCATCTTGAAGACATCATTGGAAGACCGGGGGATTCTTAGCACCCTCTCCCCATTTAAAGAGGTAACCGGGACTGAGGGCCGTTACTGTATTTTGTGTTTCCATTGTGATATCTTGGGGAATTTGTAAGTCAGGTAGTTTCCCGTTGCTTTCCTGACTGTATTTTTCAGCCGCTCCTACGTGGAGAACAGACGCTATCGGATTACCGCTCCTAACATGGAGACCGTCGTATCCTAGGTGCTAGTTTTGGTCCGCCCCGAGTATTTGATTTCCTCGGTACCACCCATATCTGGGAGGCATTCCCCTATCCGCCACCTGGGGAATTCTACCCTTTAATGAAACAGTTTGGCACTGCACACACATTTCTCGATTTTTTTCACTCATAATAACGCTCCTAACTCAAAACCAAACCAAACAATAATTAACAAAATATTAACGAACGACTATGATAGCTGAACGAGTAATACCAACACCGATTACCCGACCGCACGTCAAAGTCGTCTTTTCCGCCAATATATATATATATATATTTATATATTTATAACGCATGAACGGTCATGATACCCTCACTCTTGAACATGCCTCTACAGCTTTCTCTAAATTGCATATTCTTAATTAATCTTAATACACTTTTGTAAACAACGAACAGCTTTTCAACTAAAGCACTTTTCCCCCAAAATTATATGCCATACTTAGTCACATTTTTTGTGATTTTTCATTCAGATGTCTACTCGCGGCTCTTAATCCATAACATACAGAGTTGAATTTGGCGATTAATTTATTAATATGTTCGGACCAATCCAAAGACACACTACAGTGACCCCCAATATTTGTGTGTTTTTAACAAGTTCCAGTTGCTTATTATCTAATATTATGTAGTATGGTATTTCTACTGTACACTGCTTTGTTCTAAACACAATAACATTTGTTTTGTCTTTATTTAAAACTAGTTTATTTGAGCTAAACCAATCACTTGCTTTAGTTATTAGATATCTGATATAAAAGCATCGAAAACTGAGGTGTTAACAAAAATGAACGAAAATATTATCAATACAACTTGATGAATTCATAGTAATTCTGATATTTACAGAAACTGTGGGATGTACATTAAATGATGACATCAGAGAAAGCAGACCAGTTTTATTATCATTATCCTTAATCGTTCCTATATTAAAATCACCAGCGATAACAATGATCTTGTTCTTTTTAGAGATATCGTTGAGAATTCTATCATTGAAGCTTAAGAAATGTCCGCATTACCCAGAGGAGGTCTATAAATTGATAGTAGGTACTATTATTTGAGTTCCTCTAAAATTACATTCAACCGCTGAACATTCCACAACACTCTTAACTGATAACTTATTATTATTGATCTCGTTTTAAAGCTAACATTCTTATGTACATACACAGTACTCCCACCATGCTTCCCATCTTCACGGCAGAAAGCTGATGCTATTTGTATTGTTCAGGCACACACAAAATTTTACAGGTTGAATTGTTTTCCGACATATTATTTACAGTCTCTACAGAGTTCCCTAAAGATTGAACATTTTGGTGAATTATACTAATTAATACTTTACTGCTACTACTACCACCACTTATAACATGTTCATGTATTTTGTCTGCCCCTTGCCGAACACAATTTGTTGGCACCTCTATAAAAAGTCACCATAATTAGTCTCGTTCCTTACCCTAGCTAGTCGTCTCCTAAGTAGGGGACACTTCTTGTTCCTGGCGGAATGCTTAAGTTCACTTAATTTAAACTTTGTACAATTGGAGCATTTAAAATACTTAACACCACAGTCCTTTCCACCATGTTCCCCACCACACTTGTGACAACATTCCTTTTCAGCGCAATATTTGGCCACATGACCAAAACCACAGCACTTGAAACAAACTGTCACATTAAAATGCTCCTGGACATATACCCGAACTAGGTCGAAGAACACTGTACCTGTTTTCAAAAACCACTTTGTAATTGTTGGCCGTGCTTGTAGTTTCCAATTTTCTTTTGTAGGGTTGCGACACTGTTTTTTCCCTATGACCAGAATTTTATCACTGACACTATATCCAAATTCGTCGGCAATTTCATAATTTAGGCTTTCTAATTCGTTCAGGAAATCACCATCTAAAAAACCCTTATTGATACCTGTTACCATAAACATTGGTTCGTTACTTAACGATTCTTTAAAAGTAATGTTTTCTTTTGTTTGTTTTCAATTTTTCTTGTTGGTTTTTATCGAAACTTTCCACTATTATAGTTTCAGATTTTGTTTGTTTGATACTTTTAAAACCCTTTCCTACGTCCTTATTGTTTATTGCATGTTTAAATGTTTGCAATGCTACCTTGGGATCAGTCACATGTTCAACGCGTAAAATCCTTTCATGTTTCTTTACAGTAGGTGGTGTTTTCCATTGTTCGGCCACTCTTTCATCCAAACTATTTATTTGATCTGCATACCTTCGCTCATATTGTCGTTCTGGTTCCATACTAAGGGTTGATTTTATTTTCACGTTTTCCCTGTTGATCATGGATCCTTGATTTGTCAGCTGTATGTTTTCCTTTTCCATTAATCCAGAATTAAAAACGATTCTTGTTAATAATTTATACAAGTTTGTATGTGCTTCCCTCAGATTAAGTTGTTCATCTTTCATCAATATCGAATCCATTTTTTTTTGTCACTTCATCAATTTTATCTAGTTAGTTTTGAGGCCTCTGACATTTTGGTAAACGATAGACATTACGTGATCTAATAATGTTGATTCCCAGATGTGATATTTAGAAACGCCAGGGACGAAACTCCTTTACAGCGACATTAGCTATCCAAGTTGGGTTTGAGCAAACCTCTTTCTTTAACGACAATCTTAAAGGAAGCAACGAAGAGGCGATTTTCCAGATGGTCCCGTATTTGGTCTTCTGTTGTACTCGGGTGACACTTCCCGAGGTACAACCACTGACGCCTCTCACCTGCTAAGAAGGGACCATTTGCTGTTCCAGTGCCAATAATGATTGGTTGCTTACCGTCCCGAGTTGGAGGGTTGGCAAGTCTTAGATCTGTTTGTCTGTCTGTTGGGGTATGAACGTTGGGCATTAATTGACTGTATGTGTTTTGGAAGTTGGTGCGTGCCCGAGGACTGGTTTTCTCGCTAGCCTGCCGTGTGTTGGCATTCGGCTTTAGATTTGGCTGCGAATATGGTTGTAAAATTGTCCAAGCTGAGTTAAAAGTATTGGTTTTGGACGCAAATAAATTCTGAAGTTGTTGCATTTCCCTCTCCATAGTGACTATTTTTTTAAGTTGTGTTGTGGTGTTCTAATGCATCCATTATCATGTCATGAGTCCTAAAAGACAAAGTAGAATGACCGTGTGCTACAAGATTTTCCACGATACAACCTTTGATGTCATCGATGTAGTGCAAGTTTTCAAAAATATTGTTGTTTTTTCAGGAACAAGACACAAAAAATAAAATTTTTAGTTGGTTATTCAAATGTAGCATTACCAACTTCCACACACTTTGCAGCTTTTACAATAAAAGCTCTTTGTAACTGTTTTGAATTTCTGGAATCGGAATATTTCGAATGGTTTCGCTAATTCGGTCATTTAAGTCAACTTTGCTTAGAGAAAACGTTTTACCTTCTTGGTTTGCAATTTTCATCTTGTCACTTTAAATTACAATTTACATTGTGTTTAATATTTAATTTAGATTTTACCACTTTGCCATAGTGTTCTTTATTTACTTTTGCAGATATTTGAATTAATCAGTACTAATTGTGCCGTAGGTTTGGCGGGAAAGGGTTTAAAGAAAGGCAATGAAACAAGCAGTCTGGTTGGCAACTGGCTTTATTTTTATTATAAGGTTACATTTGTATTTATAATAAATTACAATGTTGTCACATTTAAAGCAACGTTGCTTTACCTGACACTAGTAGTTACTATTCTAGAAATCTGTGTGCGGCTCTGTTTCTGGCGAAGTGATGGTAACATCTGGTTTACCTCAAGGGTCCCATATAGGCCAAATCTTGTTTCGTCTTTTATAAACGGTATTCTTCAGTGCTTCGAGAACTTATCCTGTCTCTTGTATGCGGATGATCTAAAATTTTATTCCATCGTCTCGTCACATGACAATCACTTAGAAACAGATCTGGACAATTTAGTTGAGTGGTGTAACGATACCAACTTACAACTTAATGTTACCAAGTGTAAAATCTTGCGATTCCTTAAATGTATTAACCCTTATAAACAACCATACTCGATCAGTAATGTGAATTTAGAAGAGGTATCTCATTTTAATGATCTCGGTGTAATTTTTGATTGTAGTTTATCCTTTCCCCTACACATAGACAGCATTGTTCTGAAGAGTTTTAAATTGTTAGGTTTAGGTTAGAGACATGCTAGGCACACCCATGATACGAAGGCGCTAAAAGCTCTCTACACCTGTCTGGTTCGTAGTATCTTGAAATATTGCTCCGTAATTTGGACTCCGTTTTATCAATGCCATATGAATAGGCTTGAACGGGTAGTACAAAACAAATTTGCAAAATATTTATTATATTAATTCAATTTTCCTTATCAAAATGTCTCCTACGAAACTAGACTACCCTTATGTGATCTGAATTCTTTACAACACCGTAATATTTCTCTATAAAACTGTAAACGGTTCGATTAACTGCAATAGTCTATTAAGTGCAATATTATTTCGTATTTCTGTACGGCGAACTAGGCATTCAACAAACTCACAGAACTAATTATGGACGCACTGTCTTTATTGAAAGACTACTGAATAATTATAATACACTTCCCAGATTGTGATATATTTAGAATTGGCCTTACCGCCTTAAAGAGACAATTCTAGTCTAAAGTTTTATTCTGTTCTTACGTTTGTAGCTTGTAATTTTACAATATTCGTTATTTATGTACCATTTGGAATTTAATTTCTGTAGTGTATTATTGTACTGATAAATAAATAAATGAATATCATCTTTTCTATTCGCCTTCAACTCCTTCAGAAAGGCGGGTGTAGGGCTGTATAATAAATTACCAAATCGGTTGGGCCATTGTTTTTTTTGTAAATATTTACTTGTTTACATAATCTTGTAACAACTTGTATAGTTGTAAGAATATAAATATATAATGTATTATTGTTATTACCATTAGTAGTATTAAGTTACCCAGGAGTTCTAGAAAGCGAATTGATCTCTTGGTAACACGTGGCGCTCATTCTCAATGTTAAATTTTTTTTATGGAGCTGATTAGAGAAAAATTACCTACAGTGGTTCTTTGTCTGTGCGTCATTATTTGCACGTGACTAGAACCATATGAATCTAGTCAAAATTACGAGAGGCAAAAAGTAAAAACAAGGTCTAAGTTAATAAATGTCAAAATTTTCGTGGCTAGCGTTCAAAATGAATAAATAATAACATAATAAACTAAAACACTTTTTGCTTTTTAATGTTTCAAGGTTTTTAATAGAGAGTTACTCTACATATGTTTCGCCTTATTAGGGCTTTTTCAAGAGTACCTACTTACTTTTAAATCCGTTTATTTCCCTATTGGTTATAATGCCAACTTAAACCTAATTAGTCTAACTATCCTAATTACTTATTCTAGCTAAAACTAATTAACAAGTTTTGGGCGCATATGGACCGTAAGCATACGGCCCACATTGCGCCCAAGTGACCGGGCATGCCCGGCGGCCGCTATTATGGCCTATTTGGTTGTTGCCGACATTTAAGTATCCACTGACTCACGCGCGTTCCGGCAGTGCCTTAACGGGTATTCTTAAGTACGGATCGCCATTTCAGCGTATACAATTTACTTACACTTTTTCGAGTCAATCGGTATACCAATGAAAGAGCATTCTGGGAAAAATACTAAAAAACCCAGTCAAAATATTTCAGGTACCACAGTTTATACTCGCCCGTAGCGGGTAATTCGAAGCACAGCAGCGGATGTCCCCTGCTCAAACGTCACGACGGTGGAGAGCGGCCATGATTTGAAGGTTGTTCTAGTAGTGGGTCGGTCAGAGTCTCGTAAGTCCCTCCCACCGGCATTGTCAGATTCTGTGGGTGCGCATTTCAGGCCGAATCTACGTGAAGTTTGGTGAGAACTCGGCGCAGCTCCAGCCTTAGTGCACACTTTATTTACGTCATTATTTTATTTTGAATTTTTGTTTATTTATTCTTTGTACGTCCGTCCGTACATGTAGAAAATTTTTGTTTTTGTTTGTTTGTTTGTATTTTGCTAAAATGTTTGTCTATATTTTATTAATTTATGAATTTTATTTATTGTCTACGTCTTGTTATTGTTGTTCTTGTTGGTCATTTGCCAATGGGAGGTAGTATAGTGGTAATTTGTAGTATAGTGGTTTGTGTGTCGTGTTTTCGTCATTGTTAAATCGTCTGTTTGTGACGTTTCTTGTTAGTGGTGAGTTATTCAGTTTGTAAGTGTAAAAGTTGTTTGAAATGTCCCGTATGTGGTCAGTTATGTTGTTTATGGCCGCCATATGGTGCAGATCCGCGATCGTGACGTATCTGTCAGATGACGTCACGCATCGCAAGAATTTGTTCTCGAGTCTGAGCAGCCTTTGCTGCTGAGTATCCGAGGCACTGCACCATACGGGGGTACCGTACGTCAATACTGATCTAATTATCTGTCTATAGATGAGCGATTTATTGTAAGGGGAGAGTGAGGAGTTTTTGGAAAGAATAGGATAAAGGCTTTGCATTGCTGCAAAGCCTTTTCTCAAGGTTTCTGAAATGTGCGGTTTAAAGGATAATCGCTCATCGATTGTCAGTCCTAGGTATTTTATACGTTTTTGGGATTTGATCTCCGTTCCGTCGATTTTTAATGGTACAAATATTCGGTTGTTTGTGAACTTTTTAGTCAGAGTTGCACAGACCGTTGGGCTTTAATAAAGGTATGACAATGGCCTCTCTCCACCGGGGGGGAAAATATTGTAACATAAACATAGCATTTATAATATACATTAGTTTGCACAAATGCTTTCCGGGGCAGGTTTTTTATTAATATATTTGGAATCCCATCAGGTCTAGGGGCCTTACTTAACGGGATGTATTGGATGATTTCCCGTAGCTCCCTGGGCCTGATGAGTAATTTATTTAGGACAGGGGGGGGGGGGGATAGGATATTTTTGTCTTGTCATGTTTATTGTTCTGTTTGTGATGTGATTTTGTTCCGTTAATGTATTTTCGGGAGAAGTGCAAATTGCTGCGAGTGATGCTGCAATGCAATCAGCCTTCTCTCTGTCCGTCTGTGTGTCATGACCAGTCATTGTCGGTATTTTATTAAATTTTCGTTTGAGACGCTTGGTCAGGCGCCACAGTGACGAGTCTTGCGCTATTAGTCCTGTTATTGTGTCAGTCCAAATTTTGTTTTTATGTTGGTTTATTTTTTCCCTAATCGTATGTTGTATTTCTGTCATTCTTATTGTCTATATGTCTGTGTGTACGTTGCCAGTTTTTCCTGAGTCTGTTTTTGAATCTAATTAAATTTAAAATGTCTTCTGGCAGTCTGTCTTCCTTATGTTTTATTTTGACTCGTTGTGCAATTTGTTTGTGTACTGTTTGTATGTTTTTGGTCAGTTTTTCAAGTTCATAGTCCAGTGTTTGTACGTCATTTATATTGTTATTTATCGGAATTTTATTGTTTAGCATTTGTCGATAATTATTCCAGTTAATGTCTTTTAGTAAAATTGTATAGGATGGGGATTCGAAAAACATTTGTGCATGCCATTAAACCATTACTGGAAGGTGGTCAGAATTTAATTCATCCAGTACAGTCGCCTCAGATAAGTCTAGAATATTTTTATTTAAGTAAAAATCAATATATGTTGGCGTCATGCCATTTAAAGGATAATGAGTAGGCTTATCTGGGGCGACTATCCTCTCTCTCTCTCTCTGTAGCCTACAACCCAGGGTGGGTCTTCGCTGACTTTACAATTTGCCTCCACTTGCTGCGGTCCATCATAAGTTCTTCTGGTCGCTGGATATTTAGGCTTCGTAAATCCGCCGCAATATTGTCTTTCCACCGCATCCTTGGTCTTCCCAGCGGCCGCCTTCCTACCGGGGTCTCTTCCCATACCAGCTTGACGACACGTTGGTCTTGTCTTTTAACATGGCCGGCCCATCTCAATCTCTCTGACTTTATTATTTTCACTATATCTGGTTGGTTATATAGTTCTTGTAATTCCCTGTTAGTTCTAATTCTGTATTGCTGTGTGGCGTTGTCCTTGACTGGTCCATATATCCTTCTAAGAATTCTTCGTTCTGCTATTTTCAGTCGGTTCTCATTTTGTTTCGTCATCGTCCATGTTTCACATGCATATGTCATTATAGGTCTTATAACTGCATGGTAAATTGCTATTTTTGTACGGCGGGTTACATTTTTCGATTTCATTATTTTTTGTAGCGCAAAACAGCAGCGATTGGCTCCTTGTATTCTGTTGTTAATCTCTTGTGTTACATTGTTATCAGAGGTGATCGTAGCTCCCAAGTATTTAAACTGATGGACCCTTTCAAAATTATAGTTGTCCATTGTCACGTTCTGTCCTATCCTGTCTCGTCGTTCTGTTCTTGTTGTAGTCATGTATTTTGTTTTATCTTCGTTTATTCGTAGGCCAACTTCTTTTGCAGCATTTTCCAGTTTGATGAACTCCTCCTTGACGTTGATAGTCGTATTTCCCACTATATCCATATCATCAGCGAAGGCCACCACAATGCGAGGACCCTGGTCTCTAAATAGGAGCGTTTCTATGTTCGCCTTTCGCACGGCGCTCTCCAAAGCGATGTTAAAGAGTAGTGGGGATAACGCATCCCCCTGTTTGAGGCCACTGTTGATTGAGAAAAAGGTTGACAGTCTTCCCTCAAGTCTTACTGCACTTGTAGATCCCTCCACACAGGCTTTTGTGAGCCTAATTAACTTTTTCGGTACGCCCAGTTCTGCCATGGCATTCCACAGTTCCACCCTTATGATGCTATCATAGGCTTGTTTAAAATCTATAAAAAGCTGGTGCAATGTTTTGTTGTATTCCCAACACTTCTCCATTAACTGTCTAATAGTGAATATCTGGTCTACTGTTGATCGATTTTTTCTAAAACCACACTGGTAATCTCCTATTTGATACTCTACACACGCAGTCAATCGTTCTAGTAGCATTATAGAGAATACTTTATACCCTGTGTTAATAAGGGATATACCCCTATAGTTTTTACAGCACATTTTATCGCCCTTTTTATGTATGGGTATTATAACGCTTTCTTTCCAGGGGGTTGGTATTTGCTCTTCTTTCCATATTTGGCAGATGAGTTGATAGAAAGCAAGTTCCAAAGTCTCTCCTCCATGTTTTATACACTCTGCCGATATAGTGTCGTTTCCTGGGGCTTTGTTGTTTTTTAGTTTGCGGATAGCTCGTGATACTTCTCCCATTGTAGGTTCTTCCACTAAAGGCTCGGCGGTAAGATATGTATAATCACGCCCGACTTCATCTGTCTGTACATTCAGTAATTCATCAAAGTATCTTCTCCAGGTCTCTATCACTTCAGCTTCACTTGCAATAAGGTTACCTTCGTCATTTTTTATGACAGTTCCAACTCTGGGTCTAAATCCGTTTTTTATATTCTTTATCTCGTGGAAGAAATGTCTAGTTCTGTTGTTCACTCTATTTGACTCTAGTTCTTCAAGAATATTTTCCTCGTGTGTCCTTTTCTTGGTTTTTATTGTCTTTTTTGCCTTTTTTCTGATCTCTCTGTATTTCTGGATGTTTTGCTCGTTTGGATTTTGCAGCATTCGTTGTCGAACCTGGCTCCTCAACTTCAGGGTCCTCTCGCATTCGTCGTCAAACCAGTTCTTCTTTCTAGTATTCTTTGCTGTTCCTATGGTGATCCGGGCACTATGAGTAATTGAATTTTTCATTGTTTCCCACATTTCGTCCGCATTATTTTGATTTGCTACGGATTCCAGTGCATTCTTCAGAGATGTTTGATATTCAATTGTCTTATTTGTGTCTTTAAACGTCTCGGTGTTCCACCTCGGAGATAGTTCTGGCCAACATCCGGCGACTATCCGGATGTGATTATCTAATATAAAATCATATATCAAGTTCAGGTGATTCCGCCACATGCTGTGACGTGCATTCAAATCACCCGCCACAAGTACCTGGCCAAAATTGGCGAAAAATGGTGTAATATCATTGTTTGTAAGACGTGCACGGGGTGGAGCGTAAACGAACTCATTACCACTCCGTTTCTCAGCTTGATTGAGACGTGCTCCACAGCAGTTACGTAATTCTCAATTTGCATATGAGTATGGCTACTCCACCCCCCGTACATTTCTGTCGGCTCTATAAATTTTAAAGTTTCTGATTTTTATTATATCATTTTCCGCCAATTTGGTTTCGGTGACGAACATAATGTCGACCCGAAATTTTTGCAAGAAGTAGATTAGCTCTCCCAGCTTGCTCTTTATGCCATTGGCCTTCCAATTCACTATTCGCATATTTTTGGTATAATTTACATTTTGTGTGTCTATCTAAATTTATATGTAGAAAAAGTTTCAGCAAACTGCAATAACTGAAATGGAATTTCAACCTCGTTGGGGTTATTAGTTATCTTCATAACCTCTAACCATTCTAATAACCTCCCCGAGGTTGAATGATCGCATACCCTGCATGATCCCCATTAAGGCACCTACCTGGTTTGTTGCCGGCACTTCACCCTGTTGCACTAGTACTGGCATTTGCACTGGTACAAAGGGGTTTGTTGACTTCGCCTGGGGGGTTGTGGTTGGTGCTGGGGGGGGGGGGGCTGTGGCACTGCTCCTTGCTGGTAGTTGGGGGAAGTGAGCTGCATTTAGAGGTAGGGCACTTGCCCTGCCCGAAGCGGTGACCCCACTTGCCCTGGGGTTGTTTATAGTTTGTTGCTGTGTCCATGGGTTCGTAGAAGGTGGGGGGGGCAGCCACATACTGCTGAGGTTTATTTCGCTGCTGATTTTCCATTAATTTAGTGATTTTATAAATATGCACCGGGCATTGTTGGTCGTTTGCCTGGTGTTGTCCATTGCAGTTGGCACATTTAGTTGTGTAGCCCGGTGCACAGTCCTTTGTGTAATGGTTGGCAGCACACTTCATGCAGCGAGGGTCCCGTGAACAGTATGTGGTGGCGTGCCCCCACATCTGGAATCGCTTACACTGGATTATAGTATTCTGACTGTTTCTACGTTCCCATGTCACAGAAACATTGGATATAAATTTGATTTCGTTTTTTATTTTGTTCAGATTTGTTTCGCCACTGAGTACCACCATATAGAGGGGTCTAAAGGGGGTTTTCAGGAAATGTACTTGCTTAACTGGGAGCTTGTGAGTTCGAGTGAGTTCTTCCTGTATTTCCTTTGTGGTTGGCTTGTGGTCTAATCCTCTAATAATATAGGCATGGGTCTTGTCAATCGACGTGGCGTACGTGTGAAATTTATTATTATTATTGCCTTGCAGCTGCCGAAGATAGTTGTTATAATCTTCTATTTCATGAATTAATAAAATCGTGGTACGTTTAGCAAACTTGATATTGTATTTTTTGTTCGGTATAATTTTATCCAAGTCTTCCCTCATTTTTGCGTATGCCTGGGTCGTTCCTGGAAGTCCATCCAGGACAATGGGGGGCACTGGTATCTTTTTATTTTTGTTGTTCGTGTTATTTTTCTGGGTTTGTTGATGTTTGTCTTATTGTTTTCGTTGTTTTTCTTCTTATGTTTGTGTCGTTGAACTGAATTCTGCCTCAGAATCAGTGGTTTCGTTGGTGATGCTCTGCATATCCTGGGAAGTAAGAGATTGGTATCTGTTTCTCGTTGAAATGACAAATGGTATTCTTGGAGCTAGATACGTCCTAGTGTCCACGGTTTTCAACAACTTAGGGTAATTTTCGGGTGAATTGGTGGTGAATTTTCTTTTTCTGTAGTCGTTCCCAGTATTGTCATCGACTTGCATATCGGAATCACTAGTCAGAGGCAATTGATTTTTGGCCCTGGACTTCGGAGTGGCCCCTGTATGGTCCTGGTCTCAGAAAGCAATCCTGGTTTTTATCAATAGCGTCTAGGTAAGTGTTCATGGCCTTTTCCTGTTCGCTAGTTATTAGATCCATTTGTGCTGTTGCACCATCCTTTGCGTTTGAGATATCCATGGTTAAATTTACGGCTGGCTCCATCTGTTTGCTGCTTGTGTTTTCGTCGTTCAGTGGGTCAATGGGGATTCCGGTTCGAGTTCCCATTGTTGTAGAATGTAGGTCAGCGTGTTTTTGAACTTTTTGCGGATTTTTAATATTTACATCCAATTTTTGGGTCTCTTCATGCGATTTTGTATGTTCCTTATCGTAGGACGAGCAAAAAGTTTGAACGGTCGTTTCGGGAGTTTAGGTCTGGTTAACTTTAACTGATGTTTATGAACAAAATGTCTCGTTATTTTAAGTCTTTGTTCCGCGGGGAGGTCCGTCACGACGGCTAGCCGGGCTGTTTGTTCGCAAAACTTGCACTGTTTAATGTATCTAGCGACTATTTTTTCAATCGAACCTTGCGTCAGACGTTTTTCATTATTGATATCACTCCCAACGGAAATTTCTGCATCAGAAGGGGGCGCGAAGGAAGCACTATTTACAATCTCAGGGGGTGAACGCAGCAGAGCGCGCGAGCGTCTATGTTAGGGGGGGTGGGGAGGGGATCCCCTTGCGGCCGATTTTCACTATCACTAACACTAATATTATTAATTTATCGAAATCACTATTACTCGCGTAGTTACTCGCGGATTTTTGCGCGGCACGATCGCGGAGCGCCAATTACACGATAATATACCCCCTGCATATACAGGGGGTGCCACAAATGGGTGGAAACCTTGAAAAACACTTATTGTACGAACTTGTCGTAGGAGTAACGACAATGCAAAGATTGGTATTTAAAAAGCACGAGGATTAGTACTTTACGTGATTTTCGTCCTTATTGTCACTGATAACAGAGCAATAAACAGCGATCCGTGTCGAACGAGGATTCGAACACTACAAGAGTACCTGATTAATACTAAATTTTAAGAAAGATCCTTAAACTATATATACCTTCTTTTATTGACCTAATTATATTATGGGTTTTTTTTATTGCTGTTTTGGAAAGTCCAGGGTTGTTGATGGAATACATTTGTCAATAGAAGTGCTCCATTCATATATGGTTTATTAAACAGTGCAGTGCTTACAGTGTTATTCCCAAACATATGCAAATTATGTGCAACCACAAATCGAAAGAGGCCAAGAAAGCGGTTTCAATTGCTTACAAACGATGGTTACAAGAAGAAGAAAGAACGTGGTATATATCAAGGGACAGCGTAAGCTGACACTTAAAATTAATACACACTGAACTGTTACATAAAGAGGACTTTTTTGTTTTTCAATATATTGACCGAATAATTAGAGAGACTGTGAATGAGAGAATTCATTCTCAATATGTTACACAGTATAACAAGCTGAACAGATTAATTTTAGAAAAGTTTAGTTTACACATAAATAGTATAACCCCTACCATACAGAAAGCTTACACATTTTTTCCTAGAGTAGTAAATTTAACTAATGTTTTGTTTACCCAAGATGAAACGCAATTATTGGAAAAAGGACTAAAATACTCCGCACACATTTTTAATCAACAGGAAGTTGAAGTGTTGGCTGTAAATACGGAACTAGCTTTAAATTCAAGGAAAAACGTTAGTATACATGATAAGATAGATGTCGCTAAACTTTTTGACAATCCAAGTATCCCCAAAAACAACAAAGGAGAAATTAGAACAATAAAAAATTTGAAACAAAAATTAACCCAAAATAATTTAATCTTATGCAAAGCGGATAAAGGTAATACAATAACAATTCTAACTAATACAGAATATACAAATAAAATAGAAACATTATTAAAATACCACATAACCCAACATATAAATATCAATCAGAAATAGTTAAAACAATAAAGACAAGTACAACCATTACAAAAAATTACCCATATAAATACAAAGCGGTGAATCCCTCTGCACCGCTTTTATACGGTTTACCCAAAATTCACTAAAAAATAATCCTATTAGACCGGTTGTCTCATATGTTGATGCTCCTTGTTACAAACTTGCTAAAGAACTAAATAAAACATTACCCAATCTAATTAACTTTCAATCAAAATACGCAATTAAAAATTCATTTCAGTTCATTGATAATACAAAAAATCTTCTTCTTCTTCTTTCGGTGCCATGTCAGGTTCCCCTGACGTTGGCAATTACATTGGCGAGTTGTTCGCGGTTTTCAGCTAATCTGAACAGTTGTTCGGCACTGCGTATTCCTGTCCAATCGCGAATGTTCTTCAGCCATGACATCTGTTTCCTTCCAATTCCACGGCTGCCCTCTATTTTGCCCTTCATTATAAGTTGAAGCACCCTGTATCGGTCACCTCTGAGGACGTGTCCCAGGTATGATATCTTCCTGATCTTTATAGTGTCAAATAATTCACGAACAGCCTTTGCTCTATTCAACACTGCTTCGTTGGTCTGCCTAGCGGTCCATGGTATTCGGAGCATTCTTCTATGCAACCACATCTCAAACGCTTCCAGGCGATTGATTGTTGCAGCCTTTAGAGTCCAGGTTTCAGCCCCATACAACAACACTGACCAAATATAACATTTTATCATTCTTTGACGTAATCTTAGGTTTAAGTTGTCGTTAGAGAAGAATGTTTTTATTTTCAGAAAAGTCGTGCGAGCGGTCTCAATTCTGCACTTAATCTCCTTATCTGGGTCTAGCTGTTCCGTGATATAGCAACTAAGGTATTTGAATTGAGTGACCCTCTCAATGTCTTGTTGTTCTATCTGCAGGGAAGCATCGGCGTGTGGTTGGCGACTAAATATCATAAATTTTGTCTTAGTGACATTCATTTTCAGACCCATTTCTCTTCCTGTCGTGTTTACACAATCCAACAATTCTTGAAGGCCCTGAATACTGTCGCACAAGATGGCTGTGTCGTCAGCATATCGAATATTGTTAATCAATTCTCCATTGATTTTTATTCCTAAGCCTTTATCTTGCAAAGCCTGTTTAAAGATTATATCCGAGTAGATGTTGAACAATAGAGGGGACATAATGCATCCCTGCCTGACGCCTCGTTGTATGCTACATTCATCGGTCAATCTTCCATCAATTCGGGCCACTGCCTTCTGCTTCCAATACAAGTTCTCTATAATTCTCAGATCTCTACCATCGATTCCCACGGTTCTTAATATGTTTAATAGTGTTCCATGTTGTACCCTGTCGAAAGCTTTTTCGTAATCTATGAAACATACATAAATGTCCTTGCGCTGGTCGCGGCACTTTTGGAGAAGTATGTTTAGGGCAAAAAGTGCCTCCCGGGTGCCTAGTGCATTCCTGAAGCCGAACTGAGTCTCATCCAGATCCTCCTCGCACCGGCCTCTGTTCCTTCCATGTATTATGCGAAGAAAAACCTTCAATGTATGACTCATCAGGCTAATTAATCTGTATTCATCGCACCTCTTTGCCCGCTGTTTTTTCGGGAGTGCTATAAAAACGGATTTCAGCCATTCCTCGGGTATTTCACCAGTAGTATAAACATCATTAAAAAGCTGAACCAGAGAACCGATGTGGTCTTCGTGGATCATTTGTAAGAGCTCTGTTGGGATGTTGTCTGGGCCAGTAGCTTTCTTGGTTTTGGCTATTTTTATGGCATGGAGGACTTCGGATTTTAAAATTTTTGGGCCATCATCTTGATTTGCATTATCTTGTTTGTTTGGTCTGTTGTCTTCAAACAATTCAGTCACATATTTACACCATACTTCAAGGATTTCCTTTTCATCAATAATAGCTTTTCCTTCACTATCCACTAGTATGTTAGTGGCTTTCTTGTTATACAAGCCAGCAACCTCCCGAACCTTCTTGTACATGTTAAACGTGTCATGTTTCCTTTCGAGCTCCTCCATTTCCCTGTGCCGTAAAATTACCTTTACAAGGCAACTTTACGTACCATGGTGCGAACGGCAGCTCTTGTGTCGGAGGCTCGGAGTCCTTGCCTTAAGCAGTTGTACACTTTTTTGATGAATTGGACGCCACCTATTTTAAATGGTTAAAAAACTTAATACTTACAAAGCGTTTTAAAATAGGAAAACCGCTTGCTTCTAAAGATGGTAATAGTTCGTCGTGCAGTACAATGAGTAACAATAAAACACAGATATGTAAAACAACAATTGGGATTAATTTATTAGAGTCACTAAACTGGATTCCACCAATGAGATTAAAGATTGAAATCAATAACTAAATTAAATATTAAAGTAAAAAATTATACACTCATGGGAAGACCTGAAGGGTTCTTACTCGCCTGGTAACTAGTTATCACATATAGTTTATGAAAAGGGGAAAAGAGAATGTTCTAGAACCTTCATACTTGTATGGTCATAATACCTAGATTCTTTCTAGAGGTTACCAAGGTGGTATTACAAATTTAAAGTTAGTTTTGAAGTGAAATTTACGGTGTTAAGGTTATAAAGAAATTAAAAATTATCACAATACACTGGCCTTATTTCCCAGATGTTCCAAATCCCATGTGGTTTCTGCTTCAAATTAATAGGCACCCTGCCTCCAGTCTGGTGGACCCGAACAGTACAAGACAGCACACATTTACAGCTTACAGGCCATGTGGTCTCTCAATCGAAGATCCAATTTCAACACGTGGTCAAAAGGAATATGAATATGTAACGCCTGTTACATATTCAAGAATAAACGCTTCGATAGAAGCAAAAGGAAAATTGCAACTAAACTCTAAAAAAAACCTAAAAATCGAAAGAGCGAATCAGATATCTGGTTAAATCAAATCGCAAATATATCCTACCTCATTGGTTGTCTGGTGCTACCATCTCAAATAGAATACAAAGGAATGAGGCCTCATGTGCAAATCTAAAAAATGAAATTGCACATGTTGGAGAAAATTGAGGTTATAAAAAATTAAGGACACAAAGAAATGAATTAAAGAAATCTTACCATCAAAGAGATGAGGACGCTCTACTATCCTTGAGGTGCCAACTATAGTTGAGCGGCGGACCTTTGCAAATCACATAATAGTGGGCCCCTTTTTAAACAACCGCGACTTCCACCTTCAAGGATGATCTTATATGAAGTGACCTAAAGTCAAAATTCTTCGAAAAAGGTAAAGATCAAATGACAGGTGAACTGTCATGTCAAAAAATAAATTGGTACGTTCAGACAACTGATGAAAGTAATCTCAGTTCGATAAAATGACAAAACCAAACCAACTTGACATGTGGAAAACTAATAGCAGTTTACCCTGCATAATATGCAATTTAAAAACAAATAATGGCATACCAATTTATCGAATGGTGAAACTGAAAAGTGCAATATCATCAATGTTCTAGAGTGAACTAACCTTAATAAGCCAAATGAACTACTGACCTGTTATCATAAATGAACATAACCCCAAATTTTGACAATAAAAATATTTAAATATTCAGATATCTACTTCGTTCGAGTTAATTAAAAAGAAAAGAAATGAAGAATGTACAAAAAAATATTCATGATAGGACAGTGGCCTGTAAAACATGAACCTCTGCACCAAAACACTAAACTTAAAATCCACAGAAAATATAGAAAGGTAATGTAATCAAATATCTTACACAAAACCATGTAGCATCCTATAAATATACATCTATAGCAAAAATGAATGCTACATTTACCCCTCTCCGAAAAAAAATAGACTATCTCAATAGGCTATTTGTAAACTGTACACTCTCATCATCAGAAAAATAAATTTGGCTTGATAACTGCGCGTATCACACGTCCTTGCGGAAGACAATATAGGTAAAGTCAATTCAGGAAAATGTCAAAATCGGTAAAAATACGTCAAAATCGGTAAACGTCAAAATCGGTAAAAAGATGCCAGATTCTGGTAGAAACCTGTCAATCTTGGTAAAGGTTGCCAAAATTATACGCAAGATGAGATGTACTACAGACTTCACAAACTCGTCTAAAAAAATACAATATGCCAAATATTACAAAATATACAATAATCCAGCTAATTTGGATATACCAAAGAAAATAGACAGATTGTCATGCCATAAGAAATAATCAAAGGACAATCTTATTAGTCGTGCTAACAATCAACATAAATGTCATAACAAAGCCGTATTCGAGACATCTTTATGTCATTATCAGACAACATCTAGTCTACTTACTCATGAACCACTAGATTGAATCAAACGATTCAACAAAAAAAAATCATCAAATTTCGGCAAATCATCATCAGGCCAAATACCCACTGCAAATCACGAGTGAAAGAGAAGAATACCCACCAGACTCTAAAGTGGTAAACTAGAAATAAGACTTATATATAGCCAGGATTGCGCTTTTCCAAGTTACATGAAAAACCCTCGTGTACTGGCCTCACTTCAGCAATCGAACGGATACACTCTCTAACTCCCGAAAAACACACGAATACCGACCCAACAATGAGCCTCCGAAAGGTGGAAAACCAAACAGAATTGGTGACCCAGATGTCCACCAACAAAAGGGGATAAAATATAGTTTCCATCAAACTAAAAAATGCCTGACGCATTACCATAAGTTTCAAAAAATTCTAGAATAGGGTGTTCTGTAATGTGGCACTGCAATCAGCCTCTCGCACAAAACAGCCTAAAAAGGAGCTCAGGCAAGACACACTAGTACCACCCAGCTATGTGTAGCATCGCGATAGATCACTACGCCAAAGTGAATACCCCGCAATGTTTGCCCTTCCAGTCAGGTGTGCTTAAACGTGTTCAAGCACGTTTGTACGAAATCTGATGGCACCCAACACACCACAGCCTGTATAAACCAAACAAAAAAACTTATGGGACGTAACACCTTAAGTATTACCCAAATGTACTTATCTATCAAGAGACAAATACCCAAAAATATTTCCAGCTCTTGGAAATAAAAAACTCTATAAAAACCAAATACGACCGAAAATATATATTGTCAGTTAATACTAAACTGAACAAACAGTACTAAAATATCCATATTTTAGAAGTTCCTCAAAAATCAATTATAATATTCATTATAGTATTGATTATAGTTTTCATTATAGTATTGATTATAGTTTGCTAAAGAAAGATACCAAAATAACTTAATATGCAACGCACTGTGCATTTAATCCAAGTACACCTAGCACTTTAGGTATACTAAACCAAAAATTTGTCCGCGACAAAAAAACTAAACCTACCGTGATCGGTAGTAGATTTTGAATATGGCCAATATTTAAAACATAAGATACGCCATGTATCATCAATAAATCCAAAATAACTCTTGTCATACTAAAGGTCTATAATCTAAAAACATAGATTCATAGAAACATCTAGTTCTATAATCTAAAAAAATATAGATTCATAGATACATCCAGCTATATACTATAGCATAGTACTTACAGTACATCAAAGTACCGTACAGTACACAGATTGATAGATAGATAGGGTCGTCACCCTCCACATCAAATCCAAAAAAATTGACAAGAGGTTAGCAAACTATAAAAAATATTACTCAATAAAAATTAATCCTGATCTGAACTTTCAGAATCAGAACTACCCGAAAGAGGAGTGTTAAAAGGTTTCAGATCTTTGATATGCCACTTTCCAACTTTAGAACCATCAATATTTTCTAAATCATATACTAAATTAGAAAATTTTTTACGTACTATACACTGAATATATTTGGGGACCAACTTTGCTGTGAACTTATCTACTGCACTAGAAAGAATTTTATTTCGACGCCAGACATGGTCGCCGACCTGAAAAGAAATATCACGCTTTCTAAGATTATATGCTCGAGAATGGCGCTCATACGCTCTATGAATCTTACTTCTAACTTCTACAAAAATATCCTTTAAACACTTCAAATTTTCAGCATAAGCACCCCGATCGCCCGGAATTATTTCAGCGTCGACACTGACGTCTAAATTCATATCGTTATTATAATTTCCTGACAACGGAACGTGCCTACCAAAAACCAAAAATGCTGGAGTAAAACCTGTAACTTCGTGCTTAGAAGTATTAATAGCTTGTTGAATCTTAGAAATTTGTTTATCCCGATTATCATGAGTATCTATATAACTCCTAATAGCTGTACCAATCGTCCTATTGTTTCGCTCTACAAAATTACATTGGGGAGAATAAACCGGATTGAATCTAATATTAAAACTGTACATGTCACTTAAATTTTTAAAAGTTTTCGACGTGAATTGAGAACCGTTATCTGCTATCAAAAGAGATGGAGGACCATGTACTTGAAAAACTTTATTCTCCAATGCATCTTCAACGTATTGAGATTTCGAACTTCTTAAGGGAAAAAGCATGGTATACTTAGTAAACCAGCAAGCTACTACCAAAAGCCATTTATTTCCTTTCTTCGACCGTGGAAGAGGTCCAATTAAATCCACTGCTATGACTTGAAAAGGATAGCTTACTTGTTTTTCTTTACCCATTAATCCCATCGGAGAAGTGTTAGGGGCTTTTTGAGCTCCACCTACTAAACAAGTTCTGACAAATCTGAGAACGTCTTGACGCATTTTTGGCCAATAATATTGTTCTTGTAAACGATGAAATGTTTTATAAAAGCCAAAATGACCACAATTAGGAGGACTATGACAAGAATCTATGATTTCTTCTCTTTGCGGCTTAGGAACCAAGTATTTCCATTCCGGAAGATTAATTTTCATAGCAAGAGAATTCGGGATAAATTTATAAACAAAATCGTTTTCAACTTTCCATAGCGGGTAACTCTCTGGAGTATCTAAAATTTTCTGACGTAAATTATCGTACCATGGATCAATACGATCAACATCGAGTGCACCAACAACGATTTCCTCTAAAATACTGGAATTTGAACAATTATCTTCAGCTGCTTCATTACCTGGAATACGCGACAACGCGTCTGGAACGACATTTTGAGCTCCCTTTCTGTGTACCAAATCAAATGTATGCTGTCTAAGACGAACTGCCCATCGAGCTAGTTTTCCACTAGGATTTTTAATTGAATTAAGCCATAACAAACTGTAATGGTCGGTAATGACCGTAAAAGGAACACCTTCAATAAATCCTCGGAACTTTTCAATATTAAACAGCACACCAAGACATTCTTTTTCTACCACAGAATAATTTCGCTCAGCTCTGGATAAAGATCGGCTGGCATAAGCAATTACTCGCTCTTCCCCATCTATAATTTGTGATAAAACTCCGCCTAATCCAGTATTTGATGCATCGCTAGAAATATAGAAACGTTGTGTAAAGTCTGGCTGTGATAAGATAGGAGCAGATACTAGAAGTTGCTTAATTTTGACAAACGATTCCTCTGCAGCACTATTCCACTGTATAGGCTGTCCTTTTTTTCTTCCTTTCAACAAATCGTTAATCGGAGACATTAACGTCGAAAAATCCTTGATGAATCTTCTGTACCATGAACAAAGTCCAACAAAACGCTTTACTTCAGTAGTGTGCCTTGGTCTAGGATAATTTATCATTGACTCAATCTTTTGTGGATCTGTACGCAAAGAATTCGAACCCACGATATAACCCAAGAATTTCAAAGAAGTTTTAAAGAAATCACATTTTTCCAAATTGATGGTTAAACCTGCATCTTTCAGTTTTTCTTTAACTTCCGTCAACAACCTTATATGTGAATCAAAATCCTCAGATACCACCAAGATATCATCAAGATAAGTAAAAACATTGGGCTCATAACGAGGACCAAATATAGCATCCACGAGGCGCTGTTGCGTCTGTGCGGCATTTCTAAGACCAAAAGGCATTGTAACGAACTGAAATAAACCTCTGCCCACTACAGCAAAAGCGGTTTTCTCTTTTGATGACTCATCCAAAGGAATTTGCCAAAAAGCTTTTCGAAGATCTATAGATGAAATATATTTAGCATGACGAAGTGAAGACAAAATTCTATCGATGTTAGGCATAGGATAACAATCAGGTTTCGTGACATCATTGATAGCACGTCCATCAAAGCAAAGACGGTATGATCCATTTGGTTTTTTGACCAACAAAACAGGCGAACACCATGGACTCTTAGATGGCTCAACTACACCTAATTGTATCATTTCGTCTAGCTCTTCATTCAAAATTTTTGACATATATGGAGACATAGAAAAAGGTCTCTTTTTAAAAGGAATCGCGTCACCAGTATCAATAGTTAAAGTAATTTTATTAGTACGTCCTAACTTATCCTTACAACAAATCTCATTAAAAGAAGATATGACTTTATCTGCTCTCAAACGTTCTAATCTAGAAAGATCGTCCAAAGAATTCAACTGAGGATAAAATTTACTTAAAGAATGATTCTTTTCATAATTCAACACATTAAGTTCAAATTTACTATTCATGGATTGTACATGCCATGAATTGTCACTGAAATTTACCAAAATATTAAATTTTTTTGCAAAGTCGCACCCAAATATAAATGCATGTGGCAAAGAAGGTACCACTAAAGCATTAATAACTGAACAAATATTATCAATAACAATTGGCAAATCAACTGTGCCTTTAACACATTGTGCCTTACCATCTGCGGTACAAATATTTTTAACCTGGGTTTGGCATATCTTAAGACCTGTTTGTTCTAAAACCTTTAAACCTCCCGATCCTACAACGGAACTAGTAGCACCCGAATCTAATAAAACGGAAATGTCCACATCAAGTAACTTAACATTAATATAAGGTCGGTTATCCAAATGTTTATTAACGAACAGTGGTGAAACATGATTGTTTGAAGATGAACCCTTATTAAAAGAAGTTTTACTGTGCTTAAAAAATTCAGAGACTCTTCTCAACCAGTTATCCCAATCAGTCTGGTTAAAATATGTTTTCTTTACTAAATCTTTATTAGTACTCAACAAATTTAAAGAATTTGAATTATAAAATGTTTGTGATTTTAAAATTGGTCTGTTTGAACTGTAAAAATAATTATTAGAGGCGCTTGTTTTGGGAGTAGTGAGACGGCCTCCAAGCGACACTTCCCTTTTTAGTTTTTTGTACACTTGGGACAGGTAGAAGTCTTTACGTTAGCCTCACCACATTTAAAACAAAATATGCTTCTAGGAGCACTACAATTTAAAAAAGTATGGTTAGGCAATCTACAGCTCCAACAAACCACTGAAGCTTTAACGCTATCATTATTTTTACCTTTGTTATCATTCTTATTATTTGTATTATTATCTTGTCTAGAACCTGACTGATTATGAGAACTCCGAGGGTTATTCTTAAAATTTCTTTTAAATTTATTATTAGAATTTCTACTAATTCCAGGATTCTTATGAAAATTTCCAGGCTGATCAATACCAGCTACTTCATCTCTAGGTCTACTCTTATCCTGCATATAATCTGACTCTTCCAATTTACGACAAAGTTCTGAAAGCTTAGAAACAGTATCAATATCGACCAAAGCTAGTCGATTAATAAAATCAGGTAAAATATTTTTCCTGATATGTTTGACCTTAGAGACTTTAGCAGGGGGTCTTGATAGTCTAGCAAAAAGAGCTTCTAAATGTGCTATAAAAACAACTGTTGACTCATGTTTCTTTTGTTTCCTTCTTTTAATTTGTTCCCACAAATCATCATCTATATCATCATGTAAAAAATCCTTTTTTAATTTTAAAATCAAAGAGTCCCAATCATTAATTGAAGATTTTATACTCCGATACCAAACAAATGCATCACCGGTAAAAAATTCGGCAGCAGAATTAAATAAATCACGAGATGAAACATTACGTGCTTGAGCTAACTCGGTTAATCTTTCTATAAAAGGATAAAGTTTCTTAGAGTCGCCATTAAAATTAACTTGCCATTCACTTATAGGAATATTACGACTGGCACAATGTACAACCGGAGCTGCTACGTTAATAATTGGAGCAGTAGGAACTGAAGGTTCCGGATCCTGTCCAGGTTCGATTTTATCAAATAAGTCTGACTCTAACAATAAACAATTGGCACTTATATCCTGAATATAAGAAAATATTTCAGCTGCTTTTTGTTCATCTTCCGGTATAGGAATTCTTTTTGCCCTACCGTAAACGTGAGCTAAACGCGATTTAACCCTACCAAAAACCGAATCATTAGCATTTCCTTCGAATTCATCTATAACTCTTTGAATTGAATCTAAACTTCGTTGAATACCAAGTTTCTCTTCATCGACAGTTAAAGTACAAATTTCTAAATTAATATCCTTTCCAGGTTGAGCTTGTTCTCTTTTTTGAATTCGAGAAA
Source organism: Polydrusus tereticollis (assembly GCA_963920685.1). Taxonomy (NCBI): domain Eukaryota; kingdom Metazoa; phylum Arthropoda; class Insecta; order Coleoptera; family Curculionidae; genus Polydrusus; species Polydrusus tereticollis. The sequence goes on from OY987336.1 coordinate 22,214,246, forward strand.
ATATTTTTCGCTTTTCCGCAACTGTACGTTGTGAAGTTAAAAGTCGAATCTTCAATTCATAATCTAACTCATACTCTAATAAGTGATTGGGTTGAAATTTAAAAATATCCATGATGATAAAAGTTTAAATTTAAAAAATAAAATGTCTATAAAAAACAATGATTCAATTCAAAATATTTGATTCAGTAGCTTATCTGTCGATGGTAAATAAAAAAATATTAATCAAAAGCCGAACCAAGATATTTGTTTCACCCTGTATATCAAGTCACAAAATGTAACTGTACTATATTCTTATAGAATATGTATGCAGTAAAATTCTGCCAAAAAATATTAAAATCACTAGTCCATGAAATTATCAAAGTCCAAGAGGTCACCTAGGTATATACACCCTGTATAAAAATTTTCAAAGTTCAAATCAATACTTCAGTTCAAAACCAAAAGTATCAAAGTGTATTAAAATTTAAAAAAATATTTTAAAATGTAATCACACTGTATATCAAAAATACTCTACCACCCTGTATGAAGAAAATATTTGTCAGAGTTCAAAGTTGTTCAGAACTTACTAAAGTACAGCATACTAGCATGATTTGACAAAGTCTTCACAGGTAAAATTTTAGATAAAAAATTACACCCTGTTTAATGAAAATTTTGAAAATTAAAGAAAATGTTTTTTGATGAACCTTTCTTTGACGTCTTGGTCAACCTCAACCCTGAATAATGTCTATGGATTGTCCCAAATTATCACTGTCTAATAGACAATGTGAATTAAAACAAAAGATAATTAATTAAAATTAACCGACTTATAAAAATGTAAGAAACAAGATGGTCCTACTCAGCTTTATAAATATTGACACACCCTGTATATGAGTTTGTAAAAAAAATCTCACTAAAAAACTTCAAAGTAATGTGTCTATAACTATATAATCCAATGAGGGTTTTATGAAATAAAAAAACTCAGTGTCTTTGACACAGTGAGTCTATAAAAAAATAATCCTTTTTAGGCCAACAATATATATGTGTTCTGTATATTTTTACCAATATACTTAAATAAGAATGTACTGATCAGTGAAATTTAAAAACTTGAAACATAATGGATCCAGATAAAATCACCAACTATCAAAATATTTTATCGTTACTCGTGCACTAGTCTGCTAAATATGTTCAAAAAAGTGTACTATGCCTCACGTTCAAAGGCGCTACTTTATGTGCCGTAAAATTACCTTTACAAGGCAACTTTACGTACCATGGTGCGAACGGCAGCTCTTGTGTCGGAGGCTCGGAGTCCTTGCCTTAAGCAGTTGTACACTTTTTTGATGAATTGGACGCCACCTATTTTAAATGGTTAAAAAACTTAATACTTACAAAGCGTTTTAAAATAGGAAAACCGCTTGCTTCTAAAGATGGTAATAGTTCGTCGTGCAGTACAATGAGTAACAATAAAACACAGATATGTAAAACAACAATTGGGATTAATTTATTAGAGTCACTAAACTGGATTCCACCAATGAGATTAAAGATTGAAATCAATAACTAAATTAAATATTAAAGTAAAAAATTATACACTCATGGGAAGACCTGAAGGGTTCTTACTCGCCCGGTAACTAGTTATCACATATAGTTTATGAAAAGGGGAAAAGAGAATGTTCTAGAACCTTCATACTTGTATGGTCATAATACCTAGATTCTTTCTAGAGGTTACCAAGGTGGTATTACAAATTTAAAGTTAGTTTTGAAGTGAAATTTACGGTGTTAAGGTTATAAAGAAATTAAAAATTATCACAATACACTGGCCTTATTTCCCAGATGTTCCAAATCCCATGTGGTTTCTGCTTCAAATTAATAGGCACCCTGCCTCCAGTCTGGTGGACCCGAACAGTACAAGACAGCACATATTTACAGCTTACAGGCCATGTGGTCTCTCAATCGAAGATCCAATTTCAACACGTGGTCAAAAGGAATATGAATATGTAACGCCTGTTACATATTCAAGAATAAACGCTTCGATAGAAGCAAAAGGAAAATTGCAACTAAACTCTAAAAAAAACCCTAAAAATCGAAAGAGCGAATCAGATATCTGGTTAAATCAAATCGCAAATATATCCTACCTCATTGGTTGTCTGGTGCTACCATCTCAAATAGAATACAAAGGAATGAGGCCTCATGTGCAAATCTAAAAAATGAAATTGCACATGTTGGAGAAAATTGAGGTTATAAAAAATTAAGGACACAAAGAAAAGAATTAAAGAAATCTTACCATCAAAGAGATGAGGACGCTCTACTATCCTTGAGGTGCCAACTATAGTTGAGCGGCGGACCTTTGCAAATCACATAATAGTGGGCCCCTTTTTAAACAACCGCGACTTCCACCTTCAAGGATGATCTTATATGAAGTGACCTAAAGTCAAAATTCTTCGAAAAAGGTAAAGATCAAATGACAGGTGAACTGTCATGTCAAAAAATAAATTGGTACGTTCAGACAACTGATGAAAGTAATCTCAGTTCGATAAAATGACAAAACCAAACCAACTTGACATGTGGAAAACTAATAGCAGTTTACCCTGCATAATATGCAATTTAAAAACAAATAATGGCATACCAATTTATCGAATGGTGAAACTGAAAAGTGCAATATCATCAATGTTCTAGAGTGAACTAACCAAGGTTCAAATGGAACAACTCAACGAACATACTATAAGCCAAATGAACTACTGACCTGTTATCATAAATGAACATAACCCCAAATTTTGACAATAAAAATATTTAAATATTCAGATATCTACTTCGTTCGAGTTAATTAAAAAGAAAAGAAATGAAGAATGTACAAAAAAATATTCATGATAGGACCGTGGCCTGTAAAACATGAACCTCTGCACCAAAACACTAAACTTAAAATCCACAGAAAATATAGAAAGGTAATGTAATCAAATATCTTACACAAAACCATGTAGCATCCTATAAATATACATCTATAGCAAAAATGAATGCTACATCCCGACATCTATCCGTCATCCAATTCTCCTTAGCCGCTCGTATTTTTTGTTTTATTTCTCTTTGTCTTCTTCTGTATTCCCCTGTTTTACCCTTGCATTGTCTTCTCTGTTCCATAAGGTCCAGTATTTCTTCCGTCATCCATTGTTGTTTCCTGTGCCTGGTTGTTACTCTGTGCTCTTCCAATATCTTGTTCATATGTGCACGAAATAATTTCCATGTCTCCTCGACACCTTTAGTTGTTCTCATTTCCTTCATATAATCATTCACATCTTTTTCAATCTTACTCTTGTTGACGTCCGAGATAGTAAGATTCTTTTGTTGTTGTTTCTTTTCTGTTTGTTTTAGCTTGACTCTTACGTCTGCGACTAAAGGGTTGTGGTCAGACCCAATGTCCGCTCCAGGATATGTTGTAACTCTGTTGATGGAGTTTCTAAATCTTTTGTTGGTAAGAATATAGTCTATTTGATTTCTAATTATATGTGTTGGATTATCTCCAGGGCTTCTCCAAGTATATAGTCTACGTTGATGTAGCTTATACCATGTGTTCGCTACTACCAAATTGTGTTCTTGGCAGAAATCATACAATCGGTCGCCTCGTTCATTGCTCTCCCACAAGCCAAACTCTCCTACCAGATCTGATCTACTGCCTTTACCAATTTTGGCATTAAAATCTCCAATTAGATATGTGATTTCGTTGTTTTTTAGGCTTTTTATTGTTGTACTGAGCTGATTATACAGAGTTTCTACTGCGTTGTCATACTTTTTTTCTGCAGTAGGAGCATATACTTGTATTAGGTTGATATTAAATGGAGCTGCGTGTAGTTGTAACAGTATTATTCTGTCGCTTACTGGAACAAAGTTAAGGACATATTTCTCGATCTCCGATGTTACGAAAATTCCTACTCCGTTTCTATGTTGTGGGTCATCCTTATCGCTCCCGGAGTAATACAGTATACCGTCTTTATGTCTTCTTGTTCCTGAACCAGTCCACCTCAGTTCGCTTACTCCCATGATCGACACTTTCAAGCGTTTAGTCTCTTGGATAAGATTATCAAACTTTCCGGCAGCATAGAGGCTTCGAACATTCCATGTGCCAAGCCTTATAGTGGACTTTGCTATTTTGAGCCGGGAGATTCTTAGCACCCCTTGCCCATTAAAGGGCTGCCCGGGACTAGGGGCCGTCGCTTTTGTTTTCCTCGCCATAGCAATATCCTGGGAAATGTTAACAGTGTGGTTTCCCGTTGCCTTCACTGTTTTTGATTCAGCCGCCTCTAACATGAGGACAGACGCTGTTCGCAGCCGCCCACTCTGGATCAGACGCTGCATACCTGTTGGTCCGCGGGAGGTATTTGATTTCCCTCCTACCACTCATATCTGAGAGGTATTCCCCTATCCGCCACCTGGCGACGCGCCCTCTAGGGGATACAGGTTCCCCCGAGATCTTACAATTCCTAAAAATACAAAATTAGTTTCCTTTGATGTTAAAAGTCTTTTTACTTCAATTCCAATAAAAGAACTCACTGACATTTTAACTAATTTAATTTACGAAGCCACAATAGAAGATACTACAAAAACAGAAATTAAAAATACACTTAAAGTATGTATTGGACAAAGTTACTTTCAATTCAACAAAGAATTTTACTAACAAAAAGATGGATTGCCAATAGGCTCCCCAATTTCTCCTTTATTATCCGAAATATTTATAGCAAATTTTGAAAAGTTAATTTTTGATTCAAATAACTCCCTTATTAAACACATTTTTTGTTGGAAGAGATACGTAGACGATGTTTTTTGCATTTGGAATGGTACGGAAAGAAACTTAGACCAGGTTTTAGTTTTACTAAATTCTTTAAATAATAACATACAGTATACCATGGAAAAAGGTAACAATGAGATAATTTTTTTAGATATTAATATCAAAAAAGTAGGCAACCACTTAGAATACAATATTTATAGAAAACCCACTACTACAGACACAGTAATTCATTATAAGTCTAAGCAATCATGGCAAATAAAATGATCTCCTTTTCACAGTCTTATACATAGATTAGTAACTTTCCCGTTATATAAAGAAAACTTTAATAAAGAACTCCGTATCATCAACAGATAGCAGACAACAACGGATACAAAGAGAACTTAATAGATAATTTACTAAAAAAGAAACAAAAGAAACTGTTAAAGAAAGAATTTTATTGTATCAATACACCAAAAAAAACTAATTTCAAATTTGTCAATCACATATCAAAATTCAGTAATAAGGTTGGCAATAAGTTGAATAATTTAGGATGTAAAACTATTTGCGTCAACAAACAAAACTTAGGTAAGATACTTGTGAATAATAAGGACAAAACAGATAAGCTAGATAAGTCAGGTGTTTATAAAATTATTTGTTCAGATTGTAATGCTGTATATATTGGTCAAAGTGGCAGATGTATTAAAAATAGACTTAAAGAATATAAAACATCGATCTTAAACAATGTCAAAAACACAGGAATGTCAACACATAGTATTGAAAATAATCATTTCATAAATCTAAATAAAATAGAACTACTTCATGCTGAAAACAAAAGCAAAAAATTAGATTTATTAGAGCATTTAGAAATCAATAAATCTCTGAAAAATAATACATTTATTACTACTAATGACCAACAAAATTTCCACGATACCCCTATTATTGACAAATGTATTCCATCAACATCCCTGGACTTTCCAAAACAGCAATAAAAATAAACCCATAATATAATTACGTCAATAAAAGAAGGTATATATAGTTTAAGGATCTTTCTTAAAATTTAGTATTAATCAGGTACTCTTGAAAAAGCCCTAATAAGGCGAAACATATGTAGAGTAACTCTCTATTAAAAACCTTGAAACATTAAAAAGCAAAAAGTGTTTTAGTTTATTATTTTAAAAATGTTTCACAAGGAACCAACTGCCGATTCAATCGAAATAATAACAAATATCCATAATTACTTGCGGCCAACACGAAAGTACGATATAAAAATGGCTCTGACAAGACCAGTTTATATGATTAAATTGAATTTCAAGTCACAAAAACTGAATTTGAAAAAAATTTGACAAATCGAAATGACGACTTTGAAATTAATTGACAACTCTGCTAGACACTTTTGTCTCTGTCCAGCACGTTATTTTGAATTCGAGACGTATTGCGCAAGCCCGGACACACTCATGTTTTTTTTTTAACTTTTAAGGCCTTAATAAATAAAGATGGGAAGTTGTAAATCACGTTGTCTCTTGATCATTGATTCATTATGCGCCGGCAAAGATCCACCGTTCCGACTGTATTGGGTTAGACTTTTAAAGAAATATTCCTGTTTTTAGTAATATTACTGATAAATTAACTTGCACTATTAATATAACTTAATAATAATGTTTTTCTCTATTACAGCATTGACGAACTTCAAGATGGCAGATTCCAGATTCAACAGCAGCGTTATAATCGAGTTATTCAGAAACTTAATGTGAACGTTGAGAATGACTTAGGGATATTTCGGCAAAGAAATTTATACAAACACGGCCTTCGTAAGGGTTCAGGGAAAGTTAAGTTTAAATGTGATCAGTGTGATTATCGAAGCATTCGGAAAGATGATTTAAACAGGCACCTTCTCCGGCATAAGAATCCAGGGAAAGTTAAGTTTAAATGTGATCAGTGTGCTTATCGAAGCATTCGGAAAGGTGATTTAAACAGGCACCTTCTCCAGCATAAGAATCCAAGGGAAGTTAAGTTATTTAAATGTGATCAGTGTAATTATCGAAGCATTCGGAAGGATGATCTAAAGAAGCACCTTATCCTGCACTCAAATTCAGCAGAAGTTAATTTATTTAAATGTGGTCAGTGTGATTATCGAAGCATTTGGAAGAGTGGTTTAAAGAGGCACCTTCTCGTTCACACGAATCCAGCAAAAGTTAATTTATTTAAATGTGGTCAGTGTGATTATCGAAGCATTTGGAAAACTAGTTTAAAAAGGCACCTTCTCGTTCACACAAATCCAGCAAAAGTTAATTTATTTAAATGTGGTCAGTGTCATTATCGAAGCATTTGGAAAGGTTGTTTAAAGAGGCACCTTCTCCAGCATAAGAATCCAAGGGATGTTAAGTTATTTAAATGTGATCAGTGTAATTATCGAAGCATTCGGAAAGATGATCTAAAGAAGCACCTTATCCTGCACTCAAATTCAGCAGAAGTTAATTTATTTAAATGTGGTCAGTGTGATTATCGAAGCATTCGGAAAGGTGATCTAAAGAAGCACCTTATCCTGCACTCAAATTCAGCAGAAGTTAATTTATTTAAATGTGGTCAGTGTGATTATCGAAGCATTCGGAAAGGTGATTTAAACAGGCACCTTCTCCGGCATACGAATCCAGCAAAAGTTAATTTATTTAAATGTGGTCAGTGTGATTATCGAAGCATTTGGAAAGGTTGTTTAAAGAGGCACCTTCTCCGGCATAAGGATCCAGAGGTAGTTAATTTGTTTAAATGTGATCAGTGTGATTATCAGAGCATTCGGAAAGATGGTTTAAGGCAGCACTGTCTCCTGCACATGAATCCAGCGAAAGTTAAACTATTTAAGTGTGGCCAGTGTGATTATCAAACCATTCGAAAAACTGATTTAAACAGGCACCTTCTCCGGCATAAGAATCCAGGGAAAGTTAAGTTTAAATGTGATCAGTGTGCTTATCGAAGCATTCGGAAAGGTGATTTAAACAGGCACCTTCTCCAGCATATGAATCCAAGGGAAGTTAAGTTATTTAAATGTGATCAGTGTAATTATCGAAGCATTCGGAAAGATGATCTAAAGAAGCACCTTATCCTGCACTCAAATTCAGCAGAAGTTAATTTATTTAAATGTGGTCAGTGTGATTATCGAAGCATTTGGAAGAGTGGTTTAAAGAGGCACCTTCTCGTTCACACGAATCCAGCAAAAGTTAATTTATTTAAATGTGGTCAGTGTGATTATCGAAGCATTTGGAAAGGTTGTTTAAAGAGGCACCTTCTGCAGCATAAGAATCCAAGGGAAGTTAAGTTATTTAAATGTGATCAGTGTAATTATCGAAGCATTCGGAAAGATGATCTAAAGAAGCACCTTATCCTGCACTCAAATTCAGCAGAAGTTAATTTATTTAAATGTGGTCAGTGTGATTATCGAAGCATTCGGAAAGGTGATCTAAAGAAGCACCTTATCCTGCACTCAAATTCAGCAGAAGTTAATTTATTTAAATGTGGTCAGTGTGATTATCGAAGCATTCGGAAAGGTGATTTAAACAGGCACCTTCTCCGGCATACGAATCCAGCAAAAGTTAATTTATTTAAATGTGGTCAGTGTGATTATCGAAGCATTTGGAAAGGTTGTTTAAAGAGGCACCTTCTCCGGCATAAGGATCCAGAGGTAGTTAATTTGTTTAAATGTGATCAGTGTGATTATCAAAGCATTCGGAAAGATGGTTTAAGGCAGCACTGTCTCCTGCACATGAATCCAGCGAAAGTTAAACTATTTAAGTGTGGCCAGTGTGATTATCAAACCATTCGAAAAACTGATTTAAACAGGCACCTTCTCCGGCATGATATCCATCCAAGTTAATTTGTTTAAATGGAATCAGTGTGATTATCAAAGCATTCGGAAAGATGATTTGAGAAAGCACCTTCTTCTGCACACGGTAACGGACATTTATTTTTAGGCGTTGCGAAACTCTAGCGCTCCGAAGCTATACAAAATAAATATTTTGATGTACTATAGGCGATTTGTTTTAAGAGTCCATCACCGTAATACCAGACTGGCACGCAACCGACCATACAGCAATGTAAATTAAATGGGATTTCTTGCGCTCAGCTGTGAACGAATTTCGAGAACACTGGTAAATAATCCAGCTTTGGTTAAAAGGATATTGAAAGGCAACTCTATATGCGAGTTTTAACTTAATGCAGATTTTTTATTAGGAACTTACATGTGGAGAAAATCATGCAGAAAGTTGCAATTCTAACAGCGATAAATATATTGATCCAATTTGTCTTCAACATTATTTAAAAATAAGCAATATAATATGTATAGTCCACGAACATTAATTTAGGCTCCGATAACTCATTACGCATTTGTTAGCAGGTAAAGCAATACAAAAGCAAAAACCTACACTGACAAAAATGGTTACCGATGTCGTGGGTTGCAGAATTAGAGCTACTTTAACGCACGTTTCTATGTTATTCAAACTGAGCCTACGAATTATCACAAATTGTTTTAAAACGATACAATAACTCAGCTTCTTTTGGTTCGCCACAACACAGAAATATCAACATTTTAAACACATTTGGGATTACCACAATCCTTCATTTTTTAACCATTTTATGAGTTACCTGAACTCAGTTTTTGGATTGGGAAAACTTATTAACTAATTTTAAAGTTTCGTTTTGACCCAGACGTGCATTATTTGAACTCATTACCATGTGTAAATTATTTTGAGTTAAAATAAGTCGGAAAGAGTGCTCTAAAACCCCATGTCGAGGGTAAATCACCGATCGAAAGGTCACGGAAAGTTCCGAATTCGTGCTCGTGCCGATTTGGCGCGGTAACTTCATCCCATTGTTATTAGTACCTCGTGCACGTCGCGTCGTCATGGACCACATAACTGGGCTTGCTATCTGCGCAATCGTTGATCGAAGGGATCTTTTTTTATTTTTGTTCAGAGTTTGTTCTCATATAGGTGCGTGAAAATGAGGATACTCCAACTTTAGGACAGATTAAATCTATAGTCGTTAAGTAAGCTAGAACAACTGAAAGGTCCAGTTTTGATAGCTCGAATCATGAATTAATCTAGCCCGAGAAGAAACGCATGACAATCCCCATATTAGTCTCTGGCAGCTTAAACAATGAATTGCTGCAGCCCACGTCGCATGTGTTCGTCAAACCCTGTTACGATTAGCTAAGCTAGCTAACTAAAACAACCCATCTTCAGGGCTATTATAACTCCTGAACAGTGATTTGATGCAATTTCTTCGATTTAGTTGCCGTAATTCAGAGGCCCCTATTAGCAACACGCGTCGGTCTAGGATAACTCATATTTGAGTTATATCAACTCGATATTTCGCTCAGTGTGGGCTGCAGTGCTTCGACGTGTATTTCTACCATGCGCCGCTCTGGGTGGAAACAAGCGAGCAACATCAGTTGCACATTTGCCATGAAGATATTTGTAAAAGAAGTTACAGTCATCAACCGGTTTTTGATGTTCCCCGCATGTTTGTCAGATGGTCGTCGATCATGCGAACGGCCCTTTAAATAGAATCCAGCAGTCTCGGGGTATGTTTAGGATCAGCAGTGGCTTTTTAGGGTCGGCAGCGCCGACCCATTGTTAAACAGACAACAAACGGTATGTTTTATTTATCTACATGAACTTGCATTTTGCAGTGAATAACCTTTATACGTTTCAAATCGCCCTTATAACTTGTAAGCCAAGACGTCATAATAGTGGATTATTTGTAATTTGTAACCATGCCACCATAAATTAATTGTATTACTTTTCAAGTCGCCTTCATAACTAGGACCGGCAAGTCGATCCAACTGAGCACACCGTCAGAAACGGCCAAAATGGATTTGCCAGTAAATTAAAGGTTTGTTCGAAACCGACCAAACACCGTATCAATATAGTCCTTCAAACGGTCGCACAACTAATTTGCCACTGTCGATTGCCAAGTTTAAAGTTTAATTGACAGGTTGGAAAGAATCGTTCGGGCATAGAATGACGGGTTGGAACTTGGAACAAACCCTTGAAGAAAGTAAGGTTAGTTAGTTAGTTGTTATTATACTCATTAATTATCGGTTGTTTGTTATTATTCTTAAAAGAAAAGGACTGAATTAGTGTAAAATAGATCACAGTGAGTGTGGTCTGTTGGAAAACAAAATTTTCGGTTTGGTTAATAGGTTTGTTTAGGGCCTTAGGTAAGTGTTTTAAAATTAAAATACAATATCTTGTTTGGACGCACGCATCACGCAATGACATGAAAAAAACAAGTTGAAACTGAGGTAAAAAGGGGTTCTATGATCCTATTCATTTTATTCGTCTTCTCTTTCATTTGATAAACAAAATAAAATAAAAAAAAAACAATAATGGTCGTGTCCGAGGACCACTTTTCTTAACATAGAGAACCAAATTAGAAATGCAAAGCTGATCCGATAATATGTATTTGTAAATTGAATAATGTATTATTTTATTTATGTATAGCGTATAACAATTTATTGTGAAACACCTTTCCGAAAATTTATAAATTATTGTCATGTTCACCTACAACCTGTGTCAAATAAGCGAGGCTTTTCGTGTTTAAAGTTTTAACGCGCTTTAGAATTTAACGCTTATTAAAATATCACATAACTCTATATTTATTTTATCAGTAATTATGTTGTTTAAAGAAATAAAGATATACCGACTCTGGCGTGAATTCAGAGAGGGTTATGGAGGTCATGACCTCCCCCTCTCCAAAAAAAATATGATACTACATAACATTATCATGAAAAGGAACGTTTGATTTACATTTTTCCATACCTTCGGCTCTCCTTAACCCTCTCTTACATTTTTCCCTGGATTTCCGCCTGTGCCGAACTCCCGACCCTGGCAGGCAACCCACGAGCCGCCACTGAGGAGCAGAGCCGCAGTATTTTAGCGATGGTCGAATTTGGGCTTTTTATAGATAAAGAAAAAGCTATTCAAAAGTATTTAAATATGGTGTTCCTTAAGGGACAATTTTAGGACCATTATTTTTTAATATTTATATTAATATGTAATTTATCTAGTATAAATTACGATGGGAAAATTCATAGTTTTGCAGATGACACTGCTATTTTTTATAGCGATACAAATGGGGACAATTTAAATTTATAATATTTAATATAAAAATTTAAAAAAATTTTAAAATTATAAAAAATTGGTTCGATAATAATTTATTAACAATTAATTTTAATAAAACAAATTATCTTCCTTTTATTTTAAAGCTAAATAATGTACCACAAAATATAAATAGTAATAATATACCCAAGCAATGACATTCAAATTTTAAAAATGAATCTTGTAAAATATTTAGTTATAATTTTAAATTAAATAAGTAAATTAAATTGAAATTTTGAAGTAAAATATTTGATTAAAAAATAATAGTTTTACCAATTTTTAAAAGCATTAAAAATTTCTGGATATAAAACATTCAGTAATATTATATTATGCATTAGTCAAAACTCATTTAAATTACGGAATTTTAGGTTGGGAAGGAATAAACTTTGGTTAAAAAATTAGAAGTAGGTATTGCAAAAAATATTTTTGAAAATTATTTTATTAAGGACCATCTTTATCCTTTAAAAGAATAATATTCAGAAACAAAAAAGATAAACGTCGGACAAGTTTACATTTATAATATTTTAATATATGTTTTTTAAAATAAAAATCTTATACAATTTAAAGGCCATAACTATAATACACGATATAAAAGTAAAATATCCATAAAACCTGAATGAAATAAGTCCGTAGGACAAAAAACTTTTAAATATTTATGTTTTTATATAAATGATTATTTACCAACAAATATTTAAAAAAATATAAAATTGAAAAAAAAAACATTTATATCGAAAACAAACGCAAATATTTGCAACTTTTTATAAAAAATGTTCTTGAATATTTATAATTTTAAGCACTTTTAAATAAATAAGATTTGCCCCTAACAAGCACGTCTTCGGAGAATATATGAATAAGTTTATTGAAGAATATGAATAACATATTTATTATATAATTACTATTTAATAGTATATTATTAACCAAGGTTTAGACAGCCATCATTATTGCCCGAGCGGCAAGTTTAAATCACGAGGAGCGAAGCGACGAGGCATTTAAGACGCGAGGGCTATAATAAGCTGTCTAAACCGTGGTTAATATAATATTTTTTCCACTACTATAAACTTTTATAAGACATTTATCTTTATAGTATTAATAATTATAAAAAACTATAGGTAGGTATAAGTATATTTTTTAATCAAGTTACCTGCGCTTTGGAATTGGCAAAATATTTTGTTGTTTTGTCAGGTGGCTTTGTCAATGTCAATTTTTGTTCATTTATGTCATCAGATTTCACGAGCTTTCCGTTTTTTTAAATGAGCAATTGTGATATTATGTGTACACCTCCAGAATTAAGGACGGAAGCAGAAAAAATGTTGATTGTACCTATCGATGTTTTACAATATCGGGCGTCTCTAATAATCTAATATGTATTGATAATTATCTGGTTGCCTAACCACAAGAAATGATGTTTATGAATTCATGCTGTAGAATCAAAAAATCAAGTTACCTGCGTTCAAATAGATTCTAGAAGATCGGTCAATAATGGATTTCAATGCCTTATTATTGACCATGGTCAATAATAACTTATAAGGTAGAGAAAAACGATTTTTAACGTTAATAATCCGTCAATAATGGCGATGTTATAGGTTAGTAGTGGAAAGAATAATTTAAACTTATTATTATATAGAGCCAGTGGCGTAACTAGGGGGGAGGGGGCGTTTGTCTCTTCGACCGCAGTGGTATTTCTTGCTTAAAAGACAGATGTTATCTGGTTTAAAATATCAACGCAAGAAATTACTAAATTCATGACTTGCTATAGTACAATCGACTTCTTGCAATACCGCCTGTTGGGAAAACATGCATATGTATTTCAAGACTGATTAACATAATTTAAACTCCTATATTGCTTAATAATTAGACCAAAACCATAATCGCATTTTATGTTTCGCATTCGCATGTTTTATTATTCTAAAGAAATAAATAAAACTCATATTTTAAAATATTATAACAACTTAACTGCGAATTTACGTCGCATTTAATAATCCTTTCGGTAACATAATACAATAGAAAAGCCTTCATAACAAAACGGCTTGTTTAACTTTTTATAGACTCTTAACTTGCGTTTATAACCGGCAAGCAGTAGATATATGACTATTCGGTTCGATTGAAAAGTGGTGAAGATCAGTTTTCGGCAAGGCTTTTCCAGTTATGACAAACGGCGACCGTTATAGACGTTGCGTACGTGTTAGGAAAGCGGGTCAGTAGGTTTTAGACTTCTCTCCGTGGCGAACGTCTTCTCCCCACGGATTTCTCGGGGCATCAGCGCCTAAGTAGTCGTGAGTTTTCAACCTTTTGCAAGAATTGTTGAAGTAAAAGTATAATAGTTTGTTGCGGGTTACATGAATCCCCTTAAGTGTGATTAGTCAATGTGGCCATTGATTAGTTAATAGATAATAAGTCATGTGAAATAGTAGTATGATTGTTGTTAAAGAGACATACTTTAAAATAAGTTGAATTCAAAAACAAAATTATATTTTTCTACGACGGAATATATTATACTAATTTAAATACAATTTTAACTAGTTAATAGCGGCATTACTAAAAAAAGAAAATCACTTCTTATAATTTGTTGTTTTAAAATTATGTATCTCACAAAATGCCATAAAAACTGACTAAAAATTCAAAATCATGTCTATTTATAAAGTAACAGTCCTTACTGTAGCCGAAAAATAAATATGTGAATTAAGTATTGTTGAAAAGTACCGAAATAAAGTGGCAATACCATTTTCTGCCAATATTTGTATAAATTTCTGATTGGCAATATATAAAATCGTGGCTGATGTTGTCATGACAACGTATCATAGGACGATGTTTGTCACACTTTTGAACAAGCTAATTCGTCTCCCCTTAGTAGGTTCGAGGAAGGAAGGTGGAACAATTTGGTGCAGTGGGGATTCTCTTAAAGCTTAAAAAGTAAGCTTGCTTTCTGCCGATTTACGACAATTTCTTTTACGACGCGAAAATGCGCGTGTTTCACCGATATGTGTATAAATCCCAATTCTCAAGTTGAAATATCTGTGAAGTTTGTTTACAATTTTTTATTTGAGGGCAGTAAATAGATGATTTTTTTTGTTATAAGGAATTTAATTGAATCTATGCATAATTAAACAATCCTATACTATGGCGAACAGTAACAAATGACGCCAAGTTCTCCAGTAATCCATGTTCCGTTTATTTTTGGTCCTTCAATATCTGGATGCTATAGATTCAATTTAAATGAGAAATTTTACAAAATTTAACGTCAAAAGAAAGAAAAAATTAAGTTATGTTCATTCTGCAGTAAATTCAATGTTACTAGACTGTTCATTGTGTTCCAGTGTTTCTAAACATTGTCCAGAACATCCAGTGTTTACAAAAGTACAGTCTTTCAGAAAATTCAGTGTCAAGGTATCTAGTAAAGTTGTTTAAGAGCATTAAACTGTCAGTGATTGTAATAATTTAAACTAAGTACATATTTATGCAAATTTTCTCTTATGATATTTAATTGAATAATAGTCCATAGTTAATTTTGTATTTTGGTAAAATTTACATGTATTTTTAGGTGCTATTTTCAAATTTATATAGATTATTTGGATTAAAATAAATTATTCTATTAGAAGATGCATTCAAAAAATTATGCGCTAGAGCAAAAGCTTCAATTGTTCGTTTACAAAATTAGTTCGAGCAAAGCAAAGATATTAAGGATAAAATCCTACCAGTTCTCCTTAGGAAAGAATTTTTAAAAAGAGCTTTTCAAAATTATTCGGAGATACATAAGAACAGATTACGGAGTTAAATCCAGATGACTTGGATTGAAATGAAATCGAGGATAGATACTTTGCTTTATTAGTTAATTTCGATAAATTAAAATGAAGTGGTTCTTCAACTTCTAAACATAGTACTACCAGTTCATAAAATATTCACAACCACAGGTAATTTCGAGCGTAATTGAGAAAGTCGCCTTTTCATGATAATATTTCTGAATGGAGTCTAGTTTGTACCCTGAAGAAATTACGAACATGAAGACTTTTAACATTGATCCGGTTTAACTCACCTTATATACCTACTCACACAATGGAGGGCTGCATATAGATAAAAAAATCAAAAAGCCTACTTTTTAGGAGACAAAAAGATTTTTATTGAAATGTACAAATGTAGGTAGATACTGAGAAAGAAAAAAAAATTATTTAATTGGTTAAACATTCGGTGTTACTTGATTGAGATACGTAGTATAGGTACCTATATGATTTGGAGTAAAGTGCATGACTTTAATGATATATCTTCGAGAAACGTTTTTATACTGACAGTTAAATAAAGGATGAAGGCAGTGGCGGCTCCTCAGGGTAGGCCTCTGAGGCCGCGCCCCACCCTCAATCTCCCAAACTCCTCTCAAAAAAATACAAATAGGTATGTTTGTTTTAAATTTATAAATTTTCAAATATAAATTCCATATGAAAAATATTACCGAGCGCGCGGCTATTTTATTCTGTAAACTTTCGTCTACGGCCGAGAGGCTAAATAATTTTAGCTTCACTGCTCCGAGTGTTCGTTCCTATTTTGGCAAGCCTCATACGAAAATCTCAACGTCTTTTGTTTGGTCTGTCTCTCTCTTACTCGGGGGTCATTTCGCGTTTGTTTCTCTCATTGAGGCGATATAAATCTAGCTTGGCTGTTTAAATCACATGTTTTATTCTGCGAATTCTGTGATTACCCGGCGCCCGAGTCCCGACTTATATCGTAGCAGGTGTGTGAACTGTGTGTCTTGGTTTAATTTAGGAAAATTACAAATTGTAATATTTTATTGGTTTATTTTATGTTAATGTGAGTTGTGACTGTGCAGGGTAGGATACAGGTGCGATGCAGGTAATGGAGAAGTATTGGCAGTGTTTGTTTGGGCAATTTATAATTTCGTGTTCGGCAAATTAAGGTTATGTTTTTAAGATCCGGTAAGTTTTAAGATTTCTTTATTATGTTATTAATTATATTAAACGCTAAATTTTATTGTTTAAAAAAAATATAAATCCTGTTCATGATATTATTCTCTCAGTCATTGAAACGCTATTTTTAAGGAGAAACGAAACGGAAAAAAGGCAGATATTATGTAGTCGTCCGACACCAAAAATTTCGGCAATATTTAACGATAAGAGACAGGGTAAGCAATATTCAAGAGCTTTTCAGGTAACTTGGTACGAAACCTATAAGTGGCTGTGCGGAAGTATTTATAAGGAAAGCTTATATTGTTGGCCTTGTATTTTATTAGGCAGCGTAAAAAAACAATTGGAGTTCAGGGGGTGGGTATTCTGATTTTAAAAAAAATCACAGGTGGTAAAATCACACGAAAGTTCCAAAGAACATAATATTAAGAATTCTGTGGCGCTTACGAGAGTAGAGCAAAATAGAGACACAATAGCGGATGCACTGAGAGAAATTGACCCTGACCTTGCAAATTGAATATTTTTCTCGTGAAACCTAGTATTTCAAAGTAATTATATTGCTGGTTGAATTCCTAACTATTCATTTTAAGCCAATGACCTTGAAATCGCGAAAAATTTTCGCCTGCGCCGCTGTTTTGTAGCTTCACCCCCTTATACACCCACGAGCCGCCACTGGATGAAGGACAAACCAATTATTTTCCATTCATAGAATATACGCGTATAAAATTACACATGAAATTTTCAATAAAATCTTTAAATGGTAGGTGGGGTCGAGTGATACCTCGTTTTAAAAGTATCCTCAATCTACAAATGGCTATCAAATTTTATAAGGTTTTATCAAACCTAAAATATATCAAAATTTTATTTTTCTCAAATCTCAGGATGTTAATTGCCCGGCATAATAAAGCGTTTCTTTGGCACATAAGTAGGAGAAAGTTCTACACAATTTCAAGCATCGCTAAAACAAAAAGATCGGCATTTCGACAGACGCATAAAGTTTTTCATGGGGAACGAAAATTAAATGTAATATTGGTTTAACTTTAAGTGTTTCTTAAAAGCTGTGGTGCAAATCAACTTAATTTTTCTCTAGGTCCACGCTAAGCTGGCTCCTTGCTTTGGTACTATCTATGATGTTAGAATGCCAGAAAGATGACACAATAGTAAATAACCTAACTTTGAAGTCTGCCGTCTCTATAAAAACTTGAGAAACCAAAACTTCGCGTTACTCCTGAATTAATTTGTTTGTAAACATGTGTGATTTGGGGGAGAAAAAGAATGATCCATACGGCAATACAACAGAAATAGCGTTTTTTAAACAAGAAAAACCTCGAGAAAAACGAAACAATGTAGGACAGAAAATTAAAACTGAGAACAGTGAGAATGAAGAAACCGGAAAAATAGGGTTAGTATGCTGATTTTAGAATTTTATTTATTTGTGCTTAATTAAAAATAGGTACCCTCGTCCATTCCAAATTGGGGGTCTGTTATTTCTCTTTAGGTACCTAGGTATTACAGTCTTTAAATTATAAACTGTAAACAGTGCTGGTTATAGCTGTAGCCCCAAGAGTTATTGCACAATTATCAGTAGAGTGGACTGCTTACAAATTAATTAATGTACTCGAGAATGTACCTATGCCTATTGAAGTTTAACAATCAATCTAATGCTGCTAACACACAAGCCACTTTTGCGGCGTTTTGACAGTCCAAAAATGCTTATAAACTCACCACACACAAGCGTCCAAGTAGTTCCTGATTTATTGACGGAATACCTAATATTGAAAATGCCGCTTAAGCAAAAAGAATTAACAAGAAGCTCTTTAATTACTATTGATGAAAATAGAAAGTTCAAAAAAAGTGGGTGCAACAGTTTCTGAAAAATTTAAACATTAATTATCCCACATAAATTTCTTGAATGAACGAAAACCACATCCAGTTGACTATAGGGTCAGTACATATCATTTCAGCCAGGCCATTTTACGGGACCATCTCCGATTTTGATAATTTTTGGTATGGTGGTTCTACCATTAAAAAATTCAAAATTTTAATTTTTTTTTGATCAGTAGTCATTTTTTAAATGATCTTCAAAAATCAAAAAATTGGTCAATTTGCCTTTTACATGCACTTACAAATATAGTGATATCTTGAAAACTACTAACTGGAAAAAAAATGAGTGATGGCTCATTTTAAAGGTATTTTAAATATCTTTCATGTGAGGTGTCACATGACCTAGTTTTTTCCGAAATTTTTTTTCACATTTTTGAAAAAAAAAAATTTTTTCAAAAAATCTCAAAAAGGCGACAAAAAGGTAATTTTTGATTTTTTTCAAAAACATATATATTTCTTGTCGTTGTCTTGGTAAATAATACACAAAATTTTAGGATGGAGAATTAATGGGTTCGATGGGTTCACTGTCAAAAAAAAAAAAAATACATTCTCATTACATCAAGAATTGCAACCAAATTAATTGTTTGCCAGAATAAATTTTACTAAAACGTTATTATATATTCCACAACCCATTTTATATAATGTACCTAAGGTCAGGCATCTAAAAAAAAATTAAATAAATAATATACCATACCAACCCCCCCGCCCCCTCCCCCGCTAGTTAATTAATATCGATAGACAAAGATTCATTTTCTGTGGTGAGTTCTCTCCGATCTTGTAGGGTCTTGACAGGTTTTTACAAGTCCTTAAAATAAGCCCCTCACCTCAATAATTAACAGGTTAATTCATGTTAATTTTATTAGTCTGTTCGAGCGCAACTTTATTTGGACACGCTGAATCTTGCGCGTTGTAATCCGGGTATAAATAAATCGCAGAGTACAATATTCTTTTAGTCAGCTTATTAACTTGCAGAAGTAAGGACATAGTGTTTATTTTTTTTAAAATGTCGGAAAAGCACAAAAATGAACAAGTTTAAAGTAAGGTGCTGTGATCCTCTAAAATTGAATGCTAAGCATTCTGGAAAGTTAAGAAATGTCACTGAGTGGATGTGTAATTTAAAAAACATTGACATGGGAATGAAAATTTGTGAAAGTTGTAGACTGAAAGTATCAAAGGAGTTAAAAACTGCAGAAGTTCAGGTTGAAGCTGGGTAAGTAAACAAATAAATTTCTTATATACTTATTAGGTATCTAGGTGGAAAGTGATTCATGACTGTAGAGATATTTCGTAATATTATGCCCACAGGCACAAAATTCAAAAATTATAATAAGAGTTGCAAGAAATTGCAAGTGCGTATTGTGATAAAGTTACACTTTCAGGTCGTAAGAAAGTGGATAATGTCAACATTACATGAGAGCTAAACTAATAAATGAAGTAAAAAAAAGTAGATACTTATTTTTTTTTTCAGATCATCCAGTGAAAAGCAACAAAATGATCCTGACTTCAAAGATGAAGATTATTCGTTAAATATATTAAATCAATCCTTAGAACTACTAGGGGAATCACCTCTTAAAAGGAAAAAGGTTTACAAAGCAAAAGAAGAAAAGATAAAACGATCCATATCGACAACATTCATGAAAGAACAAGAAGACATACAAGAAAGAAACCAGGCTATAAGGGATGAACAGTGTGAAATGATAAAACAATTAAAAAAAAAATTTGCTAAAACAGAGAAAAGAAGCGAGAGGATGTTGGTATTGTCTTGCCTACCTCAAAGTTGGAGTAGAGCACGACTTCAGAAGGAATTTGAAGTTTCACAATATATGGTCAGGGCCGTCAAAAAATTAGTAAAAGATAAAGGGATTTTAGTGTCGCCTAATCCTAAGCCAGGAAAAATGCTTAGTGAAAGAATTTAGAAATTAGTGGTAGACTTTTACTTTAGAGATGACGTGAGTAGAATGATGCCGGGAAAAAAAGATTGCGTGGTAGTTCGAAAAGGAAACGATGGGGAAAAACAATACCTGCAAAAAAGATTAGTTTTAGCCAATTTCAAAGAAATCTATTCTCTATTTAAAGCAGAAAACCCGTACGAAAAAGTAGGCTTCTCTAAGTTCTGTGAACTTAGACCAAAAAATTGTATTTTGGCTGGAGAGAGTGGTACCCATACAGTGTGTGTATGCACCATTCATCAAAATATTAAACTGATGATGTATAACTTAGTCGTGTAGTCTAATAAAACACTAGTTCACATATTACACATGTTTTTATTTCCAACTAAAATGACCAAGTTACAATTTACAACGAACTCTCAACACCCATGTTCTTGGCGCTATATCGTTACCTGTCTATAATATGTCAAGTCATAATCATTGTTACCAACACGCACAACACGACATGCCAAATGGGATGCATAACCCCAGAAGCTATTAAGCTAAATATTCATTATTGACATCATAAATTATACCATATTATTATACATCTCCCCTCACAAGTTTAGTTTTTTTGGTTTTTTAATTTCTCTTCCACTTTGAGTGGTTTGAATTACATTTCTGTTTTGCACTTGAGATTCTACTAATTGCAAGGGGCTATGCATTTCTGGTGTCATCTGTTTAGAATTGACAAACTCAGAATGCCTATTTTTAGGTACAATCAAAGAGGAGGTAATATCACTATCGGGTGACTGAGCAATATCACTTCCAGAATCAAGCAAATTATCGGATAGTTTAAAAGGGTTTTCTGATAGTTTAATATCAATACGATTTCTTCTGATCGTGTTACCTCTACAGTCCTGTAATACATATGACCTTGGACTATCATGGACTTCTTTAATTTTCGCAGGTTCCCATATTTTATGTCTGTGATTTAGCACTGTAATATTAGAACCTTTGTCAAGTGGTTTTAAACTTTTAACATTTCTGTTATAATATTTTTCATTCATTTTACGTTTAGCAAGAATTTTTTCTTTAACATTTAAACACAACTTAAGTAGGCTGTAATAAATCACAAGCAATTGGAACCTTAGTCTTACAATTTCTATTATTTAACAATTGAGATGGTGAATAACCCATTCCTTGTAATGTAGAATTTCTATAATTTAATAAAGCGGAAGATAAATCTGCTTTTTCTTCCTCCTTTGATTTTTTATGAAGGCTTTTAGCAATTGCTACAGCTTTTTCAGCCAATCCGTTCGCCTGTGGGTATTCTGGACTACGTGTGACAAGAGTAAAATTCCAATTTCTGGCAAATTCTAAAAACTTTTCGCTATTATAAGGCACATTATCACTAACAAAAATATCAGGGACTCCAAACCTTGCAAAAATTGGCTTAAGTTGAGATATAACAGCCTCAGCACTTTTATTTCTTATTGGCAAAACCTCAAGCCAGTTTGAATATGCATCAAACAAAACACAATAACTTTTATCAGCATAAGTAAAAATGTCAGACCCAACACGTTCCCACGGTCTTTCAGGTATTGGGTACTGGAGAAGGTTTTGCTTAGGATTTTTTCTAGAAAATTTTTCACAAATTTTACAACTTTTTATGTAAGATATTATATCTTCTGTAATACCTGGCCAATAAAATACTTTTCTGGCATGAGATTTTGTCTTTTCAATTCCTAAGTGGCCCTCATGTACAAGTTTAATCATTTCTGCTCTTAGACACAAGGTACAATTAATTTATTTTCTAAAAATAATAAATTTTCAGAGACAAACAATTTTTCTCTCAACTTCTAAAAATGTCTAATATTCTCTGGAATTTTGCATTTTTGAACTGGCCAACCATTATTAATGCAGTTTATCATGCTACTAAGCTGTAGGTCTTTACTCGTTTCACAAGTAAATTGTTTTAATTCTATTTGTAGAAATAGGCAAGGATTTAATTATAGAATGAACTGCAAAGTCTATGTCGTTTTCTGATTTTTCAGTTTTTTTTTTAAGAAAAGCGCGAGATAGTGTATCAGAAATATACATATACTTTCCTGGTTTATAAAAGATTTCCAAATTATATTTTAAGAGTTTTAGTCTTATTCTTAAAATTCTTGGAGAAGCTGACTGTAATTCCTTTTTAAAAATTGACTCTAAAGGTTAATGATCACTATAAATTTTAGTAGGCATACCATAAATAAAATAGTGAAACTTTTTTACAGCAAACAAAATTGCTAATGTCTCTTTTTCGATTTGAGCATAGGCTTGCTCGGTTTTTGTTAAGCTACGTGAGGCAAATGCTACCGGTTTACCGTCTTGTAAAAGACAAGCCCCTAGCCCATCTTTAGAAGCATCTGTCTCTATTTCTATTATTTTCTTATAATCAAAATATATCAAAACAGGAGAGTTGGTTAATAAATGTAATAAGCTATCAAAAGAATTTTTACACTCTTCTGTCCATTCAAACTCAATATCATTTCTCGTTAAATTTCTCAAAGGAGCAGTTATTTTAGAAAGATTTGGTATAAACTTACCTATGTATTTGACCATGCCTAAAAATCTTAAAACATCTGCCTTACATTTTGGAACAGGCATTTTTAAAATGGCTTCGACATACTTTTTATTAGTCTCTCCGCCTTTGTGTGAAAAAATCTGACCCATAAATTTAACACTCTCTTTTTTGAACTGAATTTTCCTTTTATTAAACTTTATATTGTGTTTAGAAGCTAGTTCTAACACACACTTTAGGTTTTTGTCATGTTCAGCCTTGTGGCACCTGTTACTATTAAGTCATCAAAATACAGGCCATCCTGCGATGTCACCAAAAATTTCACAATTTTTCTTCTGAAAAACCTCAGGGGCTGAACAAATACCAAAAGCCAACCTCTTAAACTTATAGCGACCAAACGGTGTACCAAAGGTCATTAAATCTGAACTGTCGCTATCCAACTCAACTTGCCAATACCCATCCTTCATGTCAAGTACAGTAAAAAAATTTTTATTTGTCAATTTGACAGCAATATCATCACATGATGGAATTAGAAAGTGTTCTCGTTGTATAGCTTTATTTAGATCTTTTGGACATAGACATAGCCGAAGGTCACCATCCGGTTTTTCCACTATAACTAGAGGGTGTACCCACTCTGAGGGTTTATCGACTTTTTCTATGATATCTTTTGACACAAGATCATATAACTTTTCAGTGCTGTGGTAACCGTGGTTGAAGCAGCTGTGTACAGTATTTTCGCCCCGCGCAAATACTAACCAAACCTTTACCAAGTGTGTTTGTTTTTTTTTCAACTCGCTCGAATTTTTGGTAAGCTCAACCTTATTATAGATAGTCGTTAGAATTTTAGTTTAATAATTGGTTTACGGGATGGAACCCGATGACCCCGGAGGGGGGAAAACCTCGATGAATGTCGAATTAATAAATGATATTATAGGCGTTTCACAATCTGTTCAAGATCCCCAAAAAAATAGTCAGCAAAATGTAAATAATGATAAGCAAAATATGCAGGTAAAAAACTCAAACAACGACCTGGATCGTACTTTGAATAATGAGAATCGGAGAAATAAAATGCCCAGAAACTATACTAATTTAGATATTGGCCCCTTCATTGTCTATATTGAATCAACAGAAAAATCGGGAAATAACATTGGAAGGTTTAACGATTTAAAAATAGCTAGGGAACTCTTTAATCTTAACTTAAGAGACATCAAAAAAATAAATAACAAAGGGACAAACCGGATTGGGGTTGAATTTGTTAATTTTTCTGCAGCAAATGATTTTACAAAAAATAAAACTTTACTAGATAAAGGGTACAATATTTTTATTCCCTACAATTTCGTCTCGAGTAAGGGGATAGTGAGAGGTGTCCATAAGTCATTCTCCGTTGAGGAAATCCTCGAAAATTCCTCTTCGCCAGTCAAAATCATAGAAGTCGTCAGACTAAAACGTAAACTTTATAATGCTGGAAATGATAACCCTACTTTCGAAGAAACTAATACTATACTAATTACATTCGAAGGGGTAGTTTTACCTAAATGCATACGACTTTACGGATTAATTAAACCAATAGTTCCCTATGTGGCACCGGTCACCCAGTGTTTCAATTGTTTGTTGTTTGGTCATACTAATAAAAACTGCAAAGGTAAAAAAAAATGCTTCAACTGTGGGGACTCGGAAAGCCACGAAACAGATGACCGTCAATTCACCTGCTCTACCAAATGTTATTATTGTAAATCCGATGAGCATTAAAGTAACTTTAAAAAATGCCCAGAATACGAGAGGCAAAAAAATATTAAAAAACTCATGGCCTTCGAGAATCTAACCTTTTTTGACGCAAACAACCTATGCAAAAAAACCTATGGCCCCCATATTGACGTACACAATGATGAAAACATTTTTCATCCTTCAGATTTCCCAGCAATGAGAAACAATAACAAAAATAATGAATATGATAACAGCATGATTCCCACATCCCAGAGAAGGCAGGTAGAATCATCGTATAGACCTAAACGCTCTTTTCAACAAGTGGTTTCCGAGGCTCCCAAAAAAAGAGTCATACAAAAATCTTTTGATCGCAGAGCCCATGATGAAGCGCTGTACACCCCTAATGGAAGAACCCCAAATTCTAATACACAATCTACACAGATAACATACCCACAAACACAACCAAGTACTTCCCACAATAAACCCTATATAAACGATTTTCAAAGTACAACTAAGCCTCATAGTGCCTTTCATAGAATAAATAGTACAATGGTAGATGACCCAATTAAAAATTTATATAATATTTTTTCCAAAATGTCAAATGAACAACAACTTAGAATTAAGGACCTTATTTTAACCCATACACACCCAAGTGTTCAAAGTTATTCTCAAATGGACTACGACTATGACTCAAATTAAAATGGATCCAACAACAATAAGAACCCAAAGAAACAGTAACAATAAAAACCCCAAAAAAATTAAAATTCTACAATGGAACCTTAGATCTGTAAACTCAAATAGGGGCAATTTAATTTCTTTCATAAGAAAGGAAAAACCCAACGTTATACTTCTAAATGAAACCTGGTTAAAAGAAACGCACAATTTCAAATTGAATAATTTTAAAATAATCAGACAGGATAGAACGGATGGGTATGGAGGTATTGCCACTTGTATCAGGAATGATATAAAGTTTTCTATAGTAAAAAATATAGCTCCTAATAACGTAAACTCATTACAGTATTTAACCATAAGGGTAGGTAATTTAAATATTATAAACGTTTATTCCTGTACACAGGGCAATTTTAATAAAGGAAAAATGGAGAGTCTGTTTCAGGACCTTCAGGGGGCGAGTATTTTGATGGGGGACCTTAATGCATTGCATGGAGCATGGGGAAGTAAAGTAAGCAATCAAAATGGTAAGGCGCTGACCGAATTTTTAGACGAAAACGAATATATATTGTTGAGCAACGGCACCCCTACTAGCCTTCATCTCTCTTCAGCTAGCCCGCTGGATATAGCAATTACTGAGCCAGCCTTGAGCACTCACTGTTCTTGGAGGGTTCTGGAAGACTGTGGAAACAGCGATCATTTTCCAACAGTGTGTGAAATAAATGGGTCTGAAAACAACAACGTATTTTTATCAACTTACAAAGTTAGAAATTTTCATGAAGCTGATTGGAATTTATTCCATGATACCCTATTAGTAGATTCATTATTGAATTGCGATTTTAGGAATTATGATGACCTCATACTAATGATAAACCGGGCCGCAGATAGGGCAATCCCAAACAAAACAAAAAATAATCCAGGGGTCCCAGGCAACCCATGGTGGGATAATGACTGTTCGGCCATAATTAATAAAAGGAAGGTAGCAATTAAAACATTTAAAGATATGCCTAATACAGATAATTATATTCAGGCAAAAAAAATCATAGCCCAATCAAAAAGACTCCTCAAAAACAAAAAGAAAAGTAAATTCAGGGAATTTTGCACCTCACTAAATAGAGATTCAGATATTAGATATATCTGGGGAAAAATCAAGGCTTTTTCAGGCAACAGAGCACCTTCAAATTGGTCAATAATAGCAGATAACTTAAGATTAGAGATGATCAAAAAAATGTCTGTGGTCGCTACTATCCCTGACTTTGCAGTGAGGCCTTTGACTAATGCCGAGCTAAAACCTTTCTCGATAGATGAGCTTAACCTAGCGATACAAAATAAAAAAGGAACCGCCCCTGGATTGGATGAAATATCTTATTTAATGATTCAAAAAGCCCCAATCGGAATACAGAAACAATTATTAATAATATATAATAACATTCTTTCGGGTTCACCAATACCAGATTCTTGGAAAAAATACAATATGATATTCCTCCTGAAACCCAATAAAGATCCAAAACAAGCAGAAAGCTATAGACCGATCACCTTATCATCTTGTTTTTTGAAAACCCTGGAGATTATGATAAAAAATAGAATAGAGTGGCAGTTGGAAAAGAATCTAAGGTTTTCTTGGTACCAGACAGGTTTTAGAAAAGGGCAAGGAACCGCCAATGGTCAGGCCATGTTAGTATCTCAAATATCACTAGCCTTTGAACAAAATCTGTCAGTAATGGCTCTATTTCTAGATGTTAAAGCAGCCTACGATCATATTGACATATATATGCTATATAATACAATGATAGAAATGAAGATCCCTACAGAATTGTGTAACATAATCTTTATGATATTGAAGGACAGGATTCTGTACTCCAAGAATGAATCGGGTGAAATTTTGGGCCCGGGGTCAACAAGCCTGGGAATCCCACAAGGATCGTCCCTAAGCACCCTCTTATTTAATATATATATTTGTGAAATTTTTAGTCTTTTTCCGCAAGTCAAAATAGTGGGATATGCTGATGACTTGGTTCTGTTCATGTCAGGGAAGAATATAGACATTATGATGAATACACTAACCCAAACGCTGAGAAACATGGATGAATGGCTCCTGGAGCACAATTTATTTTTGTCTGCTAATAAATGCGAAGCAATGCTTTTCACAAAGAATAGGAAGCATATGGATATACTGCCTATCCAACTTAACAACCAAAACATAAGTTTTGTGAATGAGACCAAATATCTAGGTATGATTTTACAAAAAAACCTAAACTGGACTAAACACACGGAAAATTCAATTAATAAAGCCCGCAAAGGGATCAATACCATGAAAATGATTTGTAGAGTGTGGTGGGGGGCTGATCCTAAGACTCTACGCTCGGTTTTTAATGCTATAGTTGTGTCACACCTGGACTATGGATCGATATTTCTTAACCCAAATCATAAAAAGAGCCTGAAAAAGATTGATACAACTCAATTCTCGGGATTAAGAGTGGTTTTGGGATGTATGCGTTCAACTCCCACAAATACTCTTTTAGCAGAAGCCTCATTAATAGACATGGAACACCGACGTAAGCTCCTCGCAACAAAGTTCTTAGCAAAAATTTTAAGCATCAATAATCACCCACTTACAACCATCATTGTTGACTCCAGAAGATTGGCCATGAAAAATGCAAATTTTTGGAGAAATCGATCCTCACCGTACCTAATACAGGCCTATAATTATTTTCTGCCGTTCATTAAGGGGCTGTATACGTCCGAAAATTTCCCTATATTTGACATCGATTTCTTCGTTCAAATCAAAAACATCAAAATCTTAGATCTTGGATTAAAGAAGGAGGGCGCGAATCTCAATCCTCTGTTCCTTGATAAAACAGAAAAGTTCAGAAGCACACACGTTTTTATCTACACAGATGCATCAAAAAGAGGAAGTCGGGTGGGTTTTGGAATACATATCCCGAACATTCACTACAACTTTTCCTCTAGACTACCAGCCACATTTAGCATCTGTACGGCTGAAGTAGTAGCCATACACGAAGCAGTTAAAGTCGTTATTACTAGGAATATTGCCAAGTCTATAATTTTTTCAGATTCATTAAGTGCAATTCAAAAAATAAACAGATCTAAGATAGATCCCTGGAATAATTATATTAGTGTAAGAACCAAAAGGCTAATAATATTAGCACGGGAACAGGGGCTGGACATAAGCTTGTCGTGGATACCTGGACACGCTGATATCAAGGGCAATGAAGCGGTTGATATTTTAGCCAAAATAGGCAAAGATTTAAATATCCCCAAAAAGATTGATACTGACAAACAGGACACCCTACCTCTCGTAAAGGAAATAATTCTTAAAGAGTTTCAGGCCTCTTGGAAAGAGTCCCTGAAATTTAAAGGTAGAGCTTATGCGGAAATTGTCGGGGAGTTCCCCGCCGAGCCTTGGTATAGGGATCTTCAGTTTATTGATCGCCGGCATATAACTACTATCATAAGAATGCGAACGAGTCATTGTTTGACTGCTAGTCATTTGTATAAAATAGGAATAAAAGAAAGCCCAAGGTGCGAATGTGGACAAGTTGAGGATCTTGAACATATTTTTTTGGAGTGTCCAATTAATATCATACCGGGTTTTTGTATGTATCAGGAATTTAGAAAAATAGGATTCTCCCTCCCTCTGAATTTGAAAGTGGTCTTAACTAAATTAAATAGCAAAACAATAAAATTAATTTTAAAGTTTCTAAACTATAATAGGATTAAACTATAAGGAGGTTCAGCTTAACAAATAACAACCTGCCCTTTCCAGATAAACACCCTATGTGATGTCTTCCTGTGTTTGTGTTCGGTTTTACTAAACTCTCCGTCATTAACGACCAATACAGCTCTAACGTTTATGAGTCCACACACCACAGTACTATAAACAGAGTCTACGTAAAGACCCTGCATAATACACGAAACGTGTTTCGAATGAAGAAGTGAGGGCGGTATGGTACAGGACCAGACGAAGTCGCCCTCACCCCCAAATGTGCTGGCAAATTGCCCTCATGGAGCAGAGCCATAAATATACAAGCAAGCAAGCAACTTTTGTTTCAATGGTTCTAACATAATATGAGGCACTTGCCTAATAGCATTTATTTTTGGTTTTATTTCTGGCTTTAAAGTTATATGGTGTTGTGTAGAAAATTTTCCCAACCCTTCAAATACATTTGCATACTTGCAAACAACATCATCCAAAGTTTTAAACTAATTTTGTTTACATACAGAATCTACTCTTTTTACTAACTTTAATTTTAAGCATTCTTGTAAACCTAGCAAAGGGATTTGGTCTTGAGCATTAACAACCACAAAAGAAATGTTTTCTGTGCCCTCTTTAACTTGGCACTCTAACACAACTTCACCCAAACATTTCAACTTAAAACTTGGATCACCATATGACAACAAAGTAACATTTGACTTCCTTATGGTCAGATTTGGAGCAACTTCATTTAAAATGTCTAAAGGTAAGGTGCTTACCTCAGCTCCAGTGTCTAGTTTAAATTTCACAAGCTTACCATTGACCCGTACATCTTTGGTCCACATAGACGTAGTATTGTTCTCGTTTCCTCCTCTAACTGTATCAACCGAACTCACAAAAAACTCGTAGTCACTCTCATCTTCACTATTTGACTCAGAACTCTCTTTTTCTTTAATCACACAATGTACTTTTTTCTTGGATTTACCTTTACCAGTATCACTTTTCGCTGAACGCATCTTAGCAAAATGGTCACGACCCTGGCATCTGGCACATGTCTTTCCAGTAGCAGGACACTTATTCGCAAATTTATGTTTGTAACCACACTTATTACAGGATTTATTTAGGTCTTTTTCCATGGCTAGATTACTCTCGTGCGTACTATACTTTCTCGATGTGCTTGCTCTTATGGCATCCACTCTTGATTCACTATCCAAGGTTTTAACTTGATCTTTGCTAGTTTCTGTCGCTCTACAAAAGTTTATAGCCTTATTTAGTGTTAATGATGCCTCTCTCATTAATTTTTCTTTGCTAGTTGTCTCTCTCAAGCCTATTACAATCATATCTCTAATCATTTCCTCCTGATTGGGATATTCAGTCGTTTTGACTGCTTTTCTGAGCTCAGTCAAAAAACTATAGAAAGATTGCCCCTCTTTCTGTACTATAGTGTTGAACTTTGCCCTTTCAAATATCACATTTTTTTGGGGCGCACAATGATCCTCAAGTTTGCCAATTATTTCTTTTAAAATCTTGTCCTTACCCGCCTGAAAGGCAAAGCTATTGAACAAGTCAAGGCCGTCGTCGCCAATCAAAGATAAAAAGCAAGCAATTTGCTTTTCTTCATCCTTGGTATCCAAACCAGTGGCCTTTGAAAACAATTTAAACTTCTGTGAAAATCTCTTCCAACTATCTCAGATGTTTCCTTCAAGCACAAACGGCTCTGGAGGCTTAAAATAGTTTTCCATTTTCTTATTTTGTCTCACCAGCGACAAATACAACAAGCGATATGCCGGACAAAAACAAGTTTTTTACACCTCTCTCGTGTTCGTAGGTTCACAAGCAACCTGACACCATGTATAACTTAGTCGTGTAGTCTAATAAAACACTAGTTCACATATTACACATGTTTTTATTTCCAACTAAAATGATTAAGTTACAATTTACAACGAACTCTCAACACCCATGTTCTTGGCGCTATATCGTTACCTGTCTATATATGTCAAATCATAATCATTGTTACCAACACGCACAACACGACATGCCAAATGGGTTGCATAACCCCAGAAGCTATTAAGCTAAATATTCATTATTGACATCATAAATTATACCATATTATACAGATGATTAATGGATCAAAGTTGAACACCCTTTTAGACGAAAACAACAGGACCTTCGTAAAAAATTACCATGATGCTCTTTACAAATTAATGTGTAACCCGCCTTCAGTTTATTGCTTCTTGAGCAACCAATGCCAGAAATGCCCTGGGATAGATTCTTTTAAAAAAAGTTTAACAGAAAAGTTAGAGGAAAAAATGATTGATGAGATATCATATAAAAAGTGGATTTCAGTAGATAGATGCACAATGGAAACTATTATAAAAAAGACAGAGGAATTTATTGAAGAGTTTACTGACGATCTTATTAAACTAAAGTATCATTCCTTTATAGCCACAATGCAAAAAGATCATTATAATGAAATTAAAAACACACTTATTTCTGGGGAAGCTTTGATTACGTGTGATTTTGCAGAAAACTTTTCCTTCATTATGCAAGACGAAGTTCAAGCTTATCATTGGAACAATAGCCAGGCAACCCTACATCCATTTGCAATTTACTTTAAAAATGGAGCTGAGCCTCAAAATTTAAATTATGTGTTTATTTCAGAGTGCCTTAAACACAATACCATATTTGAAAAAAAAAATTGACAAAACATAAAAAATATTTCGATCTTGAGGCAGAGTGGCATTTTTTTGCCACTTCGCTTGGCAAGAGTGCATGTGATGGCTTAGGGGGCACCGTTAAAAGGCTGGCTGCCAAGGCTAGCCTTCAACGTCCTTACGAGGACCAAATTATGACCCCATTACAATTGTTCACTTGGTCCAACGAAAACATTAATGGCATCAACTTTAAATATTGCACTGAAGAAGATTACAACAAACATGAACAATTTTTAAATAAGAAATTTGCTGAAGTGTTAACAATAGCAGGGACACAGAAAGTTCACGCTGTGATTCCTCTTTCAGAGAGTTCATTTGTGGCCAAACCTTTTTCATCCAGTTTAGAGGTTCAAACTCACGAACTTTTACCAGGTGCTGAAACATCTCCAAGAGAACTTCAAAATCTTGCATCAGGATTTGTTACGGTAAAATATGACGAAGCCTGGTGGCTAGCCTGCATTCTAGGAAAAGATGTAGATACTGAAGAGGTAAAAGTAAGTTTTCTCCATCCAAAAGGACCAGGTCCATCATTTTACTACCCAAAGCCAAATCAGGATATTTTAATCATAAAAACAGATAGCCTTTTAAAAAAAGTTGAACCTAACACCGCCACTGGTAGGACCTACACTTTAAGCAAGGAGGAAATATCAGATTCTACAAAAATCCTTAACAGAAAATTCAACAAATTATAATAACATTTTATTTTTGTTAGGTATATTGTATATTTTTAAGTTTTGTTAATAAATAATCGAAACAATTGCATTTTTTTTTGTCTGACCATGAACCCAACATTTCTCCAAATCAAAATTTTGTGCATAACTAAGTAACATTCTTACCTAAAACATGTATTTTTTTGAAAAAAATTAAAAATTACCCTTTTGAGATTTTAAAAAAACAATTTTTTTTTTAGGAACCCTGTATATAATTTTTTTTAATAGGTCATGTGACACCTCATATAAAAGGGCTTTACTAGACCTTTAAAATGAGCCCTCATTCACTTTTCTCTTTAGAGTACTTTTTAAGTTATGGCAAATTTTGTATGTGTTTGTAAGAGCGAATTTGACAGATTTATCAAATTTCAAAAATTATTTTACAAAAACTGCTTGTCCGAAAAAATCTCAAATTTTGGGTTTTTAAGTTTTTTGATTGATAGAACAACTATACCAAAAATCATCAAAATCGGAAATGATGTGGTAAAATTTTCAGTTATATTTGGTTGATTTGATATGGACTGACCCTATAGCAATTTCCTAAGAATGGATGAGGATACATCCAAATCGCTAATATTTCGTCGTTTCTGCACATACACATGCGTTTTCTACACAAGTTTGGTCTCAGCGGTCGGCGTTCTGAGCCGCCCAGCGGGTCGTTAGCGCGGCCGAAAATACTCACACAGGCTTTTTTCTTGCGACTTTTCTGCGTTGTGGACGCTGGCGATAACGCTCAATATTTTACTAAGTTGACTAGTGCCTAACTCCCTGTGTAGAGTCTCCATATGTTTAAGTATATGGTAATAATATAGAATCTTGAGAACTTTATTTTACAAAACTTGTGCAGAATGATTTTATGTTTCACCTCGGATTTTACAGGGACAAACAAATATTGCCTGATCAAACAGAACCAAATAAAGTTGAAGAAAATGAAGCAGTAAATGGACGCGATCAAATGTATAATTTGAACTATACGGAGTGGAAATTGAAGAACGAAGAACTAAACATCAAGGACGAATCTGAAACAACCGAAAACAGGTATACTTTACTTAAGCTTAGGTATACCCTATACTGGGTGCTAAAAAATAGTATATTATTTTTTTCCTAGGCATAAGACATGATAAAACTAAATTTTAGATTGTTAAATGGGCATGGTTTTACATTTTTTGCTTATAACAGTGTTTAATCTAGTTTAGCTTCGAACTTTCTGCTAGCATCTTTTAATTTTTAAATGGAAGGCCCTTGTGGGTATGTTTTTTTTTTGTTATATTGCCTGATTATTTAACCTTGCACTCTGAGTACCATGCCAGGAAACAACCGTAAACAACATTTTGAAAAATATATATAATTTTCTTGAATTTTCCTTTCTTAATTATCCATAATTGGCTGAAATTATGATCATTGATATAGTGTGTATTCCACTGTGTAAAATTTTGAATTTGGTACTTAGGGTTGGCTAGTGTTTATTTCATTATGTAAAATTAATAATAAGGTAGTTAGGGTTATGTAATATACTTTTTGTGTTATACTTCTCATGGCGTTAGTTGTTGGCGAAACAATTGTTATGTTCTGAAGTCATAAAAGTAAGTGGAAATCTAGAAACAAGTGT
Organism: Polydrusus tereticollis; assembly: GCA_963920685.1. Lineage (NCBI taxonomy): Eukaryota > Metazoa > Arthropoda > Insecta > Coleoptera > Curculionidae > Polydrusus > Polydrusus tereticollis. The sequence continues at coordinate 22,248,472 of OY987336.1, forward strand.
TTCATTTTACAAATTTAATATGGATCTCCATCAAGTGTCTGCTAACTCTTCAATATTTAATTATTAATAGATCCATTTTTAATTAACATTAGTTTTTTTTTTAGCGAAACCAACATTCGGCCCAGACCATGGAAATCAGCTATAACCAACTATAATCAAGAATCTCATCCCTCCATCTGCCCGAAAATTAACAATATGATGCTAAATAATTTACTTCAAGGAACAAAAACCACCAACATTGATATACCAAAAGATTTGTCAGAGTCATCTGCTGATGAAGAAAATTTGAAAGGTTGCAATAGCCAAAGCCTTTCTTCCACGTCGCAAATACCGGGAAAAAATAAAAGCTCATTAAATGCTGCGTTAACCAATATTGATGTACCCAAATGTTGTGATAAAGATTTTATTAAACAAGGACCTAAATTAATTGTTGTGATAAAAAGACCGAATATATTCGAAAAGAATGGAAAACTTACCATTGATAATAATCTACATCAGCTTCCATCTATGGCTTCAAACAGGTAAGTGTTATCTGGGTCTAGATCAAAAATGTTTGTAGTTAATTTCGCTATGAAATTATCTATCAAATTATGGTTCAATCAAGGTCATAGGTCAATTACAATAACCGGTGAAAGGTCACGAATAGGAGGTAGTTTTTGATTTTTCTTGAATACTCTGAAATCTGCAAGTTTTTTAACATATTGCTTAGCAGAACAGGTTTTTTTTACCGCAATTATCTTTTCGCTATCAAGCTCTTTAAAGAATAACAGTCACAATATCTCAAACAGTTTATTAGTGAATTTTAAAGGTCACTTAATTCCCTTCCATGCGGTGGTTTAATTCTCTTTGAGAAGGATTGTTTGTTTACTGTGGTGTTTAGCTTGTTGTTATACAAAGGCAACTTGCTTCTATGAAATCAGTCTCATTAATCATCTTTAGTATTTTTATAAACCAAAATGTATATAAACATCACATATAACATTTACCATTATAGTTTACATATTAACCTAGTTGATATATTAACAATCTAAAAGAAAATATAACAATAATATAATTAGTTTCTACGTGATACTGTCACTTAACTTATATCTGCTTGAACCTATGGTTCTAGGTTAGCTTAGGCTGGAGTGGCAGACTTCTGTTATGTCCAGACAGTCTCACGTAGTCCTATAAGAACCGTTGTGATACCGCACATGTTCCGCGGAACCTGTCGCCATCAGCTCCCTGATGGCTAGTGCGAGGGTACAACGCAGAAGAATCTTGGCAGCTTACTCGAACCAGCCACTATTGTTAATAAGCCTAGTAAGTCGACCCAGTTGTAAGCTGGTTACTTTCCCCAGATTATTAAAGAATGGTTCGCCCAAGACACTAAACCTTCTTCTTGCAAGACCAGGGCACAAATGTTGAATACTTTCCTCCTCTTCTTCGTCTCTGCAACTTCTGCAGAAGTCGTTAGCTGGTATTTACATACGTTCGGCATGTCTACCGAAAGGACAGTATCCGGTAACCACGGCAGTGATAATTCTCAGGTCCTTCCGACTGTGTTGTAATAACGCTACGGTTTTTCTGTTATCAAGTAGGGGCCACAATTGCTTGGAGATCCTACAGGCTGTTGGCTATGCGGTCTATCTCCTCTTTGACTGATCCCAGTGGTCTAGCCACGGTATTCTTTGCTAGATCGGCGGACATGCCCGCACACTCCCTGGCGAGCGCATCAGCAGACACAAAGTGTGATGAGTATGCGGAGATTGTTGCGACATCGCCTTACTAGTTTTGATTTAATGTTGAAACAAATTGCCTTTATCGCTGCTTGACTATCTATATAGACAGCTATTGACGCAGCTGCTCTCAGGTCAGTAGTCCGGAATAGTGCTGGGAAGTTTACTTTACTTTGCCAATTTCAATATTTCGATCTTGTCCAATAAAGTGAACAGTACAAAAGACTAGTTCATTTAGTTCACTGATTTATACTCGCACACGCACAGTGCCAGTGAAGCAAAAAAAATATATAAGGGAAATGGGTATTTCAAAGTAATTTTATAAATAACAATGAAACCTAGTAAATAAATAAAAGAGAAACATGGTGCTTCGTGGATAGTACAGTGCAACTATACCGTTCTTTACTCTATGAAAGTCTCGATAAATATGACAAATTTCGTCTCTAGCCACGGCGCATCGAATGAGCGGTACATATTTGATATTGTCATATCCCACGCTATCTTGGCCAAGTTGTACGTAAGGCAGCAGTCCACCTGTCCGACAGTCGACGCCATCGGTCGGTGTCCAGGCTCCGAGTAGTTCAGGGTATGCATGACGGTCGCCTCGCTCTCGTTCCCGTTTTGCATATAATACAAGGCTTTAGTTCGCGTTAATTCAATCTTTAAAGAATTACTGATTAAATCTTTTAATCCAGTTATCAGATTCGATTTTTGAACCAGTTCGTTCGCGAACTACACACCTCTAGTCCGGTAGTCTATATGACCTCTGTATTTTCATGCCCTCAGAGGAGATACCAGCTCCCACTCCGACGTGCATTTTTGAACCGTCTGTAAAAATCGAGTGATCCGTCTCCATTGTTAACTGATTGCCCTCCCACTCTTCCGTAGTCGGAATGAGCACAGAAAAACCCTCTCCGAAGTCCGTTAGTGGGACGATGTAATCAGTCAGCTCTCGAAAATTTTAGACTGGATATGTCCTTAGCACACTGCTGTGCCCGTAGTTGGAGTCGTTCAGCATTTCGACTCTTAGTAGTTTTGCAGCCATACTTTTTCCATAAATATCCACGGGCGCAGATGTAACATCACTTCTAAAGCCGCCGTCGGTGTGGAGGAAAGGGCACCAGTTACGTGTCCGTTGTACCTTCGTTATAGTTTCTTTGTGTGTACTGCTTTTTCCAAAACAGTCCACCAAACCAGGACCCTGTATTAATGTATATGTTAGTATAGGTATTACAATGGCCGTATATATCCAGTGTACTATATGGAGTTTCAACCCCCACTTTTTACCGGTTGGTGGTTCTATATCCTGCAATAATAATGGATGGAGATTCGCATGCACTACACAGATGGACAGCCGATAGAAGGGCGGCTGAACTGGAAGTTGTTTTTGACAGCGAAGAGTACGCCACCGCCTCAACTGTTAACACTATCGTTATTGCCTCTGTATTCGGTGTAGTCAGAACCAGTCAATTTTGCACATTTATATGATGGTCCAGCCAGGTTTCGGTGAGTGCGATAATAGTGTTCTTCAGCGTGGGCAGCACAATGAATGTCGTTAAGTTTAATAATAATAACAATAATAATAATAATAATCTTTATCTCAGATTATGTTAAACAAAAATTATAGGATACAATCCACAAACATCATAAAAACATAAACGAAATAGTGTCAAAAGAAACAACAATTTTTAGTCAATAATGCCTCTAAGTTCTGAAAGAAATCACTAATTTTCTATTGCTCCAAATGAATTAGGAAACGTTTGATTGAAGTCTTAAACAGTTTTTGGCTTGAAATACGTTTTATATTATTGGGCAAATGGTTAAAGAATCTGCGGCACATATAATAAGGATTCCCTTCAGATAATGTTATCCTATGAATTGGATAGTTGATATTTAAAGTTCTAGTGTTATATGCAAGATATGTTTGCCCTTCAAACAGTGTTCGCTGTTTAAAAAAGATCATCAGTGATTCATATACGTATAAACGGTCATGATACCCTCACTCTTGAACATGCCTCTACAGCTTTCTCTAAATTGCATTTTCTTAATTAATCTTAATACACATTTTTGAACAACGAACAGCTTTTCAACTAAAGCACTTTTCCCCCAAAATATTATGCCATACTTAGTCACATTTTTTGTGATTTTTCATTCACTCGCGACTCTTAATCCATGACATACAGAGTTTAATTTGGCGATTAATTTATTAATATGTTCGGACCAATCCAAAGACTCATCTACAGTGATCCCCAAAATTTGTGTGTTTTTAACAAGTTCCAGTTGCTCATTATTCAATATGTGGTGTGGTATTTCTATTCTACACTGCTTTGTTCTAAACACAATAACATTTGTTTTGTCTTAATTTAAAACTAGTTTATTTGAGCTAAACCAATCACTTGCTTTAGTTATTAGATCTCCACCCTTGTTAACCAGATCCCCTATATTATTGCTACCTACAATCATGTTTGTATCATCAGCGTAACACGTTATTTCATTTTCTGAATGATTTTCTTTTAAATACAAATCATTTACAAATATTATAAATAAAATAGGACGAGCAATACTCCCCTGAGCAATCCCTAACCTATTTTCCCCAATATCAGATACATACGTACTACCATTTTTTATTATTTTTACACATTGCTTTCTTTCGGACAAGTAAGATTCAAACAACTTCAGTGCATTTCCTCTCACACCATACAATTCCAATTTTTTAACCAATTGCTCCTTGTCAATACAATCATATACTTTTGATAAATCCAGACATACTCCCATAGCCAGACCTTGCCCCTCCAAATAACCGACTGCTGCTTTAGTAAACTGAAAAATTGCTGTTTGAGTGGATTTACCGGTTGTATAACCATGTTGATGGGCATTAAGCAAATTGCACTTATTAAAAAAATCCAATAATCTTTTACGCATTGCTATTTCAAATAATTTAGAAAAACTTGGTAATAGGCTTATAAGCCTATAATTTTCAATCTGCTCCGGATTCCCTTCCTTAAGTAACGGTGTGATTAAAGCTAATTTTAACTTATCTGGAACAATTCCGTGTTTAAAAGACCTATTGATCAAAAAACACAACACATTCGTTATATAAGGTAAAGCCATTTTTACAATACAAGTCGGTATCATGTCTATTCCACTGCTAAACTTATTTTTTAGTTGCTGTGCAATCTCGCATAGCTCTACTGGGGATAGTGGTTTTAAGAACCTTGATTCGTTATTTGTAGTTATATCACACAGAAAGGGTCTAAACCCATGTTACTAACCATCTTTGGCACAATCGATAGCAAGTATGCATTGAAACGATCTAATAACTCAGTTGGATCTCCATTTATGCCAATATCAGATTTTTTCTTATTTTTTCCTAAAATTTCCTTGCAAATTGTCCACATAAACTTTCTTTAATTGACCGAAAGCCTAATTTTATTTTTATATGTCTCTGTTCGTACCGCTCTTAATAAATCGTCATACTCTTTTTTTACAGCCCTATACTGATCCTTAAACCTATCATCTCGTTTGTACAGTGTGACCAAAATATCTAGCTTGTTTTTACATTCTTCAATTTGATCGTTATCCTGATAAACTCTTTTTTTGTTACTATTGCCGACTAGTTTACATGGAAAACACTGATTAAAAAGACCCACTATTATGCTCATAAACGTGTTCCATTGTTTATTTACATCGTACGTATTTACCGCATACACAATTGCCCAATCTTGGTCTTGTAAACATTCTATAAAGTTATTTTTATTTTCTTGTGACAAAATTCGCTTCTGTTCTAACTTATTTTTATCTGGTCTTTGTACCTGTAAAAAGAGCTGTTGAGCAGTATGGTCTGATATAAAAGCATCGAAAACTGAGATATTATCAAAATTACAATTAACGAAAATATTATCAATACAACTTGATGAATTTATAGTAATTCTGGTATTTACAGAAACTGTGGAATGTACATTAAATGATGACATCAGAGAAAGCAGACCAGTTTTATTATCATTAACTTAATCATTTCTATATTAAAATCACTGGCGATAATAATGCTCTTGTTCTTTTTAGAGATATCGTTAAAAATTCTATCAATGAAGCTTAAAAAAATATCCACATTACCCAGAGGAGGTCTATAAATTGAGAGTACTATCATTTAAGTTCCTCTAAAATTACATTCAACCGCTGAACATTCCACAACACTCTTAACTAATAACTTATTAATTTTTGATCTCGTTTTAAAGCTAACATTCTTATGTACATACCCATCACTCTCACCATGCTCCCCATGTTCACGGCAGAAAGCTGATGCTAGATAGAAGTTTTTTAAAGCAAGGCATTTTAGTTCACTTTCACTCTTCCAATGTTCAATTTTCAATTCAATTTCAATTTCAATTTATTCAAGAAAACATTAATCCACAATACATTGATAGTCATAAAATAGTAGTAGTATATTTATAAATAAGTGTAAACTATTATTATACCCACTATGTTTATGTAGCATATTTTATATTTAAAGCATTAATGTATAATATAAGGATCAATGTTATACCGGAAAGTAGCACCTAGATGAGAACATCTGTATGTGCTTAGAAAGGAATAACTAAGAAAAGAAACAAAACAATACTAAAAAAAAAAGAAAAGAAAAACTTTAATTCGGTCTGGATTAGTTTCAACGTTCACCTCTGAAAAAGTGTCATAAAACTTTCCATATTTTCAAAAATATATGCTTTGCATTTTATCTTAAACAATTTAATTCTAGTGACATTCTTTATGTTTAATGGTATCAGATTAAAAATCTTTGGCGCCAAATAATTGACAAATCGAAGATTGATATTAGTGTTGCTATTCGGTATGATAATTTTTCTATTAGCCTTGCCTCTGGTATGATACGGATGAAAAATATAATTTTTCAGCTTGTGATTTTTATAAACAAACGAACACACCTCAAGAACATACACAGATCGCACATTAAATACATCTCTGGTGTAAAAATGTTGTGTTGAGAAACGTCTATTTTTTTTATAAAGTACCTCAAGAATATAATTTTGTGCCAAATTTAAGGGTTTTAGAGCATTATTGTACAGACCACCCCACACAACTATGCCATACTCTATTAAGGACTCGACAAGAGCTTTATAAACTGCAATTAGTAGTTTCTTACTCAAGATATCTCTTAGGATGTAAAATTTATAGATTAGCTTTCTCACATTTTTTGCCAAGTGAAGAACATGCTGGTCCCATTTCAAGTGTTTATCAACAATGATTCCTAGGTATCTTGTCGATGGAACCTCTTTAATTAAGTCATCTAAATTATCAATTGTAATATGTTCAAATGCGGGACGAGAAGCTTCACTTAATGAAAAGGCTATATAATTTGTTTTTTTAACGTTAAGGGATAATTTAAAAGTATCAAGCTAGTCTTTTATTTTATAAATTCCATTTATTGTATTATCTTTTACCTCTTGCCAAGATTTTCCAGAAAAGATAGCAGCTGTGTCATCAGCATAGGATATTATGGATCCATTATTTAAATTCAATTTTGTTAAGGAGTTTATATACAAAATGAATAGAATTGGGCCAAGTACAGTACCTTGTGGTATGCCTATCTTAACATCCAATGGATCACTCAAGATATTGTCAATTTTAACAAACTGTTTTCTATCTCTTAAGTAGCTTTGGAAGACATCCAACGCGGCGCCCCTAACCCCAAGCTTTTGTAATTTCTCCAAAAGCAGGTCATGAGGCAGTCCACAGTGTCAAATGCTTTGGCTAAGTCCAGAAATACGGAAATACATTTTTCATTGTTCTCCAACGTATCAGTCACATCCTTCGTAAGCTGATAGAGCGCGTCAGAAGTCCCCATGCCGTTAACAAACCCATATTGATTTTTTGAGAGCGTGTTATTCACAACAAAGAAACGCAAAATCCTGTCCTTAAGACATTTCTCAAACACTTTAGCAAAACTGTTAATAAGACTAATCGGGCGATAGTTACTTATATTTGATTTATCTCCAGATTTGTGAACTGGAGTAACTACTGAAATTTTAAATTTTTCTGGAACTGTGCCACTACTGAAAATTAGATTAATTATATGTACAAGAGGAGAAATTAAGTATTAATTAATATGTGAGTTTTTGATAGTGTTAGTATCCAGTTTATCCATGCCCGGGGCACTGTCATTTTTTAAACTGTTTATTTGCTTTATGATTTCATTACTATTGACAGGTTCTAGAAATAATGATGATAAAGTATTAGGTTCTGCCCTGAATTCATTGACAGGTTTCTGAATTTTTTGAAGCATATCTATTCCTATATTTATAAAGTATTTATTACAGTAATTCGCCAGATCTTTATGTGTAGAGAAACCAGTGGAATTATTACTAATTTGTGGAGTAGTTTTTTTGCTATTTGATTGACTGTCTGAGGCCTCAGTTATCAAGTTATATACTTTTCTCATGTTATGCCCGGCATTGTCAATTTTTTCTTTATAATAGTCATATTTGCATTTCTGAATGATTCTTTTTAAATTGTTCCTATATTCTTTGTAAGTTTGGCTATTCATTTCATTATAATTTGTGGCGAGTTTTTTTTTTTCATGTTATCTCTATTTTTAATGCTTGATATTATACCATCGGTAATCCAGGCTTTACGTTTTTTAAACTGTGACAAATAGGTTTTTTTTATTGTTGCGCTATCTCGGATATTTGTAATGATTTAATAAAATTCATCAGTAGCTTTAGTTGCATCGTTTGTACTTAAAACCGAGTCCCAGTTTACTGCTTTCACCAAGTCATCAAAAAGTTGATGATTTAGCTTACATGTTGTTATGATATTATTTTTGCTTTTGTCACTTATTTTCGGTTTTACACTCATGTTCAACATGACAGGATAGTGATCTGTTATATCAGAGTACAATACATAGGAGTTACAATTATGTGAGTTCGTATTTAATTTAGTTCTAATAAATATGTGATCCAAACACGAGTGTGTTTCGGAAGTGACACGGGTTGGGGAATTTATGCATGACAAAAAACCAAAGTGATTCATCATTGAGAGATATTGGTGTACCAAATTATCATTTTTGTCTAGTAGGTCTATATTGATATCACCCAGAAGTATGTCTGTTTGATTTCCCTTACATTTGAGTAGATAGAGTTCAAGGTCTTGAAGAAATTGCGGCTTACTTGTAATTGGCGGCCTGTACAAACATATTATATTAATAGTATTGTTTCTCTGTTGTAAAGAAATATTACTTACGGTTACGGCAGAGTTTTCCATAGTGGCATGTTTTACAGTAAATGTTAAATTAGACTTTATAAAAATCACAACACCATCATTTCTGTTGTATTTTGCATCATTAAAAAACATATTATACCCATCAATGTTGTACTGATTATCAAAGCTTTGAAATGATTCGCTTAATACTATTATATCACAGTAATCTAGTTTATAAGCATTAAAGAAAACCAAAAATTCATTAAAATTCTTATGAATACTTCTAATATTTAAGTGTAGAACATTTAGGATAGTACCATTTAAATCTTATTTTGTTTTGCAATTGATTACAGTAAACACTCTCCTCGCGAATTTCATTCCGAACTGTGTCCAATTTTTGTAAAATCATAGGTTCATGCGGTTTAAACGCCATTACAATGTCCATAGTCTATTTTTCCTTGTTCTATATTTATTAGATATTTATAAGAAAGACATTCGGGGTCACTCGCCTTATGATCTACCTTATAGTTCGTTTTATATTTATCGTTAGCCATGAAACAGTTGTTGCACTTCTTTTGTAAGTTACTTTTACAGTCTTTAGAATGATGATTTCCAGAGCACTGCTCACATACGTCAGAATTTGGACATATATCCATTTTATGATTATACTGCTGACATTTGAAGCATCTAGGTATACTAATGGCTTCATATACCGTGCATCTCTGCCAGTTTATATACATTTTTTTCATTGCCATCAGTCTACCAAATATGTCGGGCGTGCACTCACCAAAAACAATGGTAGGCTCATTTGGCCTTTTGGATTTTCTAATATAGGTTATTTTTAGATTTTCTGCACCTTCTGTTATCTGATTTTGTTCTATGATCGATCTTGCTATTTGCTGTTCGTCGAGTTCCTCACAGTAGCCTACAATCTTAAATCTTGGCCATCTCAATTTAGTTATTTGGACTTCATATTCTTTTAATTTGTTCTCTGCTTCACGCTTTAGTATTTCTATGTCATCTTTACTTGAGCATTTGATCAATAAGCCGCCATTTTTTAGGTTTCTGGTATTTTTAATAGCTATTTTCAAATCAGCTGGAGTAATGACCTTCTTCACATCTGACTCTGTCTTTGTCGATTCTTGCTTCTTTCTTGGTTTTATTATAATACTTGGTAGATTTGGGATCATTGTATCAAGGTGTTTCTTTTTCTGGGTAACTTCACTATATGATAATTGCGTTCCATCTTCACATTTTTTCTTTATTTTTTTCTCGCAAGAAATCTATTATCTCTTCTTTGGCTTTAATAATCTTTGCTTTATCTTCGATGGCATTTTGTAGCAGGACGTGTGTTTCGATTTTCTCACATTTTTCACAATGAAATTTAAGCTCTAGAACTCTCGCTTCGGAAGCTGAAAGGTTAGAGCATTTCTTGCAGTATTTTTTCTTACATAAATCACACAATCACTTACCTGCAGCTGTATCATTACAAATGCAGCACTCCATTTTCATATAGCTTTACCGAGAATGAAAGTTTGTGTGTAAATTGTACTATAAGTAGTACATTTTGTGACCGATGGACAATCCTCATAAGGTCGAGCAACTACCGTTCAGTGAAAAGGATTGGAATGTTGCTTTTTTTGCTGCCTTATCTCTCTTTTTTCCTCTGTTATTATTGTTGAAAAGTCTTTAAAGTCGTTGGTAACTACTTTTGCGGCTTCTGCCGACTACAGACCACAAGTAGGGATGATACCATCACCATTGGACACTCAACCCTTTTTGGCACGGATCGACACCAAACACAATATTTAAATCACACATATAAGCCCTGGATTTTAAATGAATTGGTGCACCTTACTTTATCGACCGAATACTGTGAAAAATGTTCAGTAACACACAAAATTTTACAGGTTGAATTGTTTTCCAGCATGTTATTTACATTCTCTTCAGAGTTCCCTAAAGATTGAACATTTTGGTGAATTATACTAATTAATACTTTACTGCTACTACTACCACCACTTATAACTTGTTCATGTATTTTGTCTGCCACTTGCCGAACATCATTTGTTGGCACCTCTATAAAAAGTCACCATAATTAACTCGTTCCTTACCCTAGCTAGTCGTCTCTTAAATAGGGGACACTCCTTGTTCCTGGCGGAATGCTTAAGTTCACTTAATTTAAAATTTGTACAATTGGGACATTTAAAATCTTGAACACCACAGTCCTTTCCACCATGTTCCCCACCACACTTGTGACAACATTCCTTTTCAGCGCAATATTTGGCCACATGACCAAAACCACAGCACTTGAAACAAACTGTCACATTAAAATGCTCCTGCATGGACATATACCCGAACTAGGTCGAAGAAAACTGTACCTCTTTTCAAAAACCAAGTAGTATCCAATTTTCTTTTGTAGGGTTGCGACACTGGTTTTTCCCTATGACCTGAATTTTATCACTGACACTATATCCAAGTTCGTCGACAATTTCATAATTTAGGCTTTCTAATTCATTTAGGAAATCACCATCTGAAAAACCCTTATTGATACCTGTTACCATAAAGATTGGTTCGTTACTTAACGATTCTTTAAAAGTAATGTTTTCTTTTGTTTCTTTTCAATTTTTCTTGTTGGTTTTTATCGAAACTTTCCACTATTATTGTTCTAGATTTTGTTTGTTTGACACTTTTAAAACCCTTTCCTACGTCCTTATTATTTATTTCATGTTTAAATGTTTGCAATGCTACCTTGGGATCAGTCACATTTTCAACGCGTATAATCGTTTCATGTTTCTTTACAGTAGGTGGTGTTTTCCATTGTTCGGCTACTCTTTTATCCAAAATATTTATTTGGTCATTTGTTACATTTGTTTTTTTAGTTGCAATATCTGCATAACTTCGCTCAGATTGTCGTTCTGGTTCCATCCTAAGGGTTGATTTTCTCTCCGCGTTTTCCCTGTTGATCATGGATACTTGATTTGTGAGCTTTTTTTTTTTTCTTTTCCATTAATCCATAATTAAAAACGATTTTTGTTAATAATTTATGCAAGTTTGTATGTGCTTCCCTCAGATTAAGTTGTTCATCTTTCATCAATATCGAATACATTTTTATTGTCACTTCATCAATTTTATCTAGTTAGTTTTGAGGCCTCTGACATTTTGGTAAACGATAGACATTACGTGACCTAATAATGTTGATTCCCAGATTTGATATTTAGAAACGCCAGGGACGAAACCTCTTTCTTTAACGACAATCTTAAAGGAAGCAACGAAGAGTCGATTTTCCACATGGTCCCGTATTTGGTCTTCTGTTGTACTCGGGTGACACCTCCCGAGGTAGGTACAACCACTGACGCCTCTCACCTGCTAAGAAGGGACCATTTGCGGTTCCAGTGCCAATAATGATTGGTTGCTTACCGTCTCGAGTTGGAGGGTTGGCAAGTCTGTTAGATCTGTTTGTCTGTCTGTTGGGGTATGAACGTTGGGCATTACCTGACTGTATGTGTTTTGGAAGTTGGTGCGTGCCTGAGGACGGGTTTTTCTTGCTAGCCTGTCGTGTATTGGCATTCGGCTTTAGGTTTGGCTGCGAATATGGTTGTAAAATTGTCAAAGCTGGGGTAAAAGTATTGGTTTTAGGCGCAAATAAATTTTGAAGTTGTTGCATTTCCCTCTCCAGATTGACTTTTTACTTAAGTTGTGTTGTGGTGTTCTAATGCATCCATTATCATGTCATGAATCCTAAAAGACAAAGTAGAATGACCGTGTGCTACTAGACAAGATTTTCCACGATACAACTTTTGATGTCAATGATGTAGTGCAAGTTTTCAAAAATATTGTTGTTTTTTCAGGAACAAGACATAAGAATTTAAATTTTTAGTTAATTATTCAAATGTAGCACCACCAACTTCCACACACTTTCCAGCTGTTACACTAAAAGCTCTTTGTAACTGTTTTGAATTTCTGGAATCGGAATATTTCGAATGGTTTCGCTAACTCGGTCATTTAAGTCAACTCTGCTTAGAGAAAACGTTTTATCTTCTTGGTTTGCAATTTTCACCTTGTCACTTTAAATAGGCATTTTTTTTTTTTTTAATTCAAGTTTTACATTGTGTTTAATATTTAATTTAGATTTTACCACTTCGCCATAGTGTTCTTTATTTACTTTTACAGATATTTGAATTAATCAGTACTAATTGTGCCGTAGGTTTGGCGGGAAAGGGTTTAAAGAAAGGCAACAAGCAGTCTGGTTGGCAACTGGCTTTATTTTTATTATAAGGTTACATTTGTATTTATAATAAAGTACAATGTTGTCACATTTAAAGCAACGTTGCTTTAACTGACACTAGTACTTACTATTCTAGAAATCTGTGTGCGGCTCTGTTTCTGGCGAAGTGATGGTAACATCTGGTGTACCTCAAGGGTCCCATATAGGCCCAATCTTGTTTCTTTTTTTTATAAACGATATTCTTCGGTGCTTCGAGAACTTATCCTGTCTCTTGTATGCGGATGATCTAAAATTTTATTCCGTCGTCTTGTCACATGACAATCACTTACAAACAGATCTGGACAATTTAGTTGAGTGGTGTAACGATAAGAACTTACAACTTAATGTTACCAAGTGTAAAATCTTGCGATTTCTTAAATGTACCACTTCTCATAAACAACCATACTCGATCAATACTGTGAATTTAGAAGAGGTATCTTATTTTAATGATCTCGGTGTAATTTTTGATTGTAATTTATCCTTTTCCCTACATATAGACAGCATTGTTCTGAAGAGTTTTAGAATGTTAGGTTTTATAGAGAGACATACTAGGCACATCCATGATACGAAGGCCCTAAAAGCTCTCTACAACTGTCTGGTTCGTAGTATCGTGAACATATGAATAGGCTTAAACGGGTAGTACAAAACAAATTTGCAAAATATTTATTATATAAATTCAATTTTCCTTATCAAAATGTCTCCTACGAAACTAGACTACCCTTATGTGATCTGAATCCTCTACAACACCGTAGGAGAAAGGCTCTCTTAATATTTCTCCATAAAACTGTAAACGGTTTGATTAACTGCAATAGTCTATTAAGTGCAATATTATTTCGTATTTTTGTACGGCGAACTAGGCATTCAACAAACTCACAGAACTAATTATGGACGCACTCTCTTTATTGAAAGACTACTGAATAATTATAATACACTTCCCAGATTGTGATATATTTAGAATTAGTCTTAACGCATTAAAGAGATAATTCTGGTCTAAAGTTTTATTCTGTTTTTACGTTTGTAGCTTGTAATTTTACAATATTCGTTAATTATGTATCATTTGAAATTTAATTTCTGTAGTGTATTGTACTGATAAACAAATTAATAAATAAAGATCATCTTCTCTATTCGCCTTCAACTCCTTCAGAAAGGCGGGTGTAGGGCTGTATAATACACTGAGAGAAGATTTTTGCTGGGACGATGAAAAAATTCGCTACTGCAGCAAAAAAATCTAGTTGCATAGGCGCTTGCAAGGAACTTTGCTACGAGAGTAAAATCCACTTTGCTACATTGACTTTGCTGCTATACTAAGTTTACTTTATAAAGTATCACTTGACAGGCACAGTATTATAACATTGCTGCGCGAGCCAAAGAAACTTCTTATGCTTGAAGATTACCTACCTGTCTCAGCAAAGAAACTTTCCTGAGACAGAAATATATATTATAACGCCACCAATATTTTTTATAGTGGCAACTAAGTTTCTTTACTGCGATAGGTAAGTATTTTTATTATGATAGCAAATTTATTTAGTTATGACTATTACTTCACTTGCCTATCATTGTAACGCCTAAAAGCTATACCAGTAATGTGTCTTTGCTCAGATAGCAAAAAAATCTAATTGTGCCATAAAGGTTTTGACCAGTCATAGGTATATTTTTGGCTGTGATAGGAAATAGTTTATGCTGTGCAAAACAAATACAATGTGTTTGCAAAGTCTTAAGTCACTTGACATATTTCTGAATTTTGATAGTTTTAGTATTTTTGGCATGGAAGTTTTATTTCACATTATATAGGGACCTGATAATTTTACATTACATTGCGAATTATTGCTAATTAAATAAATCCAAACTTTTCTATGCCAAAAATGCTTAAATTGATCAAGATAAAGAAATATGTTGAATGGCTTGGGACTTCACCTTAAGATGCATGCACTGCATTTGTTAAATTGCAACAAAATTACCTAAAAAGGGTGCATG
This sequence comes from Polydrusus tereticollis, assembly GCA_963920685.1. Classification (NCBI taxonomy): domain Eukaryota; kingdom Metazoa; phylum Arthropoda; class Insecta; order Coleoptera; family Curculionidae; genus Polydrusus; species Polydrusus tereticollis. The sequence continues at coordinate 22,263,637 of OY987336.1, forward strand.
GTATACTGAGTGTTCGTATTAGAATGCACCGAGGAAGATTGGAATATTAGAAGTAAACAGCTTTATATAGCCACATTGTAAAAAATATTAAATTTAACCTAACCTGAAATACGATTTATCAGTTGTATTGGTAAGATCGATAAAAAAGTAGGACCAATTAAAGGTGTTTACATAAAAAAAAATATATAATTGTTAGTAAGTATTTGTTTATTAAGAAATGATAAACATAGTAAAACTACCTAACTCTGTTATAAAAATATTTAGAACATTTAGATACAGATATTATATAGATATAAACTTTTTTAACACTTATCGAAAAACGTAACATCTTAACATCTAAATAATACATTTTTAAAACATATTATGCAGGGGGTTGTTGGGGAACAGCCCTAAGAGTTGAAATGAGTTGTACAAAGATGGATTTTTTAGTTTAGTTGTAACATAGTAGGCGTAACATGTCAAATTTACGATCTCGTTCATAACGTAGTAGGTATAAGAAATGATGTATTTTGAAGCCGCGCCAAAGGAAGCGGCTGGAGACCACTGCCACGCTCTACTTTTGTTCTCTGTAAAATGCGCCCACGGGATTGGCGGAAGCTTGGCGTCGGCCACAAAAGATGAATGAGTCGCGTCATAAGGTATTCGTGCAGCGGTTCCATCCGCTCCATTCGGCGCAAATTAAGAAATAAGAGGAACTGTTGAGTGAGCAATAAAGCTAGCAACACGTCCCGTCAACCAAAGTTGGTTGTTGGCGGTCATTTTACTGTTTATACCAAGTGGTAAATCTTTACGAATGTTAGTGTATCAATTTAGAGTAACTGTTGAGTGAGCAATAAAGCTAGCAACACGTCCCGTCAACCAAAGTTGGTTGTTGGCGGTCATTTTACTGTTTATACCAAGTGGTAAATCTTTACGAATGTTAGTGTATCAATTTAGAGTAACTGTTGAGTGAGCAATAAAGCTAGCAACACGTCCCGTCAACCAAAGTTGGTTGTTGGCGGTCATTTTACTGTTTATACCAAGTGGTAAATCTTTACGAATGTTAGTGTATCAATTTAGAGTGACTGTTGAGTGAGCAGACAAGCTAGCAACACGTCCCGTCAAAAAGGAATAGCCAAAGTTGGTTGTTGGCGGTCATTTTACTATTTGTACCAAGTGGTAAATCCGTAGAAATGTTAGTGTACTAATTTCTATGTAAAAAGTGGAAGTTTCACCCTAAGTACGGGTACAAAGTGTGCATAGCTCTGTGCAAAGAGTTATAATGTGTTGATTTCGCCAGAAGTCATAGTGTGTTAAGTTCGCCAGTATTTTAAATAAAGTTATTTTGCTTTAACACGAGTTTAATTTCCAATCATAATAAAACCGACCAGTGAGTCACACGCCTGTGGAAATATACCACAAACTTGATTGAACGTAAGAGGAAATAAAGCCCGGCGTTTCAACATGGTCCTTCGAATCCGGATGTTGGAAAATTGAATAAGTGCGAAAGTAAAGTTAAAGTAAAAAAAATTAGCAAGAAGAGGCAGTAAGAGACTTCCAAACCAGTGAAATTAGTGAAGTGAAAGTTAAGTGAGTGTCGACAGAGAGACAGCGGAAGGTAAAAACGTTACATGTAGAAATTGTAGTAGTATTGTTGTTGATAATTCTAGATTTGTTAGTAGCATTACACTTTGGTAGCCAACATTAAGGTAGTGTTGTGTTCGACTTCACCTCTGTGTAAGTTGTGTTGCTAGTTAGAGAGCAAAAGTCATTAAAAAATAAAAAAATGGAGCCTTCAGACGAGGCAGTTAATATAAGTGAATTAAGCGAGTTAAAAAGAAAACGTGGGGTGGCAAAGGCTGCGATCACGAGGAGTCAAACATGGTATAATACTAATAAAAAAGACAAAGAGGCACTGAAGCAAATTATATCGCGAGAGGAGACGTTGAGAAAAGCGTACGGGACGTACTCGGATTTACAGGATAGTATTGAATATTTAGATCCAGACGATTTAGATAGGGATGAAGTCGAGGGCAAATACCATTCTTTGGTGGCGGCGTTTAATGAAATATTAAGCGCAGATAATGCACAAGGTAGTGTAACGAGTAGTAATCAGGGGCAACATTATATTTCTTCGGGTGTTAGATTGCCAGATTTGAAAGTCCCATCGTTCGATGGCAGTGTTTCGGATTGGCGGTCTTTTGCAGAAATTTTTAAAGTTTTAATTATAGAGAACGCAGTTCTTTCGGATGTACAACGATTAATGTACCTAAAATCTGCACTCAAGGGCGAGGCTTTGAAGCTAATAGATTCTCTTGAATTAATAGGAAGTAACTTTCAGATTGCTTTTGACATTTTGCAAAATAGATTCGAGAATTTAACATGTGTGGTAAATAACCACTTCAAAACTATTTTAGGTGCGCCGGTGCTAACTAAGCCAAATTCAAATAATTTAAGGGAGTTCATAGCGAATAATACAAAGACAGTGGAGTCGTTAAAACAATTGCCGGTATCTCAGACTCAAGTTCTTGAATATTTGTTAATATATATTATGGAAAATAAATTAGATTACGCCACAAAAAAGGCATTTGAGCTGGATCGTAATTTAAATAACTTACCAGGGTTAACAGATTTCTTTGAATTCTTACAGCGTAGGTGTTTAGTGTTCGAAAATCTTTCTAGTAGTAGTGAACAACAAAGTTCACAGCCCAGAGGCACAACTAATAATAATAGAGTATCGTTTTTTGCTAGTCAACAGCAGAGCGATCAGTATTGTTGTATTTGTGGCATTCCAGATCATAGAACATATGCGTGTCGAGAATATTTGGATTTAACATTATATGGAAGGCAACAGATCGTACAATCGAAGCGATTGTGTTTTAATTGTCTGGGTGCACACTCTGTCGCTCAGTGCAAATCACAAAGTAAATGTAAATATTGTAATTTATCGCACCATTCAACGTTGCATAGAAATGTGCCAAGAGGTAGTCCTGATGCAAGTTCGGGCACCGCACAACAACAAAATTCCACGCGAAATGCAAATTTAGGTACCGTGCGAAACGGGCGATATTCTCAGAATAATAACGACAAAACCTCGTACAACGCGAACAGTTCAAATAATCAATCGTTCTTAAGGCCATCCGGGCAGTACAACGGGTCTGGGAATCGAACACACAACGTGTCAAGGTTAAATACGAGTACGGAGACGCCTAGTCCTCAAAATATCGGTGTAAAAAATGTACAGGGTGAGTCAAGTAGGGATGCCCAAATAAGTTCCACCAAACCAGTGTCTCTTTCAGCATTGGCAAATGAACATTCTAACGTATTATTGGCAACCGCGCAGGTAAATCTTGTGAGCAAGAACGGGGATGTGATAACAGCGAAAGTATTGTTGGATAATGGAAGCCAAAGCTCGTTTATTACTAAATCATTAGTAGAGCAGCTACAGTGTGATATTATTAATTATAAAGTAAATATTTCAAGCGTTTCACAAAACAGTTTTGTATGTAATAAATTGGCGAACGTTACTATATATTCGAAAACGCAGGATATCTGTTATCCAGTGAAATCGTGTATCATTTTGGATAGTATCACGTACAAATTGCCGCAAATCCCTATCAAAGTAGAAACTTTGGATATTCCGTATAATTTACAAAGCCGGCTGGCTGATCCAACTTTTAATATTCCATCCGATATCGACATGTTGTTGGGCGCTGATGTGTACTATTCGATTTTGGGCCAGGGGCAGTGTATTTTAGGCTCTAACAAACCTACTTTGGTAAATACCACACTTGGGTGGATTATAGCAGGGAAGGTACCTTCACATTGTACATCGCCAGTGAAAGGGCACGCTACGCAGGCAGGCGGAAGTAGTGCGTCATTTTTTTTGCAAACTCAAGACGTGGATAAGTTGTTGACAAAATTCTGGACAGTCGAAGAAGTGTCTTCAAAACCTATAATGTCAACTGACGATCAGTTGGCAGAAAGTATCTTTATTAATACTACAAAACGTGTAGAAAACGGTTCGTTTCAGGTCAATATGCCATTCAAAACTCCGGGTGAGTATACGAAACTTGGTGATTCGTTTAACATGGCTGGAAAGCAGTTAATTAAAGAAAAACATCCAAGATCAGTAGAAATTGAACAACACATGGACAGAAACAAGAAGGCCTGGGAATTAGTGGAAAAACTCGCCTTGGAAAGAACCAAACAACTTCACGACGCGGCAGAAGCGTATCAGTTCTACGCAGACGCGAACGAAGCAGAATCCTGGTTCTTGGAAAAGGAATACATTTTGTGTTCAAAAGATCTGGGCATAGACGAACCTAGTGCAGCGTCCTTATTACAGAGACATAAAGATTTAGAAGGGGAACTTCATGCTTATCATGGTGATATACAGAGTCTGAATGTACAAGCAAACAGACTTATCGAAACTGGAATTTCGAATTTGGATTTAAATACAGAATTGGAGGTGGCGGAATCCATTGAAGACATGCAGTTTAATTATAGAATGATAGCCACAGAAGTATTTGTTGATGAACCAGTAGAAAAAGTAGAATATCGTAACATAGTGGAAGAAAGAAAGGTGCCACAAGTCCGTGCCTTATATCCATTCAGTGACCACGGTCTCACCATGGTAAAAGGCGAGGTGATGTTCTTACTGAACAAAAGTAACCCTGATTGGTGGTGCATAAGAAAAGCGGACGGTACCGACGGGTTTGCACCAGCTAACTACGTTGTTGAAATCGAACCTAGAATAATCCAAGTTACCGTACGTAAACCTGAGACGGTTAAAAGTATACAAAAAGTGAAAAAAACCAAAATAGTTAAGACGAAAGTCCCTATTAAAGTACACAGACCTACTACCAGACCTGTTAAGAGAAAAGTTGACGACAACAATAGCGTCCCGAAAAGACAGAAGCAGCTGAATGATACATACGACAGGTTAAAGAACATGGCTGCTACCCGACATGCCTTGTTGGAGGATTCAATTAGATTGTTTAGATTTTATAGAGAGTGTGATGACTTCGAGAGATGGATCAAAGATAAGGGAAAGATGTTGTCTATTGAAGATCCGAATGATAGTGTTCTGCAGGCAAAGAGAAAATATGAGAAATTCGTTACTGACCTATCGGGCAGTACAAAACGCATGGACGAACTCGAAGCAGAGGTGCGCGAATTCGAGAAACTAAATAATTCTCAAATCGACAAAGTTCGCGCTAGGTTCCGTCAAATTTACTCGATTAATAGTTTGTTGAACAATAAGTTTCAACGTACGTTTTATTTATAATGGTTTATTTTACACAAGGTGTCAGTCCTTTTTTGGCGTGGTGGCCTGCCTTAAGTCCACTGGGGGTCGAAGGCTAAGACTCCCTGGGAAACCTAAACGGTTACATGATTTTTGCATTCTTTTTGTCGTTTTTGTTGGCCCTTCGCTCTTAAGGAGCGTCGTATGAGTTCGCACAGTTGGAAACTTCTGGCAGCTTTTTCAAGAACACACTAGGAGCGTCCCTGGTGTCAAAAGACTAAAGACGTGGACTACCCTGACAGTAGCGCACTGCCCTTTCGGTTCTGGGTTCCGGCGGAATCTGGTTCCACCTTTCGCTCTGCGGAGCATCTGTCACTCTGTTACTTCTTCTTCTTCCATTTCGTTCTATCTACTTTGCGGCTTCGGCACTACAAGACACGAGTAGTGCTGTCTATCACTACCAAGTGTCATTTCTCTGGGTTGGGGCGGGTAAGGGGTTATTGAGCCCAGTCCAGGGGAATTATCAGGTCTTCTTCGGGTGGGGATTCGGGAAAATTGTGAGTGTGTGACGTGGGGTGCAAATTTACGCCTTGTGCTTCATGTCAATACTCAAAGTTAGGGGTGTCTCACAGTAGCGCCAGTTCAAAGTTTAGGGGTGTCTCATCAGTAGCGCCATTTGCGGTATTCGACTCCAATGTCAATACTCAAAGTTAAGGGTGTCTCACAGTAGCGCCAGTTCAAGAAAGTTAGGGGTGTCTCATCAGTAGCGCCATTCGCAGTATTCGACTCCAATGTCAATACTTAAAGATAGAGGTGTCTCTCAGAAGCACCGTTCTTTAGTTTTTTAGTTTTTTTATTATTATTTTATACTACAAGGGAAGTAGTTATGGGTGTCGCTGCGGAATGCCAACGTGTATGTGCAGCTCAAACGGAGCTTGCTATCTGGACCTCGTGTGTTCAGTTTTTTAAATGAATTTTATGACAGTGCTCGAAGCGAGCTTTCAAAGTAAATTTCGAATATATTCTTCAAAGAATATCAAAGTCATTTAACACAATATATGATTCGGTAAAAATGTGCCAGTTATGACAATTAGGACATTCAATCTGTGCAATACGGACGGGTAGGACGGCTGTACAGAACTTTAGGTTCTTTTTAATATTAAGATTGTTGTGAAACCAATTCTACAGGTTTCAATAGGATACGGGTCACTTACGTTCAGATTACGTGAAAACAAAGGAAAAGAAAGACTTTATTTTTCTTTGGGACTTTATACACTTAGGTCAAGATTATGTTCACAGAACAAAATAGGACTTCAAGTGGACGATTGAGCATTGGCTTGTGTACGATTATGTCAAGTGGGTCCAGTAAAAGACAATGAACATTTGCGGAGTCGAGATAACTTTGACAGTGTTTGGAAATACGAGGGGCATGTGATACATGAAATCGTGTGTCATGCTGAACAATTTTGTGTGACCTTCGGTCATATTGTAAATATTTTAGTATAAGTTATGAAGTTAAAAAAAAATGGTTATAGTTAGAGCTGCATGGTTGCGTTGCACGTGGCACATGCGCAGCTCTCTTTTTGAATATGGGGTATTTGACTCAGATCATGAGACGATGTAGAGTCTACAACCATATTGATGGTCATGGCTGTTAACGTTTATGGATTGTTGGTTATCGTTGTTAGGTTAGGTATAATGTTGGATACCAGAGTGTTAATTTCTAAGAGTAGATTGTGTAGAAAGGGGATGTACTACATAATGTTCGATTAAATTGAATTGAATCACAAGTGATTCAAGGTGGGGGAGAATGTTGGGGAACAGCCCTAAGAGTTGAAATGAGTTGTACAAAGATGGATTTTTTAGTTTAGTTGTAACATAGTAGGCGTAACATGTCAAATTTACGATCTCGTTCATAACGTAGTAGGTATAAGAAATGATGTATTTTGAAGCCGCGCCAAAGGAAGCGGCTGGAGACCACTGCCACGCTCTACTTTTGTTCTCTGTAAAATGCGCCCACGGGATTGGCGGAAGCTTGGCGTCGGCCACAAAAGATGAATGAGTCGCGTCATAAGGTATTCGTGCAGCGGTTCCATCCGCTCCATTCGGCGCAAATTAAGAAATAAGAGGAACTGTTGAGTGAGCAATAAAGCTAGCAACACGTCCCGTCAACCAAAGTTGGTTGTTGGCGGTCATTTTACTGTTTATACCAAGTGGTAAATCTTTACGAATGTTAGTGTATCAATTTAGAGTAACTGTTGAGTGAGCAATAAAGCTAGCAACACGTCCCGTCAACCAAAGTTGGTTGTTGGCGGTCATTTTACTGTTTATACCAAGTGGTAAATCTTTACGAATGTTAGTGTATCAATTTAGAGTAACTGTTGAGTGAGCAATAAAGCTAGCAACACGTCCCGTCAACCAAAGTTGGTTGTTGGCGGTCATTTTACTGTTTATACCAAGTGGTAAATCTTTACGAATGTTAGTGTATCAATTTAGAGTGACTGTTGAGTGAGCAGACAAGCTAGCAACACGTCCCGTCAAAAAGGAATAGCCAAAGTTGGTTGTTGGCGGTCATTTTACTATTTGTACCAAGTGGTAAATCCGTAGAAATGTTAGTGTACTAATTTCTATGTAAAAAGTGGAAGTTTCACCCTAAGTACGGGTACAAAGTGTGCATAGCTCTGTGCAAAGAGTTATAATGTGTTGATTTCGCCAGAAGTCATAGTGTGTTAAGTTCGCCAGTATTTTAAATAAAGTTATTTTGCTTTAACACGAGTTTAATTTCCAATCATAATAAAACCGACCAGTGAGTCACACGCCTGTGGAAATATACCACAAACTTGATTGAACGTAAGAGGAAATAAAGCCCGGCGTTTCAACAGGGGTGTTTTAAAAATTTAAACCCTGCCATCCTGTCCTCTTTTTAACATATTAATTAAGTAGGTACTATATTAGCGTTTAAATATTACCATTATTGACTTTTCACAGACCAACACAAAATCACTACTTAAATTTTGCGGCCCTTAAACCAATCACACGTATTTCTTATTGCGCCGCCAACTCGCACATCAAACCCATTACCTCACAGAACAATAATGCGCCAACTGGAAAATATTGCCGGTTTCGACAGAATTGGGCTTCCGAAAGATGTACCGACAGGAGTCGAGAACAACCGATGAGACGATTTCAGAATAAAATGTTGCCAGCACAGCAAAGTTACTTAGCTGCCGTTGAACAAATTTCTTTATAAACTTTTTATTTTACTCATTACAAAGTATTTTGCTACTACAGCGAACTATATGTTAATAGCAGTAAAGATATTTTTTTAAAGAAATACTTGCCTGGGCTAAAATATTTGCCTTGTTGCAGTAGGAAAGTTTTTTACAACAGCCATAAAGTGGTTTCAGCAAAGTGACCTTTACTGTGAAAGAAAAGTGATCTTGCAAGTATAGGTAGAAATCTGATTGGCGCAGCCAGAAAAACCTTAACAAAGATTTTTTTGCTAGAGGTTTTCTCAGTGTAAATTACCAAATCGGTTGGGCCATTGTTTTTTTGGTAAATATTTATTTGTTTACATGAGCTTGTAACAACTTGTATAGTTGTGAGAATATAAATGTATTATTACTATTATTATTATTGGTAATAAGTTACCCAAGAGTTGTAGAAAGCGGAATGATCTCTTGGTATCACGTGGCGCTCATTCTCAATGTTAAATTTTTTTTTATGGAGCTGATTAGAGAAAAATAACTTGCAGTGGTTCTTTGTCTGTGCGTCATTACTTGCACGTGACTAAAACCATATAAATCTAATCAAAATTATGCGAGGCAAAAAGTCAAAACAAGGTCTAAGTTCATAAACGTCAAAATTTTCGTTAGCGTTCAAAATAAATAAAAAATAACAAATATCCATAATTACTTGCGGCCAACACGAAAGTACAATATAAAAATGGCTCTGACAAGACCAGTTTATATGATTAAATAGAATTTCAAGTCACAAAAACTGAATTTGAAAAAATTTGACAGATCGAAATGATGCCTTTGAAATCAATTGACAACTCTGCTAGAAACTTTTGTCTCTGTCCAGCACGTTATTTTGAATTCGAGACGTATTGCGCAAGCCCGGACACACTCATGTGTTTATTAACTTTTAAGGCCTTAATAAATAAAGATAGGAAGTTGTAAATCACGTCTGTTGATCATTGATTCATGATGTGCCGGCAAAGATCCACCGTTCCGACTGTATTGGGTTAGACATTTAAAGAAATGTTTCTGTTAATAGTAATATTACTGATAAATTAACTTGTAGGTACTATTAATATATAATATATATAATTAATATTAATATACTATTAATATATAATATATAATGTTTTTCTCTATTCCAGCATTTACGAACATCAAGATTGCAGATTCCAGATCCAACAGCAGCGTTATAATCGAGTTATTCAGAAACTTAATGTGAACGTTGAAAGTGACTTAGGGATATTTCGGCAAAGAAATTTATACAAACACGGCCTTCGTAAGGGTTCAGGGAAAGTTAAGTTTAAATGTGATCAGTGTGATTATCGAAGCATTCGGAAAGGTGATCTAAAGAAGCACCTTATCCTGCACTCAAATCCAGCAAAAGTTAATTTATTTAAATGTGGTCAGTGTGATTATCGAAGCAATTGGAAATGTAATTTAAAGAAGCACATTGTCCGGCATAAGGATCCAGAGGTAGTTAATTTGTTTAAATGTGATCAGTGTGATTATCAAACCATTTTTAAAGAATATTTAAAGAAGCATTGTCTCCTGCACATGAATCCAGCGAAAGTCAATTTGTTTAAATGTGATCAGTGTGATTATCAAACCATTTTTAAAGAATATTTAAAGAAGCATTGTCTCCTGCACATGAATCCAGCGAAAGTCAATTTGTTTAAATGTGATCAGTGTGATTATCAAACCATTCTTAAAGAATATTTAAAGAAGCATTGTCTCCTGCACATGAATCCAGCGAAAGTCAATTTGTTTAAATGTGATCAGTGTGATTATCGAAGCATTCGGAAAAATGATTTAAAGAAGCACAGTCTCCGGCACATGAATCCAGCGAAAGTCAATTTGTTTAAATGTGATCAGTGTGATTATCGAAGCATTCGGAAAGATGATTTAAAGAAGCACAGTCTCCGGCACATGAATCCAGCGAAAGTCAATTTGTTTAAATGTGATCAGTGTGATTATCGAAGCATTCGGAAAGATGATTTAAAGAAGCACAGTCTCCGGCACATGAATCCAGCGAAAGTTAATTTATTTAAATGTGATCAGTGTGATTTTCGAAGCATTTGGAAAAGAAGTTTAAAGCGTCACCTTCTCCGGCATAAGGATCCAGAGGAAGTTAATTTATTTAAATGTGATCAGTGTGATTTTCGAAGCATTTGGAAAAAAAGTTTAAAGCGTCACCTTCTCCGGCATAAGGATAAAGAGGTAAAGTGCGTTCAGTGAGTGAATGCGCACTTGGCATTAACCGATTATGGTCAAAATTAGTCTAGAATAAAATAGACAGCTGTCCTTAAACAATTTCTACTAATTTTAGATACTTATATGAGCCGTAATTAAAATTTCCATTACAATTATTTATTTAATTATTTTTTATTTCATAACTATGTAAATAATAATAATAATAATAATTAGAAATTTTATTACATAAAATGTACATTTAATCGTCAATATCACTCTCAGCACTGTTGTCACTGTCACTATCAGAAGTTATAATAATTGACCTTATTTCATCAATGACCTGTTCCGAGTCAAAAGTATCTTGAATCAATTTTTTCAGGTGGTCAATACATTTTGACCAAGTCTCTGGTCCAATTTGTTTTAAAGCTTCATTCCATAAATTTAAAATGCTTTCTTCGTTCGTCGTTTGACATGCAAGCTTGTCATAGTAGTTTTTGCAAATTCCCCATACTAATTCAATACCATTAAATTCACAATGGTATGGGGCAGACGTAAGACCTCGTGACCGTATTTCCCCGCGAGAGAGTCCACTATGTAAGACTTATCCTTACCAGCAGTGTGTACTTTAATTTCGGATAACAAATCTGCTTTCAAAAATATATGGTCGTTTTTTATTTTTCTTGTGTTTAGCCAGTTCCTCATTTCATCTTTGGTGGAACTATTGTTTGGAATTTTTTCAGAAACTCGTGAGTGATATGAAGCATTGTCTAAAATAATGATCGAGGGTTCTTTCAGTGATTTTAGCACATATTCTTCAAACCAGTTCTCGAATATCGCGGCAATCATATTGTCATGATAGTCCTCCACTTTCTTCGATGAAGTAAAAACTAAACTTGTATCTGGCAAAAATCCTTCTCGACTTGTAATGGCGTTCTCTACGATAGCTCGGGTGCCATTTTGTAATGGCACTCGGATAGTGGTTTAATAGATTATTCGGACGGTACCCTTAATGCGGCGGAGTAATTACGGGTTTTTCGGTGACGGTGCGGGTCGGGATAACGGTATTCTCGAGCGCCACCCTTTATTATTTGAAGTGGTAAAGAGATCCACTGTGCTCACGGGGTAGCCTTTAAACAGTGGAGAAGGGTTCGGTGCATTTAAATTTATTGGAACGGAGTTGTCTTTTCTTTTGTCGGAAATTCAGTCAGTAAGACTAGAGGAATAAAACAATTTGTTTCCTTAAATTAATGACAGGTCGTGTTTATCTCAATAAAATATTAATACGAGATAAATGCTTTAATACTACTTGTTACCATCATGGTATTATAATTTACAAACTTAAATCTAAAAATAGTAATACCCCCAAAACGGATTACGGTTAAAAAGCGGTGCAGAAATATGATCGAAGATAAAGCAAGCAGTGCGAGCGGTGTCTTAAACTGGTAGTATAGCGGACGTGCAGGTGTTGTAAAGCGGAAGCGGTAATTTTATGTCAGCAGGATTTAAAGAATAATAATTTTTTCTGAAATCTTCAAAATAATGAAACCAAATACTTCTTTTAAAAAACTCACCATATTCCAGCTAAGTTACCTATGATGTTATTTTAAAGTTACCTAACCACAAATTAATTAAAATGCATGTCTCAATTTAAATTCTTAAATGTTATGATTGAAGATATATATAATTAATTTAAATCAGGTTGTACAAGAATTTCCTATTCTCTTTTTAAAACGATATCTTCTTTAGTATATACAAAGCTAACTTAGTCTTAAACTGAAACTAATAGTATTAAAACGAGTATTTTCTTTTTTCCGTGTGGTAATGTGCAGCCCATTCAACGACCCTTACTCATTCGAAGGACACGTAATGAGGTAAATATTATCAACGTTTTGGCTTATGTTCAATACGATCCCACTTTAAGCAACAGAAAAATTAGCCTTGACTTGGGGGTTCCAAAAACAAATGTCCACGAGATTTTACAAACTAATAGTATGCACCCTTACCACATCGTTTTACACCAGGCATTGAACGATACTGATTATGATCGTCGATTGGATTTCTGTCACTGGCTATTAAATATGATTAGGGAAAATCCAAATTTTCTTTCACGGATATTATGGACAGACGAGGCCACTTTCACTAACGCTGGGGGTGTGAATTTGCATAATATGCACTATTGGTCTGAGCAAAACCCTCATTGGATGAGGCAAGTAGATTTTCAAAACCGCTGGAGTTTAAATGTTTGGTGCGGGATCTTGGAAGGAAAAATTATCGGTCCCCATTTTTTTGACCAAACCCTTAATGGAGCAAGATTTTTAGATTTCTTGGCCACTTTCCTTACACCTCTTTTGGAAGAAGTCTCCTTACAAACGAGAACAAACATGTGGATCCAACTTGATGGTTGTCCGGCGCATTACTATCGTAACGTACGCCAATACCTAGAAGAACAATTTGCGCATCGTGTAATTGGAAGAGGAAACTTGTTTCCCTGGCCGGCTCGTTCACCGGATCTTACTTGTCTTGATTTTTACCTATGGGGTAGGTTAAAAGATCTGGTTTTCCAAGAGAGACCAACAACAAGGGAAAACATGATGGTAAGGATAACAAATGCCGTTAGAAACTTATCCACGGCTGAAATTGAGGCAGCCGTATTATCAACTAACAGAAGAATAATTAAGTGCTTACAAAATGACGGAAAACATTTTGAACATTTGTAATTATTATTGTCTCGCTAAATTGCTAATAAAATTGTTTCTAGTTCTAAGATTTGTGCACTTTTTCATAGTCTAAGTCTCATAATATGATATTATCATAATATTCATATTTTATTCAGTGTTATTGATGTTTCTTTGACTCGTTAAACTTTTATTATAAATTTTATAGTTTATTAAAGAGTAGGCCATGAAATTAGTTGTTATCTTGCTTATTAGGGGTATACCGGGTACCGGTAAATGGAAACTGTATCATTTTTTAAAGAAAAATCAAAATAACTTTTAAACCCCTGTTGATATCGATTTGCGGTTCGGACTAATCGTTCCCTATGCAAATTGCCTCCTATTACTACCGAAAAAAATTATACCATCCAATTTGCAAATACCGAGAAAAATAAAAAAATAAGTTAGATTGAATAACAGCGCCATCTTAAAATTGTATCAGGAAACTTGTGACAATTCCTGAATCATTTATTTAAACTCCAAGGAATTTCCTTTCAAACAAGTCCAAGTTATAGAAAATCCGTTGAAGGATAACGACATAATGACAGTTTTTGAAAAATGTCTTAAAGGCTTCCCCCACTCCTTTATTAGGCGAGATTCAAAAAATAACAATAACAAAAGTTGTAGCAAACAATCTACTGATTTTAATTATTTATTTGCTTTTCTACGGTTAAGTGGCATTTTTTGCCGTAAAATGAACTTTAAAAAATAAATAAGCCGTTACGCCCTATTGCGGCAATTTCCGAAACTTAAAATTATTTTGAATGAATTTCTCTTGGCAGTTTTTATGATGAGAGCTTTTTTTTCAGATCTGTGGGACGTATCGTTTCCGAGATATGGCCGCTCCGTGTCCTTATCCGGACACCCTGTATATAAAAAACTCTATAAAATTTTGTGAACTTAAAAAAAGTGAAGGAAATGGTATTAATTGGGTAAGTGTAATGACTGGGGACCAAAATCTAAAAATAAGTGTAGTCTATAAGCCTCCAGATTATAACAATAATGAGTTCCTAGAGTTTATGGAGCAAATCTTAATTAAGTATCAAAAAAAACATTTAATCGTCGGCGATGTTAACATAGACCTATTAAAAGATAGCGCAGTGGTAAAAAACTATAAAAACCTGATCACATTACACAACTATAAAATAAATAATAAAGTAACACTAGAGAATGCAACCAGGACAACTAGTTTCACCAGAACTATTATAGACCATGTCCGAACAGATAAACATTCAAAATTAGACTGTAAAATAGAAATCCATGAAACTAGTCTGCCAGATCACAACTTATTATTGTTAATTATTGAGGAAAACATAAAACCGTTTATACAAAAAACTCATCAACATATAAACACTACTAACTTAAAAAAATTTCAAAACATTTTCAAGCAGCAAATAGAAAAAAAATGAGGTATTAACCTTTGAATCTCTAACTGATATACCTAATAACGTACTGTAAACAACAATCTGAATCTGTAAAAACTATCAAAATAAGACAAAACAGTACTTGGATAAATCAGGACATTCTAAATTTGATGAAGAAACGTGATATAATCTATAAGGCTGAAAAAGGTAGGACAAATAACAATCAACTAGAGGGCGAGTTTAAAAAAATAAAAAATAGAATAAATAATTTCGCTATAATACCTTAAAAAACAAACATTTTGCCAATAAATGGCAGCAGGCAGGAAACAACTCAAAAAAACAGTGGAAATTCATAAATAGTTTAAAAGAACGGTAATGTGGACCAAAAAATACATAGTCTAAAAATAGGGGGTAATAAAAATAAATAACTAATCAAAATGAAGTAGTTAACGCGTTAAATGAACACTTTGCGCAGGTAGGGGAATTAACTGTCAAAAATTTGGAAGAGGAAATAAAACAAAAAAAACTTACACTTACAACATAACATTGTAAACTGCTGTCAAAACAATATTGACTTATATCCGGTGCAGGCCCGGGAGATTGAAGAAGCAATAATTGAGCTCAAGCGCAATTCATCTCCTGGGCACGACAGGATTACAGTCAATGACATTCTTACATTAAAGGCTTACATAATTAAAATTATCACCAACCTTATAAACAAAATATTTTTTACCGGGGAATTTCCTCAATAATTAAAAATTAGCAGAATCAGCCCCATTTTCAAGTCGGGCAATAAGAGCTCTATGAACAATTATCGTCCTATTTCGGGGATTAGTGTTTTTTTTTCGAAAATAATAGAAAAAATTATTAAAAAAAGGTTATTATGGCACATAAATAGAAATATACTGACAGATGAGTTTCAATATGGTTTTTTAAATAATAGCAGCACTCTCAGTGCAACAGTGGATTTTACTAACTACATATCAGCAAAACTAGATAAAGAAGGTGCAGTGGTAGCAGTCTTTGTGGATCTAAAAAAAGCGTTCGATGTTGTGGATATCGACTTACTATTGATTAAACTGGAATGTGTGGGGATTAGGGGGACAGCACTTAGTTTAATAAAAACATATCCAACAGGAAGAAAGCAATATGTTAGGATCGACCAAACCTATGTAGTAGTCTACTTACAAACGCCTACTGAGTTCCCCAGGGGTCAGTACTTGGACCCCTGTTGTACTCGCTGTATGTTCTTAATTTGAAATATGCAGGTTTGAAGGCAAGGTAGTTCACATTTGCTGACGACACGGTCTTGGTTCACACTGGTACGGAGGAACAACCCGCTAAACATGAAACGTTCTTGAAATATTTCATGTTTGCAGAAGTATCGCAAAAATGAAACATTTCATTTATGTATGTCAGAAATGTTCCAGAATCGTTTTCTTTTTTATTTTGATCTGTCATTTCAATGGTTGAGTTATGGCGTTCTTTTGTGTTTTTGTCACGGCAAAAATATTTTTCCGCAACATCAAGTACATACTTTAAATTATTACCAAAAATGCTGTGGAAAAAGCATTTATTTATTTTGTGCGTATAGTGTATTGTAAATAGATCCGAAAATTTAATTGTATCTACTGCCACTCTACCGTGGTTGTATTTTCCTCTGACGGAAGAACTTCATAACCAGTAAATTAAACCAATAATTTCGGAACCTAGTGGCCTTAACAGATTTTTAGGGGACATAAAATCAAAATAACTGACCAAATGCCATCCAAATTAACCAGAACCCGATAAAACTGCCAGGTAATGAAAATATAGTAGTAACCACCACGGCCCACGGCGGCGGGTCAATAGACACACCAACCAATGTAGTGATGCTGAGTCAGAGTGCTTTTACTGCTTTTTATTTGGATTTTATACAAAATTAAAAAAAAAAAAACAATATAACTACCACAATGAGTCAAGCAGTGCAGGTGTTTACTACTGCAAACAAAAATAGTAGTGATAATGGTGATAATTTGGTAAGTAGGTACCTAGTTATATATTTTAGTGTCAACAATCTAACCTAAAAATCCAACGTTTTCCAATTTTCCCTCCAATTTGTTGTTAATAACACTATTTGTCAATGGGTATGAAACAGTATTATTTTATCTATACATATTTAAGTTTCGTATAAAAGTGTCCCAGTTTATTACTTATTTGTTGTAAAAGTGACCTTTAGAAGGCACATTAGGGTATGAAATTAAGAAATATTTGGTGATTCGTCGTTAGTCATTACATTATTTACGAATTTTGTAGCATTTAGGAGTTTTTTTTTATTTCTGTAGCGTACTGACGGAATAAATAAGTAAATAATTAAATAATTGTGCGATTTATTTTTAAGACAATTTTGATCATTTACTTTTAGGATGAAACTTTGAAAGGAACAGAAAATGACTGAGGATCCAAAAAAATGGAAAATTTAATATTAATAAGGTTCTAAAATCTAGGTATTATTGTTTTGGATAAGGTTTCGATGCGGCTGTATTTTGTATTTAAACTTTATTGTAAATATTCCCATGTTCTGAAAATAAATTTTGTGATTTACATTTAATTCTGTGAATTATTTAGGGGTTCACTTGCAACGTTTGGTAACATTCTCGAAGAGTAAATTTGAAATATTGCATACAAATTAACTTGCAACATTTCGTAAATATTTTTTTTTAATGTTTCAATGTGATATGTTTGTAACATTGCGAAATGTTTCCTTGGTACATTTCAATGAAACATTTCTGAGGTAGGACATTTACAGTTACATAAACATTTCTCAAACATTTATCTGCAGTTTAGTGATACGTTTCAACGTTTAAATGTATGTTTATGAAACATCTCTGGAACTAAAAATTGTTTAGCGGGAAGATTTAAATGAAATTGTTAATAATGGTTTAAAAAAATGCGCAAATTGTTTAGGTATAGATATTCTAATAAATTAAAAATAAATATTGACAAAAACCAATTATATGGTCTTAAAACAGAAAAATAAAGTAATAAAATAACATCAACATTACTTTAGACAATTTTAGTCTAGAAAAAGTCGAGAGTGTGAGGTACCTTGGCTTGTTGGTGGATGATAGGATAAGCTAGACACAACATAATATAAACAAAGTAACTAATAAGATCCTTTCAATGATCCCATACATCTTCAAATGCAGAAATTACCTTACAAATTACTACACAAACAGCAAAAATCGAATTCAACTTTAAGAGTAAACAATGATGTGCATGATTATCCGACAAGACGACATGACAATATTCACCAAACCATTGTAAGAACTAACATAGGCATAAATAATCCACTCTTTCAGGCTTCAGATACCTATAATAACTTACCTCTTTTAATTTAGCAAACTGTTATCAATAAAACATTTGTAAAAAATCTAAAAATTTAGTATAAAATTAGCTAGCTATAATTTGGTTGTTAGATTTAGGAATAAACATAGGATAAATAGATGTCTCTGCATCTCTGCACACAGGGAACTGTGATTTACTTAGGATAATAAGATATAATACCTTGTGCAGTGTATAACTCCTAGGACTGAATACTAATTAGTTATGTACTCGAGGCCAGTGCTTCAAGCACTGTTTAGGGTAGATTAAGATTTATTTGTGTTATTAAATTGTAAAATATTTATTAAATAAAGCATTTTCAAAAAAAAAGATACGTATAGGTACCTATATGATTTGGAGTAAGTGCATGACTTTGATGATATATCCTCGAGAAACGTTTTTATAATGACAATTAAATAAAAGAATGAAGCACAAATTATTTTCCTTTCATACAATATGCGCAAATAAAATTACACATGTAATTTTCAATAAAATTTTTAAATGGTTTAGGTGGGGTCGAGTGATACCTCGTTTTAAAAGTATCCTCAATCTGCAAATGGCTATCAAGTTTTATAAGGTTTTATTAAAACTAAAATGTAGCAAAATTTCATTATTCTCAAATCTCAGGATGTTTAATTGTCCGGCAAAGCGTTTTTTTCGCACATAAGTGGGAAAAAAATTCTACACAATTTCAAGCATCGCTAAAACAAAAAAATCGGCATTTCCACAGGTGTATAAAATTTTTCATGTACAACGAAATTAAATGTAATATTGGTTTAACTTTAAGTCTTCCTTAAAAGTTGTGGTGCAAGTCAACTTAATTTTTATCAAGTCCACGCTAAGCTGGCTCCTTGCTTTGATACTATCATGTCAAAATGCAAGAAGGATTAAAAAATAGAAAATAACCTGACTTTAAAGTCGAATAAACACAATTTAAAAAGTTTCAATTATTTTTGCCGTCTCGGATATATAAAAGCCTCGATAAAAACTTATGAAAAGTTCGCGTTACTCCTGAATTAATTTTTTTGTGAACATGTGTGATTTGGGGGAGAAAAGAAGTTATCCATGCGGCATTACAACAGAAATGGTGTTTTTTAAACAAGAAAAACCAAACAATGTAGGACAGAAAATTAAAACTGAGAACAGTGAGGATGAAGAAACCGGACAAATAGGGTAAGTATGATGATCTTTTTACCGACCTAATATACAATGGCAGAGCAACTCCACTAATCCACTATAAAACAATGACTTTTAAGTTCCTGCTTTTCTGGCTGTAGGAACATAAATATTACAAGCTGACCTAGTGTTGTAAACATGAATATCTGATTCCTGAATCTTACTGTTTTACTAAAGGACCGAGACATAAAGTTTTTATTCATCTTTATGCTTAGAATATCGTGGTCAGATAAATTTGGACTTCTTTGCACGTCAACCTTCAACCATTCATCATCACTGAAGACAACATCAATAGTCGATTCTGAGTTAAGAGTTACATGTGTATAATCTCGTACCTTTTGAGAAAGCCTAAGTATACTATTCATAAGATTAATTAGCTGATCTTTATATATACAATTTTTATTTGCACTCACATCAATATTAATGTCTCCCATAAGAATGATATTTTTATAGTTAGTCCTTGTCAAATCTTCTATCGCATTCTCAAATTCAAGCAAAAAATCCGGGATTGATGAACTTGGGGATCTATATACAGTAATAAATAAATAATTGTCTACTTTGAAGCTATTTATCCAGAACATCTTTTCAACAACAACACTTTTAATATTTTCACAGCCCATACAATTTTTTATATAACATACAACCGACCCTGTATGTCTTGTGTTAGAATCACATCTTACCATAGTAGGTATAACCATTTATTTTTATTTCATCATCATCAATGTCTTTTGTTAATCTTCCTTCAGTTAAAGCTACAATATCTATATCTGTCTCCAATACTTACATACTTCTTCAATTCATCATGTTTTGACTAGACTTTGAATATTTACACACATGATTTTTAGTTGCTATTCTGTATACATGATTTTACTTTTTCTGGTTTCTTTTGATTTTAATAAACATTGACAAGCTCGATCCCATACAGTATGGTTACAGTCCAATTGAAGGTTATACTTTTTATTTGACCGCACAAAATTTGCACATTTGACAGCTTCTTCATTACAATCCTTCTGTTCGTGTTCTTGGCTACATTTGGGACATGTTAGTTTTTGTGTACATTTCTTTGATACGTGGTTGTAACCACAACATTTATAACATTTCTTCAATCTAATAAATTCATAAAGTTTACATGTATAAAGATCAATATTTACCACTTGATAATCCATCAACAACTTAAAGGTATCTGCATCGAGCTGTACCAACATATTTTTATTGCACTCTGCAGACAAGTGTATTATGTCAAAAACAAAGTTCTCCTTGTCTTGATTCAATCCATTCTGGCTTATTATTCTATCTTTCAATATCCCATTATTTTGGGGTAGGTATGCAGGTATATTTACAATTTTCAACATTGGGTTTCTTTTCTTTGGCTCAGATACAGTATATTCTGCGCCCATATCCTTTTCTATTTTCTTCCTAACTTTATCTGCATCCACCTTTTTCTTACATTGCAACAGGTACCCTCCGCCCCGTATATTCCTACCAATCTGAACATCGAGATTTAACTCTAATGGATCAATCTTCTCTGTAAGTACTTTTCTTACTTCACCATGTATTTTCTTGGGGGTTCTTTTATTTCTCTTTAAGTTCCCAGGTATTACAGTCTTTAAATTATAAACTGTAAACAGTGCTGGTTATAGCTGTAGCCCCAAGAGTTATTGCACAATTATCAGTAGAGTGGACTGCTTACAAACTAATTAATGCACGCGAGAATGTACCTATGCCTATTGAAGTTTAACAATCAATCTAATGCTGCTCACACACAAGCTACCTTTGCGGCGTTTTGGCAGTCCAAAATGCTTATACACTTTCACCACACACAAGCGTCCAAGTAGTTCCCGATTCATTGACGGAATAATATTGAAAATGCCGCTTAAACAAAAAGAATTAACAAGAAGCTCTTTAATTATTATTGATGAAAACAGAAAGTTCAAGAAGCGTAGGTGAAAGAGTTTCTGAAAAATTTAAACATTAATTATCCCATATAAATTTCTTGAATGAACTAAAACTGCATCCAGTTGACTATGGCAATTTTCTAAGAATGGATGAGGATACATTCAAATCGCCAATATTTCGCCGTTTCTGTACATACACATGCGTTTTCTACACAAGTTTGATCTCGGCGGTCGGCGTTCTGAGCCGCCCAGCGGGTCGTTAGCGCGGCCGCAAATACTCACAGGTTTTTTTCTTGCGACTTTTGTGCGTTGTGGACGTTGGCAATAACGCTCAATATTTTACTAAGTTGACTAGTGCCTAACTTCCTGTGTAGAGTCTCCATATGTTTAAGTATATGATAATAATATAGAATCTTGAGAACTTTATTTTACAAAACTTGTGCAGGATGATTTTATGTTTCACCTCGAATTTTACAGGGACAAGCAAATATTGCCTGACCAAACAGAACCAGATGAAGTTGAAGAAAGTGAAGCAGTAAATGGATGCGATCAAATGTATAATTTGAACTATACGGAGTGGAAATTGAAGAATGAAGAACTAGACATCAAGGACGAATCTGAAACAAACAAAAACAGGTATACTTTACTTAAGCTTAGGTATACCCTATACTGAGTGCTAAAAAATAGTATATTATTTTTTTCCTAGACATTAAACATGATAAAGCAAAATTTTAGATTGTTAAATGGGCATGGTTTTACATTTTTTGCTTATAACAGTGTTGAATCTTGTTTAGCTTCGAAGTTTCTGCTATCATCTTTTAATTTTTAAATGGAAGGGGCCCTTGTGGGTATGTTTTTTTTTGTTATATTGCCTAATTTATTTAACCTTGCACTCTGAGTACCATGCCAGTAAACAACATTTTGAAAAATATAATTTTCTTGAATTTTCCTTACTAGATTATCCATAAATGGCTGAAATTATGATCATTAATATAGCGTTTATTCCACTGTGTAAAATTTCGAATTTGGTACTTAGGGGTGGCTAATATACTTTTTACTTTTTTTTTTTTTTTTTTTTTTTTTATATATATAGAGTGTTATTTTTTATTTTGTAATAGGTAATAAGATGAAATGAGAGGCATATTGTAAATATTATAGGCTGAAGGACCTTAGGTCGATGGCCTGTTGGGAAACCAATAAAGAACTTATAAATAAATAAAAATATACTTTTGTGTTGTACTTTTCATTCTATTAGAAACATCTGTGCCCCAGTGCTGAGGAAACAATTGTTATGTCTTTAAGTACTTAATAAAAGAAAGTGGAAATCCAGAAACAAGTGTCATTTTACAAATTTAACATAGATCTCAAACAAGTACCGTCTAACTCTAATCAATATTTAATTATTATTTGATCCATTTTCAATTAACACCAATTATTTTTTTCTAGGGACACTAACACTCGGCCCAGAACATGTAATTCAACTATAACCGACTATTATCAAGAATCTCGTCCCTCCATATGCTCGGAAATTAACAATGTGATGGTAAATAACTTACTTCAAGAAACGAAAACCACCAACATTGATGTACTAAAAGATTTATCAGGATTATCTGCTGTTGAAGGAAATTTAGAAGGTTGCAATGGCCAAAGCCTTTCTTCCACGTTGCAAATAAAGGGAAAGCATAAGAGCCTGTTAAATGCTGCGTTAATCAATATTGAATATACTAATTCAATAATGGCTGACTTTGAGATTGAAAACGTTCCACTTGATGTACCCAAATATTCTTGTAATAAAGAACAGGGACCTAAATTAATTGTTGTGATAAAAAGACTGAATATTTTCGAACAAAATGGAGAACTTATCACCGATCATAATCCACATCAGATTCCATGTACAGCTTTGAATAGGTAAGTGTAATTTCATTTTGTAAAATTTCAGTTATATTTATTTTAAAAATATTTTTTTTTTATTTTAATATACTTACAAATACAAGACCAGTCGCACAAGATATAATACAGTGGTACACTCTACATTGTTGTTCAATATTATTAAATTTAATGCCCTCTAAGTATTAGGTGTAAGAAAAAAGATGCCAAGTCGGTAAAGCGTGGGCTATAATAAGACTCTGTCTGTGAATCTGGGGACTTTAGTTTCTATAATATTTCTATAATCAATATAGTCTCAGCTACGATAATGTAATATCACTGTCAAAAAATGTGCTGGTAAATTTGGTTGATTTGAATAGACTTTCACAGCAAACTGCAATCTTTTTTTCTCTTACTTTTGCAAAAAAGACTCTTAGGGAATGCTAAAGCATTTTAATTTTTTTCACAATTTGAAAGAAAAAAAGGTATTACTAAAACAAACCAAAATACCTTCACTCGCCAGCTCACCACCAGCCAATACACCACAACTGCATACATTTATTTATTTATTATAATAATGCGTATTAATAATAATAATAATAATAAATTTTATTAATAAATTTAGCATACTTTACAATTGCATATAATATAACATACTAAACTAGTTGTAAGTAAATAGCTTTCCTATTTAGCACCTAGCTGATTTAACAGCTGTATGTGCCCATAAAGTAACAAAAACAAAATTAACAATTTACCGTAAAGTACGATCAAAGCAAACAAATGATAAATTAAAGATTAAAAAAGAAAGAAACAGAGAAGAGATATAGCTCTCCAACAATCCCAGAAAAATAGGTCATGTTATATCTAAAAAATGTCCATAAAGTCTCTATATCTTTCAAAAATAAAAGTTCTACATTTTTTGTTAAATGTCTTATGATTTTCTGTTTTCCTAATCCTGATCGGCAATAAATTATACAACTTAGGACCGAGATAATCTAAAAATCTCTGATTTACACCCCTATAACTCATTGGAATTTGAAGATTTTTATTAAGTTTGATTCTAGTATCATGGTTGTGATTAATATAGACCTTTAACTTATTTTCCCTATGTACATACGAATTGATACGAACATGCCGTGAGAACGTACAAAGACCTTACATTAAATATTTCCATATTGTACAATAAGTACAAATACAAATACAAATACAAATAGTCTTTATTTCAAAATTGTGTCACAATAAATTACATAGAAAGTATCACAACACAAAAGAATAGCGTCAAATAATACTTGAGAAAGTTCTGCTCTCATTTCAGTGATATTACTTATCGCAGATTTAAGAAGTCTTCAACTGCATATGGCTCAATATCAATCAGTAACGTTTTAATACTACTTTTAAATAGTCTCAGACTAGTTAAATCCTTGATATGATTTGGTAGCCTGTTAAATAACCTTCGACACATGTACAATGGACTTTTTTCAGTCAGAGTGAGTCGATGAATAGGGTAGTTGACATTCCTTGTTCTTGTGTCATAGTAATGAAATATTTGGAGTTCAAAATCTGCTCGATTCTTAAAAAAGAACATTAATGATTCATATATATACAGTGCATAGACTGTCAGAATGCCCTCATTTTTAAAATGACCTCTGCAACTTTCTCGGAAGTGCATTTCTCTCATGGATCTTATTACACGTTTTTGAACTACAAATATTTTTTCTGTTTGCTTGCTCTTCCCCCAAAAAATAATTCCATATTTCAGAACGGACTCAAAATTCGCGAAATACAAAACTTTTAGTACTTCTCGACTCATATATTTCCCAACAACTCTAATTCCATAGCATATTGAATTTAATTTAGCCTGCAACTTATTTATATGATCTGACCAATCTAAGAACTCATCAATGGTTACTCCCAAGAATTTCGTGTTTTGGTTAATTTTGAGAGTTTTATTAAGCAATACTTGACTAGCTGGTATTTCTGCTCTGGATAATTTGGTCCTACATATAATGAGATTTGTTTTTTCTTGATTTAGTACGAGTCGACTTTCAGTAAACCAATTCGTAGCCCTGAGAAGGAGGTCTCCACCCCCTTCCACTAGGGCATTTACATCCTTCCCACCCACTATTAAGTTTGTATCATCCGCGTAGCATACCATATTTTCGTTTTGAGAATTTACTATGGAATACAAGTCGTTAACAAAAATTATAAACAGAATAGGCCCAGCAATGCTGCCCTGGGCAATTCCCAGCCTATTCTCCTTAATTTCTGACAGATGTGTTATGCCATTTTTATTTATTTTTACCCTTTGTTTTCTTTCTGATAAGTAAGACTCAAATAACCTTAGTGCGTTTCCCCTTATTCCATACAGATGCAACTTTCTGACAAGCAACTCCTTATCAATACAGTCATACGCCTTTGACAGATCCAAGCAGACACCAAGTCCCAAACAATTCCCTTCTAAATGCCCCATGATGGTCTTAATGAACTGAAAAATTGCTGTCTGCGCCGATCTGCCCACCGTATATCCATGCTGATGGTTATTAAATAGTTTGCATTTATTAAAAAAATCTACTAATCTTTTACACATGGCCATTTCAAACAATTTCGAGAACCCGGGTAATAAACTAATCGGTCTATAGTTTTCAATTAATTCAGGATCACCCTTTTTGTGTAATGGCAGCCATGTCAAACATGCGGCCCGCGGGCCGCATGCGGCCCACTGAGCATTTTCCTGCGGCCCCGAATCAATTTTGAAAACAGCCATGTAATGCGGCCCGCGAGCCTGTTAAAATCCGAAAATAAAGTACTGTTACGATTGGTAAAAAATGGCCCAAATAGTGCCATCTATGTTTAGGAGCATGAACTAAGATGCGCGCTCAACCTAAAAGCCTGGCTTGTTCCGGAAAGTTCTATCGCGCGAGAATACAGATGACGCTACCTGAACATTCTGGAAAGAACTGTCGAGAAATCACAATCCGTATATAAGCCAATACCGCTCGATTGAGTTCAGTTGTTCAGTTAGTTATGAGTCAGTTGCGATAGAATTGCGAGTTTAGTTGCGTACTTATTGTTACAACACGTAACAGTACTTATTGTTATTTATTTCGGATAAAGTTTTTAACATGTCTGTTTCAAAACCAAGTGGAAGTAAGAGGAAACTTGGAGATGAGCATCGTATCTTTCAAGAAAAGTGGGAATTAGAGTTTTTTTGCTGTGAAGTGAAAGACAAAATTATTTGCTTGATTTGTAACAGTACAGTCGGTGTCCCAAAATTATATAATATAAAACGTCACTATGATAGTCATAAAACTAAGTTTGACAAGTATACAGGCATGATTAGAAACGAAAAGTTAAAAGAGTTAAAATCACGGTTAAAAGATCAACAGCTTATGTTTACACGTCCAAAGCAAGAAAATGAATCTGCCGTTCAAGCGAGCTACGTACTGTCGGAGTTGATCGCAAAACACTCAAAACCATTTGTTGAAGGTGAATTTATAAAAGAGTGCCTTGTAAAGGCCGCGGAAATTGTAAGTCCCGGGAGCGTGAAGGCTTTTCAAAATATATCCTTGTCCCGGAATACTGTCGCTAAAAGAGTTACCGAGTTGGCTGCCAATATAAGCGAACAGATAAAAACAAAATCAGACTCTTTCATTGCATTTTCTATTGCCTGTGACGAAAGTACAGATGTGTGTGGTGTGGCGCAACTCGCTATTTTTCTTCGTGCTGTTGATAGAGATATCAACGTTTATGAAGAATTACTGGAATTAGTACCATTGCATGATACAACAACTGGGGAGGATATTTTCAATGCTGTTTATGGACTTCTGCAAAAGTACAATTTAGATTTGTCAAAACTGTGTTCCGTTGCAACAGACGGAGCTCCTTCAATGACTGGAGTAAATAATGGCTTCATTAAAATATTACAAACAAAGATCAGAGAAACGGGCAGTGACTAACCAGATTTTCATCATGTTCATTGCATAATCCACCAAGAAGTTTAATGCTCAAAAGTGATCAAGTTGGAAAGCGTTTTAAAGTCAGTGAAAAAAATGATAAACTTCATAAGGTCACGTGGCTTGAATCAGCGACAGTTTTCTGCGTTTTTACGTGATTTAGAAAGTGAGTACACTGGTTTACCTTATTATGCAGAAGTGCGATGGCTTTCGTGTTCTATGGTTCTCGATCGGTTTTGGAAACTCAAAGAAGAAATACGCCTTTTCATGGAAGTGAAAGAACAAGATGTCAGCTTATTATCCGACGTACCTTTATTACAAGATCTTTCATTTATGGTAGACATCACAAAACACTTGTCGGACTTAAATACGAAATTGCAAGGACCACGTCAAGTTATAACAGATATGCATGATCATGTTAAAGCTTTCAAGTGTAAGATGATGCTGTGGAAAAACCAGTTAGCGGTGGATAATCTGTCACATTTTCCGACTTGCAAGGCGTATCAGGAAAGTACAAGTGGCCCAATATCATACAAAATGTATACAGAGAAAATGGGAAGCCTTCTGTCAGAATTTGAAAAGCGTTTTCAGGATTTTAAGTCCCAAGAAAACAATTTTTCTTTATTTACTGGTCTTTTCACTATCGATATTGATAAAGTTCCCCCTCACTTGCAGATGGAAGTGATTGAGATTCAGTGTCAAACCCATTTAAAAGAAAAATTTGATAGTGTTGGTACATTCGAATTTTATAAGTACTTGCCTTTTCAATACCAAGAAATGAGAAAATTTGCCTGTAAAATCCTGTCAATGTTTGGAAGTACCTATAAGTGTGAACAATTATTTTCTTTGATGAAAGGAAACAAATCTCCCGCAAGATCGCGATTGACGGACGCACACTTGGACGCAGTTTTAAAAGTTATTTCCGCCGATAAATTCACGCCACAAATAAACAACTTAATTAAAGACAAAAGATGTCAAATATCTGGCAAAAGAAGTTAATGTTTGTAAGTTTTTGTAATGTCCTTTTTATTGGAAATTTAATAAATATACTTCTAATCTAACATAATAGTACTTTTTTTCGTTAAGATTTTCAGTAGTTTGTCTTCTTTAAGATTAGGTTTTGCGGCCCACCTAGTCTATGGTCTTCATGCTTTTGGCCAACCAGTGATTTTGAGTTTGACATGGCTGGTGTAATGGTTTTATCAATGCAATTTTAAGTTGATCAGGAAAAATTCCATATTTAAAGGAGCCGTTTATCAAATAACATAACACATCCTGAACTTGAGGCACTGCCGCCTTTATAATACTTGTTGGCACCTCATCTATTCCGCTACTGTGTTTATTTTTTATATGTTTTACAAATTCTCCTAATTCTAGTACCGTTATTGGTTTCATAAACATTGATTCACAATTTGCTTGTATATTACAATGAAAAGGCCTATTTTCTAACTTACTTAGTAGTTCTGGTACAACCGATAATAAGTAGTCATTATAACAGTTTGGAATTTCACTGGGGTTGCCGCTAATCATAGGGTCATTACTTTTGTTATTTTTACCTAAGATCTCATTACAGATTTACCACATGCATTTTGTTTTATTGTCGGAGTGTTTTAACTTCATATCACATTCCTCCGATCTTAGTGCCCTTAATAATTCATCATATTCTTTTTTGACCTCCTTATAGTGTTTATTGTATTGGCCATCATGCCTGGACAGGGTTAGTAAGATATCTAATCTGCGTTTGCAGTCTTTGATCTGGTCATTTTCCACCCCCACTCTTTTCCTCTTGTTCCCTATTAACCTCAATGGAAAACATTCATTGAAGATGATCATGAAATAATTCATAAAAGTACCCCACTGCTTATTTATGTCCGATTTGTCCGTTGTAAAAATATCCGCCCAGTCCTGTTCTCCTAAACATTTAATGAAATAGTTCTTATTTTGCTCTGAGAAAATTCTTTTATATTCTACTTTATTTTGAACAACTTCACGGGACCGTAATATAATTTTCTGAGCAGTGTGATCGGAGATATGTGTATTCAAACTTAAGCTACTTACATAATCACAGTTTACAAAGATATTATCAATACAGCTAGTTGTGTTTGTTGTTATTCGGGTGTTCTCAAAAATTGAGGGCTGCACATTAAATGATGACATTAGTGAAAGCAAATTTGTCCTATTTTCATTGTTCCTTAACAACTCAATATTGAAATCGCCAGCAATAACAATTTTTTTATTCTCATTAACAATATGTACTAACATTTTTTCAAGGCCATCTAGAAAACGTGCTACATCCCCAGTGGGTGGTCTGTACACTGAAATAATTATAAATTGATCCCTATTCAACTCACATTCTATAGCCGCACACTCAATAACATTCTTAACAGAAATTTGGTTTAGTTTATTTCTTGGTTTACACTTTACCTTCTTATGAACATACACAGCACTACCTCCGTGCTCTCCACGTTCTCGACAGAAAGCATTCCCTAGATTAAAATCTTCCAAAGCTAAGAAATTTAACTCTTCCTGTGTTCTCCAGTGTTCTGTTATACATATTACTTTACAGTCTAAATTTCTTTTTAACAGATCATTTACACCATCTACTGAGTTTCCCAGAGATTCGACATTTTGATGTATTATGCTATAATTATGTAGTGTCTGTTGATTTAAAGTATGCCCCAAATCTACCGCACTATCACTTCCATTCTCTATAAAAAATCACTATAATTTGTGTTATCTCTCACTTTGTCAAGCCTTCTTTGGTATAAAGGGCAGTTTTTATCCCTGGCAGAATGATTCACCTCATTTAGCTTAAACTTCACACAATTTGGGCATTTGTACTCTTTTTCTTGGCATTCTTTTCCTGTATGTCCCCCTCCACATTTGTGACATTGCTGTTTCTCCTTACAATACTTGGCGACGTGACCATATCCACTACATTTAAAACACACTGCTAAGTTTAAATGCTCCTGTACATATACTCTGACAAGATCGATAAAGATGGTACCTTTTTTTAAGAACCATTTGGCAATGTTCGGTGGTGCCTGAAGGATCCAATTTTCTTTGGCTGGGTTACGACATGGTTTTTTTGCTATCACCTGAATTTTGTCAGACACCGGGTATCCAATATCTTCTACAATTTCATAATTAAGGGTTTCTATTTCTTGAAGAAATCTTTATTGATTCCTGTAACCATGAACATAGGGTCATTATTTTGTGACTCTCTGAATTTAATATTTTCCTTTTCTTTTATGGCAACTTTTAATTTATTTTGTTGATCCTTGTCAAAACTTTCAACTATTAATGCCCCATTTTTGGTGTGTTTGACATTTTTGAAACCCTTTCCTACATCTTTATGATTTAATTGGCTCTTAAACTGTTTAAACGCCTCTTTGGGATCACTTACGTTATCAATTCGTATAACAGTTTCAAGTTTTTTTACTGTCGGGGGTGTTTTCCATTTTTCACTCAGTGTTGGCCAATTTTTTTTACTGACCTCGCTTATGTTTGACATCACAGCATCTGCATAAAGTCCCTTATCCTGTTGATACGGCAATAACCTATTAATTGTAGTGTTATCCGTCCTGCTTGTTAAATGTTGCATGGCCAGCTGATTCTTAAGCCTTATTATCTCCTGTTCCATGGATCCATAATCAAGAACTGCCCGCGTTATTAGCTTATGCAGATTATTATGTGCTTCCTTAAGATGCATTTGATCTGTGCTTGTCCAGCATTCAGTTGTTTTATTTGCAACTTCAAAAAATGTATCTAGGCTTTTGCGTGAGTACTTCATCTGTAAATCCATTTTTTTGTGGCTCATTGTCGATCTTGTTTTCCATTGATTCACACTGTCTTTTTTTGTTGACTTGAGCTTCTGGAGTAGTTTCAGATCTTGGTCTTTTATTGCAGATTTCTCCCGGGTTTCCTTGTCTTTTGTTGTCATTCGGTGGTGTTCTAATCATTGAAAGTCTTGGTTTGAAAACATCGTCGCTGCCAACTTTGTTTGATTTCAATAACTCACTGTCCAATACTATTAAGTTACCCTGTATATTTTCAAATACTTCATCTTTTTGATTTTCCCCTGTATTCAGATTTGTCATAATCTCCTTAGGATCGTCAGCATATTCATAAAGTACTTTCGACTGATCCTGTACAATTGCCGATGGCATGTCGCCATTTGTCTTTTTTACGGAATTCCCTTGTTTGTTTATATTTGCCTGTTTGGAATGTTGCTTATCTATGTATGTCTTTATCTGTTCTTTTTTTGTGTTCATGTTAATTCCGATAACCGAGTTTATTTCTTCGCGAGACATGGATCCCAATGAAAAATGTCTTGCTTTTGCACTTTCCCGTTTACCAATTTTCTCTCCATCACTTGAGCAGGCCATGAAAATCTTTTTATATATTTCTATCCAAGTGTGTAGGATAACGCTTTTTCTTCTTATTAATAACTTTCAAAATAAAATTTTGTATGACATTTAACTGTTTTAATGCATTATTGTATCGACCACCCCACACTACAATACCATATCGAATCAAAGATTCTACTAGTGCTCTGTATATTATTGTTAATATATGCTTTTTTAATATTTCTCGTAAGAGGTAAAATTTATGGATTGTGACGAAGTCACTTTTTAACCGTTTAAATTCGTGTATAAATAATTAAGTTACGCACCGTGTCAATTAATTGAGCTAACAAGCCAGTTAATTAGGCAGCAGGCAGCTATGCGCCTACGCGCAGCCAACCGCAGGCTTCTTTTCCCCGGAGTAGGATAGTACTAGTGGGGGAATCGAAGCCCAGCTCGAACTCAAAGAGCGAATCGAAAGGAATTTGGCGCTTGACCTCCAGCCAGAACAGTCAGACAGAAAGACCGAACAAGTAAGTAGCCCTGCCTGAGTGTCTTGGGAGTAGCAATCGTATTAAAAGCTGAGACCGATAATAAAAAGGGGACATACAGGGTGATGTGTTTTGACGCGGACCCTGTGTTAACCTACAAATAAATTATCCGTCCCGGACCATGTGTGTGTAGGTTGAATGAATGAAACCGCCGACGAAGGGAGACCTACAGGGTGATGTGTTCTGACGCGGACCCTATAACAACCCAATAACGTTGTGTTTTTCCCAAAGAAAACTCTTTTGGAAAAACCGGCGAGTGCACGAAAGAGGTGTGACCGAGTTAGTGACCGAGGGGACCTACCGGGTGATGTGTTCTGACGCGGACCCGGTAACAACCTAAGTAGGTTTTGCGAATAAAGCACGCTGCATTCTTCGCAAAACTAGTGCTGACAATGTATGAACCGACCGAATGAATGTTGTAAAGAAAACCGAAGATACTCCCACGGCAGCCACCAGGTTTTGTTAAAATTGCTTACTTGCACTTACCGCTTGCTTGCTTACCGCTGTAGAGTGACCGCTGGAGCTGTTTCTTATTACCGTATTGCTTTACCCGCTGTAAATCATAATCTGCACTTTCCAACCGCTTTCTGCTTAACTTAAAAAAAAAAACCCGCTTCTCTGGCCCAATTACTTTTGCTTCGTCGCATGCCGCCCCGGTGCTCCGCACCCCCTAACTCCGCAATTTACCACCGTTCATAATATATCAGTATGCTTTCCCGTATAAATTAGAGATAGGAAAAATTAATATTAAGACCGGCCATATCACCTCTATACCCGTTGTTCTTTATTTATAAATAGAAGTATTTAACTGAAACTTTCTTGTTTTATTTCGAACGGAACGTTTCGGAATCCTCCAAAATAGGGAACCCGACTACACATGAGCAAATACGACCCCTGGCATTATTTTCTCCTCTGTATAAAAGCTACCCGTAGGTCAAGGTGATTCTCTGTTACACCCCGAACAACAGAGTGGCGCTCGAGAAAACCGTTAAACACCGTGATCAGGCCGAAAACAAGGCACGACCAGAGGATTCAAAACACCCCGTATAAAGAGCGTTACAAAAATGGCGCCCGAGCAAATTCCTTTTTGCGCATGCGTAGTATAAGTAATTAAAAAAAAAAAACCGTACAAAAATCATTTTCCGTTAAACAGATTTTTTTTAGTACCTTTTTCATATCCACCTATTTAAATTTTCCATTGAACTTTTTTTTTTATCCCATTTTTTTTATTTCTCCAGATTCCCCGGTAAAACAGAATTTTTAATACAAATTTTTCATACCCATTTCTCTAAAAAACCCGAAAAATAGGAAGCTAGATTTTAAAAATAAACCGATATTTTAAATAAGCAGCAGGGAAATAA
Organism: Polydrusus tereticollis; assembly: GCA_963920685.1. Lineage (NCBI taxonomy): Eukaryota > Metazoa > Arthropoda > Insecta > Coleoptera > Curculionidae > Polydrusus > Polydrusus tereticollis. The sequence continues at coordinate 22,296,885 of OY987336.1, forward strand.
AATTTTGAAATACATAATATTCGTAAAAGCAGCATTTTAGTGATAACGATTTAGTGGCCCAGAGATAAGACCGATATGGACAAGTTTTTTTTTTGGATAAAAAAAAACCCGAAACCCGTACAAACAAATAATCATCATTCCGATAATTGAGAAACGTGTATATAAATAGATAGTTTATTTAGGGGTACCGTGCACATGGATGTTGCTTATATGGTTAAATTTTAAATAAAATTTAAATAAGCCGGTAAAACTAGGCTGAAGTTTTTAATAAATTTTCCGAATGTATAAATACATATTAGATAGGTCTAAGTACCTATTAGTTAGGTTAGGCCGTAGTAAAGATTAGTTAATCAAATAAACATCCCGAAGGTCTAAGTACCTATTAGTTAAGTTAGGCCGTAGTAAAGATTAGTTAATTAAATAAATATCCCGAAGGTCTAAGTACCTATTAGTTAGGTTAGGCCGTAGTAAAGATTAGTTAATCAAATAAACATCCCGAAGGTCTAAGTTCCTATTAGTTAGGTTAGGCCGTAGTAAAGATTAGTTAATCAAATAAACATCCCGAAGGTCTAAGTACCTATTAGTTAGGTTAGGCCGTAGTAAAGATTAGTTAATCAAATAAACATCCCGAAGGTCTAAGTACCTATTAGTTAAGTTAGGCCGTAGTAAAGATTAGTTAATAAAATAAATATCCCGAAGGTTTAAGTACCAAATAGTTATGTTAGGCCGTAGTAAATATATAGTAGGTATTTAAGTAAATATTCCTGAGGTTTAAATACTTATTAGTGAAAACAGACCGTAGTAAAACCTCAGAGTTATAGTTGTTAGAGAACCGGATAAAGAGCGTTACAAAAATGGCGACCATAACTGCTAATAGTCCAGTAAGCACGTGTGTAACACAGACTACAAGAAGTCTAGTAGTACCACCTGCACCGCCTTTACCCCCGCCCCCTCCCGTAGGACGTGTGGATGCCAAAACAAGCTGGATCTACCTTCTAAAGAAAGCAGAATTAACCGATGAATTGCAAAAGTTCGGCTTAATGGCCACCGGACCTGTGGACACATTACGAAAGCGCCTAGTAGCCTTTATTCGAAATGGACATGCCACCCCACAACCGTCATCGCAGCCCTTTGTGTTTCCGATAACGCTGTCAACCAGCATATGCAGCACAACGACGACAGCCCAGTCAATACCGACATCCGTGGTGTTTGCAGCCAATACCAGACCCACCCCAACGATAATTTGTACCCCTGCTATACAAGGGATACCGGCGACTACGACCGTAAACCACACAGCAATCCAGCTGACAAGCAACCCCGTAGTCCCGGCTAATACCACGACACCCTGTGTATATAACACCCCTACTACCCCCTGTGTATATAACGCCACTACTACTATGCCCTGTGTATATAACACCCCTACTACCCCCTGTGTATATAATGCCCCTACTACTACACCCTGTGTATATACCACCCCTACCACCACCGCCTATAGTTATTACCAGGCACCGACTAGCAATACCCAAGCACCGCCGATTACAATAAACCCCATACCGCATGGAGTACAACCCATGACAGGACAGGGAGGTACATCACCCCCTACCGCTAATAACACCGTACGATATGAAAATCCCTCCGAACTACATGTGCATAAGTGGAATATACACTTCGACGATAGAAACGACCCCGCAACTTTCTTAGAAAGAATAGATGAAATCTGCATAGCTAACCGAATAAATCCCGACTTGCTGTTACTGCACCTACCCGAGTTGCTACGAGGAAATGCGGCATTGTGGTGCCGCAATAATAAACATAATTGGCAAAACTGGGACGACTTCAGGAGAGCCTTCCGAATATTTTTCTTCCCAGTAAATTATGAGGAAGCCGAGATCAGCCGAAGGGTGCAACGACGTAACGAATCCGTTAACCATTACGTAACCGAATTACAAACTTTAGTACGCCGGCATGGGAAAATGAGCCAAGAGCAAGAACTACAATGGCTTTACCGCAACTTACTTCCCGAATACCGACAGAACATCCGAAGAACCGAATTTCACGACGTACTATCGTTTTCCGCAGCTGTTAGGGAGTACGAAATTTTGTTACTAGAATTGGAAAAAGACAAACAAAAAGAAACAGTGACAAACCAAACGACGCCAACCCGTTACGTCACACAAGCCGAAGGATGGCACAGGGTGACAACACCACCGACACTAGCTCCCACACAACAAAGAAGACCACCGACCGGACAAAACCAAACAACCCGACCACAGAACTCGACCGAAGTAAATCATCACAGATCTGGAACAACGCCCCCGGCCGTCACCTGCTGGCGTTGTGGACAAACCGGACATGTGCGCAGTGCATGTAACGGACCCGGCAAAATATTCTGCTCCAGATGTGGCAAGACGGGTGTCATGTCCCGAGACTGCCCTTGTTCAAGGGAGGAAAACTGGAACGGCGCTGCCCGGAGACGAGGCACGGACAGTACCGCGACACAACCGCCTCGACCGCAGTAAATATCACCGAATCAAATGAAAACCGACCACATGTGACCGTACACATTAATGGACAACCCGTGTTAGCTTTGATCGATACCGGAGCCGCTAAATCCTACATCGGAGACCGAATTCAAATTCAAATTCAAATTCAAAAGTAATTTTTTTTATACAGAGCATTCTACATTTAGTACATTTTTTATAATGTTCACTAATTTCCTTAATACATAATAAAATATATATCTAAGTACTAACTTTAATTTCTACGCAAAATACAATGATAAATACTTGAAAAAAGCACCTAGATGACCAAACATCTGTAAGTGCTAAAAGCAAAATAAATATTGTTAATTCAAGTTTTTCTTTTTTTTTTTTATTTTTTATTTTAATTAAAATTATTTATGATCCAAAATATCAAATTAGTTTATATCATTATATCTAAAAGGTACCCACTTATCAGAGTTCCCACTTACATCATACATGAGAATAGAGGCTCAAACATTTCCATATTTCCGACGATAAACAATCTACATGCTTTCCTGAAGGGTTTAATTTTTTTATTGTTTTTAATTTCCATGGGAATGATGTTATATATCTTAGGTGCTAAATAATTGATAAATTTAAGATTTATATTGGTATTGCTGCGTGGTATAAGAATGTGTTTGTTAGTTTTGTTACGTGTTTCATAAGTGTGATTTACATAGTTTTTTAAGTTTACATTTTTAAAAACAAAGGAGCATATCTCTAATATATATAAAGACCTGACATTTAATATTTCTTGTGTATAGAGTTGCTTGGTTGAAAAGCGCTTATTTTTTTTATTTATTACTTTAAGTATATAATTTTGTACAACATTTAACTGTTTTAAAGCATTGTTATAGAGACCACCCCACACAACTATACCATATCGTATTACTGATTCCACAACCGCTTTGTAGACAGATGTTAAAAGTATTTTGCTTAAGATTTCCCGTAATATATAAAATTTGTGAATAAGTTTTCTTATATTTCTTGTGAGATAAAGAACATGATGGTCCCATTTTAAATGTTTGTCGATAATTACGCCCAGATATTTCGTATAAAGTGTTTCTTTAATGCTATCATTAAAATTTGCAATGTGAATACTTTCAAAATGGGGACGATTGGCTTCAGTCAGAGAAAATGCAATGTAGGTGGTTTTTTTTACGTTAAGTGTCAACCCAAAACTGTCAAGCCATGTCTTTATTTTAGTTAGTCCGGTTTCTGTCTTGTCTTTTACGTCATGCCAAGTTTTGGCAGAGAAAATTGCTGCTGTGTCGTCTGCGTATGATAATATAGATCCGTCTTCAATTTGTAAATCAGTTAATGAATTAATATATGTGATAAAGAGTATTGGTCCCAAGACGGTTCCTTGGGGTACCCCTATTTTTACATTAAGCGGATTACTAAGTGTATCTCCCATTTTCAAATATTGTTTTCTATCCTTTAGATAGTTCTTAAAGACATCTAACACTTTTCCCCTGACTCCATATCTGAACAATATGTCCAAGAGCCGATCATGGGGGACCGTATCGAATGCCTTCGCCAAATCCAAAAATACCGCAACACACTTATCGCCATTTTCTAATTTTTCAGTTATTTGTTTAGTCAGTTCGTATAGCGCATTTGAGGTTCCAGAACCACTTATAAACCCGTACTGATTTTTTGAAAGAATCTTATTTTTTTGAAGAAAATTTAGAAGTCTATCTTTAAGACATTTTTCAAAAATTTTTGAGAAATTGTTTATGACGCTGATCGGACGGTAGTTACTTATGTTTGATTTATCGCCAGCTTTAAAAATGGGGGTTACTATCGAAATTTTAAATTGATCAGGAACTTCACCGCTACTAAAAATTAAATTTATTACATGTTCTAAAGGTTTGGTTAAATACATATAGTTTTTTTTAATAAGTTTAACACCAATTTTGTCAATTCCTGGGGCGCTGTCATTTTTTAAGGTATTTATATGGTTTGAAATTTCATTCGCGTCTACAGGTGTTAGAAATAAAGAGGACAAGTTATTTGAGTTAAGTTTGTGTTCAGTATTTGGTCTTTTAATTTTATTTAACATATCGATTCCTATGTTAGTATAATAGTTATTACAATAATTGGCCATACTGATAGTATCAGAGAAAGGAGCAGAGTTATTGTCTGTTATAGGTGGGATTGAAATATTTTTATTATGGAATTTATTATTATCTGTCGCTTCAGATATTAGGTTGTAAACTTTTTTTAAGTTATTCCCTGAGTTCTCGATTTCATTTTGATAATATTCGTGTTTCCGTTTTTGGATAATTTTTTTGAGATTATTTCTATAGGTTTTGTATGTACTCTTATCAAATTCATTAAAATTGGACAAAAGTTTTTTCTTCATTTTATCCCTGTTTTTTATGCTCAATATTATCCCGTTTGTTATCCACGGTTTACGCTTGATTTGTTCTTTCGATATGTGTTTTTTTGTAATACTACTTTTTTCCATGATGTCAGTCATTATTTTGTAAAGTTCGTCAGTAGCTTCCATTACATCATTTTTCTGCAGTACTTTATTCCATGTTTCCAGTCTTATGAAATTCGTGAAATCTTGTTCATTTATTTTGGTTATCGTTTTAATTACCATTTTTTTTTTAGTTGTATTGTTTCTGTTAGTCGTATGTAAATTAATCATAATAGGATAATGATCAGTCAGATCAGTTTCAAGAATATATGAATTACATTTAATGTCCTTAACGTCCAATTTATGCCTTATAAAAATTTGATCCAAGCATGAGCTTGTTTCAGAAGTTACACGTGCATTTATGTATGAAATAAAACCAAAATTATATAAAAGTGAAAGGTATGAATTTACACTATTTTCATTTTTTTCGAGAATATTTATATTGACATCTCCCATGAGGATATCAAGCTGACTGTGGAATTTAAATTCTAACAAAAATTGTTCAAGGTCTTCGAGAAAAAAGAGTCTATTCGTGTTGGGTGGTCTATACAAACATAGTATATTATATAATTTGTTATTCTTTTGCACTGAGATTTTACTCAGGGTTACTTGTGATTTATTAAGTAAGATATGTTCTGTGTTATATATAAGTTCTGATTTTATAAATATTACAATTCCGTCGTTTCTGTTATATTTAGCGTTATTAAAGAACATTGTATATCCATCAATTTGATATTCGTTGTCATGACTTTCAAATGATTCTCCTAAGACTATAATGTCACAAAAATGAATATCATATGTATGAAGGAAAACCAAGAATTCGTTAAAGTTTTTATGGATACTTCGAATATTTAAATGTAATATATTTAACAGCTTGGCATCAAGATTAATTTTTTTCTTAATTAGATCACAACATATACTTTCCTGTTGAACTTCGTTAGATAGTGTTTCTAAATTTTTAAGGATCACAATTTCTTGTTGGTCAGAAGCCATTTCCATCACCATAGTCGATTTTGGATTTGACTATATTCAACAGGTACTGATATGATGGACAATCAGTATCATTTGCCTTGTGATTTATATTGTAATTGAGTTTGTACTTATCATTTGCTGTTATACAGTTTAAACATTTTTTTTGCCGTTTCGGACAGTCCTTAATTTGATGTTCTTCAGAGCAGTGTTCACATACCTGTTTGCTTGTACATGTTTCAGTTTTATGGTAGTGCTGCTGACATTTAAAACACCTAACTATACTCAGGTCTTCATAAATTGGATACCTCTGCCACTCGATATGTATTCTATTTGTGTACATTAGTTTTCGAAACAGGGATGGTGAGCACTCCCCAAACAGTACAGACGATGCATTAGGCCGGTTTACTTTTTTAATGTAAGTTACTCTAAAAATTTCTTTTTCTTCCAAAATATTATTTTGTTCTCTTACGGATCTCGATATTTGTTGTTCATTTAGATCGCCGTTGTAACCTATTATTTTGAATCTAGGTAGCCTCATTTTTGTTATTTGAACATCATAATCCTTAAGTTTATTTACTGCTTCTTTTCTTAGCGTCTCAATATCATTTTTATTTGTACAGTTTATCAGGATACTACCATTATTTGTACTTCTAGTGTTTTTTATTGCTATCTTTAGATCCGTTGGTTTGATAGTCTTTTTGACATCAGCTTCTGTTGTTTCTATATTCTGCTGCTGTTTTGGTTTGATTATGATACTAGGTAGATTTATGTTAGTTTTTGGAGTCGTTCTTTGTTCCCTTTGTGTAATTTGACTGTATGTGTAGTTCTGTCCTATATTTTTAGTCTGAAGATTTTCCAGTTCCTGTATTTTTGTCCTCAAAAGATTGATTATTTCGTCCTTGGCTTGGATTATTCTGTGTTTGTCTTCAATTGTGTTTAGCAATAACGTATGTTGTTCAAATTTTTCACATTTTACGCAGATAAATTTCAGGACTCTGCTTTCTCTTAGTTCCATTACTCTTACTTCAGATGATGTAAGATTGGCACAGGATTTGCAATATTTTCCTTTGCAATAGTCGCAGATAAAAAGTGAATTTCTGCCTCCACCCGAATTCTTGCATTCATCGCACTCCATCTTCACTTTACGAATTTATAATTGTACCAAATTGTGCACAATCATAATCCATGGGCTAGCCCTGTTTCTCACAATGCACGAAATATTTATTTATACACAAACCTTTTTTTTTACACTGACGGATTAATTGAATCGTCTATTGTTATATTGATTTTGCCAATTTTCATTGATTTATTAGAAACTATTGGCACTTTTCACTATGGCACAATAAACTACGTGCCAAAAGGAATCCATTGATACCAAATTCCGGTAATTAAAGCAACTTTAACTTGCTAGAAATTAGGAAAATATGCGAGTCAAATCACAATAAACATTTACTTTTACTTGCTTATATACATAGCGAAACGAAAACGGTTCTATGCCCTGGCATCTGTAGAAAAGCCTAAAAACCTAGCCGATTAGCAAACGGAGAACTAATGGAAGTCCCCGAAGCCTACCGAATAACATTCCGAATAGGCCCAAAGGAATTCACCGAAGTACTGAATTACCTACCGGGTCTCTCTACAGATATGGTATTAGGAATAGACATACTACAAACCGGAAAGTTTAAATTAGAACTAAGTACAGGTAGCGTTCTGATTGATGACTATCTATTACCCGCTAACATTATAGGGGCGCCTTGCAGCCCAATAGGGAAAATTAGCAATCAGCCACCGCTAACACTGTCTCCCGTGGAAGAAACCCGCCTGCAGGCATTTTTGAGCCAGGAACTACCGTCGTTCGAACAAATTGAAGGAACAACGCCGCTTATAACGCACGAAATTCGATTAATAAACGCCGAGCCCATTAAACAACGATACCGACCTCAAAATCCCCGTATGCAGGAAATCATTAACATTGAGGTGAACCAGATGTTGGAAGATGGAATTATAGAGCCATCGAGTAGCGCATGGAGCTCGCCAGTTGTGATTGTCCGGAAAAAGGATGGGAAGCCAAGATTCTGTATAGACTTCCAGAAAATAAATGACATATCCCGAAAAGACCAAATTCGCGAACGCTTCGGTTGCTTTACTTCACGTTTGTTCGCTCTAAGTTGGAGTATGGGGCGATAATATGAAACCCACTTTGCAACAAATACATTAACCAAATGGAGGGTGTTCAGAGGAAATTTCTTAAGGTTCTCATGTTTAGAGAACATGGTTTCTTTCCCCCCAGGAGCTTTGATCATAGCACTCTGCTATCGAGATCTCGCTTTCTGTCACTTCACGATCGTAGACATTATTTATCTACTTTCATTTAGTAATATGAATTTTACAGTTCTGTAAATCGTTTTGTAAGGGCATCTATTACAGCACTAGTGCTGTAATAGATGCCCTTACAAAACGATTTTTAATAGCAGGTGCATTTTTATTTTTAAAAATGCCTTTTGCCAAATATTTTTATTCATAGATGAAAGTAGATAAAATTTTGTACAATATTCTTGTTGTAAATTCATATAACTACACTCGATGTTTGATTAAACTCGGCTGACGCCTCGTTTAACAACTTTAACATCTCGTGTTGTAATATGAATCTTTACAACACTTATATCGTAAATATCTATTATTGATGCAGTTTCTATTTAAAGTTTGTCGATCATACATTGACTGCCCTGCTCTGCTATCTGATGTCAACTTTTATGTTCCTCCGCGTAATATGAGATCGTCTCCTATGTTCCACTTGCCCGCCCCCTCCACTAACTTTTTAATTAAAACACCAATATTTCAATCAATGAAGCTATTCAATGACACCTGCTCTGACATTGATGTGTATGGCCTATCATCTGCTCAATTTAAAAATATTGTTATTAAGCGATACTCGCAAACCCGCTAGATGTTTCTGTCTTCTTTTTTATATTTATTGACTGGTTTATCCAGTGTATTTTCTTAGGTTAATTAGGTTTTTTTTTATATTGTTATATTCTACACTTATTCAATTATTCAATTGGAACTTTCTTAAGTCAAATTGTCTTATAATTGGAACTTGTTCTGTTAGACAATAAAGATTATTTATTTATTTATTTATTTATTATTTATAAAAAGACGGTCTTTAAGGCATTTTTCAAAAAAATTTTCAAAACTATTCATTACACTTATGGGTCTAAAATTATTTATATTATGTTTATTTCCTGCCTTATGAATAGGACTAACCACCGTAATTTTAAATTGAGATGGAACAACACCAGATCTAAAAATTAAATTTATAATACGAGAGAGGTGGCTCAAGAATATGTAAATGAACTACCTTTATAATCTCGGCTGCCACCTCATCAATTCCAGGAGCACTGCCATTTTTCAATGATTGAATGTGCTTAATGAGTTCGTTTGATCTTATGGGATAAAGGAACATGGAGGAATTGAAGATATAATTTAGTATTAGTATTGGGTTTAGTGACCTCAGTAATTTTAGTTGTTGTTTGGTTGGATTCAGGTCAAATGAAAAACAAACGTAGGAATGAATTGATTGTATTTGCCAACGTTTCGGCCTAAAATTAGGCCATCCTCAGGGCAATCCAAAAAATCACTTCAGTGTAGTTTGCAGTTGGGACTTCAATCCTAACGTCTGTTTTGATGTTTTTTAAATCCCAATATTGACCGTTGTCTGCGTTTTACAAACATAAATTCAGTGGGCCGATATGCAAAGTTTGTTGCCTTTCTACAGTAACAATTTTTATGTTGAATAAAAAAAGGCTATTATAGCATGTATCCTATTTAAAAAAAAAAAAATACACGAGTGATTTTTTGGATTGCCCTGAGGATGGCCTAATTTTAGGCCGAAACGTTGGCATATACAATCAATTCATTCCTACGTTTGTTTTTCATTTGACCTGAATCCAACCAAACAACAACTGATATAATTTAGGTTTATGTCATTTGTTGGTCTGATTTTATCCGCCATATGTTTACCTATATTAATAAAAAATTCATTACAGTGATTAGCCATATCCTTATCGGTCTCAAACTTATTTTCATTATTCAAGATATTTATGTTAAAATTACTTCTCGATTTTTGTTCGTTCGTCGCTTCAGAAACAATCTTGTACATTTTTTTGACATCGCCCTCATTATGTTCAATTAATTGCTTATAGTAATCATTTTTATATTTATTAATAAGTTTATTAAGGGAGTTTCGATATGCTTTATATTGATTGTTTAACTCGTTATCATGACGTTGTACTAACTTTTTTTTCATTTTATCGCGTCTTTTATTGATGATATTATACCATTGGTTATCCATGGCTTTATCTTTTTATGGTCTACTATATTGATCAATTTAGTGGTTTTTACTTGCTCACATAAAGGTAAGAAAACCTCATAAAATGCATTGGTTGCCCCTTTAGGGTCGTCAGAATTTAGCGCAGAATGCCAATTTTGAACTTCTAATAGTGCTAGTAATTTATTGTAATTAACTTTCACCTGTCTTTTATATTGTTTCCTGTGTGATTCTTTAATTGTCTGGTTACCTGTTATTAGAGAAACATTTAGCATTATTGGGTAGTGATCAGTTAAATCGGTATCTAATACAAAAGATTGATATTCCAAAGAATTAGTTTTTAGTTTCCGTCTCACAAAAATATGATCAATACATGTAGCCGTCCTACATGTTACCCTAGTGTAGCAATTAATAAAGGGCAAGAAACCAAATTTGCTTAGAGTTGACATATACAAATTGACACAATCATTGTCTGTATCACAAATGTTTAAATTATTGTCCCCAACAAAAATTTCTATTTGTTCTGTTAAATTGTCATTAAAATATTTTTCAATATCGGTAATGAAAAGTCGTTCATTAGTAGAGGGAGGTCTGTACGAACAAGTTACACCAAATCTTACATTTTGTATGGTAAATATAATTCTACTTAAAGTAACCAAAGATCCAGTGAGTTTACAGTCAGATATAAGAACATTTAAATCATGTTTGGTATAAATTAGTACTCCGTCATTCTTGTTATAATCAGCATTATTGTAATGGATATTATATCTATGTATATAAAATTGTTCATTTAAAAGCTGGAAGCATTCACTCAAAATAATAATATCACAGATAAACAAATCATATGTCTGCAAATAAACCAATAAATTATCAACATTTTTTTAACGCTTCTTATATTAATATGTAACAAATTTAAAATTTTGTCTTTTAGTTTTATTTGAGATTTAAGAATATCAGCACTTATGCCCTCCCGTGGAAGTTGAATGTTTTCCTCTAGATCCTCCAATTCACCAAGCACATCTGCTTCTGGTTGTACAGCCATTATCCTTGGCCGTAGTCTATTTTCCCTCTTAATATGTCAAGCAAATATTTGTAAGACGGACATTCCACACTATTAGCCTCATGACATACGTTATGGTCTGTTTTAAATTTTTGTTTGCAGCCACACAATTTGAGCACTTTTTATACTTTTTTTCGCATTCGCGGATGTTATGTGCACCCATAAATATTCACATATTTCAGTATTTTTGCACTCACCAGTTTTGTGGTAAAATTCCTGACATCTAAAACATCTTGAAACACTAATGTCTTCATACACTGGATATCTTTCCCAAAAAAGAAAAACCCTCTTCAGTGACATAAATGTGTGAAATAGCTCTGGAGAGCATTCAGCATAGATTATTCTAGATTCACTATTTCTATATTTTTTTATGTTTGTAACTTTTAGCTCGTCAGTTTCTTTAATAAACTGATTTTGTTCCCTGAGATCCTTCTCAATCTGTTTCTCAGTTATATCCCTATTACAGCCTATAATTTTAATTCTGGGTTTTCTTATGTTAGTTACATGAATCTCGTATTTTTGGTTTAGTTTTCTTTCAGCTTCCCTCTACAACCTTTCCATTTCATCCCTAGTCTGGCACTTAATGACGATACTACCTCCCTTTGTGATCCTTGTATTTTTTACACCGATTTTTAGATCTGATGTTTTTACATTCTTATACAGGTCTTCTTTCGTTATAAATTTTGTTGTCGTTTTGGCTTTATGATAAGGCTAGGGACATTATTAATTTGTTTATTTGGTTCTTTACTTGTTACATTCGCATAGGTGTGAGAAGTTGTTTGAGATGTTCCTGATTGATTGGGTTTTATGTTAACTATTTTATCGGTTAGTTCAAAATTTTTAGAGGTAATTTCTTTAATTGTTTGTTTTAAAGCCCCTATTTCATTGTTCTTGGAAATCTCCATTTTATTTTTCAGATCACCAACCTCTTTCTTTATCGTTTCCAGCATTTTAACTATGTATGGCATTTTTGTTAACGACTTTTTACATTTTTCACACATAAACAACATCATGCGTCTTTGTAATATAATCACCCGTATTTCGGATGAAGACATAGTTATGCATTGTCTATATATTTTTTCTTGACAGCAGTCACATTCATAACATTCATCCTTGTCAGCAATCTACCGAACATTGGAAACACTTTAATTCGTTGCCTTTCATGACTTAACGTTTTGACGATTTAGCACTAGTTAGAACTGGCAACGCTGTAACCTTCTTCTTATTAACGACATGTTGGTTATCAAAATAAATCGATATTTCAGGTTCATTTTTATGTCGATATTCTTGATTTTTGTACTTACACGTATAGTTTAGGTGTATTTAACTCATGTTCTATTCGTTTTTGTAATTCGTTTACGATGTTCCAAACTTCAACTTAGGTTTAATAGTTCACTGTCACCAATTTTAAAAATAAAACAGGCTGACAGGTGAACCCCAAAAAAAAACGAGCTGGGGAAACGCCGTGCAATTACGAACGAGAATACTGACACTGACTAAACTTGTAGCACCATTTACAGAATTGCCTTTTTCTTTAAAGTTGCCTGGCTGTTCAGCCACTCAGTCAGTTTTATTCAATAATATAATATAATTACAATAAAATATCTAACAAACACTTAAAAACGTCCCATGTCCAAGCCGGGATTAGAACCCGGGATCTCTTGATTGCCGAGCAAAATCGCTTTCACCCGGCTATCACGGTCGACTAGAATTACCTTCAGACTTGATACCTACTACACCGTTCGGAAGTTGAAACTTTATTTCGATTTATTGAAAAAAAAGGATCGAAACTAAAACGCCAATGTTAGCATATATTTAAAGTAGCACATTACAGGAGATGAATGCATATAAAAATTAATCACGTTTTAAACATAACCCCCAAACCACCGAGGCGTGACCCTAGACACCCTGATAAACTTACATCAGCAGAAACACCCGCGAGTCTCTGGGCAATTATTTGCTCGATAACACTCCTAAAAGGGTGCTTTGGCTTTTTGGGGGTGAACTCCCACTCTGATCGAACCGGGACCCTGCCTATCATGTTCTGCGTGAAAAATTACCCTTACCTTGATCAAGTTTGGTCACCAACCTGCATAAATTGAGTGGAATGTAATACCACATGATTATGATAAAAATATACATTATGATATTCATCTATACATAAAATACACATTTGAAAACTAAGCATGGGTTTTTATTGACCATACCCGAATATCCGCCCTAACTAGCCTACGTACTAAAATCAATTTCTGTCTATTTACATTACACACTAGGAATTAACATCCAAGTTGAAAATCGAAATTTTGTGACACTTGTAGAATATTAAGCAGTATCTTCGAGTACAAGCTGGCTATTATAAGTGACAATGGTGAGAGATGTTAACATACTTTTATCGTTTTTACTTAAAATCAGCGGTTTTATAATATTTGTATATTCTTCTCACAGAAAATTAAACCAAAAACTGCAACATGTAGGCATTGACAAACCCTATGATATTGCTAATTTCGGATACATCATTAAACTTATTACTAAACACGTTTTTAAGATGCGAACACGATTAACCACAGAAAATTACATTTAAGTTTCAGCATAAAATAATTAATAAACGCTCCAAAATCTCCGAATCCGTCCGCACATAGTTGGCTCTGCCTTTTTTTTTTTTTTTTTTTTTTTTATTTTACTTTTTTACGGTTTGTTGGTGTATCTGAGGCTATCTAGAACCGGTCATCGACCGTACGGTTTTTAATCGTGCGGTCTACCGACTGGGGTGTGTGAAACGGCACCTTCATCCTACGAGATATCCGATCTCATCCGGCCTGTCCGGCGTGAATAGGATGGTTTTGATGTCGATTCATTTTACACTCTTCCCTAAGACAAGAGCACGCGGTGTTTCCCAAGCGGTCACCCATCCAAGTACTAACCGCGCTCGACACCGCTTAACTTCGGTGATCTGACGGGAACCTATATCAAAATTACATTTAAGTTTTAGCATAAAATAATTAATAAACGCTCCAAAATATCCGAATCCGTCCGCACATAGTTGGCTCTGCCGTCCAGCGTGAAACGTGCGATTGCGGTAAATTTCGCCTCGAAATCCACAAGAGGTCGGTAGCGGACGGTCATATTTTCAAAACGGAGGGAAAATGGTTTAGACATTTAAAAAAATTTCAAAGAAATTTGTTTAGTTTGGTTGTAAAGAAAATGGTAATAGCCATGCCGCTGCGGAACGTTTTTTAATTTTTTTAAATAGTTTATGAAAAAAGAAACTGAGTACGTCGGCCCCAGAACGTCTAAAGAAAAAGTGACAACGCATCGGCGTACATTTATATTTACCTATATCCCATTCCAAATTTGAAATCTATTGGACTATAAATAAACTTACAATTTATTTTCTGCTATGTACCGTACACATCCGTTGCCCTTAAGGATTTTATTTTGCAAAACTTGTGCAGGATAATTTTATGTTTTACCTCGGGGTTTTACAGGGACAAACAAATATTGCCTGGCCAAACAAAACCAGATAAAACGCCACTCGCAGAGAACAGTCTTTAAGAAAGCTTGACTGCCATAAACAAAATTTAACCGGCCTTTCGTATGCTCTCACTTTAGTTAGGAGCCCCTCATGCCATACTCAGTCAAAGGCTTTGGAAATGTCCAGTGCTACCGCGCGGTACTCCCCACAATGTTCTGTTGCGTTGTTCCACATGTGGGTAACATAAGCGAGAAGGTCTCTTGTTCATCTAGACTTACGAAATCCATATTGGCGGTCACTGATAATGTTGAAGCCTTCCAGATACTTTAAAAGTTTTTCATTAATAGCCTTCTCCTTAACTTTTGATATAACTGAAAGCAATGCGACTGGACGATAGTTGCTTGGCAAGGTCTTCTTGTCTTTTTTGGGTATTGCCTGTACTCGTGCAGTTTTTCAGCAAGAAAAAAATATTTATTTTTTGTAGGATAAGTTAGAAAGCCTACAAAATATGCATGTTATTTCATCGGCGCATGTGTTAATCACGATTACTAGAATTTCGTCAAGACCAGAACTTTTCCGCCAAGGAAAGGTTTGAACTAACTGTTATTACTTTAAAACATTACAATTGTTTTGCCAACAATGTGGCTTCTTCCGATGTTTCTAACCAAATGAAAAGTATAACACATCAAGTATATTACATAACCCTAAATATGTACCTAATTAAATATTTTACACAATGGAATAAAAATTATATTAACGATTAAGGTTTAACAGTGGGAAATTGTGTCATTCACAATGCAATAAAATTATATTAGGTGTTGAAAAGGTTTAATAGAGAAATGTAAAATTTTGAAATTGTCATTTAAATTATGATTTTCATTTACCTAATATTTTTTGTATATAATTGTTTGTCATAATTGAAATATAATTTTTTCTTTGAAAGCTAATTTATGTCCCTTTATTCTTTTCTGGAAAGACCTTCCCATTTAGCCAATATAAAATTTGAAACAAGATCCACAATTTAATTGATAAACCTTTTTTATTTTGTTTTCGAGTTTTTGATTTATTATTTTTGTATTTGCTAAGAGTATTATTAGTTTTAAACACTATTTTTGAAACTCTTTTCTTTAAAAAAAGATAGCAACTTTGGTTGTGACTTTACCTGTATATGTTAAAGACTGAAAATTATTGTCTTTACGTTTACTGACTGGGAATAGTCTATCTTTATGCTCTTGTATACTATTTTTCTTAACTAATTTTTCGCTTAGAGACTCAATATAACCATTATTGACTGCTATATGTTTAATAATATTTATTTTGAAACTTTCATTTGAAAAAGGTAAATTTATTAGCCTATGAACAAAAGTATTATTAGCCGAAATTCTATGAGAAAACAAATGATTAGAAGAATAATGTATCGTTATATCAGTGTAAGAAGGTTTGTGGAAAATTGAAAGTCATGTTTATTATTTGTAATAAATATAGTAAAGTGTTTAAAAATTAGTAGCATTATTCTGTTTCAATTCGATAGTGAATTAAATGTTCTTGTGTAATAAAGTCTAAAAAGATCTTTAATTGTCTATTTGTACCCACGAAAAGCGCTAAGACGTCATCAACGTACCTATGCCAGTAAACATAATTTTTAAAAATATAATTTTCTTGAATTTTTCTTTCTAGATTATCCATAAATGGCTGAAATTAATATAGTGTTTATTTCATTATGTAAAATTAATAATAAGGTAGTTAAGGTTATGTAATATACTTTTTGTGTTATACTTCTCATGGCTTTAGTTGTTGGCGAAACAATTGTTATGTTCTGAAGTCATAAAAGTAAGTGAAAATATAGAAACAAGTGTTTCATTTTACAAATTTCATATGGATCTCCATCAAGTGTCTGCTAACTCTTCAATATTTAATTATTAATAGATCCATTTTTAATATGACATATAAATATGTATACATGTGAGAACTTTGTTCTCAAGCCATCAGCAAGTGGCTTGAGAACAAAGTTCTCACAAGTATACATATTTATATGTCATATTATGATTACCACTTGCCAAGTAGTATTCTCTTACTATTTATTATGATCCATTTTTAATTAACATTAATTTTTTTTTTAGCGAAACCAACATTCGGCCCAGACCATGGAAATCAGCTATAACCAACTATAATCAAGAATCTCATCCCTCCATCTTCCCGAAAATTAACAATATGATGCTAAATAATTTACTTCAAGGAACAAAAACCACCAACATTGATATACCAAAAGATTTGTCAGAGTCATCTGCTGATGAAGAAAATTTGAAAGGTTGCAATAGCCAAAGCCTTTCTTCCACGTCGCAAATACCGGGAAAAAATAAAAGCTCATTAAATGCTGCGTTAACCAATATTGATGTACCCAAATGTTGTGATAAAGATTTTATTAAACAAGGACCTAAATTAATTGTTGTGATAAAAAGACTGAATATATTCGAAAAGAATGGAAAACTTACCATTGATAATAATCTACATCAGCTTCCATCTATGGCTTCAAACAGGTAAGTGTTATCTGGGTCTAGATCAAAAATGTTTGTAGTTAATTTCGCTATGAAATTATCTATCAAATTATGGTTTATTCAAGGTCATAGGTCAATTACAATAACCGGTGAAAGGTCACGAATAGGAGGTAGTTTTTGATTTTTCTTGAATACTCTGAAATCTGCAAGTTTTTTAACATATTGCTTAGCAGAACAGGTTTTTTTTTTACCCCAATTATCTTTTCGCTATCAAGCTCTTTAAAGAATAACAGTCACAATATCTCAAACAGTTTATTAGTGAATTTTAAAGGTCACTTAATTCCCTTCCATGCGGTGGTTTAATTCTCTTTGAGAAGGATTGTTTGTTTACTGTGGTGTTTAGCTTGTTGTTATACAAAGGCAACTTGCTTCTATGAAATCAGTCTCATTAATCATCTTTAGTATTTTTATAAATCAAAATGTATACAGGGTGATTCAAAAGTACTTCGACAAACTTCGGGAGGTAATTGCCGGCAATATTTCAAGATGAAAAGTTCTTATAAACAGTGGTCCCTGGCGACTTCGTTACGGAGATACAGGGTGTTGAAATGTTAGAAGGAATGGTAATCATTTTTAAATAACTCCTTAACGAGTAATTTTTTTTTTATGAAATTTGGTGAATTAAATAAGCATCTCAGGACACTTATTTTCAAAGTAAAACACATTCGTAAATTTAACCAGTGGCGTCGGTACAAAATGTGGCTATCATATTTTTTGTGGAAACTATGCCTAACCTAACCACACCACTGACTTATTTGATTTTAACTTTTTTTTTATGAATCCCCCCCCCATTCAATTACAACAAAAAAGTTCACGTGTGTTATTTTGCTACGAGGGCCAGTTTAATGTCAAATGATTATTTTATTTGACTATACACAAATATTAAAAAATATGTTTTAAATAATTGATCAAACACTCAAATATTAATTTAAGTATATTAACTAAGATCTATACATACTTACAATAAACAAATATGTAGGTATATGCCAAAGGAAGGCATCTGAGGATGCCTATTTAAGTATAACATGTTCTCAGTGACATGCATATTTATTTATTAGTATGAATAGTATGTTATTTTCTAATATTTTCTATTTTGACAAGGCGGCTTTGGAAATACTTTTTTGATATTTTGTATTTCGATAAGGCGGCTTTGGAAATGCATTTGTCGTGAATTAAAACATATTTGACAGTTAGTTGCTTATGTGGTTTATTTCTCAGTTTTGTCTTTTTCATTGAATATTAATAGTATTGTTTAAAAGGTATGGATTTCTTAAGAAATAATGCGCATTTAGCTGACATGCATTTTGTATATGGCCTTGCCGATGGAAATGCACGAGCAGCTAGACGAATCTATCAAGAGCGATATCCTAACAGAGTACTGCCTGCTGCTGAAACATTTTCAAATCTTCACCGACGTTTAGCTGAAACAGGGAGTTTTGCGAGGTCACGTGACATTCCTGGAAGACCGCGAACAGCCCGAACTCCAGAATTAGAAGAAGCTGTTTTAAATGCTGTAGTGGAAAATCCAGATACAAGCACTCGAATAATTGCTGATGCTCTCAATTCCACCCAAGCCACAGTTTGGAGAATTCTGCACGATGAGCAGTTGTATCCGTACCATATTCAAAGGGTACAAGCTCTTTTACCCAGGGACTTTCCTCAGCGCATTAATTTGTGTCAGTGGTTTTTGGAAAAATTTGCTGAAAATCCCCAATTTTTAAATTATGTACTTTTTACGGACGAGGCAAATTTTTCTCAGAGTGCGATTACAAACTTTCACAATAACCATATCTGGTCTTTGGAAAATCCCCACGCCGTTAGTGAACGAAATTTTCAATACCAATTTTCATTAAACGTGTGGGGGGGAATAGTTGGCGATTACTTAATAGGACCTTTTTTTCTTCCACTTCGGCTTAATGGCGAGACGTACCGACATTTTTTGGAAAATGAACTTCCTCCCTTACTGGATGTTGTGCCCTTAGAAACTCGAAGACGTATATGGTTTATGCATGACGGAGCTCCCGCCCATTTCAGCATAGTGGCCAGGACCCATCTTAATCAAATTTATCCAAATCGATGGATAGGTAGGGGAGTTGAGGAAGGAAATCAACCGTGGCCACCAAGGTCCCCAGATTTAAATCCTCTTGATTTTTATTTGTGGGGACATTTGAAGTCAATCGTTTACAAGACGCCAGTCGAAAATGCAGAAGTGCTAAGAAACCGAATAATCGATGGTTTTGAGGCAATAAGAAACAGACCAGATATCTTAGCACGCGTACGAGATTCCATGCAAAGGAGATTAGATGCCTGCATCTTGGCTGAAGGTGGACATTTTGAACAATTTATTTAAAAATCATTTAATTTTTGCAACGCACTTATTTAATTATAATTAAATTAAATGTTATACCTTACCCCTTACATAATAAATCTTTGAATTTAAAACATATTTTTTAATATTTGTGTATAGTCAAATAAAATAATCATTTGACATTAAACTGGCTCTCGTAGCAAAATAACACACGTGAACTTTTTTGTTGTAATTGAATGGGGGATTCATAAAAAAAAAGTTAAAATCAAATAAGTCAGTGGTGTGGTTAGGTTAGGCATAGTTTCCACAAAAAATATGATAGCCACATTTTGTACCGACGCCACTGGTTAAATTTACGAATGTGTTTTACTTTGAAAATAAGTGTCCTGAGATGCTTATTTAATTCACCAAATTTCATAAAAAAAAAATTACTCGTTAAGGAGTTATTTAAAAATTATTACCATTCCTTCTAACATTTCAACACCCTGTATCTCCGTAACGAAGTCGCCAGGGACCACTGTTTATAAGAACTTTTCATCTTGAAATATTGCCGGCAATTACCTCCCGAAGTTTGTCGAAGTACTTTTGAATCACCCTGTATAAACATCACATATAACATTTACCATTATAGTTTACATATTAACCTAGTTGATATATTAACAATCTAAAAGAAAATATAACAATGTAATTAGTTTCTACGTGATACTGTCACTTAACTTATATCTGCTTGAACCTATGGTTCTAGGTTAGCTTAGGCTGGAGTGGCAGACTTCTGTTATGTCCAGACAGTCTCACGTAGTCCTATAAGGACCGTTGTGATACCGCACATGTTCCGCGGAAACTGTCGCCATCAGCTCCCTGATGGCTAGTGCGAGGTACAACGCAGAAGAATCTTGGCAGCTTACTCGAACCAGCCACTATTGTTAATAAGCCTAGTAAGTCGACCCAGTTGTAAGCTGGTTACTTTCCCCAGATTATTGAAGAATGGTTCGCCCAAGGCACTAAACCTTCTTCTTGCAAGACCAGGGCACAAATGTTGAATGCTTTCCTCCTCTTCTTCGTCTCTGCAACTTCTGCAGAAGTCGTTAGCTGGTATTTACATACGTTCGGCATGTCTACCGAAAGGACAGTATCCGGTAACCACGGCAGTGATAATTCTCAGGTCCTTCCGACTGTGTTGTAATAACGCTACGGTTTTCCTGTTATCAAGTAGGGGCCACAATTGCTTGGAGATCCTACAGGCTGTTAGCTCGGTCCATCTGCTTATTGCGAGTTATTTGGCTATGCGGTCTATCTCCTCTTTGACCGATCCCAGTGGTCTAGCCACGGTATTCTCTGCTAGATCGGCGGACATGCCCGCACCCTCCCTGGCGAGCGCATCAGCAGACACAAAGTGTGATGAGTATGCGGAGATTGTTGCGACATCGCCTTACTAGTTTTGATTTAATGTTGAAACAAATTGCCTTTATCGCTGCTTGACTATCTATATAGACAGCTATTGACGCAGCTGCTCTCAGGTCAGTAGTCCGGAATGGTGCTGGGAAGTTTACTTTACTTTGCCAATTTCAATATTTCGATCTTGTCCAATAAAGTGAACAGTACAAAAGACTAGTTCATTTAGTTCACTGATTTAAACTCGCACACGCACAGTGAAGCAAAAAAAATATATAAGGGAAATAGGTATTTCAAAGTAATTTTATAAATAACAATGAAACCTAGTAAATAAATAAAAGAGAAACATGGTGCTTCGTGGATAGTACAGTGCAACTATACCGATCTTTACTCTATGAAAGTCTCGATAAATATGACAAATTTCGTCTCTAGCCACGGCGCATCGAATGAGCGGTACATATTTGATATTGTCATATCCCACGCTATCTTGGCCAAGTTGTACGTAAGGCAGCAGTCCACCTGTCCGACAGTCGACACCATCGGTCGGTGTCCAGGCTCCGAGTAGTTCAGGGTATGCATGACGGTCGCCTCGCTCTCGTTCCCGTTTTGCATATAATACAAGGCTTTAGTTCGCGTTAATTCAATCTTTAAAGAATTACTGATTAAATCTTTTAATCCAGTTATCAGATTCGATTTTTGAACCAGTTCGTTCGCGAACTACACATCTCTAGTCCGGAAGTCTATATGACCTCTGTATTTTCATGCCCTCAGAGGAGATATCAGCTCCCACTCCGACGTCCATTTTTGAACCGTCTGTAAAAATCGAGTGATCCGTCTTCATTGTTAACTGATTGCCCTCCCACTCTTCCGTAGTCGGAATGAGCACAGAAAACCCCTCTCCGAAGTCCGTTAGTGGGACGATGTAATCAGTCAGCTCTCGAAAATTTTAGACTGGATATGTCCTTAGCACACTGCTGTGCCTGTAGTTGGTGTCGTTCCAGCATTTCGACTCTTAGTAGTTTTGCAGCCATACTTTTTCCATAAATGTCCACGGGCTGCAGATGTAACATCACTTCTAAAGCCGCCGTCGGTGTGGAGGAAAGGGCACCAGTTACGTGTCCATTGTACCTTCGTTATAGTTCCTTTGTGTGTACTGCTTTTTCCAAAACAGTCCACCAGACCAGGACCCTGTATTTATGTATATGTTAGTATAGGTATTACAATGGTCGTATAAATCCAGTGTACTATATGGAGTTTCAACCCCCACTTTTTACCGGTTGGTGGTTCTATATCCTGCAATAATAATGGATGGAGATTCGCATGCACTACACAGATGGACAGCCGATAGAAGGGCGGCTGAACTGGAAGTTGTTTTTGACAGCGAAGAGTACGCCACCGCATCAACTGTTAACACTATCGTTATTGCCTCTGTATTCGGTGTAGTCAGAACCAGACAATTCTGCACATTTATATGACGGTCCAGCCAGGTTTCGGTGAGTGCGATAATAGTGTTCTTCAGCGTGGGCAGCACAATGAATGTCGTTAAGTTTAATAATAATAACAATAATAATAATAATAATATCTTTATCTCAGATTATGTTAAACAAAAATTATAGGATACAATCCACAAACATCATAAAAACATAAACGAAATAGTGTCAAAAGAAACAACAATTTTTAGTCAATAATGCCTCTAAGTTCTGAAAGAAATCACTAATTTTCTATGGCTCCAAATGAATTAGGAAACGTTTGATTGAAGTCTTAAACAGTTTTTGGCTTGAAATACTTTTTATATTATTGGGCAAATGGTTAAAGAATCTGCGGCACATATAATAAGGATTCCCTTCAGATAATGTTAGCCTATCAATTGGATAGTTAATATTTAAGGTTCTAGTGTTATATGCAAGATATGTTTGCCCTTCAAATAGTGTTCGCTGTTTAAAAAAGAACATCAGTGATTCATATACGTATAAACGGTCATGATACCCTCACTCTTGAACATGCCTCTACAGCTTTCTCTAAATTGCATTTTCTTAATTAATCTTAATACACATTTTTGAACAACGAACAGCTTTTCAACTAAAGCACTTTTCCCCCAAAATATTATGCCATACTTAGTCACATTTTTTGTGATTTTGTATTCACTCGCGACTCTTAATCCATGACATACAGAGTTTAATTTGGCGATTAATTTATTAATATGTTCGGACCAATCCAAAGACTCATCTACAGTGATCCCCACAATTTGTGTGTTTTTAACAAGTTCCAGTTGCTCATTATTCAATATGTGGTGTGGTATTTCTATTCTACACTGCTTTGTTCTAAACACAATAACATTTGTTTTGTCTTAATTTAAAACTAGTTTATTTGAGCTAAACCAATCACTTGCTTTAGTTATTAGATCTCCACCCTTGTTAACCAGATCCCCTATATTATTGCTACCTACAATCATGTTTGTATCATCAGCGTAACACGTTATTTCATTTTCTAAATGATTTTCTTTTAAATACAAATCATTTACAAATATTATAAATAAAATAGGACGAGCAATACTCCCCTGAGCAATCCCTAACCTATTTTCCCCAATATCAGATACATACGTACTACCATTTTTTATTATTTTTACACATTGCTTTCTTTCGGACAAGTAAGATTCAAACAACTTCAGTGCATTTCCTCTCACACCATACAATTCCAATTTTTTAACCAATAGCTCCTTGTCAATACAATCATATACTTTTGATAAATCCAGACAGGCTCCCATAGCCAGACCTTGCCCCTCCAAATAACCGACTGCTGCTTTAGTAAACTGAAAAATTGCTGTTTGAGTGGATTTACCGGTTGTATAACCATGTTGATGG
Organism: Polydrusus tereticollis; assembly: GCA_963920685.1. Classification (NCBI taxonomy): domain Eukaryota; kingdom Metazoa; phylum Arthropoda; class Insecta; order Coleoptera; family Curculionidae; genus Polydrusus; species Polydrusus tereticollis. The sequence goes on from OY987336.1 coordinate 22,320,782, forward strand.
GCATTAAGCAAATTGCACTTATTAAAAAAATCCAATAATCTTTTACGCATTGCTACTTCAAATAATTTAGAAAAACTTGGTAATAGGCTTATGAGCCTATAATTTTCAATCTGCTCCGGATTCCCTTCCTTAAGTAACGGTGTGATTAAAGCTAATTTTAACTTATCTGGAACAATTCCGTGTTTAAAAGACCTATTGATCAAAAAACACAACACATTCGTTATATAAGGTAAAGCCATTTTTACAATACAAGTCGGTATCATGTCTATTCCACTGCTAAACTTATTTTTTAGTTGCTGTGCAATCTCGCATAGCTCTACTGGGGATAGTGGTTTTAAGAACCTTGATTCGTTATTTGTAGTTATATCACGCAGAAAGGGTCTAAAACCCATGTTACTAACCATCTCTGGCACAATCGATAGCAAGTATGCATTGAAACGATCTAATAACTCAGTTGGATCTCCATTTATGCCAATATCAGATTTTATCTTATTTTTTCCTAAAATTTCCTTGCAAATTGCCCACATAAACTTTCTTTAATTGACCGAAAGCCTAATTTTATTTTTATATGTCTCTGTTCGTACCGCTCTTAATAAATCGTCATACTCTTTTTTTACAGCCCTATACTGATCCTTAAACCTATCATCTCGTTTGTACAGTGTGATCAAAATATCTAGCTTGTTTTTACATTCTTCAATTTGATCGTTATCCTGATAAACTCTTTTTTTGTTATTATTGCCGACTAGTTTACATGGAAAACACTGATTAAAAAGACCCACTATTATGCTCATAAACGTGTTCCATTGCTTATTTACATCGTACTTATTTACTTGTAAACATTCTATAAAGTTATTTTTATTTTCTTGTGACAAAATTCGCTTCTGTTCTAACTTATTTTTATCTGGTCTTTGTACCTGTAAAAAGAGCTGTTGAGCAGTATGGTCTGATATAAAAGCATCGAAAACTGGGATATCAAAATTACAATTAACGAAAATATTATCAATACAACTTGATCAATTTATAGTAATTCTGGTATTTACAGAAACTGTGGAATGTACATTAAATGATGACATCAGAGAAAGCAGACCAGTTTTATTATCATTAACTTAATCATTTCTATATTAAAATCACTAGCGATAATAATGCTCTTGTTCTTTTTAGAGATATCGTTGAAAATTCTATCAATGAAGCTTAAAAAAATATCCACATTACCCAGAGGAGGTCTATAAATTAAGAGTACTATCATTTAAGTTCCTCTAAAATTACATTCAACCGCTGAACATTCCACAACACTCTTAACTAATAACTTATTAATTTTTGATCTCGTTTTAAAGCTAACATTCTTATGTACATACACATCACTCTCACCATGCTCCCCATGTTCACGGCAGAAAGCTGATGCTAGATAGAAGTTTTTTAAAGCAAGGCATTTTAGTTCACTTTCACTCTTCCAATGTTCAATTTTCAATTCAATTTCAATTTATTCAAGAAAACATTAATCCACAATACATTGATAGTCATAAAATAGTAGTAATATATTTATAAATAAGTGTAAACTATTATTATACCCACTATGTTTATGTAGCATATTTTATATTTAAAGCATTAATGTATAATATAAGGATCAATGTTATACCGGAAAGTAGCACCTAGATGAGAACATCTGTATGTGCTTAGAAAGGAATAACTAAGAAAAGAAACAAAACAATACTAAAAAAAAGAAAAGAAAAACTTTAATTCGGTCTGGATTAGTTTCAACGTTCACCTCTGAAAAAGTGTCATAAAACTTTCCATATTTTCAAAAATATATGCTTTGCATTTTATCTTAAACAATTTAATTCTAGTGACATTCTTTATGTTTAATGGTATCAGATTAAAAATCTTTGGCGCCAAATAATTGACAAATCGAAGATTGATATTAGTGTTGCTATTCGGTATGATAATTTTTCTATTAGCCTTGCCTCTGGTATGATACGGATGAAAAATATAATTTTTCAGCTTGTGATTTTTATAAACAAACGAACACACCTCAAGAACATACACAGATCGCACATTAAATACATCTCTGGTGTAAAGAAGTTGTGTTGAGAAACGTCTATTTTTTTTATAAAGTACCTCAAGAATATAATTTTGTGCCAAATTTAAGGGTTTTAGAGCATTATTGTACAGACCACCCCACACAACTATGCCATACTCTATTAAGGACTCGACAAGAGCTTTATAAACTGCAATTAGTAGTTTCTTACTCAAGATATCTCTTAGGCTGTAAAATTTATAGATTAGCTTTCTCACATTTTTTGCCAAGTGAAGAACATGCTGGTCCCATTTCAAGTGTTTATCAACAATGATTCCTAGGTATCTTGTCGATGGAACCTCTTTAATTAAGTCATCTAAATTATTAATTGTAATATGTTCAAATGTGGGACGAGAAGCTTCACTTAATGAAAAGGCTATATAATTTGTTTTTTTAACGTTAAGAGATAATTTAAAAGTATCAAGCCAGTCTTTTCTTTTATAAATTCCATTTATTGTATTATCTTTTACCTCTTGCCAAGATTTTCCAGAAAAGATAGCAGCTGTGTCATCAGCATAGGATATTATGGATCCATTATTTAAATTCAATTTTGTTAAGGAGTTTATATACAAAATGAATAGAATTGGGCCAAGTACAGTACCTTGTGGTATGCCTATCTTAACATCCAATGGATCACTCAAGATATTGTCAATTTTAACAAACTGTTTTCTATCTCTTAAGTAGCTTTGGAAGACATCCAACGCGGCGCCCCTAACCCCAAGCTTTTGTAATTTCTCCAAAAGCAGGTCATGAGGCAGTCCACAGTGTCAAATGCTTTGGCTAAGTCCAGAAATACGGAAATACATTTTTCATTGTTCTCCAACGTATCAGTCACATCCTTCGTAAGCTGATAGAGCGCGTCAGAAGTCCCCATGCCGTTAACAAACCCATATTGATTTTTTGAGAGCGTGTTATTCACAACAAAGAAACGCAAAATCCTGTCCTTAAGACATTTCTCAAACACTTTAGCAAAACTGTTAATAAGACTAATCGGGCGATAGTTACTTATATTTGATTTATCTCGAGATTTGTGAACTGGAGTAACTACTGAAATTTTAAATTTTTCTGGAACTGTGCCACTGCTGAAAATTAGATTAATTATATGTACAAGAGGAGAAATTAAGTATTAATTAATATGTGAGTTTTTGATAGTGTTAGTATCCAGTTTATCCATGCCCGGGGCACTGTCATTTTTTAAACTGTTTATTTGCTTTATGATTTCATTACTATTGACAGGTTCTAGAAATAATGATGATAAAGTATTAGGTTCTGCCCTGAATTCATTGACAGGTTTCTGAATTTTTTGAAGCATATCTATTCCTATATTTATAAAGTATTTATTACAGTAATTGGCCAGATCTTTATGTGTAGAGAAACCAGTGGAATTATTACTAATTTGTGGAGTAGTTTTTTTGCTATTTGATTGACTGTCTGAGGCCTCAGATATCAAGTTATATACTTTTCTCATGTTATGCCCGGCATTGTCTATTTTTTCTTTATAATAGTCATATTTGCATTTCTGAATGATTCTTTTTAAATTGTTCCTATATTCTTTGTAAGTTTGGCTATTCATTTCATTATAATTTGTGGCGAGTTTTTTTTTTCATGTTATCTCTATTTTTAATGCTTGATATTATACCATCGGTAATCCAGGCTTTACGTTTTTTAAACTGTGACAAATAGGTTTTTTTTATTGTTGCGCTATCTCGGATATTTGTAATGATTTTATAAAATTCATCAGTAGCTTTAGTTGCATCGTTTGTACTTAAAACCGAGTCCCAGTTTACTGCTTTCACCAAGTCATCAAAAAGTTGATGATTTAGCTTACATGTTGTTATGATATTATTTTTGCTTTTGTCACTTATTTTCGGTTTTACACTCATGTTCAACATGACAGGATAGTGATCTGTTATATCAGAGTACAATACATAGGAGTTACAATTATGTGAATCCGTATTTAATTTAGTTCTAATAAATATGTGATCCAAACACGAGTGTGTTTCGGAAGTGACACGGGTTGGGGAATTTATGCATGACAAAAAACCAAAGTGATTCATCATTGAGAGATATTGGTGTACGAAATTATCATTTTTGTCTAGTAGGTCTATATTGATATCACCCAGAAGTATGTCTGTTTGATTTCCCTTACATTTGAGTAGATAGAGTTCAAGGTCTTGAAGAAATTGCAGCTTACTTGTATTTGGCGGCCTGTACAAACATATTATATTAATAGTATTGTTTCTCTGTTGTAAAGAAATATTACTTACGGTTACGGCAGAGTTTTCCATAGTGGCATGTTTTACAGTAAATGTTAAATTATACTTTATAAAAATCACAACACCATCATTTCTGTTGTATTTTGCATCATTAAAAAACATATTATACCCATCAATGTTGTACTGATTATCAAAGCTTTGAAATGATTCGCTTAATACTATTATATTACAGTAATCTAGTTTATAAGCATTAAAGAAAACCAAAAATTCATTAAAATTCTTATGAATACTTCTAATATTTAAGTGTAGAACATTTAGGATAGTACCATTTAAATCTATTTTGTTTTGCAATTGATTACAGTAAACACTCTCCTCGCGAATTTCATTCCGAACTGTGTCCAATTTTTGTAAAATCATAGATTCATGCGGTTTAAACGCCATTACAATGTCCATAGTCTATTTTTCCTCGTTCTATATTTATTAGATATTTATAAGAAAGACACTCGGGGTCACTCGCCTTATGATCTACCTTATAGTTCGTTTTATATTTATCGTTAGCCATGAAACAGTTGTTGCACTTCTTTTGTAAGTTACTTTTACAGTCTTTAGAATGATGATTTCCAGAGCACTGCTCACATACGTCAGAATTTGGACATATATCCATTTTATGATAATACTGCTGACATTTGAAGCATCTAGGTATACTAATGGCTTCATATACCGTGCATCTCTGCCAGTTTATATAAATTTTTTTCATTGCCATCAGTCTACCAAATATGTCGGGCGTGCACTCACCAAAAACAATGGTAGGCTCATTTGGCCTTTTGTATTTTCTAATATAGGTTATTTTTAGATTTCTGCACCTTCTGTTATCTGATTTTGTTCTATGATCGATCTTGCTATTTGCTGTTCGTCGAGTTCCTCACAGTAGCCTACAATCTTAAATCTTGGCCATCTCAATTTAGTTATTTGGACTTCATATTCTTTTAATTTGTTCTCTGCTTCACGCTTTAGTATTTCTATGTCATCTTTACTTGAGCATTTGATCAATAAGCCGCCATTTTTTAGGTTTCTGGTATTTTTAATAGCTATTTTCAAATCAGCTGGAGTAATGACCTTCTTCACATCTGACTCTGTCTTTGTCGATTCTTGCTTCTTTCTTGGTTTTATTATAATACTTGGTAGATTTGGGATCATTGTATCAAGGTGTTTCTTTTTCTGGGTAACTTCACTATATGATAATTGCGTTCCATCTTCACATTTTTTCTTTATTTTTTCTCGCAAGAAATCTATTATCTCTTCTTTGGCTTCAATAATCTTTGCTTTATCTTCGATGGCATTTTGTAGCAGGACGTGTGTTTCGAATTTCTCACATTTTTCACAATGAAATTTAAGTACTCTACTTTCTTTAAGCTCTAGAACTCTCACTTCGGAAGCTGAAAGGTTAGAGCATTTCTTGCAGTATTTTTTCTTACATAAATCACAAGGAAATATAGGATTCTTACCTGCAGCTGTATTATTACAAATGCAGCACTCCATTCTCATATAGCTTTACCGAGAATGAAAGTTTGTGTGTAAATTGTACTATAAGTAGTACATTTTGTGACCGATGGACAATCCTCATAAGGTCGAGCAACTACCGTTCAGTGAAAAGGATTGGAATTTTGCTTTTTTTGCTGCCTTATCTTTCTTTTTTCCTCTGTTATTATTGTTGCAAAGTCTTTAAAGTCGTTGGTAACTACTTTTGCGGCTTCTGCCGACTACAGACCACAAGTAGGGATGATACCATCACCATTGGACACTCAACCCTTTTTGGCACGGATCGACACCAAACACAATATTTAAATCACACATATAAGCCCTGGATTTTAAATGAATTGGTGCAACTTACTTTATCGACCGAATACTGTGAAAAATGTTCAGTCACACACAAAATTTTACAGGTTGAATTGTTTTCCAGCATGTTATTTACATTCTCTTCAGAGTTCCCTAAAAATTGACCATTTTGGTGACTTATACTAATTAATACTTTACTGCTACTACTACCACCACTTATAACTTGTTCATGTATTTTGTCTGTCACTTGCCGAACACAATTTGTTGGCACCTCTATAAAAAGTCACCATAATTAACTCGTTCCTTACCCTAGCTAGTCGTCTCTTAAATGGGGGACACTCCTTGTTCCTGGCGGAATGCTTAAGTTCACTTAATTTAAAATTTGTACAATTGGGACATTTAAAATCTTGAACACCACAGTCCTTTCCACCATGTTCCCCACCACACTTGTGTCAACATTCCTTTTCAGCGCAATATTTGACCACATGACCAAAATCACAGCACTTGAAACAAACTATCACAATAAAATGCTCCTGCATGGACATATACCCGAACTAGGTCGAAGAAAACTGTACCTCTTTTCAAAAACCAAGTAGTATCCAATTTTCTTTTGTAGGGTTGGGACACTGGTTTTTCCCTATGACCTGAATTTTATCACTGACACTATATCCAAGTTCGTCGACAATTTCATAATTTAGGCTTTCTAATTCATTTAGGAAATCACCATCTGAAAAACCCTTATTGATACCTGTTACCATAAAGATTGGTTCGTTACTTAACGATTCTTTAAAAGTAATGTTTTCTTTTGTTTCTTTTCAATTTTTCTTGTTGGTTTTTATCGAAACTTTCCACTATTATTGTTCCAGATTTTGTTTGTTTGGCACTTTTAAAACCCTTTCCTACGTCCTTATTATTTATTTCATGTTTAAATGTTTGCAATGCTACCTTGGGATCAGTCACATTTTCAACGCGTATAATCGTTTCATGTTTCTTTACAGTAGGTGGTGTTTTCCATTGTTCGGCTACTCTTTTATCCAAAATATTTATTTGGTCATTTGTTACATTTGTTTTTTTAGTTGCAATATCTGCATAACTTCGCTCAGATTGTCGTTCTGGTTCCATCCTAAGGGTTGATTTTCTCTCCGCATTTTCCCTGTTGATCATGGATACTTGATTTGTGAGCTTTTTTTTTTCTTTTCCATTAATCCATAATTAAAAACGATTTTTGTTAATAATTTATGCAAGTTTGTATGTGCTTCCCTCAGATTAAGTTGTTCATCTTTCATCAATATCGAATACATTTTTATTGTCACTTCATCAATTTTATCTAGTTAGTTTTGAGGCCTCTGACATTTTGGTAAACGATAGACATTACGTGACCTAATAATGTTGATTCCCAGATTTGATATTTAGAAACGCCAGGGACGAAACCTCTTTCTTTAACGACAATCTGAAAGGAAGCAACGAAGAGTCGATTTTCCACATGGTCCCGTATTTGGTCTTCTGTTGTACTCGGGTGACACCTCCCGAGGTAGGTACAACCACTGACGCCTCTCACCTGCTAAGAAGGGACCATTTGCGGTTCCAGTGCCAATAATGATTGGTTGCTTACCGTCTCGAGTTGGAGGGTTGGCAAGTCTGCTAGATCTGTTTGTCTGTCTGTTGGGGTATGAACGTTGGGCATTACCTGACTGTATGTGTTTTGGAAGTTGGTGCGTGCCTGAGGACGGGTTTTTCTTGCTAGCCTGTCGTGTATTGGCATTCGGCTTTAGGTTTGGCTGCGAATATGGTTGTAAAATTGTCAAAGCTGGGGTAAAAGTATTGGTTTTAGGCGCAAATAAATTTTGAAGTTGTTGCATTTCCCTCTCCAGATTGACTTTTTTCTTAAGTTGTGTTGTGGTGTTCTAATGCATCCATTATCATGTCATGAATCCTAAAAGACAAAGTAGAATGACCGTGTGCTACAAGACAAGATTTTCCACGATACAACTTTTGATGTCATCGATGTAGTGCAAGTTTTCAAAAATATTGTTGTTTTTTCAGGAACAAGACATAAGAATTTAAATTTTTAGTTAATTATTCAAATGTAGCACCACCAACTTCCACACCCTTTCCAGCTGTTACACTAAAAGCTCTTTGTAACTGTTTTGAATTTCTGGAATCGGAATATTTCGAATGGTTTCGCTAACTCGGTCATTTAAGTCAACTCTGCTTAGAGAAAACGTTTTACCTTCTTGGTTTGCAATTTTCACCTTGTCACTTTAAATAGGCATTTTTTTTTTTTTAATTCAAGTTTTACATTGTGTTTAATATTTAATTTAGATTTTACCACTTCGCCATAGTGTTCTTTATTTACTTTTACAGATATTTGAATTAATCAGTACTAATTGTGCCGTAGGTTTGGCGGGAAAGGGTTTAAAGAAAGGCAACAAGCAGTCTGGTTGGCAACTGGCTTTATTTTTATTATAAGGTTACATTTGTATTTATAATAAAGTACAATGTTGTCACATTTAAAGCAACGTTGCTTTAACTGACACTAGTGCTTACTATTCTAGAAATCTGTGTGCGGCTCTGTTTCTGGCGAAGTGATGGTAACATCTGGTGTACCTCAAGGGTCCCATATAGGCCCAATCTTGTTTCTTCTTTTTATAAACGATATTCTTCGGTGCTTCGAGAACTTATCCTGTCTCTTGTATGCGGATGATCTAAAATTTTATTCCGTCGTCTTGTCACATGACAATCACTTACCAACAGATCTGGACAATTTAGTTGAGTGGTGTAACGATAAGAACTTACAAGTTAATGTTACCAAGTGTAAAATCTTGCGATTTCTTAAATGTACCAATCCTCATACACAACCATACTCGATCAATATTGTGAATTTAGAAGAGGTATCTTATTTTAATGATCTCGGTGTAATTTTTGATTGTAATTTATCATTTTCCCTACATATAGACAGCATTGTTCTGAAGAGTTTTAGAATGTTAGGTTTTATAGAGAGACATACTAGGCACATCCATGGTACGAAGGCGCTAAAAGCTCTCTACAACTGTCTGGTTCGTAGTATCGTGAACATATGAATAGGCCTAAACGGGTAGTACAAAACAAATTTGCAAAATATTTATTATATTAATTCAGTTTTCCTTATCAAAATGTCTCCTACAAAACTAGACTACCCTTATGTGATCTGAATCCTTTACAACACCGTAGGAGAAAGGCTCTCTTAATATTTCTCCATAAAACTGTAAACGGTTTGATTAACTGCAATAGTCTATTAAGTGCAATATTATTTCGTATTTCTGTACGGCGAACTAGGCATTCAACAAACTCACAGAACTAATTATGGACGCACTGTCTTTATTGAAAGACTACTGAATAATTATAATAGACTTACCAGATTGTGATATATTTAGAATTAGTCTTAACGCCTTAAAGAGACAATTCTAGTCTAAGTTTTATTCTGTTTTTACGTTTGTAGCTTGTAGTTTTACAATATTCGTTATTTATGTACCATTTGGAATTTAATTTCTGTAGTGTATTGTACTGATGAATAAATAAGTATATAAATAAAAATCATCTTCTCTATTCGCCTTCAACTCCTTCAGAAAGGCGGGTGTAGTGCTGTATAATAAATTACCAAATCGGTTGGGCCATTGTTTTTTTGGTAAATATTTATTTGTTTACATGATCTTGTAACAACTTGTATAGTTGTAATATAAATGTATTCTTACTATTATTACTATTAGTAAAAAGTTACCCAAGAGTTGTAGAAAGCGGAATGATCTCTTGGTATCACGTGGCGCTCATTCTCAATGTTAAATTTTTTTTTATGGAGCTGATTAGAGAAAAATCACTTGCAGTGGTTCTTTGTCTGTGCGTCATTACTTGCACGTGACTAAAACCATATAAATCTAATCGAAATTACGCGAGGCAAAAAGTCAAACAAGGTCTAAGTTCATAAACGTCAAAATTTTCGTGGCTAGCGTTCAAAATAAATTTTTTTACTTGCGGCCAACACGAAAATACAATATAAATATGGCTCTGACAAGACCAGTTAATATGATTAAATTGAATATTAAGTCACAAAAACTGAATTTGAAAAAAAATTGACAGATCGAAATGATGCCTTTGAATTCAATTGACAACTCTGCTAGAAACTTTTGTCTCTGTCCAGCACGTTATTTTGAATTCGAGACGTATCGCGCAAGCCCGGACACACTCATGTTTTTATTAACTTTTAAGGCCTTAATAAATAAAGATGGGAAGTTGTAAATCACGTCTCTTGATCATTGATTCATGATGCGCTGGCAAAGATCCACCGTTCCGACTGTATTGGGTTAGACATTTAAAGAAATATTCCTGTTATTAGTAATATTACTGATAAATTAACTTGTACTATTAATATAACTTAATAATAATGTTTTTCTCTATTACAGCATTGACGAACATCAAGATTGCAGATTCCAGATCCAACAGCAGCGTTATAATCGAGTTATTCAGAAACTTAATGTGAACTTTGAAAATGACTTAGTGATAGGGATATTTCGGCAAAGAAATTTATACAAACACGGCCTTCGTAAGGGTTCAGGGAAAGTTAAGTTTAAATGTGATCAGTGTGATTATCGAAGCATTCGGAAAGGTGATTTAAACAGGCACCTTCTCCGCCATAAGAATCCGGAATACGTTAATTTATTTAAATGTGATCAATGTGATTATCGAAGCATTTGGAAAGGTAATTTAAAGAAGCACATTCTCCGGCATAAGGATCCAGAGGTAGTTAATTTGTTTAAATGTGATCAGTGTGATTTTCGAAGCATTCGGAAACATAATTTAAACAGGCACCTTCTCCGGCATAAGAATCCAGGGAAAGTTAAGTTTAAATGTGATCAGTGTGCTTATCAAAGCATTCGGAGAGGTAATTTAAAGCTGCACGTTCTCCGACATAAAGATCCAGAGGAAGTTAATATGTTTAAATGTGATCAGTGTGATTATCGAAGCATTTGGAAAGGTAATTTAAATATGCACCTTCTCGTTCACACGAATCCAACAAAAGGTAATTTATTTAAATGTGCTCAGTGTGATTATCGAAGCATTTGGAAACCTAGTTTAAAGAGGCACCTTCTCGTTCACACAAATCCAGCACAAGTTAATTTATTTAAATGTGCTCAGTGTGATTATCGAAGCATTTGGAAACCTAGTTTAAAGAGGCACCTTCTCGTTCACACAAATCCAGCACAAGTTAATTTATTTAAATGTGATCAATGTGATTATCGAAGCATTTGGAAAGGTAATTTAAAGAAGCACATTCTCCGGCATAAGGATCCAGAGGTAGTTAATTTGTTTAAATGTGATCAGTGTGATTTTCGAAGCATTCGGAAACATAATTTAAACAGGCACCTTCTCCGGCATAAGAATCCAGGGAAAGTTAAGTTTAAATGTGATCAGTGTGCTTATCAAAGCATTCGGAGAGGTAATTTAAAGCTGCACGTTCTCCGACATAAAGATCCAGAGGAAGTTAATATGTTTAAATGTGATCAGTGTGATTATCGAAGCATTTGGAAAGGTAATTTAAATATGCACCTTCTCGTTCACACGAATCCAACAAAAGGTAATTTATTTAAATGTGCTCAGTGTGATTATCGAAGCATTTGGAAACCTAGTTTAAAGAGGCACCTTCTCGTTCACACAAATCCAGCACAAGTTAATTTATTTAAATGTGGTCAGTGTGATTATCGAAGCATTTGGAAAGGTTGTTTAAAGAGGCACCTTCTCGTGCACATGAATCCAGCAATCGTTAATTTATTTAAATGTAATAAGTGTAATTATCGAAGCAAACAGAAAAGTAGTTTAAAGAATCACCTTCTCGTCCACACGAATCCAGCAAAAGTTAATTTATTTAAATGTGTTCAGTGTGATTATCGAAGCATTTGGAAAAATAATTTAAAAAAGCACAGTCTCCGGCACATGAATCCAGCGAAAGTTAATTTATTTAAATGCGGTCAGTGTGATTTTCGAAGCATTTGGAAAGGTAATTTAAAAAAGCACAGTCTCCGGCACATGAATCCAGCGAAAGTTAATTTATTTAAATGCGGTCAGTGTGATTTTCGAAGCATTTGGAAAGATTGTTGCAAGATGCACCTTCTCCGGCATAAGGATCCAGAGGTAGTTAATTTGTTTAAATGTGATCAGTGTGATTTTCGAAGCATTCGGAAAGATGATTTAAAGAAGCATTGTCTCCTGCACATGAATCCAGCGAAAGTAAATTTCTTTAAATGTGATCAGTGTGATTATCGAACCATTCGGAAAGGTGATTTAAACAGGCACCTTCTCCGGCATAAGAATCCAAGGGAAGTTAAGTTATTTAAATGTGATCAGTGTGATTTTCGAAGCAATTGGAAAAAAAGTTTAAAGCGTCACCTTGTCCGGCATTAGGATAAAGAGGTAAAGTGCGTTCAGTGAGTGAATGCGCATTTGTCATTAACCGATTATGGTCAAAATTAGTCTAGAATAAAATAGACAGCGGTCCTCAAACAATTTCTACTAATTTTAGATATATGGGCCGTAATTAAAATTTCCATTACAATTATTTATTTAGTTATTTTTTATTTCATAACTATGTAGGTTAGGTTAGAGTGGCAGACTTCTGGTTTATCCAGACAGTCTCACGTAGTCCTTTAAGGACCGTTGTGTTACCACACATGTTTTGCGGAACCTATCAGCATCAGCTCCCTGATGGCTAGTGCGAAGTACGGCGTAGAAGAATCTTTGCAGCTCACTCGAACCAGCCACTACTGTTAATAAGCCTAGTAAGTCGATCCAGTTGTAAGCTGCTTACTTCCTCCAGATTATTAAAGAATGGTTCGCCCAAGGCATTAAACCTTCTTCTTGCAAGGCCAGGGCATTCACACAAAAAATGTTGAATGCTTTCCTCCTCTTCTTCGTCTCTGCAACTTCTGCAGAAGTCGTTAGCTGGTATTTACATACGTTCGGCATGTCTACCGAAAGGACAGTATCCGGTAACCACGGCAGTGATAATTCTCAGGTCCTTCCGACTGTGTTGTAATAACGCTACGGTTTTTCTGTTATCAAGTAGGGGCCACAATTGCTTGGAGATGCTACAGGTTGTTAGCTCTGTCCATCTATATCCATAACTATGTAAATAATAATAATAATATTAATTAGAAATTTTATTACATAAAATGTACATTTAATCGTCAATATCACTATCAGCACTGTTGTCACTGTCACTATCAGATGTTATAATAATTGGCCTTATTTCATCAATGACCTGTTCCGAATCAAAAGTATCTTGAATCAATTTTTCCACGTGGTCAATACATTTTGACCAAGTCTCTGGTCCAATTTGTTTTAAAGATTCATTCCATAAATTTAAAATGCTTTCTTCGTTCGTCGTTTGACATGCATGCTTGTCATAGTAGTTTTTGAAAATTCCCCACACTAATTCAATACCATTAAATTCACAATGGTATGGGGGCAGACGTAAGACCTCGTGACCGTATTTCCCCGCGAGGGAGTCCACTATGTAAGACTTGTCCTTACCAGCAGTGTGTACTTTAATTTCGGATAACAGATCTGCTTTCAAAAATATATAGTCGTTTTTTATTTTTCTGGTGTTTAGCCAGTTCCTCATTTCATCCTTGGTGGAACTATTGTTTGATATTTTTTCAGAAACTCGTGAGTGATATGAAGCATTGTCTAAAATAATGATCGAGGGTTCTTCTAGTGATTTTAGCACATATTCTTCAAACCAGTTCTCGAATATCGTGGCAGTCATATTGTCATGATAGCCCTCCACTTTCTTCGATGAAGTAAAATCTAAACTTGCATCTGGCAAAAATCCTTCTCGACTTCCGGCGTGTATTACGACATATCTTTTTCCATTCCTGGATGAAACCCTTGAATAGCAGTATTTTGACCCATCCTGCCATGAATATTTTGTTTGGTTTCTCTCTGCAAAAATCCATGTCTCATCTAAGAATACCACAGGTTTTGAATTCTCGGACTTTAAGTTAGCTAGGTATTTCCTCAAAAACGATCACCGCTTAGAAACAATGTGTTGTTGCTCACAAAGAATTTTTCGGTTGTTAGCTTTGTGGTACTTAAACCCTAACTGCTTTAAAACTAATGAAAGACTAGTACGTCCAATCTCACATATTTCTCTGTTTCTGATTTTCTCAAGGGTCGAATCAAGAGTTACCACCTCTTTCTGTTTGTACATATCATAAATAACTCCTCGGATTTGACATTTAACTCCTTCTGGCAAATCATTGGTTTTCAAACTTAAACGGCGTATTTTATTTTTCTTTTCAATATGGCCGTCTTTTTCTAAATTGTGAATATTTATCAGAGTTCTTCGTGGTATGCCACAGGAATCCACTGTTCGTTGTTGTACCGCCACCGTAGATATTAAAGGACCACCATTTTCCTTCTCTCTTGAAATATTCCTCAACTTTTAAAATAAGACGTCTTTCATTCGGTGTAAGAACATGTGATCAGTGTGATTATCAAAGCATGCGGAAAAGTAGTTTAAAGAGGCACCTTCTCCTGCACACGAATTCAGCGAAAATTAAATTATTTCAAAAAGTGATTTAAACAGGCACCTTCTCCGGCATGAGATCCAGGGGTAGTTAATTTGTTTAAATGAGATCAGTGTGATTATCGAAGCATTCAGAAAGTTGATTTGCAGAAGCACCTTCTCCTGCACACGGTAACGGACATTTATTTTTAGGCGTTGCGGAACTGTAGCGCTCCGAAGTTATACAAAATTAATATTTGGAGATACTGAAGGCGATTTGTTTTAAGAGTCCATCACCGTAATCGCTGACTGGCATGCAACCGACCATACAGCAATGTAAATTAAATGGGATTTCTTGCGCTCAGCTGTGAACGAATTTCGAGAAAACTGGTAAATTATCTAGCTTTGGTTAAAAGGATATTGAAACTCTTTATGCGAGTTTTAACTTGAATTTTTAAAAAATGATCTAGTACTGTGCCTTGCCACGAAATACCCTTATCCAAAAAGAATGTTTGATTTACATTTTTCATACCTTCAGCGCTCCTTAACCCTCTCTAACATTTTTCCCTGGATTCCCGCCTGTACCGAACTCCCGACCCTGGCTGGCAACCCACGAGCCGCCACTGAGGAGCAGAGCGGCAGTATTTTATCGATAGTCGAATTTGAGCTTTTTATAGATAAAGAAAAAAGCTATTCAAAAGTATTTAAATATTTATTCATTTATTTAGTATAAATTGTGATGGGAAAATTTATAGTTTTGCAGATGATACTGCTATTTTTTATAGCGATATAAATTGGGACAATTTTAATAAAAAAATTAAAAAGATTCTAAAATTATAAAAAATTGGTTTGATAATAAATTTATTACCAATTAATTTTAATAAAACAAATTATCTTCCTTTTACTTTAAAGCTAATACCACAATATATAAATAGTATCAATATAAGCAATGACATTCAAATTTTAAAAATTAATCATGTAAAATATTTAGGAATAATTTTTGGCAGTAAATTAAATTGGAATTTCCAAGTAAAATATTTGATTCAAAAATTAAGAAGTTTATTACCAATTTTTAAAAGCATTAAAAAATTTCTGGATATAAAATATCTACAACTATTATATTATGCATTAGTCAAAACTCATTAAATTACAGAATTTCAGGTTGCGGAGGAATAAACGGAAGTTTGGTTAAAAAATTAGAAGTATTACCAAAAAGATTTTTGAAAATTATATTTAATAAGGACTATTTATCCTTTAAAAGAATTATATTTAGAAACAAAAAAGATGAACATTAGACAAATTTACATTTATAATATTTCAATCTTATACAATTTCAAGACCATAACTATAATACACGATTTAATATAGTAAAATATCCATAAAATCTAAAATAAATTAGTCTGTACCGACAAAAAACTTTAAAATATTTATGTTTTTAGTTAAATGATTATTTCCCAACATAAAAATAATTAAAGTCGTACTTGTTATATTTCACAATTTAATTCAGTTTCCTGAGACGTGTTTCAACCCTCGCGGATCATTATCAAAGGCATATAAGACAATAATAAATTCTAAATGTCATTAAAATAAAAATTGACAGATGATGGGTTATTTTGGTCCTTAATTTACAGGTATTGGCCAAAGGTACAACTAAAACAGGTGTGATTTTAAAGGTATTTACATCTAAGTAATAAAATTAAAAGAATGATATTGTGTATATAATTATGGGTTTTTTTCGTTCGTAATTATCGACAGTGTTTATTGCATATTTATCTTAAGTTATCTATTAAGTATTAGATTGGCACCTGAAGGTATTTCAATTTGATTGTTAACAACATTACAATCGATTTTTTAAGGCTTTTTTGATTGCTAATGTTTCTAATAGGTTGAGTTTTCTACCCTTGTGTTGAGTATATATCGGTTTTATTTTGTTCAATATTGAGTGGTTATTTATTATACAGTGCTCCGCTATTCCTGTTTTATTTTGTTTTTCTAAAATGGATATTTTATGTTCTTTAAGCCTAGTTTTAAAGTTTCTATCTGTTTGACCTATATAGATTGCATCACAGTCATCACATTGTATTTGATAGACCCCGCTGTGTTAATTTGTCTTTATTTTCAATTTTTGAATTAGCTATGTATTTACCTAGGTTATTTTTATTGACTTGTATGGGGATAAGTTTATGGTTTTTGAGTTTTTTGGAGATTTTTCGACTTGTATGACCTGTCTGATTGAACTGTATTTCGCGTTTGATGGAAGGGGACGTCCTCGGTAGAGTAGTTTTTGTGTTTTTTTTCTGAGTTTTTTCTTTAGTATTTTGTTTATGAGTGTTGTTGGATAGCCGTTGTTTAAGGCTATAGTTTGTATTATGTCTAATTCTTTATTATATGAAGTTTCTGAAAGTGGGATGTTGGCCAATCTGTGGATCATGCTATTGAACGCAGCTAGTTTGGTTTGTTGGGGATGTTTTGAGTCTGCTGGTATAACTATATCGGTTGTCGTTGGTTTTCTATAGTTTTGGTAGGTCAATTGGTTGTTTTGATTTATTATCGTAAAGTCCAAGAAATTGATTGAGTGGTCAGTTTCCCTTTCTATGGTAAATTGAATGTTAGTGTTTAAGCCATTTTGAAGGTTTAGAAATAAAACCGATATATACTCAACACAAGGGTAGGAAACTCAACCTATTAGAAACATTAGCAATCAAGAAAGCCTTAAAAAAATCGTTGTAATGTTCTTCTTCTTCTTCTGTAGCTCTACAACCCTTGGTGGGTCTTGGCTGTCTGCACGATCCTTCTCCACCCTTCTCTATCTTGCATCAGATCCGGATCTTATTCTATTCCCATCGCTCTCAGATCTGCAACGATGTTGTCTCTCCATCTCATACGTGGTCTCCCCAGAGATCTTCGCCCTTCCGGATTCTGTTCCCAGACCGTTTTGATCACTCGAGAGCCTGGTTGTCGGTGTACATGTCCAGCCCATCTCAGCCGTCCGGCCTTAATTACTTTGATAATATCTGGTTCCTCATAGAGTTCAGTCAATTCGTTGTTTGTTCTTGGTCGGAACTGCTCTGTTGTTAGGTCTTTGCATGGTCCAAAGATTTTACGCAGAACCTTTCGTTCAAAACACTTCAGCTTACGCTCGTTTTCCTTGGTAAGTGTCCAAGTCTCACTCCCGTACATGACAACTGGTCGTATGACTGTTTTATATACCTTAATTTTTGACCTTCGGGATAGGTTTTTGCTGGTAAAAACTTCTTTTAGTGCGCACATGCATCTACAACCGCATTGGATTCTTATTTTGACTTCGTCGGATATACTGTTTTCCTCGTTGATTGTGGCTCCCAGGTACCTAAAACTTGTTACCCTCTCGAAATTGTACTCTCCCATTGTAACGTTTTGCCCTATCCTATCTCTTCTCGTTCTTTTACCAACATACATATATTTCGTTTTGTCCTCGTTAATTTTAAGACCCATTACCTCCGCCTGTCTTTCTACTTTATTAAATAACTCCTTTACCATTATTACGGAGTCTCCAACACATCAATGTCGTCTGCGAAAGCCAGGAGGAGCCTTGGGCCATCCATACCAAAGACCTCCGTGGATAATTCCGCCGCTCTTATGGCTTTTTCCAAGGCAATATTGAACAATATAGGGGAGAGAGAATCACCTTGCTTTAATCCACCAGACACCTCAAACGAATCTGACAGTATTTCCCCCACTCTTACTCTACTTCTGGAGCCGTTGACACATATACTTGTTAGCTTGATTAGCTTTTTTGGAATTCCTAGCTCTACCATTGCGTCCCATAGCTTAACTCTTAGAATACTATCGTATGCTTGTTTAAAGTCGATAAATAGTTGATGAATCACTCTATTAAATTCCCAGCATTTTTCTAGCATTTGCCTTATTGTAAATATCTGGTCGACAGTAGACCTATTTTTACGGAATCTACACTGGTAGTCTCCCAAGCCTGACTCTACGATGGGTTTAAGGCGTTCCAAAAGTATGTTTGCAAGGATCTTATACGCTGTGTTGATTAAGATCATCCCTCTATAGTTACTACAATTTGTTCTGTCTCCCTTTTTATGGATAGGAATGATCAGGATTTCCTTCCACTCATCTGGTATCTTCTCCTGACTCCATATAAGGGTAATAAGTCTATGTAGCTGTCTATGCAGTGCCTCTCCTCCATACTTAAGCAGCTCTGCTGTTATGTTGTCCTTTCCTGGAGCTTTCTTACTTTTAAGCTTTTTAATAGCTTTGATAATTTCTTCGTATGTTGGTTGTTCCACTGCCGGTTCTGCAGTTTGGTACACGGTTGTAGTCTGTTCATACTGTTGTTTTATGTTTAAAAGTTTGTCAAAGTACTGTTTCCATTCGTCCACTATTTCATTTTTGTTGGTCGTTATGCTACCATCTTCCTTCCTAAGTATGGTTTCCGCTCTAGGTCTGAAGCCTTTTTTAATTTTTGAAATTTCTTTATAGTATTTTCTAGACCGATTATGGTTGTTATCTCGTTCCATTTCATCCAGTTTTCGTTGTTCGTGCTGTCTCTTCTTTGTTCTCATCAATTTTCTAGCTCTTTCTCTTAGTCCGCCATATAGTCGTATACTTTCGTCCGTTCTTCTTTGCAGCATACTTTGTCTTGCACGGTTTCTTTCTTCTAAGATCTTCTTGCATTCTTCATCAAACCATGTATTGTGTTTGTTTTTGGGCTGTTTTCCTAGTATACTATCAGCCGCTTTTGTTATTGCCCTGTTGATGGTTTGCCATGTGTTGTCTATGTCTTCGCTCTCTTCCGCAAACTCCAATTGACTATCTAAGTACTGAATGTACCTTTTGTTGGTAGTTTCTTCTGAGAGTTTGTCGGTGTTCCATTTGTAATGTTGTTAACAATCAAATTGAAATACCTTCAGGTGCCAATCTAATACTTAATAGCCTAATAACTTAAGATAAATATGCAATAAACACTGTCAATAATTACACACTGATTGATTATGTTGTTACAAATTATCATAATGCACAAGCAAAAGTGATCATGAGGTGTCTAAGCATTGCTTGATGGCGGTCAATGTATTTAATAAATTTACGAGATTGCCTGAAAAGTTAATTACTTTTGGAAAATTCACTGAACAGTCGTATTTTGATATAAACATGCACTTGTTGACTTCTCAATGGAATAATGATAATGTTAATGTAGATTTTTTCTTGCGCCAAATTTTAGATAATGTCTCTAGAATTGTCAGCATAGTTTTACCCGAAAGAACTATTGCAGTGAAAAGCAATAATATGGTGCCTTACTATGATGATGATTTGAATGCAAAGAGGCAAGAGCGTAATATTGCATTTAATGATTATATGAGATGTGAAATCCACTTAAAGGATGAGAAATGGAATTATTATAAGGTTGTTAGGAATCAATATGTAAGTCTTCTTAGAACAAAGGAAATATATTTTTTTGAACAACAAATAGATAACAATAAGAGTAACAGTAGAGAAATGTGGAAATGTCTTGAGAATTTAGTTAAAGCTAGTCATGAACCTGTTAAATCTATTCAATTTGTAAGAGACAATCACACTATGGTCCTGAATGAGGAGTTGGAAATTGCTGCGAATTTTAATTCTTATTTCATTGATAGTATTAATGATATTACGTCTCATTTCAACAATTCGCAGCACTAGTTTGATGATAGCTTTCCCGAAATTTTAAGCAGCTTTCTTGAATTTAAACCTATTACAATTAATGAATTAAAGAATATTATCTTTTCGCTTGATAAAAACAATAAGTCTGAGGTATTAAATAGCAACCTTTTAAAGAATAGTTTTGATGTTATGGGTTTCTCGATATTGAATTTTGTTAATACATCACTTAAAACTGGAATATTTCCTGATCAATTTAAGGTTTCCACTGTTGTTGCTGTACCTAAGACCAATTCGAACAAGGCTGAGAATTTTCGCTCCTTAAATATATTGCCTACCCTTGGAAAGGTATTGGAGTTGGCGGTTTATAATCAGATGGTTGCATATTTTAATTTAAACAAGCTATTTTTGGGTAGGCAATCGGGCGTTAGGGCACACCATTCATGTGAAACTTCCCTTCAATTTATCGTAACGGAGTGGAAAAATATCATAGATATGAATCAGTATGTTGTGGCAACTTTTCTAGATTTGAAAAGGGCATTCGAGACTACTGACAGGAGGATTCTACTTGAGAAACTACAGTATTATGGTGTGTTAGGGAATTCTCTTTCTTGGTTTAAGAGTTATCTTTCTGGCCGTAGGCAGGTGACTATATATATGGATTGGGAATATGTGATAAGATTGTTAATAAAAATGGAATTCCTCAGGGGAGTGTACTTGGCCCTTTGCTATTTATTATTTATATAAACGATATTAATCATGTTGAAGGTACACATTCCATCAATCTTTTTGCGGATGACACTCTAGTTTATTGTTCAAGTGATAACTTGGATAATGCTGTTTTGAATATGAATAACTCATTGCGTAGTATTGATATATATTTATTCAAGAACAAACTTAAATTAAATGCTAGTAAAACTTATAGTATGATTTTAACATCTTCACATAAGTATGGCCAGATTGTTTGGAATGATATTCAACTTCAATTTTCTCTTTTATTAACCTCACTTCAACTTCCACGTTGCAGGCGGGTACTACGGTCGTGTTGTAGCACAGGTTGTATTTGGTTCATTTATAACTGAAAAAAAATTTTTCATTAACTTTTAAATACTAAAACAAATTAGAATTAATATGTTAAAAATGCAAACAAAATTTGAAATATGGGGTATATCCCCATACCATCATGTCAGCTAAAAGACTGATTAATTTAAATTTCTTTTTTTTATTCTTCTTTTTTAATTTAAAAATTTAGTTAAACACCTAAGTTTAACAAATTTAATATCATACAATACAAAATAAAACTCTTTCCTTCATATGTTGTAAATTAATTTACTGTTTCATTAAAATGCTTTTTCTCTATTAAAATCTCACATTTCACTAAAATTTTTATCTTTATATTAATCTCAACACAACTAGCTAGTTCATACCAAGTCTTCAACTTTCACATATTACTATATCACATTATAAGTTGTACCTACTCATTAGTTTGAGACAACATACATCGCTTTTAAACTGGATGTTAGGTAAGTCCTAAAACTTTTCTTTGTATTCACTGTTCATTCTCAATCATGTAATATCCTTTTAGTATCCCCTGATGATGAATGCTTAAGCATTCGAAACATGTTGGGAACTTAAAATTTACTTTAAAATTAAACTGTGGAGGAAGACTGCATTGTTTCATTTACATTTCATTGACTCCACTGTAAGTATGGACTACTTTTTCAACTTCTTATATTGTGTTTTGTGATTTTTTAGTAGGAACTACTTTTTTAATTTGTTATTTGTTTATTTGTTATTGTTGAGTTTTCAAAAATTAGTGTACGTAATGGATATCAGAGAAAACGGAAGAACTTTACAGAATCAGACTTGGATGTAATGTTTGTCGCACAACCATCCCAGGAAAGACAAAAAAGAATATTCGGGCAGCTGAATAAAACTCTGTCAAAGAGAGGAGCCCTTTAAAAAATATTTATAAGCAGACTGCTACAAAAGGTAATAAATCTTTTTAAAATTCCTACTTGCAGTAAAGTTTTTTTTCTTTGAAAACTTTTCTCAGTGAAACTAAAATGAATTTTTTGTTCTAGAAACTCAGAGAGTGCAAAAATGTATGTGGAGCCAGGCAACAATATCAAATATCCTTGCAAATTTAGAGAATTTGGAAGCAATTTTATATTCAGTAATCAGGTGAGTGGCCTCGATAATATTCCAAAATTGTGCCAATGGAATAGGATAGGTATTATCAGGTCCTAATGGATTGTTTATTTTTTCAGGTTCTGTATAAACACTGGTAAAGTTTGGGCATGAAGCACTGGAATATTGAGGAGTCACAGTTAAAGTTCATTGAAGGTACTTTTAGGGCTGTTTCAAGGCGACCACACTTCTTGCAGATTCCTAGCTGCCCGAACACCAACCCAGTGACTCTTTATTTACCATTCGTAACGGTTGTGATATTTTTTTTTACAGAATTAGAACAACCATTAATTATAAGTTTTCATCACTTATATACATGATATTCTAAGAGGTACCTATGACTAATAATTAAGGAGCGTGTAGATTGTATGAAAATATAGGGTCACAAGGACATGACATATTTTGTCCGCTGTCCTCTTATTACTGAGCTACAGCCTGCCAAATTATGGCTTTTCTTTTGAAGACTGTAGCTCAATAATGGGTGACATATGACAGGATATTTCATGACCTTTTGACCCTATTTTGATCCAATCTACTTGATCCTTAATTATTGGCCATACCTTTTATTGGTCGGTAGCTAATTGTATTGAGTGTACCTTTCGAATATATTTTTGTTAATTGAATATACAGTGAGGGTACTAATATAATTTTAATAATTTGCTGTGAGTGTTTGTATTATTGTATTACCAATATTATTGTATGTGACAATACCTGCAGTTACTATTTGTTCGGTTTAGCAATTTTAGCATTGATTTAAGTAGGTTATTTATTATATTTTATATTATATATATATTTTATATACTAATTTTAGCTTGTCTATTGTGAAATGTTTATTGTAGAGTGTATGTAAGTACATTTATTTTAATAACTCTGATGTTGTAATTGAAATTTTATTAGAATTTTATTAGACCGCATGGAGCGAGATGGCTCTAATGTCCGTCGGGTCTAATCGGATGTATTCGGCTTCGCTCGGTGGGGCAGGCCAATGAGATGCCCCGAACAGAATAAACTGGAGATCATTGGGGAATGAACGGGGTATTATTGACGTGCAGAGAATTTTTGTATGCAGGAACACGCTGACGTTCTCAGGCATCCATCAAAACCAATGACGTACGGAAGTGGACAGCGCACGACAATTCAAATTTATTAAACAAGCCAATAAAATTAATAATAATACAAATAATGTGTTATTAATGGTTTTATGTACCATTTAGAATTGATTTCTGTAGTGTTTTAAAATAAGTAAATACTTTTTCGCCATTTGATCAAACCCGTCAGATACAGAAGGCGCTGTCCATTCTCTATCTATATGTCTATGGTTATACCCGACCAAGGAATTTTGAAAATGTACGAAATGTATGGCCTTATTCAAACATTAATTTAATGGTCCTTTCAGTTAAAAGCAGTTCCTCATGCAGTATACTTACACGGAAGCAGCTATTTGTAACTAATTTTAAAAAATTTTGAAGGTTATGTTAAAGAAGCCTATTTTTTTGTTTAAGCCGATTGCTGAAATTGACTCTGGTCGTCATGAATGCCTTTTTAAGAACATTCTACTCCTGTTTGATGTGTCTACCATGTCGGTAGACCGTTTCAACGCTGAAAAATGTCCATTTGAAATTCCGGTTTTCTAATGATTTTTTATTGACATGTTGAACCTTTCAGATTTACGTTACTTGAAATTACCTTAGTCTTATTGGCTATAAGGTTTCCAAAGCATAAAAATAGTATCGCAAAAGTGTAAAAAAATATTAGTGGGTACTTAACACATTAGGAAAAATAAATAAAACAAAAACATTGTTTTAACAAAAAATATAATTAAATTTACCAATAGGGGCATGTGCTTAACTACGCACAGAAAAAAAGGAAACAAATTACCATGCATAGGTACCTATAATTAGAGCAAAAAGCTTTAAAAAAGAAATATACTTAGTAGGCGAAAATATAATAAATAACCTACTTAAATCAATGCTAAAATTGCTAAACCGAACAAATAGTAACTGCAGGTATTGTCACATACAATAATATTGGTAATACAATAATACAAACACTCACAGCAAATTATTAAAATTATATTAGTACCCTCACTGTATATTCAATTAACAAAAATATATTCGAAAGGTACACTCAATACAATTAGCCACCGACCAATAAAAGGTATGGCCAATAATTAAGGATCAAGTAGATTGGATCAAAATAGGGTCAAAAGGTAATGAAATATTCTGTCATATGTCACCCATTATTGAGCTACAGTCTTCAAAAGAAAAGCCATAATGCGGACAAAATAGGTATGTCATGTCCTTGCGACCCTATATTTTCATCCAATCTACACGCTCCTTAATTATTAGCCATACCTCTTAGAATATCATGTATATAAGTGATAAAAACTTATAATTATTGGTTGTTATAATTCTGTAAAAAAAATAGCACAACCGTTACGAATGGTAAATAAAGAGTCACTGGGTTGGTGTTCGGGCAGCTACGAATCTGCAAGAAGTTTGGTCGTCTTGAAACAGCCCTAAAAGTACCTTCAATGAACTTTAACTGTGACTCCCCAATATTCCAGTGTTTCATGCCTCATGCCCAAACTTTACCAGTATTTATACAGAACCTGAAAAAATAAACAATCCATTAGGACCTGATAATACCTATCCTATTCCATTGGCGCAATTTTGGAATATTATCGAGGCCACTCACCTGATTACTGAATATAAAATTGCTTCCAAATTCCCTAAATTTGCAAGGATATTTGATATTGTTGCCTGGCTCCACATACATTTTTGCACTCTCTGAGTTTCTAGAACAAAAAATTCATGTTAGTTTCACTGAGAAAAGTTTTCAAAGAAAAAAACTTTACTGCAAGTAGGAATTTTAAAACGATTTATTACCTTTTGTAGCAGTCTGCTTATAAATATTTTTTAAAGGGCTCCTCTCTTTGACAGAGTTTTATTCAGCTGCCCGAATATTCTTTTTTGTCTTCCCTGGGATGTTTGTACGACAAACATTACATCCAAGTCTGATTCTGTAAAGTTCTTCCGTTTTCTCTGATATACATTACGTACACTAACTTTTAAAAACTCAACAATAACAAATTAAAAAAGTAGTTCCTACTAAAAAATCACAAAACAGAACAGAAGAAGTTAGGTTAGCAATGCTCAACTGTCCCGAATAGTTTTTACTTAAGGACAACGGATCACGCCACGAATGGAGGAAAAAAGACAACATGGGTCTTCGGTCTTTGTTTGCCTGCTTCCCGCGGCCTGCCATCACAACAAAACGAGATTTCCGATTACACCCGAAGAGACGTTCGTGCGGTAGGCCTTTTCCAATTTAGACCTCGTGTGGCGATCCCGCATGGAGCCATCTCTCATCGGGCGATTAACCGAATATTCCCGATCAATCCGCACAGGGAAAATCCATTTAACGAGAGCGCCGAACGAATACACACGGCAGACCATTTCAATCAGTAGATGTGTAAGTGCACGCTGCAGTCGCGCTTGAAGTCTTTCGCATTCGCCATTCTTATATACAAGTTTTCTTGATATTTTTTTATATAAATTTTATTTTTGCTTGGTGCTTGGCTTTCTTAGGCAGTGCGCGCGCACGGGCACACTTATTGACGAGCCGCCCCTGCCTGTGGACCTAATTACTGATTGTCCTATCGACTATATGCATAGTGTGCCTATGCTTGGGAGTTATGCGCAAAATGTTATTTTTATGGCGAGACAAAAGCAGAGGTTTTGGCATTCGAAACATGAACTCAGTTGATGAAAACATTAAAAAACTAAGGGCATATTGGCCTGTAGATTTTAATAGAAAACCTCAATCATTAAGAAATCTGGAACACTGGAAAGCAACTGAATTCCGACAATTTGTGCTATATGTAGGGCCTGTTGTCTTACAGGGAGAAATACCAAGATCTACAGGGTGCCCAAGATAAGGAGGGCCTCTATGGGGATCTCGGTTATGGTAAGAGCTACAACTTTGATTAAATGGGGAAAAAGTTGCGCAATCAGAGGACTAATAATATGGCATAAAAAAAGTTTTAGTAATATTTGTAAGTTTTGAGATATTAAATAAAAACTGATATTTTGGATTTTTGATTTTATTTTTCTTTGGCGTTATTATTAAAGTTAGAGCAAAACTGACAAAACTCTCTCACAGCAACTTGTTATGAACTTAAAGATTACATCGCAATTTTTTTTATACGACGTTTCGTTTCCAAGCAAACACCATCAACTTCATTTTTTCTAATACGGCCCTGATTTCTTATTGTTAAATTTTGAGAGCATTTTTTATTCTTAATTCAATGATGTACCAGACAATGTTGTTTAATTACGTTTCGAGCCTTTTTAACCATCTTTATGAAATTTTCAGGGTCCGGACCTGGATCCTAGAGTGTTGCATATGCTTTTTCAGCTTTTTTAATTAAACCTTACGATACTGTTTAAAAAAAAATAAAAACTTCCTGGGTTTATTTTCTTTTTGAAATAACACAAATCTACGCTGTTGCAAACTAAGTATTGTTCTTTTCCCAAATTAGCGAAGTAGGCATTGGAAAAAAAAATGAGTAGGTATGGTGTCAGACAATTTGGCATTACTTCAGTTGAACTAAATATGGCAGGTTATTATTCAAATGAAGAAAAATTTGATATGTTATCATGTTTTATTTTTAGCGGAGAAAATTGTAATGTAGCGGAGCGGATGTATTTGGACAAATATCCGGAAAGGAGACAACCAGCTAAACGGACTTACAGTAAGTTAGTAACTAACCTTAAAGAACAAGGTGCATTTAAAAAACCCATGCTCTCCCGAAAAAAAAATAGTAACCAGGAAAAGGTTTTCAGCGTATTATTAGCTGTTACTGAAAACCCTGGAGTATCAACTAGAGAAATTGATGAAAATGTAGGCGTAGCGAAATCAACTGCTCAATTTATTTTAAACAAACAAAAATTTCACCCATATAAATACAGAATTTGTCAAGGACTGAGGCCAGGTGATGCAGAAAGACGTCGATCATTCTGCGAATGGTACACCAGAAAATGCCACGAAAACATAAATTTTCCTTACCAGATAATTTGGTCTGATGAAAGCATGGTAAATCGAAACGGGATCTTTAACAGAAAAAATGTACATTACTGGTCTAAGGAAAATCCACGTGTATTCAAAGAATCAAGACACCAATACCGTTTCGGATTTAATATGTGGGCTGGAATTTTGGGAACAAGAATAATAGGACCTTTTTTCTATCAACATAATTTAACATCTGAGCATTACCTGAATTTACTCCAAAATGACTTAGAGGAGGCTCTGGATAATTTACCTCTGGCAGAACAACGCGACACTTGGTTCCAGCAGGATGGTGCACCTGCACATAATTCAAGGGTAGTTAGAGAGTACATTTCAGCAAGATTTCCAGAAAAAAGTATCAGCACTTATTCTGTAACACCCTGGCCGGCGCGTTCCCCAGATTTAACCCCGCTTGATTTTTTCCTTTGGGGATATATCGAGAATTGTGTTTATAAGCAGAATTTTGAAACAGAAGAAGAGCTTAGACAACTAGTGCTTGCAGCCTTTCACAGCGTAACGCCACAAATGTTAACTAATGTCCTAAATAATACAGTTTTAAGATCCTATTTATGTTTGGAGAACGACGGAAATCACTTTGAACACCTTTTGGAAAATTAATTTTTAATGAGTTAATGTTAGTTTTATTTCAATTAATTAAAGTTTAATTATTATGGGTTCGGAATCAGTATTTTACAATGTTAAATAAATAATTAAAAATCTATTATGTAATTTTATTATTTTTTTTTAAATTCATAATGAAACTAAAAAGATTACGTTGTTACCTTCTACATCCATCATTTTCATTTTTTTAATTAAAAAAGCTGAAAAAGCATATGCAACACTCTAGGATCCAGGTCCGGACCCTGAAAATTTCATAAAGATGGTTAAAAAGGCTCGAAACGTAATTAAACAACATTGTCTGGTACATCATTGAATTAAGAATAAAAAATGCTCTCAAAATTTGACAATAAGAAATCAGGGCCGTATTAGAAAAAATGAAGTTGATGGTGTTTGCTTGGAAACGAAACGTCGTATAAAAAAAATTGCGATGTAATCTTTAAGTTCATAAAAAGTTGCTGTGAGAGAGTTTTGTCAGTTTTGCTCTAACTTTAATAATAACGCCAAAGAAAAATAAAATCAAAAATCCAAAATATCAGTTTTTATTTAATATCTCAAAACTTACAAATATTACTAAAACTTTTTTTATGCCATATTATTAGTCCTCTGATTGCGCAACTTTTTCCCCATTTAATCAAAGTTGTAGCTCTTACCATAACCGAGATCCCCATAGAGGCCCTCCTTATCTTGGGCACCCTGTATATTCAGTAATTTCATGATTTTAAGTTTTGCAATGAACATTTTATTAAACAATGGTTTAAATGCAGATTACAATGACTTTGCTAATGAACTTCTAAAAACTTTTGTTAAACATAGTATACGTATACCTATATGGGAAAACTTTTTGCATCTACAACGTCCATTCTTTGATTCATCTTGCTCCTACAGCTAAAAAATATGGTTCCCTAGATATAGTGAATTGCTTTGCCTGTGAGAATTTTCTAGGAAGCTTAAACCGAATGTTAAGAAAACCGAGCCTTCCTTTGGAACAAATAGTTCGTCGAATGAAAGAACTTGGACACAATTCACACACTAATAAACAACCAACATCTTATTTATCCATTCGTGTTACTCGTGAAGCAGCCAAACACATTTTAGATATAACGAAACTCAAAATCAAATGTCACGACTTTTTTGAAAAATATCATTATGGAACTGCCTTTTTGAATACAAGGAAAGGAAACAACTGTATTTTTCTAAATTATCAGCTATCGTCAAAATCTTGTTATTCTCAAAACATGGTAGGACAGTATACTGTATTGGAAATCCTGTAGATATAATTGAACCTTAATAGAATATCCTGCAAGTAGTGATATGATTTTTAAATATTAAGTATTACGGTAGAACGGGGCTATTCGGGAAATGAGGGGTAATTTGATAATTTGTCCGAAAAGTTTTAAACGTGGCAACGCTG
Organism: Polydrusus tereticollis; assembly: GCA_963920685.1. NCBI lineage: Eukaryota > Metazoa > Arthropoda > Insecta > Coleoptera > Curculionidae > Polydrusus > Polydrusus tereticollis. The sequence continues at coordinate 22,350,376 of OY987336.1, forward strand.
CCCACGTGATCGAGAAACGTCGGTAACTGGCGCGGGTATCTCTTAGTAGACATGTAAACACGAGTCGTAGTGTGTCGCGGCGGACGAAAATTATTTGGTTTTGGCGCGTAGAGGCATTAGGAGATACACGTGTGATTCTGTGGGAAAACCGTAAGTAGTTAACTTTCTTCTGTAACTCTAAACCAATTAATTGTGGGCAATTGTAATTTTAACCAATTAATAATATGGGGTTTTAGGAAGGTGTGTTTGTAACATCAGAATTTTAGAACTTTTCTGTTTTTATTTTTTGTGTGTTTTCTAAAGTGGGGTAATTTAAGAACAGATCGGGGGTTAATTGAGAAACCATGTGGGTTATTTGGAAATCGTAAGTTATTGTTTCTATTTTTTAGGATATGGTACGGAACTACAAAAAAACACTCAGCCATGTCAGAAATGGAAAGAATTTCGTTCCATATCGGCATTATACGGAAAATGCCTTGGCCAAAGCGGTAGAGGGGGTCAGAGAAGGACGTTTAATATTGGTTAAGGCGTCTGAGCGTTTTAAGGTTCCCATTGCAACCATAAGTAGGCATGTTAAAAGGGGTAATATTTACAAAAATTCAGGAAGACCTCCAATTTTTTCTACAGAAGAAGATGAAAATTTTATCAAATATCTAAATCTTGTGTCAGCATGGGGATTCCCCTTCGACTTAATGGATTTAAGGCTTTTTGCCAAAAATTATTTGGATAAAAAAGGTATACAGGAGAGTCGTTTAAGGAATAATTTACCGGGTAGAGATTGGGCTCTCGCCTTTTTTAAAAGACATAAAAGACTTATATCAAACCGTTTGTCATCCAATATTTCTACAAAAAGAGCTTCACTTTCGCCAGAAGTCATCGATAATTTTTTTGATAATGCCAGAGAAATGTTATTGGCGGTTGATGCTAGTCTAATGATCAATTTTGACGAAACAAACCTCACAGATAATCCAGGGAATAAAAAATATATTTATAAAAGAGGAACAAAGTACCCTGAAAGGGTAATAAATTCGACAAAAACGGCCATAAGCTTAATGTATGCTGGTACTGCTGATGGCCAACTATTACCAGTCTATGTAGTCTACAAAGGTGAACATCTATGGAACTCATGGACTGAAGGAGGCCCTAAAGATGCCAGGTATAATCGGTCCAAAAGCGGGTGGTTCGATTCCACTTGTTTCCGAGATTGGTTTTTTACGGTCGTAGTTCCATTTTTTAGAAACAAACCTGGAAAAAAGGTAGGTACCTAATCATAAAAAATGGGAGCTTCATATGTAGGTACTTAAGTACAGACTATAATACCGCCTTTTTTATTTTTATTTTAGGCTCTTATCGGAGACAACCTGTCTTCTCACTTTTCCGCAGACGTTCTTAAAACATGCGAAGAAATGGATATAGCATTTATTTGTTTGCCAAGCAATGCGACCCACGTCATTCAACCACTAGACGTCGCATTTTATGCTCCTCTCAAAAAATATTGGCGTGAGATTCTGACGACGTGGAAGAAAGGTCCAGGGCGGAAAATAAGTGCACTCTCAAAAGATATATTCCCTAGATTGCTTACACAGCTTCAAGTCAAGATTGAGGAGAATGGAAAAGGAAGTCAAAATTTAATAGCTGGTTTTAACAAAACTGGATTGTATCCTTTAAATCCTTCACGACCAAAGGAAAGATTACCCGCATCTTCCACTACAGATTCTAATAATTTAGATTCCAGCATTTCGGAATCAGTTTTGGACGTTCTAAAAGAAATGCGCATGGGTAATGCTGAGCAAAGTAAAACGCCGCGACGTAAGAAGCTTGCCGTACAAGCCGGAAAAAGTGTTTGCACATCTGATTTATACCCGTCTACAAGTAGAAACGAATCTTTCAGTGATCCTGAAATTAGTCCTGGGGAATCATCGCATGATGAAGTCGACCAGCCAGAAGAAAGTGACGATGATGATTTTCCTCTTATGCGCTTCAAAAAACAGAAAACTGTTCCATTAGATAGCAGTAATCTTAATGTCAATGATTGGGTGGTTGTTCGATACATAGATACAAATCTAAGCCAATGCTATGTAGGACAGATAAAATCTAAAGAAATGCTAAACGGAGAATGGGCTTTTAAAATATCATTTCTAAAAAAATCTTCAAAAACAGAAAGATTTCTGTCTCCTCCGCGGTTAGATGAGGACGAGATACCGAGTGAAATGATAATCATGTTACTCAAGCGTCCTAAAATTGAGGGATCGGGAACTAAACAGTTTTTCAACTTTGAGGAAGATCTGTCAGGACTGAATTTAAAATAGTTACCTACCAAAGTGTTTGGAGTTTATTTTTATGTTTTTGTAAAATATTTTAGGATACCTACCTAGGTACCAAAGTTTTTGTTATTTTTATGTTTTAACTGTTAAAAATGTGAATTAAAATTTTTTAAAAATGTTTTTTACTTTTTTAAAAATACTATTTGGTTCCCAAATAGCCCCTGTAGTGGAGAAATTGCGTTTTATGCATATTTAAACCATGTTCTTAAAAGCCCCACCCTGTGGGGCAAATTGAGAACACAAAAAAAAATTTTTTTTGGGCACCCAGAAAAGGGTGCCCTCAGTTCAATGTTGACAATAGATAGCCCTACCATAGATCTTTTCAAAGCCCCTCAAAAGTTGACCCGGTTTTGTTTCGTTTTAAAGATATCGCAGAAAAACCTGGAAAAAATTACCGAATAGCCCCATTCTACGGTAATAAAAGAGAAAGTGCAAGATGTTTATGATATAACTAATATGCCAATCCAAAAAGGAATACTCTTACCGAAGGAGAATAATTGGATTTGCTTTTCGCTGAATCACAAAATATCCAACAATTAAGGGTCACTTCACTTAAATAACTAGACAACATTTTTTGGTGAGCTAGCTTGACCTATGATTTTAATTAAAAGGACTAAAAGACTTAAAATTAACTTCTCATGGGTTTGCATATTTGCTCCATTACATAACAGTTCCGCATTCAAGCAGAATACCTGAGGACCATATATAGGTAAGACCATAGACATATAAAAAAGACCTGAACCTGAACTAACCTTAACAAAACGAGTTCTAACCAATTCGAATAGGCGTCCATGACGACAAGATAAGATTTACCACCGTAGGAAAAAATATCTGCGCCTAACCTTTCCCAAGGACGCTTTGGAATGGGATATGACTGCAATCGCTGTTTGGAATTTTTTCTAGCAAACTTTTCACAAACCCTGCACTGCCTACTAAAATTTTCTATATCCTGACTCATAAGGGGCCAATAAAAAATTTGCCCAGCACGGGCTTTAATTTTTTCAATGCCAAGGTGCCCTTCATGAAGTTTAATAAGCATATCTTTCTTAAGATCTTTCGGCACAACTAACTTATGATTGAAAAATAACAAATCATCAGATATTGATAGTTCGTCTTTGAGCTTATAAAAATGACGAGCAAGAATTGGAATTTTACTCTTGTTAGATGGCCATGCACTCAGTTTTAACAAAATTCATTACATTTTGTAACTGATCATCATTCTTTGTAGTAAGCTTAAACAATTTCTTTTTTTCATCAGACATCGGCACATAGTTTGTGAGAGAATGCACATTATATTCCAGGTCTAAGTCATATGAATCATCAGACTTTGTAAGAAAAGCACGCGATAATGTATCTGCAATAAACAAATACTTCCCCGGCTTATACGTCACTTTTAAGTCATAATTTAGTAATTTTAGTAACATACGTTGAAGTCTAGGAGAAATAGTCTGTAGACTTTTCTTGAAAATCGACTCTAATGGCTTATGATCAGAACAAACTTTTACATTTTTTACACCATAAATGTAATAGTGGAACTTTTGCAAACTAAACAAAATTGCCAATAGTTCTTTCTCTATTTGCGCATAATTAATTTCGCTTTTAGTTAGACTTCTCGATGCAAACGCAATTGGATGACCATTCTGTAATAAACAAGATCCCATACCATCCTTTGAAGAATCTATCTCGATTTCTATAGGTACTGACGGATCAAAGAAATCTAATACAGGCGCTCTTGTTAACAAATGTTTAAGATGCGCAAGCGATTCGTCATGTTCAATAGTCCAATGCCAATCAACATCTTGACGCGTTAAATTTCTAAGAGCAGCAGTAACTCTTGACATATTAGGTATAAATTTACCCAAAAATTTGGCCATGCCAAGTAGCCTTAAAAGATCTGCTCGATTTTCAGGTTTAGGCATATTTAAGATAGCATCAATATGTGATTGACTAGGTTTAACACCACTTTCTGAAAACACCTGACCTAAAAACTTAACCTCTCTGGACTTAAATTGTATTTTGTCTCGATTAAATTTAATATTGTACTTCACAGCTCGATCAAGAACACTCTTTAAATTCTTGTCATGCTCTGCCTCAGTTTTACCTGATATAATCAAATCATCGAAGTAAATCTCTACTCCATTAATATGTCACCAAAAAGATCAAAATTCTTACTATCTACTACCACAAACATAATACACACAGACTTGTTGTTACTTTTACAATTTAACATAACTTCGCCCATAGGTTTTATCTTAAAGTCCGCGCTACCATAGGAAATTAAAGTCATTTGAGATTCTTTCAGCTCATTATGCATACCAATATTCTTCAAAATATTGAACGGAATAACACTCACCTCAGCTCCAGTATCAAGCTTAAATTCAATGGGTTTACCTTCTACTTCAATCCTCTTGCTCCACATAGCCTCATTTTTTGACCGCAGGCCATCAATACTTTTGACCAATGAACTTACAAAAAATTCGCTACTCTCACTAATTTCATCTTCTGAGCTTTCTTCAACCTTTACTTCATAAACCTTTCTACCAGGTCTCTTTATTCCCTTGCTTGAAACTTCTTTTTTCTTGCAAACGCTGGCAAAGTGATTTTTCCCATGACATTCATTGCAAACTTCACCAAATGCTGGACACTTGCTTTTGGTATGTTTATACCCACAATAACCACACTGTCTCTTTTCCTGTCTCTTGTAAAATGATGCCTCCTTGTCACCATTCTTCTTTATTTTCACTGCATTTACAGTAGTTTCACTCTGTAATGCTTGAGCTTGCGACTTGCTCACTTCTACTGCTCTACAATGATCAATTGTCTTTTGTAATGTTAACTTAGGCTCTCTAAGTAATCTTTCCTGTATTCCTTTGTCATGTACTCCTATCACAATCCTATCTCTCACCATATCCTCTGGATCTTTGTATTCTGTTAGTTTGACAGCTATTTTTAATTCTGTCACAAAACTATCGAAGCTTTGCCCCTCCTTCTGCATAATTAAGTTAAACACGTATCTCTCAAAAATCACATTTTTCAAGGGTGCACAGTGCATTGCAATGAATTGTAAATATCCAGTCCTTCTTCTCCAATCACACTCAAAAATACTGCAATTTGTTTGGACTCCTCTTTTTCATTAAGACTTGTCGCCAACAAAAACAAATCAAATCGCTGCTCAAATTTCTTCCAATTGTCAGCCATGTTACCTTGTATGCTTAGCGGTTCTGGCGGTTTAAATAAAGACTCCATGTTTCTCCAATTTCCAGGTTACACAATCATAAAAATCCAGGGTTTAATCTAGTATACCTGACACCATGTATCATTTAGACAACATCAGTAGCTTTTAATACGTTTATTAATTATTAAAACACTACATCAAAGATTATAACAATTATTAGCGGACTCCATGACTCCACTGCTGTCACGCTCTAGCCAGCGTTGCCACATCATAACATAGTAGTGGCTACTGCTGATGTATCGTGTACAAAATACTAAACATTATGACACACATACCAAATATTTATGAATGATAAGTGATGACTGCTGAGTGCTCTAGCCATTACAGGTACCGATCCATATCTGACAATATAAAGGTTGTAAAATACAAATAAATATCTGCTTCGCTATGTGTATACAAGTTCGTTATAGCCAGGCAGAATTATATAATATAGTTGTTTTTGTCTGGATTTTATTTTTGTTCCTTATAAAAACATTTGTATTGGAAACAATATACAAACGCTTTAAAAATATTTTTGGAAATGCTATAACTAATTAATGCTATTTAATATTATTGTGAATCAATTATATAATTAATCCTTTTTAGAAATTTAATAACTTATCATCAAGAAAGTAGCGTTTATTGAATACTTACAACTTTTTATAGAAATATTCTTAAATATTTATAATTTTAAATAAATAAAATTTGCCCCTAACAAGCACGTCTTCTGGGGAATTTATGAATAAGTTTATTCAAGAATATCATATTAACATGTTTATTATATTGTAACTATTTGAAATAAACTTATTATTATTATATCCGAGTATTTGTTATAAAATATGCTATGTTTTATAGGAGTATGTTAACTTATCTCTTGCCAGTAGGTATTGCAGTTGGCGTCGGTTGTTATCTTTTATTAAATTTTAAACCAGATATAAAATTTTTATTTTAATAAATATAAATGTTAACTACTTATGATTTTTTTTATTTTATTACCAACAGGTTTCCGTTTTATCTCCAAAAATATAAAATAATATACCAAAAAGTCAATCCCAGCTTTTAATCAATTAAGGTTACCAAGAAGGCTTAAACCATTTTATTTTTCTTCCTTAAGTAAATAAGTATCTCCCGAATAAGATATTTACGTCCATAGACATCGTAACTTAGTTACGATGCCTATGTTTACGTCTATTCAAAATAATAAATGGTTGATCGTTCAGTTTCACTGCCTAAATGCGGGCCAATTAAGACCTTCATTTATTGTTGCAAGTGATTTGGATATATGCAACGAAGTTAATTTATAATAATTGATACCTGGCCATTTGGTTTTAACCAGAGTCATAAATTTGAAACATACACATTAATTGGTGTATTATAGGTATTCCGGCCTTTAGTATAATAATAATAATAATGTCTGGCCTATATATTAGTATAGTAGGCCTAGTGTTGTACCTCTGAATAGTGCTGCCCCCGGCGGGCAAGGATGTAAGCACGTACAGTAGTTGGCGATACTCGCGTCTACAGACAGGAATATCAGTTTGGCTTCCTGGCTTCCGCATGCGCACATAATACTGTAACTAATAATTATTATAGACTTTATTGGTTAAACAGGCGCTAACACGGCATCTAATCCACCTTTTTGGTTGCAATTCGGTATATGCTAGATATAAAAAAATTGTAATAATTATAGACTTATATTGGTTAAACAGCGCTAACACGGCATCTAATCCACCTTTTTTGTTTCAATTCGCCTTTTTCAAGTTCACCGGCCAATTATTTACCAGCCCTTTTTGAGTGGATCTACATAAAAAAAAAATAAAAGAGATAAAAAAAACTAAAAAAAGTCATAAAGAAAAAGTGCCCAAAACGGGAATCCACCCCGGGACCTATGGCACCAAACCCAGATGCTATATCCACAGTTCCACTGAATTCCTTACAGACTTTAGTTAATCTAGTAACCGTAGAATAAAAGCCAGCGTATCGAGCTGAATGCTTCCGAGGCTGTTGCGCATGCGCATGCGGAAGCCAGGAAGCCAAAGTGATATTCCTGTCTCTAGACGCAAATGTTGGCAATGTCATGGCGTGTATGGCGGCCAGGCATAGTAATTAATCTAGTGTTCTTGTTCTTAAAGCATTTGGTCTAATAAAGATCTTAATCAAATCCTATGGACTTTTATTGTGTGTGCACAACAATACATGGTGTCAGGTCAACTGGATTAGTGTGGTTTTCGCGGCGGCTTGCAGTTTAAGAACCTTGCAACCGGCCGGCCTACGGCAAAAACACCACTTTTGAAAAATGGCGGAATTGATGTTTAGACCACCGGAACCATTGAATTTGGAAGGAAATGTGTCTAAAAACTGGCGGCTTTTCAAGCAAAAGTTTGAGAATTTTATGGTGGCGATTGATTTGAATGACAAGGAGGACAAGAAAAAGTTGGCGGTATTTCAAAATCTTTTAGGTGATGAGGCCTTGGAGTTATTTAATAGTTTTGATGATGCTAAAAAGACCACTTTGGCGTTGGTGTTGGCTGAATTTGAAAACTACTGTGCGCCCAAGCAAAATGTAATTTTTGAAAGGTTTCTGTTCAACAGTATTGTGCAGAAGGAAGGGCAGAGCTTTGATTCCTTTCTGACTGAGCTAAGAAAGGGCATTAAAAACACCAAGTACAAAGACCCAGAGGACATGATCCGGGACAGAATTGTGATTGGTTCTTTAAGCAAGGAGGTCCAGGAGAAACTTTTACGTGAGTCTAATCTTACTTTGAATAAGGCTACAAGCTTTTGTAGGGCTGTGGAGGCAAGCCGATCACAATCAAAGGTTTTGGATGGGTCACATGCAGCAGAGTATGGCATCAGTCCATAGTATTAACAAGAAAAGATTTGATGCTAAGAAGACCGAGGCTCCAATGTTGGACAAGAAAAAGTGCATATATTGTGGTGCGAGACATGTAAAGGGCAGGTGTCCAGCATTTGGCAAAACTTGCAAGAAGTGCTCGCGAAAAAACCATTTTGCAGTTGTATGTCAAAGTCGAGAAGGTAGAGGCGAGCCAAGAAAAGAGGAAAGAGTGCATGAATTAACCCAAGGAAGTGATAGTGAGGGTGAAGAGTTTTTTGTGAGTTCAATTGAAAAGCAAATTGATGTGCTGAGTATAGGTGAGTCACAAAATATAAAAATGTGGCTTAAAAATATTGAAGTCGAAGGTACCAGCATAAATTTTAAGCTCGATACTGGTGCTGAAGTCAATGTCCTTCCGCCTCAATGTTTAAATGAGAATTTGCTCAATAGTATTAAGAAAAGTAATGTTACTCTTGTAGCGTATGGCAATACTAATTTTAGGATAAAACCAGTAGGCGAGATTACACTGAAATGCAGATTGGGGGAAAAGCAGGCAAAAATTTCTTTTGTAGTAGTTGACAAAGAGGGTCAGATGCCTCTTTGGGGTTTAAGTGGGTGCATTGACCTTCATTTGATTAAACGGGTGGACTCGGTAAAGGAAAAAGAAACATTAAGTAAATCTGTTGTACTTAAAAACTATGATGTGGTTTTTGAAGGGTTGGGAGAGTTTCCAAGGGCACATAAAACTATTTTAAAGCCAGAAGCTGTCCCTCATGTGCAACCCATTCGACGCATCCCTCAAACACTGCTTTCCAGGTTAAAACTCAAAATTGAACAGTTGGAAAAAGAAGGGATCATTGCTAAGGTTGATAAGCCGACAGAGTGGCTTAATCCACTTGTGATTGTGGAAAAGAAAAATGGTGATCTGAGGCTCTGTCTAGATCCCAAATATCTAAATGAAGCAATAAACAGAGAACACTTTCTTATTCCAACTGTGGATGAAATAGCAAGTAAACTGTCCAATAAGTCATGTTTTACGGTATTGGACATGAAGGATGGGTACTTTCAGGTCAAAATTACCCCTGAAAGTTCAGACATTTGTAGTTTTGGAACACCTTTTGGTAGGTATCAGTTTTTGCGATTACCCTTCGGTATCAAGTCCGCTCCTGAGGTATTCCAAAAACTTAACCATGAAATTTTTGGAGATATTGAGGGAGTGGGGGTATATTTTGATGACATTATAGTCACGGGGAGTAGTGAGGAGGAGCATGACGTAAATTTGAAATTGGTTCTTGACAGGACTAAAAAGTTTATTAAATTTAATAAACAAAAAATTCAATTTAAGTCAAAGCAAGTAAAGTTTATGGGGCAAATCTTTTCTGAAAGGGGAATAGAACCTTGTGAATCTTACAGTAAGGCAATAATTGATATGCCCAAGCCAGAGCAAAAAAATGATATTTTAAGGCTGCTAGGCATGGCAAAATATTTGGCTAAATTTATTCCTAACTTGTCAAAAATCTCAGCCCCTTTAAGGCATTTAACAAGGATTGACGTGGAATGGGCTTGGGGTGAGGAACACGATAATGCCATTAAACAATTAAAACACTTGCTAGTCAATGCTCCTGTTCTTGCGTTCTTCGATCCCTCTAAAAAAATTGAAATTGAAACTGATGCTTCCAAGGATGGGCTCGGGGCATGCTTATTACAAGACGGGCATCCGATAGCGTTCTCATCCCGAAGCTTGAACAAATCTGAGGTTAAATACGCTCAGATCGAAAAAGAAATGTTGGCAATCGATTCTGCATGTAAAAAATTTCATTATTTAATCTATGGTGTACATAATGTTCTTGTTCACAGTGACCATAAGCCTCTAATGTCAATTTTCAAGAAAAATTTATATATTGTTACACCTAGGTTACAACGTTTACGTTTGAGATTGCTAAAATATGATCTTAATGTGATATACAAACCGGGAAAGTATTTATACATAGCAGATACACTTTCCAGAGCTTTCTTATCGACTTCTGATGTCGATGCCCCTGAATTAGGATTTTCTATTCATTCTCTTGTAAATTACTTACCTGTGTCAGATCAGCTAAAATCACTTTTAAAAGATGCAACTAACAAAGACCAAGACCTAATGTCAGTTATAAACTTTTTGTCTAATGGTTGGCCAGAAAAAAGAAAAATTTTGTGCTCAGTGCTTCCATTCTATTAAATAAGGCAAGAGCTTCTTGTTTGTGATAATCTTTTGTTTCTTAATAGTAAATTGGGCGTGCCTCAAAGTTCTCGTAATCTTATGCTAGAAAAACTTCATGAGGGCCATATTGGAATGGATAAGGCCAAATTACGTGCAAGACAAATTTTTTATTGGCCCCTAATGTATCAAGATATTGAAATGTTTACAAAAAAAGTGTAAAATTTGTGAGAAGTTTGCGAGAAAAAATGTTAAGGAGCCACTTAAACCTTATAACATGCCGGAAAGGCCATGGGAGAGAGTTGCTGCTGATATTTTTTCTTTTGCAAATTCTAGCTATCTAGTAGTCTATGACTCATACTCGAATTGGTTAGAGCTTGTCTCAATTAAAAATAAATCGTCAACTGAGGTCATAAAAAAATTAAAATCAATTTTTGCAAAGTTTGGATGTCCAGACCTCTTAGTTTGCGACAATATTCCTTTTAACAGTCTTTCAATGCAGGAATTTGCTAAAAGTTGGAATTTCAAAATTGTGCCAAGGAGCCCAAATTTCCCCCAGTCTAATGGCTTAGCTAAAAAAGGCGTAGGAATAAGTAAAAAAATTGTAAAAAAAGCGGTTGAAGAGGGAAAAGATATATTCGAGGCTTTGTTACAATATCGTAACACACCTCTGAAATTTATTAATTACTCGCCATCTCAGTTACTTATGAGTCGGATCTGTAAAACCAAATTACCTGTTTCAGCTGAGTTGTTAAAGCCCAAAGTCTGTGAGAATGTTCTGGAAAAACTAAAACATAGAACTGAGAAAAATGAGCATTATTTTAATAAATCTGCTAAACCTTTGACTGAAATGAAGTCAGGCCAAAATGTCACGGTTGTTAATCATGTTAAAAAGCATTGGGAGCCTGGGCAGGTAGTCAGTAAGCATGACAGTCCACGCTCATACAATGTTCAAGTACAAAGCGGTGAAATTGTTAGTTGAAAGTCAAAATCAAAAAGAAATACAAAAAATAGAAAAGTTAAACACTTTTTACTCCTATAATAATTGGTCGACAAAGATGCGAGAAATTGATTACTTAAAACGAAATCGCATTGAGAGCCCCATTGATGACAGTGATCAGGACAAGGATTACTACCCGACATCTGCTGAGTCATCATCATCATCTAGCGATAACGAGAATAATGATGCAAATAAAAATTAAGAAAAATGTTTATGATTTCAAAGAATTGACTGAACTTAACACAATTTAACTTGTGGCAAAATAACAAAAAGGACAACAAAGAATCCAGAGGATCCTTTAAAAGGTTTTATATTAGGAAATTTGGTAGAGGTTTGCTTTACAAGGGGCGCAGTACGTGCATGAAATTTAAAACCGATTTTGACAATGAGTACAAGGAGTTGAATTTTCTTCAAAAAAAGCACTGTCCAAGTACTTTTACGCCAAAACCTTTAAATACTTGTGGAATTTCGTGTGACAAAAAATCTGTTATTTTAAAAAATTTGCTGCCAATGATGCCAGAAAATAGAGAGATATTTTGGCAAAATTTAGAAGAATCGCAAACTTCTAAATCTATGGAAGATTGTAAGCTGTTTGTGTGTTCGAAGTATGCAGTATATACGTGTTCCACATTGGATGGCATAATAAACGTTTATGGAAAACCCCTGAACGGAATAATTCAAAAATTTGGTTTTTGTATAATATAAGGGCATGCCTATAATATTCTTGTATCGGTATTGAATTTGTCAGAAAAATACTGCACAAATAAATAATACTCGCTGCATGTCAAATGTATAAACAGTGTTTTTTTTTCTATTTCCTCTTTTCTTACCTCTGTTGATTTTAGTTTCGGACCTAAACTAAGTTGTTTGTTTATACCCGCAATTTTAAAGCATGTCAGAAATGTTACATTTTCTCAACTTAGGTTAGGTAAGCAATCTAATACTAACATAATCCTGTTGCCTTATCAGTGCGAAGGGAAGTCAGATCTCGACTCTGCAGTTGTGACAAATCGTCATTGCATCAAGTTAGTTTTTTCAAGGTTAGGTCAGAATTTGTAGAAGAAATAAAATTCAGGTAAAACGTTCTAGTTTTTGGCGCATAAAGACATATCACAAGAAGGGTCATCGTCAAAACATTTGGTAGTACTTGTGCAGAATAAAATAGTATCTGCGAAACAATTTTCCCTTGTGTGAGATTGTCTTATGTGCCAAAACTAAGTTCTAAAAGAGTGAAATTCTGCCGCTTTAAAGAAGTGCTTATTTTCCGAAATTTGTAAGTGCCTAAAACGCATTAAAATGGTTTGAAAATCCAGTGCAATACAAGCGCGTATTTATTGCTTTAGAATTGCTATTTTGGAATGCATTTTAAGCGCATACAAATAAGTGGTATAAAAGAAGCGGTCCTAAAGTGCTTTATTCGCACGTGTTACGCCGATATGAGCGGCCATATTTGCTGAAGGAATACCGCTTATTTTTCACTGGCCGGACGGACGCCGGGGTGCTTGGCGAGCTAAATATGTAAGCGCTTCTCCGATGATACTGTGCTGATAAGGAGTGCTTTTTAAGCGCTTTAAGATGCCATTTTGGTTATCTGGGTTATGACGTATTTAGCATTATCATTTGGATGTCATTATGACCTTCATAATAGCACTCAGTGCCATTATGAATTCATAATAACATCCAAATGTTAAGATACAAAAACAAAAAGAAAGGTCTGTTCGTACACCTGCCTTGACTTTTCGGGAAGTAGGGAATCTATTACGCTTTGCGCGATATTTTCGACATCCGAAGGGACACTTTCGGATTCAGAATCTCCCATATTTAAATTATTTTTGGCCAACACTTTGCATACAATAGAAAATTAGACGGCAATAATGACGTTGTCAAAATCAAAATTGAAACAATCAGAAATGCGGTTACCATGATAACGACTATTATGAACACCTGAAAATTTTAAAAATTACGAAAACGTTATCTGATATCAATGAAATTTAGACGAATAAAATCTATTTGCACTGTCGTAGATTAAATTTTGAATGATACACGTTCGATATGAACTTTGTTAATGTAACTTGTGCAATTAAACCACTCGGCTAACGCCTCGTGGTTTAACGTTGCACACGTTTCATTATAGTGTTCATATCGAACTAGTATCATTAATAACTATTAAAGGGGTCACTTAAAACGTTTCAGAAAGGTTTTGTGTTTACTGGGATATGTTACCACTCCAAAGGTAACATATGTGACCTTCTTTACATATTATTACAATAGGAACCTTAATTGTCATGTGCAAATTCATTTACAATCAGGGGAGAAAACACGAAATGGGAAAATGCTTTGTTGCTTTAGTTGTTGGAGTTAACGAAGATAGCTCAACCTAGTTGACTGCTTGGAAGAAGGCGAAATTAATTTATTTTTCCTGATATTGAAGACAAGAACATTGTTAAGCTTGAACATATTTGCTGCGTTTTATCAGATCCCAAAACTTAGAGGGGGTGTTACGATTTTGAAGATAGCATTTCTTAAAACATGGCTTAATATTTAACAATGAGTTTTTAAGTTTGACATTTTAAAAAATACAGTACCTAGTTTTAAGCATAAAATAGATTTGTTCTTGTGTTTTTTAATTTATAAATTAATTAAAACCAAATATTAGTATGTTTTTTCAGGCTTTAGACAATGTTACATGTTTTTGTCACATAAAGTTACTGAAGGTCACATATTATGTTACCATTTTTACTTTTTTATGTTAATCTTAGTTTTCTCACTTAATTCAATATTTAGGAAATACTTTTTTGTAGTCGTTAGTAAATCATTAAACAATATAATATTATGTTGTAATTCTATTTATTAGTTTTACTTTTACATCTCCTTCTTTCTCTTAGTAACCTATGTGACTGTGAGATATGTTTTTTTTGTAATAATTGTTGTAACCCTATGTTTCCACATGTGTATATAAGTTTATATGTATAGGTACAATACTTTATTTTTAGTAAGAATACGTCATTCAACCTTATTTTTATAGATACCTAATTATCTTAGATATTATACCAGACGATAGTAAAACGGCGACAGACCCTTCTATTGTAAGTTTATTATTATTTCTTCTAAATTTTAATTACTGTTTATTTAAAAACCTTTTCAAACAGAACAGACTAATTTCTATGATAGACGCCAGGTATCGAAATATTTAACCATAACAAAACTTTCCATTTTAGAGAAATTACTCATTTCATTAAATTAGTTTATTGTATCACATTGTAAACTTTGCAAATGGGCTTTATCACTCTTTGTTAAAAACATATTCTTGTTAAATAACAAGAAAGCTTTATTTGATTTGCTTTGAGTTGATTTAAGACCGCCCATTTTCAAAGGCACGCCCAAATTAGTCCTTAGGTTAGCTCTTAGAAATTTGAGAAGAGAGGTTACTTCTGAACATTTGTAAGAACAACTTGTGCTCCCAAAATATTTTTTTAAAATCGTATTTCTTACAAATAAACGAAAGTGTTTTCTTTTTCTTCGTATAAAAGAGTTAGTTTTATTTCTTAGTTTAAAACTTAAGGTTCTTGTGAATTTAGTCACAACGCTCGTGGCTAGATCCACAACATTGGTGGCAGCGGAAAACTTTTCGGATTTTTGAAGGAGCGCCAAGACGCAGCAAATATCCAAGAAGTCTCAGAGAAGGAAGCAAGAAAGTCCAGAGGCAATTTGAAGGTGCGCCAAGACGCAGCAAAGACCCCAAGGAAACAGAAATCAACTGAATTAGTTTGAAGGAGCGCCAAGACGCAGCAGACTTTTACAGCCGGAAGTCGACCTTAGTTCACAACCATCTGCAGATTCCCGACGCGGAGTACGAATCCAGGTTAGCCAAGGCTTTGGAAAATCGGAGACGTAGTGCAGGATGAACAAGTAAGTCCCTTCTTTGTTTTCTGTGTGACGCTATTTTCTTTGTAACCTTTTTAGTGTTAGGTTAAGGATAGGTATTTGATTTCAACATAAAAATATATTTTTCTTTTGTGATACTGCAAATAACAAATTATTATTATAAAAAATTATCAAATCAACTAAAATTATACTGACAAATTATCAATTTATTATTATTACATTAAGTTAAGTAATCAAAAAAAAAAAAAAATGAGTGATAAAAATGCATTTGACGTTTTAAACCAAATAGACTCTTTTGATGGGCATGGCGATACAAATTCACTAAATTTCTTTCTTAAAAGTTGTGACGCTATGATGAAAATTGTTAAGGAAACAGAAAAAAATAAGTTAGCTGAGTTAATTTTTGCAATGAAATTAAAAGGGAAAGCACAAGAAGTAACTCAATATCACGAATTTGAAAACTGGGAAACAATAAAAGACTTTTTACTTGAACATTTTACAGATAAGAGACCTCCTTCACATTTTTTAAATTTATTAATGAACATTAAACAAAACTATAGGGAAAGTATAAAAGAATACGGAGAGCGTATTCAAGCTCTTTTTAATAAGTACAAAGAAACTTGTAATTTAAATCATAACTTAAATGAAGCTAAAGTGCTTATAAATAGTTTACAGTCTGTGTTAGTAAGCAATTTTAGAAAGGGTTTACATGACGAAAAAGTGCAGATGCGAATAATAGCAGAAAACACCGTCGATTTAGATAGGGCAATCTCAGTGGCAATAGAACTCGAACTTGAGCAAAATGATAAATATAAAACTAGTCAAAATTTTAGAAATATTAATGTCACACAAAATCGCCCAAGTAGAAATCAAAATGTTATGACCCCCCAAAGTCAAAGCTCGTGTATGTTTTGTCACAAAAATAATCATTTTACATCACAGTGTAGACAACTTTACCGCTTCGAAAATAATCAAAATAATAGTAATTTTAATTCAAATAATAATCATCAAAATTTCTATTCACAACAAAGAAAATTTAGTAATTCTGGAATACATAACAACCGCCGTGATTATTTTAGGGAAAATAATTCTTATACGCCAAATAATAATATGAGTCGTTCAATTCCAAATAATAATAGCAATTATCCTCGCAATTATAATAATCAACAAAATTATAATAATCGTAGTTCTAATAATCATAATGACCACAGGCATCGATTTTCTAATCAACAAAATTTTTCTTTTGAGAACGCCAATTATCAAAAATACCCCATGCAACAAAGAACTTTTAACGAACAAAATCATTCACATCAATATCACCCCAATCAACAAAATTCTAGTGAATCTTTTATTCCACAAGTACAAACTGTTCAAGCACAAATGTCAACCCAAAACAATCCCGTCAATTCTACCACACTAACTAGCGCGCCTCGCGAAAATTGTTCGGGAAACGAATTGTAAACCATAGCCGCGAACAGCCGACAATGGTTTCTTATAATAGCTGTTCAAAAAATAATAATAGTACATTTTATTCTCCAGATACGCCTAATAAAAATTTTTTGAATAATAACATAAAATCAAATATTTCGTGCAAAACAATTTTACTTTCCGAAAACCATAAACAACTAGATATAATTGAAATAAATACTTCTGATACAAATAATTCTACAGTGCAACTTTTATTAGATACGGGTGCCGATGTCTCTCTTTTAAAAGCAGGTAAATTAAAGGACCACTCCATTATAAATAAAGAAATAATCGTAGAATTAAAAGGTATTAGCGAACAACCAATTTACACCTTAGGTACCTGTTGTATTTTAATCAAATTAGAAAACAATAAAACCGTAACACATTCATTTCACATTGTTTCGGATAATTTACCAATCAAAAACGACGGTCTTTTAGGGCGTGACTTTTTGCAAAAATATAGAGCCAAAATCGATTATGAAAAAGAAACGTTGTTCTTTAATGGTAATTATTTTAAAATTTTACCATCCGAACCGTGTAAAATTTTTATTCCTGCGCGATGCGAAACAATAATTCCTGCATTAGCAAATATTTCAAATACTGAGGGAATAGTAGAATTAAAACAAATTTCTGATAAACTTTATTTAGGGTCTACTTTAACAAAAGTGAAAAACCATAAATGTTTTGTCAGTATTCTAAATATTTCGGACGAAACTTTAACAATAGCAATGCCAAGAGTTAATATTGAACCATTTATTTCTAATGATTATAATGTTATCGAAACAAATAATATTAATCATATCGAACGTTTAAATAAATTAAGAAACGCTATTAATCTTGAAGGCTTAAATACTGAAGAAACTACCTCATTATTGGAAACTTGTAGTCAGTTTAGCGACATTTTTTATTTAGAAGGTGATAAACTCTCTCACACAAACACAGTTAAACACAATATACAAACAGATTCCGCCAAAGGACCAATTAACATTAGACCTTATAGATTACCATTTAAACATCGCGAAGTAATAAAAAATCAGACCGATCAAATGTTAAAAGATGATATAATTTCACCTTCTTGTAGCCCATGGAATAGTCCTCTATTAGTTGTACCTAAAAAAACCGATCCGTCGGGCGAACCAAAATATCGCGTATGTGTAGATTTCAGAAAAATTAACGATATTACGATAGGTACAGATGCGTTTCCCCTCCCTAACATTACAGATATTCTTGATCAACTCGGAAAAGCTAATTATTTTACTACCCTAGACTTGGCTAATGGTTTTCACCAAGTACCAATGGATGAAAAAGATAAATTAAAAACTGCATTTAGCACTTCAACCGGACATTACGTATACAATCGAATGCCATTCGGATTAAAGGGGGCTCCTGCAACCTTTCAACGATTAATGAATGCGGTTTTAAGCGGTCTTAATGGTTTAAAATGTTTCATTTATTTAGACGATGTAGTAATTTATGCCAATAATTTAACAGAACATAACCAGAGATTAACCGAAATATTTCAAAGATTTAGGCAACATAACTTAAAAATTCAACCATCAAAATGCTCATTTTTACGTAAAGAATGTTTATATTTAGGACATATTATCACAGAGGACGGCATTAAACCCGATCCTGCAAAAGTAGAATGCGTCTCAAAATTTCCTCAACCCAAAAATTCAAAAGATATAAAATCATTTTTAGGTTTAGTTGGCTACTATAGGAAATTTATTCAAGATTTCGCAAAAATCGCTAAACCTCTTACCAAACTATTAAAAAAAGATGAAAAATTTATATGGGATAACGAATGCAGTATTTCATTTCAAACACTCAAACAAAGTATAATCTCGCCACCTGTACTTCAATACCCCGATTTTTCTAAAGAATTCATAATTACTACAGACGCTAGTAATTATGCAATAGGCGCCATTTTGTCCCAGGGTAAAATTAACAGTGATCGACCAATAGCATTCGCCAGTAGAACATTAAATGCGGCTGAACAAAATTACTCGACCACTGAAAAGGAGTTAGCAGCAATAGTCTGGGCAGTAAAGCATTTTCGGCCATATGTATTCGGCACTAAATTTAAAATAGTCACAGATCACAAACCGTTACTTTATGTTTTTAACATAAAAGACCCAGGCTCGCGACTTACACGTTTTAGATTAAAATTAGAAGAATATAACTATGAAGTAATTTATAAGGCCGGAAAGAAAAATACAAACGCCGACGCATTAAGTAGAACAATTAATATTGTTAACAGAAACCTAATTACGGATTATACCGAATTTCAAAGTTATCTTAAAAATCATATTGTTTTAAACTCTAAAATAAAAGAAAAAAATACGACATATTTTCAAACCAATGAAACAGACCCAATAGTATTATTTTTACCCAAAAATTTTGACAAAGAAAAATTTAAAGTCTTAGAAAATAACCAACAAGTAAAAATTTTTTTTGAATGCTTTAATAAAAATACCGAACTTAATATCCCGTCTGCTCTCCATTATCAGGAACTCAATATGTTTTTGCTAATCGATAATGAAAATACTTTTAGTGACGCTAATTATGAAAACATCTGGTCCTGCTTAATTGACCTCAGAAATATTGTAAGTAACACTAAAACTAAACTTTCAATAATTAAACACCACTATAATCCGTTAATCAAATGGGAAATAATCTACCCAATGCTTAGATACCTTTTCGCAAATATAGATGTCGAAATAACAATATACAATAATAATTTAATAAACCCTACCGAGTCAAATAAAACCACTATTCTAGAAGAATACCATAATTCTCCGTTAGCAGGTCACCAAGGAGTATCTCGTACATATAAAAAACTCGCACAATTATACAACTGGAGAGGTATGAAAAAAGACGTAAAAAGGTTTATAAAAAAATGCAAATTTTGTCAAAAAAATAAATTATCGCGAAAAACTAAAATGCCAATGGTAATAACTACTACCGCATCTAAACCTTTTGAAAGGTGTTTTCTTGACGTAGTCGGTCCTTTACCTGAAACGGAATCGGGCAATAAATACATACTTACCTTCCAGGATGACTTAACAAAATATAACATTAACATTCCAATGATAAATCAAGAATCACTTACTGTAGCAGATCATTTTGTAAAAAATATAATTTGTCTCTATGGAATACCGGAAAAATTAATTACCGATCAAGGAACAAATTTTTTAAGTGAACTTTTTAAAAATATGTGTAAAATGCTAAAAATAAAAAAAATTCAAACAACTAGTTATCATCCAGAATCAAATGGGGCATTAGAGAGGTCTCATAGGGTTTTGGAGGAATATTTGCGACATTTCATATCAGATACGCAACAAGATTGGGATAACTGGATTCCATTTGCTACATTTACCTATAATACAACTACACACACAGCCACAAAATTTTCACCTTTTGAACTTTTATTCGGTTTTAGTCCTACTTTACCAACGTCAATTAATCAACCTTTAAAAATGTCTTATACATATGATGACTTTATAGAAAATCTAAAACAAAAAATGCAGTATTCCAGGCAAATTGCCAGAGAAAATTTACTTCACAGTAAACATATTTCAAAAAATAATTACGACAAACATAGTTTTCCCAGAAATTTCACAATAGGAGATAAGGTACTACTATATGATGAGTCTGTCCGTAGAGGCAGAAGTAAAAAACTTTCCTCATTATGGATAGGACCATATATAATTTCAGATAAAATTTCTGACCTAAATTATGTTATTCAAAAAGGAAAAAATAAACAAACAATTCATGCAAACAGATTAAAGCACTTTTATGACTAAAAAAAAAAAAAAAAATATATTTTTATAAAACAAGATAAAAAAAAATAAAAAGAAAAAAAAAATAATAAAAAAAAAAAATGTCTAACAATACTTTTTCTCTTTTCAGATTTGTCCTTTTCATTAATATTTTCGTTTTAACGATGGCTCAACCTGAGTTTAACGTAACGTACTATGACCACAACCCTGGCATCCATTTTGAGAAATTGGGAGAAATGCGGCTTTACAACAACAAGTGGAAAATAATAACTTTTGTAAATATAGATAATCTTAGCGATAAGTTTTTAAGCTTAAATAATTATTATAGGAAAACCTTAGATTTGTGCGGCCACGAAAATGCACAATATCACTATTACATATGTGAATCTTTTATAAAACACTCTAAGTATAGTCTACAAAAAATTGATAGAGAATTACAAGTTTTGCATGAGCTAATAGGGCATAAAATTGTTGCTAGAAACAAAAGAGGATGGTTTGATATAATAGGTAAAGCTACAAAAGTTTTATTTGGAGTTCTAGATAGTGACGACGCAAAGTATTACGACCAAAAAATTTCGGAATTTTCAAAAGATGAATCCTCGGTACTTCATCTATTAAAAGAACAAACAAAAATAGTACAATCCACCCTAGTGAATTTTAACAATACCATAGGCACCTTAGACTTTAATGAAAGCATCCTAAAGGGCAATATAGAAAAAATTGGTAAACAATTAAACAAAAACCAAAAAGATATACAATTCTTAACGTTAAAAACAGTATTGGAAGATCATGTAGTAGTAACAAATATAATCCTAAATCAATTACAACTAGAAATTATGTCACTCACTAACGCAATCCTTGTTTCAAAGAAAGGTATACTACACCCTGCTATTATCACACCTGTTCAATTAACAAAAGAATTAAGACAAGTAACTGAATCTCTACCTCATGGGCTGGAATTCCCCGCACCTTTAGATTTAGCAAATGCAAATATGTTCCTAAATATAGTTGAGTTACAAGTTTTCTTTGAAAATAAACGTTTAGTATATATTATAAATATACCACTAGTAGAAACACAATTATTTTACTTATATAAAATAACACCATTTCCCAAACTAATAGCATTAAACGAATTTATTTTGATCCACCCTTCATCTAAATTTATAGCAATTGACGAAAGCAAACAACAGTTTATACAAATTTCAGATATCGAATACACTTCTTGTCTTAAATTACTAGAAAATAAAATTATTTGTAAGCAACAAAAACCTGTATCTCTTGCCCATCTCGTAGACAATTGTGAGATAAAATTGTTACAAGGTACAAGTAAAATACCAGAAAATTGCGATAAACGCATTGTTATGTCAGATAGAGGAATTTTTATTCAATTATTAACAAGCAACACTTGGTTATTTGCAGTACCTCAAACAGAAACTTTAACTATTTCTTGTGTAAATAAAAATAAACCGATAGATTTAATGTTAAAAAATTGTGGTAGCGTCACACTAGCGAAACAATGTAAGGCCTACAGTCCATCGGCAATGTTGGTGCCCCACGACAACACATATCAGTCCGAGATGTATAGTGAAATTGTTCCATCAGTTGATATAAGTGATGAGTGTTGTGAAAAAGGTAAAACAAACCAAATGAATTTTTCTGAAATTTTGTTAAGTGAAAACTATAAAATCTTAAGTAAGCACATACCAGAATTAAATATTGCTAGTCATAAGCTGGACGACATAGAAAGGCTGGCAGATAACATTCAAAAAAAGAAAGAAATTTCTCATTACACAACTTTTACTTCAACTCTAGCATATATTTTAGCAATAATTACTGTTTTGTTTATAGTTTATAAGATATATAAAAAATGTTGCTGTCCAAAAAATAAAAATTCATGTTGTGGCATAATACCAAATTTTTGCATTAGAGTCAATCAAAATGTAGAACCATCTTTCGCCGACGATAGATATGTAACACGTTATGTTCATAGAAATAGAACCTCGGAGAATATAAACAATGCTGACGATTCAGAGGAAGAAAGTATTGCTTTACAAGTTCATCCACGTAAAAGCATTGGTTATACACCCACGAGGCGACCAACCAAACAAATTTAAAATGTATAATATCTATATAGGATAAAAATACTGATTTTATATATCGCCATTTATTTTTAAGTGCATTAAATTAGTAACGAGTAACTAGGTATATTAATTTAAATAGCTTTATTGATCTTATCAACATGTAGCTTAGTCAAGAACCATATTATTAGGGTTATTAACGAAATAATTTAGTTTAAATTTCATTATTGTATTTAAGTCAAGTTTTGAGATTTTACTCCATTTAGATTACATAAAATCTCTCATTAAGGTGGGAGGTGTTGTAACCCTATGTTTCCACATGTGTATATAAGTTTATATGTATAGGTACAATACTTTATTTTTAGTAAGAATACGTCATTCAACCTTATTTTTATAGATACCTAATTATCTTAGATATTATACCAGACGATAGTAAAACGGCGACAGACCCTTCTATTGTAAGTTTATTATTATTTCTTCTAAATTTTAATTACTGTTTATTTAAAAACCTTTTCAAACAGAACAGACTAATTTCTATGATAGACGCCAGGTATCGAAATATTTAACCATAACAAAACTTTCCATTTTAGAGAAATTACTCATTTCATTAAATTAGTTTATTGTATCACATTGTAAACTTTGCAAATGGGCTTTATCACTCTTTGTTAAAAACATATTCTTGTTAAATAACAAGAAAGCTTTATTTGATTTGCTTTGAGTTGATTTAAGACCGCCCATTTTCAAAGGCACGCCCAAATTAGTCCTTAGGTTAGCTCTTAGAAATTTGAGAAGAGAGGTTACTTCTGAACATTTGTAAGAACAACTTGTGCTCCCAAAATATTTTTTTAAAATCGTATTTCTTACAAATAAACGAAAGTGTTTTCTTTTTCTTCGTATAAAAGAGTTAGTTTTATTTCTTAGTTTAAAACTTAAGGTTCTTGTGAATTTAGTCACAACGCTCGTGGCTAGATCCACAACATAATTAATATTAAAATTTAGAAAAAAATACTTCACTGCTGATGCTAAATTTGTGATTTAAAGTATACCGGGTGATGCATGGCTTAGTTGAATATACGAAATCCCATGTAAATTTTGAGGTGGCTAAATATGGGGGCGGGAGCCTCCCTGTACACTTTAAAGAAAAATTGTATTATAACCTTTTGAAGAGGCCGATACATTAAATCCATGTGCCAAGTTTGAATCAATTTTAATAAGCCAAATCTAACTTCATCACTTAAATGTGATGGCAAAATAACGAAATCTTCATAGTTTAGGTAAAACAGCAAACACCAGCAAATAGTTTCTATGACGCCGCTACTATTAAAAATTGACGTAAACCTGGACATAACGAATAAAGATTATTTCACATTAAAAACACATTCTCGTTTCTCCAATCCAGCAATCACACATCCAAAATAAAAGACACCGTTATGTTTTTCTTACTAAGCCTTTAATTTAACATAACATACAGATTTTCACAAAAACATTAATTAATTAAATGTTCAAACAACCCTCCATTAACAGGTAAACAATATCTTAATCGATCATAAAATTAATTTCTAACATTACCGAGTTGATATTGAGAAATTCTGTCACATTCCAACGGAATACAGTTTTTTAGCTGGTCTAGATTTTCAAATTTTACATCTTTATAAATAAATTTTTTTAAGTGACCCCACAGAAAGAAGTCGCTTGGTGAAAGGTCAGGAGACCTGGCTGGCCACAGAATTAGATGCCGTGGGACAATATTATTTCCGTTACAAATATTTTGCAGTATTCCCTAACCATGCACTGAGAGAATTTTCTAATAACCACTAATAGAAATTGCATAGCCTTTAATCAGATTTCTGCATAAAATAGGCTCCAATACAAGTGTCTAATAGTGGTTATAAGTTCTGTCTAATAGAAACCATCTAATAGCTACTATCAGATTTTCTAATAGATTTTTTTATATTGTTTTTTATTAATCAGTATACATTTGTCTAATAAGGGTATTAGATTTCCGAATAGGGTATTAAGAATAACAAATAGCCATTATAAAAGTGTTTCGTTGCCTTTATGCAGACTTCTAATAACGGCTATATTGTAAACAACTAGCCATAACACAAGTGTCCCAATACCTTTATACAGATTTCTAATAGGGGCTATACAATATTTTTATTGTGAGTATTCATAAAAAGAATAACCACCATACAAGTTTCTTATAGTCTTTATTAATATACTGTATTGCCCTTATTAATGTACTTTATTGTCCTTATTTGCTTTTCTTATTGCCCTTATTAATGCACTTTATAGTCCCTATTTGCTTTTTTCATTGCCTTAATACTTTATTGTCGTTGTTTAAGGTAAAAAAAAACACTTCTTAAAGTTAAAACCTATTTATTATGTTAACAACGTAGTAAAAGAAATTAAAGAAAAAAAAAGAGAACACAAGCTTTAACCAAAATATATAACTTAACATAAAATATTTCAAACAAAACAATAGTAGTTTCACGATGGATGGCGTATTAGACGCTTATGACAAAGCAGTCAACCGGAATACCAGGATGAAATTTATCAAAATTATAAGTTCTGTATATGAATTTCATAGTTTGCCGAGTGTTACATGACATATAAGTGAAAAAGCTGGTGAAAAAATAACCTTTTGTTTAAAATCTTGATCAATTTCATGGTAGTATTTATTGAGGCACCTTTTATGTCGTCTTAGGTCACGATTTCTTAAGGTCTGCCTAGGCACTTCAATGTTTATAGGCAACTAAAAATATAAATTCTATCTAGGCTGGGTTTTGTGTCGTGGACGTGAACTCTCACTTGATTACAAAGTATTTCTTACCTTCAAATTTTTCAATGAATGCCTCCAAACCCCATTCTATCAGTTTAAACTTATACTCTGCCATAATGGGATTCCTATAAAAGTAGCTAAATGAATACGTAAATAAATAAATATTCCTTTTCTTGCAGGAAATTTCAGAAATCGAAACATTTTTTTTAAGGGCCTCTTAAAAATTTAGAGAAAAGTATTTCCCAATTTAAAGGAACGGAAATAGAAGTTTAGTAACTCCATAGATAATCTCACAAAAAATAATCAGCAAATGTTTTCTTTAAATGATATAGGTAACCAATTCCACAGATAATTAATTTCATTTTAAAATTTTTGGGCATCGCTGCGGTTACCACTGTTTAAAGGTTAAACATGGCGACATAGCGGTAAAGGAAAGGCAAGGAATATCTCAATTATTAGTTATGATGCATTAGGTATAGCGAAAATATGATACATTAATTCTACGAAACAGAATAAATGTTGTAATACCCACCTTCTATTTTTGGAGGATTCTTCCTATGATAACAAGATATCACTTTAACCCGAGAAGCTTTAACCACACACTAGATTCGCGATTAGCGAAATTCAAATGATGCTAAGAATCGCTGCGGACTGCATTGAATCGCGTCAAATCGTCTTGAGTACCTGCTACTCGGGGTAGGTCGGAGAGAAACATACGCTTTCGGCAATGGTCGGAGGTTTCAAAAAATCAAACGGCTCTCTGGCTATTCCGAATTTAGATAAGAGTTATACAGCAATCTAATGGGCATTATATATTATTTAATTAATATTTTTTCTAATACCTACAATAAGGTATAGTTATAGGGATAATATGATTATCTAATAAAAGAATTTCTATTGTGATAGCATATTATTCCTATTAAAGTATCTAATAGTTACAGTATAAATTATGATAATGACAGCAAAATTATCTGCATAACGCTCTATTAGACGAGATCTTTAGCAGCAATTAGGTCAACTAATAGTGTGTATTGACATATCGAATTACTGCTATTAAAGTTAATTCTATTCGAAAATCTAATAGCATGAATTTTCTCAGTGTTGGTTCTTTGTTTAGGATGAATGTCCATTCATCGTTAAAACAAATATTTCTCAAAAAATCCCTATTATTATTTGCTCTGTCCGTTACCTCAAAACAGAATACCATTCTCCGTTCTTCATCAAATGGAAGGGATATGCTTATTACCAGGGAATTGAACTGAAAACATTTCAGATACTGCTGGTAAACTGTTTCCTGTATAATACAACTTAATCATAGTTACTTTTTCCTTAATGGAATAGCTCATATTTAGCTATAAATTAAGCGCATTCAATGAAAATGTTTTCACTGACGCCACTTTTCGTTAACTATAAAAATTTCGTAATTTTGCCATCACATTTAATTGAATAAGTTAGGATTAGCTTATTAAAAGTTATTTAAACTTGACACATGAATGTATTATATCGGCCTCTTTAAAAAATTATAATATATTTTTTTTCTCCAAAATGTATAGGGGAGCCAATATTTAGCCACCTCAAAATTTACATGGGACTTCCTATGTTCAACGAAGCCATGCATTACCCGGAATATTATACTAACAAGTATTTCACAATATATCACGGCTGCCAATCCCAAAAAAAAACAAAACATTTTGTTACTTATTAGCAACTTATCTTGGTCATCAAATAACCGGTTTTTAAATTACTGGTTTACTGTTTAAACAATATTTAAGATTTTTATAAATGTCACTAAAAGCCAAATAATGTTAAATACCGATGTAAATAACAAACAAAGCTTATGAAAAAACATTCAAAATGTATTTTAACTTAACCATAAAACATAGTGTGAACAAATTGTGACAAAAATTGCAATCGAAACAATAGAAATACTTTATAGCTACAAATAAAAAATATTCTCTATAAAATAAACCAAAAATGTAACTAATAACAGTGACGTAACCAAAGACATTAGAACTATTAGACGAAACGATTCATTCATAATTCCCATAAAAGTATCGACTATTATTGTTTTAAAATAATTGGCGAGTGCGAGAGAGAAAGGCAGATCTCCTTGGCCCGATCGGCAACATTGTAAACCGTCCCTTGGTTTTGATCGCCAGTGGTGTAGAGGTTAAAACCTAACAACAATGTATGAAAATAATACATAAAATATTTTTTTGTATCACAATTTGTTCCTAGGAATGGAAATAATAGGCTACAAGAAATATACTACAATAAAAAAAAAATAATCACATTGCTTGTTTGATTTAATTGTTTTTCAACTAACTGAATATCTTAAATCATATTCAGTATTAAACACCTGCTGTATAAAAAAAAAATTTAAATGTGCCCCTTAATGACCCCACTTAACCTGAATGATTTTATACGTACTGAAACAAAAAAGAAATAATTTTTTTAACAGTGTGTTGTAAGTGAACACCCTGTATGAGTACTAATTTGATATACCTTTTCCTAGATGTAGCATTTTCTATAGCTGAATAATTTTCAATAGGTTGAAATTCTCCTACTTCCGAAGCAGTTTCGGTGATTGAGGATGACATTTCATCAATGTTAGGACTTGTTTATTTTCAAAATGATAAATTAGTTTACAAAAATAAATTGTGTTAATTAAAATTGATAAAGATGTAAAGTTACCTAAAAAGAAAATATGCTTACCCAATTCCAGAAGGACCAGGAACTGACATTATATTTGGAACAATATTTGTAGGCCTAAAATAAAACGAAGAGATGGACATAGAACTTTTTTCTCGAATCAACAGAAAAATAAAAGAAAAAGCCCAAATAGCATTTTTCTTCATGATTAACATTTTTTTGAACAACTTTTGTTTGCATAGGGCCTACGTACCTTTGAATATTAGGAGAATTATAAATAATCTTGTAAGGTTCATCAGCAACTCGATCAACATCATCTGATTTAACCAATATATCATCAAAGCATAGCTTAGACATCCTAAATATGAATAAAAAGAACTTCTAATTAATATTAAAAGGGTTTCATAATGAATAATAGGTACCTATTACACTTATTATAAACCAAAAGTTTTATTTGTCATAAATATAACATTAGGTACTAATTTTATTATTAATAGATATTATGATAATTACTTACGCCAATGTTTTTTTTGCGGCAGGTGGTGTTTCAATAACAGTTGACTCAGAACTTAAAAACAAACAAGGATATTAAAATATTTTTAATAATTCTATTAGGCAAACCAAAACTTGACACCTCCCAATCTTACCTGTTAGAGAGGTTGTCTAGAAATAACAAGCCTTCACAGTAATGAGGGTTTACTCCCTTTCTAACATATTTAGCACCATTCACCCTTACTAAAATATCTGCAGAAAAAAAGTGATCCGAGCACAACTCTGGATTGTTTCGTAAAGGTTGGTTATCCAGAATACCTACTAAAGAAAACCAAAGTTTTCTTTTTTCAGCATCTTGAGGAAAACTAAACAGAATGTTTATGTTATATATAAAACATCTCAATAAATATAGGTACCTAATTAAATCTAGGAATAGGATTTCAATTTTACAGTATTTTACTAGTCGATATATTTTTACTCGTTTACTATTAAGTAGCTACCATGAGTTATTTATCAATATCTTCTCTTAATTGTTTCTAAGTATAACAAAACTTTTTCATTGTGCATAAAAGTTTTAACAACAATGGTGCTACCACAGCATTAGTAAACAAACCCATACGCTACACCAATGCTTTCTATAAAACAATAACCCAACCATACTTACCGATGAAATGATAAATTTGGATTAAAATGATCCACTTTTTACACACTACACAGGCACGAACCATGATTGTTTATTTCTACACTAATATTTAGGCAAATACACAAGGAAATCAAAAATAAACTGCATAGCTGCGTTTGGGATGGTCGACGGATTTGGAGTGGAGTGAGAGTGGATTTTTATCATGTGACATTAGAACTTTAGGAGTGAATCCGTCAAACCCGAACGCTTTGGAGCCGTGGTGGAACCCAAACATAACCTGACAAAATTATACCTATTGCTTTAGTGATTTAGTGTTAAAATTTATTTGGGTTAAAATATTTCAAAGCTGTTGAATATGTCATACTATTATTCCGGTTTTAAAATTCATACAAGAAGAGTATTTTGAAGACTCTAAAGAGGAAGGACAGCTAGTTGAAAAAGTGAAAAATTTTGCCGAACAATAAATACGTGAAGGTGCCGAATATTCAAATCAAATCGAAAACAAACCGCAACTTAACCTCTACCTAACACACAACTAGTGGAAATACGCATGCACACTCCAAAAGTTCTTCCCTGCGACACGGAACTTTTGGAGTGCGCACTTTTCACTCTTTATTCGATACCCGAACGCACAAAGATTTACTCTTTTCACTCCAAATTTAATACCCGAACGGACGGAGTGCGCTTGGAGTGAAAAGAGTGCCATCCCGAACGCAGCTAATAATAAAGGCACAAAAACACAAGCTAGCTGCTGTGACTCACTGGCAACATCGCAATCGCTACAGTCATTCAATGAATCTCTCCGGTTGTAAAATCGTAGTACAATGTTGCCGTAGTGCCTGATATATATAATAATAATTTCAAGACTTTTTAAGGTTTTTAACAGTTTTCGATATAATATTCGCATAACATTGCAAGCATGAATGCATAATTTGATACGCACACCTTAACTTTTTTGTATGTTAGGTTCTGGGCGTTACTGCAATTACTAACTCAATCTTTTAAAAACAGTTTTCCCCTAATATTTCTAACAGACAGATAAAGCCGGCTAAGGTCAAATTTTGAGCGACAGAGATGAATAATAAAGAGGGAATTGCCACATCAAAATGTAAACAATTTGGTCTAATAGTTCTAATGTCTTTGGACGTAACTAAAATGGTCCCAAGTGTTTCATGAGCCCGGGCTTGCTTGAGGCAAATACGTGAATTCTTGACATTTGCGCGTTGCTTCAAAAAAATGTTTGCTTTATCTCAAACCCATGCAGGCCTTCCAGTTACGCTACTGACTATTAATACAAAATAGCAATTAGCTGTTTACGTTTTGCACACTTTCTTAGTTCAAGCAAATTTAGTTACTTGTCAGTTTTGACCTATTTACATAAGAATCTTACTTCCTCCCTTGCTTTTCAGTTATAGTATAATCCGTTCACAGATGTAAGAGAATGACTTACCGACTCGTGTTGACGCCTGTTTAAAACCAGACTGGGGTCTACACAGGCCCGCACTGAATTGTATTTCAAGCATGGATGATTTGACACAAATAAAAAACGATTTTAGATAGAATATATTATAATTATATATTATAATTAATTAATGCAACTACACTTTACTCATTTAATTCATTTTCACTGTCACTATATCAACACCTATGTCAATAATAAATCTTTCTGCAATATTCCCAATTTGAATGTATAAATTTTCAATAGTTTTAATATGCGAAACACAAATTTTCCAGCTACTTACAGGCACTTTGTCCACTTCAGTAATAATAATATCCAGTACATTAGTGTTTATAGTAGGTGATACATTATTACGTCTAACGGCAGATTTTAATTGATGCCATATTGTGTTCTATGGGATTGAATATACAGTGATACGGCTGAAGCCTTAGCACTGTATGTCCCTTACTTTTAGCGTAGCTGTCGCAGTAGTACTTCTTTTCTAGGTTCAGAAATTTAAGCACATCAAGTAACTCTCTTTTAGTGTAACTTCCATGAAAATATATATCATTCTGATACATACATTCCTGTATTGCCATTTTCGTATCTTTTGAACAAGGGTGCTTGTTTAACTGTCTACTGTGGTAACTTGCGTTGCCCATAAGCCGATTCGTTGAAGTTACTTCCATAGCGTTGTCTTGCCGCAATTGATATCCGCGTTATCTATCTCAAGTCTTTAGTCTTTTCAGTAAATTATCCAGTCGGACTAAATCTTCATCGCTGCGATCTAATTTTTTGCAAGTCCCAGAATCTTTCCTTCTTTTCCTTTCGGTGATGGGTTTATTCACAATTTTCCATACTGTTTTTTCCGAAATTTTAGTCAATGTGGCTGTTTCTTCAATACATTCCATTTTACTCAACTTTTCACGTTCTATGAGAGTTGTATATACATTTTTTATAATCTCTTTAGAATCTATATAAAGATAAGTTTATTCTTCCATTTTCATTTCCGCACTGTTATTGTACCTGTAGCACCTCCGGCTGTTCTATACTATTCACCAATCCACGGATGCCACATATTTGGATAATTAAAGCTGCGTTTTTATTTCACACGAACTAATAAAATGACTGGTTTTGCAACACTGATTTGTCTACTTATTTTTTTTCCATTATTTAATAAGGCTTTGTAAACTAATTACGGCCAAGTACGGCCCCTACCTGTATAATAAAATCATTATCTCTATGATCCTTCACACCCTTTCAATAAAGAATGATGGGTGATAACTAAAGGCAGGTAGTCATTCTCTTAAACCTGTGAACGGACCATATCTGGTAGAAGAAGAATAATAGAAACTATTGACAAATGAAAATCTATTGCGACATTTAATGCCGGTACTTTTGACACTGATTAACTCATTTCATAGATTAAAATATTAAAATAATCATGTTAGTGAATGTGACAATGTCAATATAAATTTTAAAATTTGGCACATTAAAAACCAAGATTATTTTAATCGCCTATCAAATGGGTCAATCAGTGCTAAAAGTACCGGCATTAAAAATATTTTCCTTCTTCCAGTAAACCACTTCTCATTAGAGAAAATAAATAAAAAAAACTGACATAAAAACAAACATATCCGTCCAGGTACCTTCTTGATAGGGTCCATCCAAATGAAAAATGTCTTGGTCAGCTGGTGTAAAATGTTGCCTTCAGGTGAGAAATGTCTTGGTCAGGTGTAAAAAAATATCATAGCCAGGTGCAGGTCAAATATAATGTTGCAGCCAGAGTTAAATTGTCGCACAGTATTTGGGCTCAATAAGGGGCCCATGCAAGAGAAAAGCTTTTATGATTAATACCAAAATGACTAACAGACTAAACAAAACACAATTTTTAATTAAATTCACAGAAACTTAAAACAGTGAAAAAAATTCAATAAAATGGTGAGACGAGACTGATCTTAAAACATTGTTCGTTCAGTCCTCTTTACTAACCCCACGTTTACTTAAAAACTTAGGCTTGCCTTGTTCAAGAACAAAATATAACTGCCTAATCCAGTAGGTACTTGAATTAAGAAATTCTGGGATATCGGAATCAGTAATGTCAAAATTTGGAAATGCACAAGAACTGATCAAATTTGGTTTGTATCCCTTAACTTGGATGGAATGGATACGTTTAGAGGACTGGTAAAATAATTTTAATTACCAGGTTCTACAAAATGTGTAAGTGACCCTGTAACATCAGGAGGCAAAAGCTCAGTGACAGCTTTGAGAACAGCATTTCAATTAAGCCTTTTTAAAACTTAGTTCCTAAATTGACAATAATCGAAATGGTGTTCACAAATCGTAAAGTTTTTGCACTCAATGTCGGGATTAATATTACAATTATTCGTCCACACTCTTGGTCTTTGGACATCAGTAAGGGAAAATGCATATAAATGCTTACTGACAATTACAGTCCGATGAAGATTTAAATGCACTCTTGCAGCTGTGGTATTTACAGAAATACTTGATTTTGGATATTAAATGTGTGACATAGGCCATCTTAGACACTCGTATAGGGGCAAATAATTAAGGAGCATACACTTAAATATAACACTTATGGTATTAAACGGCAAAGAACAAAATAAACAACTTACACGAGGCTGAACATTAAAACTTCTTCGGCATGACTTTCCTGTTCTTCAACATTAACTTTTTCAAGAAAAACTGCCGCTTGAGTTTTTTAGCGTTGAATTCTACTGAATGATAATCCAGGCCATCTTTTTATCAAAGACAAGCCCCAAGTATTTAACTTAACCGTGTTTTTCCACGGTATCTGTTTGTTATTGACTTTGACTCTGCTTTCCGGTAGTCTTACTCTTGACTTCGAGAAAAAAATGGCCTGTGTCTTATTCTCATTCAGGCGAATTTTCCAGTCACTAAGCCATTTTTTAAGAAGATTTATATGGCGTTGCAAACGCGAGATCACTAACCACGGCTGTCTCGAGGTGGCAGTTATCGCGGTATCATCAGCAAGCAAATATAATTTCGTTTGAGGGTGTTTAGGTATATCACTCGGTATAGACATTATAGGTATAGTACCGGCGCACGGGGGAACCCCTGCGGTACTCCGGCCCTGATATTCCTAACACTTGATGTGGCATTTTCTGACGACACCACGAATATTCTGTTCTCGAGAAAAGATATGATGAGCTTGATCATGTAATTTTCCATACCTAATCTTTTTAACTTTATTATAAGTCCGTTGTGCCAGACTTTATCGAAAGCTTTTGAAACATCGTTATTTTCTATTTGCATTGTAACGCTCTTTATACGGGGTGTCTTGAATCCTCTGGTCGTGCCTTGTTTTCGGCCTGATCACGGTGTTTAACGGTTTTCTCGAGCGCCACTCTGTTGTTCGGGGTGTAACAGAGAATCACCTTGACCTACGGGTAGCTTTTATACAGAGGAGAAAATAATGCCAGGGGTCGTATTTGCTCATGTGTAGTCGGGTTCCCTATTTTGGAGGATTCCGAAACGTTCCGTTCGGAATAAAACAAGAAAGTTTTAGTTAAATACTTCTATTTATAAATAAAGAAGAACGGGTATAGAGGTGATACGGCCAGTCTTAATATTAATTTTTCCTATCTCTAATTTATACGGGAAAGCATACAGATATATTATGAACGGGGGTAAATTGCGGAGTTAGGGGGTGCGGAGCACCGGGGCGGCATGCGACGAAGCAAAAGTAATTTGGCCAGAGAAGCGGGTTTTTTAAGTTAAGCAGAAAGCGGTTGGAAAGTGCGGATTATGATTTACAGCGGGTAAAGCAATACGGTAATAAGAAACAGCTCCAGCGGTCACTCTACAGCGGTAAGTGCAAGTAAGCAATTTTAACAAAAACCTGGTGGCTGCCGTGGGAGTATCTTCGGTTTTCTTTACAACATTCATTCGGTCGGTTCATACATTGTCAGCACTAGTTTTGCGAAGAATGCAGCGTGCTTTATTCGCAAAACCTACTTAGGTTGTTACCGGGTCCGCGTCAGAACACATCACCCGGTAGGTCCCCTCGGTCACTAACTCGGTCACACCTCTTTCGTGCACTCGCCGGTTTTTTCCAAAAGAGTTTTCTTTGGGAAAAACACAACGTTATTGGGTTGTTACAGGGTCCGCGTCAGAACACATCACCCTGTAGGTCTCCCTTCGTCGGCGGTTTCATTCATTCAACCTACACACACATGGTCCGGGACGGATAATTCATTTTTTTTTTTAGGTTAACACAGGGTCCGCGTCAAAACACATCACCCTGTATGTCCCCCTTTTTTTATTATCGATCTCGGCTTTTAATACACTTGCTACTCCCAAGACACTCAGGCAGGGCTACTTACTTGTTCGGTCTTTCTAGCTAACTGTTTCGGCTGGAGGTCAAGCGCCAAGTTCCTTCCGATTCGCTCTTTGAGTTCGAGCTGGGCTTTGATTCCCCCACTAGTACTATCCTACTCCGGGGAAAAGAAGCCTGCGGTTGGCTGCGCGTAGGCGCATAGCGGCCTGCTGCCTAATTAACTGGCTTGTTAGCTCAATTAATTGACACGATGCGTAACTTAATTATTTATACACGAATTTAAACGGTTAAAAAGTGACTTCGTCACACACCCCACCTACTTACCGAAAAAAAAAAATCTAAGCATAGCTAGATTTTTTTTTTTTTATATCTATACTTGAAATAGTACACTATAGTTTACCCTAAAGTTATACCATATACAAACTTAAACCTAAACAGATCCTAAAGAAAAATAAAAAATTAATGGAATGATGAAACACAAGGTCTTCTTTTATCCACTTCGGTGTTATGTGGTAACGGTCCATTCTATAAAATCTCCGGTCCCTCGTTGCGCGTAGGGGATAACCGCCTACGCCGATTATTATCTTCGGGTTTGTTAATTACGGCGGGTTCCTGGCCGGCCGACCCTGGTGCAACAGCACTGGTGGTGTGTTGATATTATTATTTCGGTGTCACCGGTGGTGCGGGAAAAGGGGCTTCGGCAGTGGCAGTCCCTTGACAATGTTCCGATTTTTCCGCAGCGGGAACAGAATAATATTGGCCGTCGCATGCAGGCGGCTCTTCGGTGTCCCTGGTGGCCGCACCGCCAGCACAGATCGTTCGCGATCAGTATATGTTCAGCTGTGAATCGGACGATTTTTCTGGCCGGATCAGTCATTACCTGGGCCGCTCGGGTTTCTTGTGCACGTGCCCTTAAAATGGTTTGTGGCGTCGGGCCGGTATAGGGTGGCACAAATTCTCCATCGAACGGAGTGTGACTCGGAATTTCTCTTCCGGCCGTATTTTGTCTTGCTGACTGGTCCACTTCTGGTTCGTCGGAGCTGGTTTCTAATGGCGAGGTATCAATTTGTAGTACCGGACTTGCCATTGTCTAAAATAAAGAATACATTAGCGTATGTACCTTAGGTTGGCTGAACCAAAATAGAGTGACCGGGTCGTGGTGGGCTTTTTCTGATTTTATATCATAGTATATAGGGCGGTACTTAATTGCTACATACGGGATTGATCATGCTTTGTATAGGCGCCTCCCTATACGGTAATTGGCATTTTCTTCGTTTGTTTTCTGGTCGGTAGTAGTTATCTTACTTACTAATGTTAAAGCTACTTATTTACATATTTACAATTAAACTATAATGCTAGTTTTTATTTAACGGCCGGCCTCTATTCTCTATTCTTTTCTTAGTTCATAAGTTTAGATAACGGGGGAATGTTAATGGTGATCTTACGTCCATCGGCGGTCCTGAAAGTGCGACGGACGCGAAGATTGTCGGGTGTATTGTCCGGTCGGTAAGTGATGAGAGCCCGGCGAACTTCGGTGCTCCATTTTTCTGGACGGCGTTCCAGCAATAACTTCTCCGCCAATGAGCCTTCTGGCCATCGTCGGGCGGCCGTGGGGTTATAGCTGGGACCCAGTTCCACTGGCTTTGTTGTGCCTAATTCCTGGACTGCTCTTCCCGCGTCCAACCAGCGGAAAAGGTCGGGGTCGTTTTTCGGCGCAGCGTGTGCTTTTGGGGGGCGGGGGGGGGGAGGTAAGTAGGCCGGAACTATAACAATATTTTGTAATATTATGATTTTTGGCGTGGGTTTACGGGTTTCGTTGGGGCGTTGCTGAAACTTCGGCAGCAATCTTTTAACTTCTGCCCACCTCTGCTGTGTTAGCGTGATCCTATACTGGTAGTCTATGGCGGGACGGGTCACCTCCAGAGCTTTCGCTCCCAGCGGCGGTTCTCCTGCTAATCTCGGCATTTTAGTCGGTTTTCGGATCAGGTATTTGTTCGGGTTTCTGAAATTACAAAAGATTAACGGTATAAACGGGGTCGGAGTCATGTGCTGGTTTAAGGTCCTTGATGTGAATCCGGTGGAGCTTGTTCCCATTACTGCTTTTTAAATCATAAACCACGGGTGAAATTACTTTGATTACGGTATACGGGCCGGAATACTTTGGGGCTAGTTTGGCGGCGAAACCTTTTTCGGCCGAAGACAGGACGTGTTCTCGTTTCATTACACTCTCGCCAACATGGGATTGCCATTCCCTACGACGCAGGTTGTAGTGGTGACTTTGTGTAGTGAAAGCTTTGGCCAGATTGACTCTGACTAGCTCATATACGTCATTCAACTTATTTACACGGTCGGTCCGCTGAATAAGTTGTTCGTCGTTCGGTTCGGTAGATCCACCTGGTTGCGGTTGTTGGTCCTGATAACAAGACTTTGGTGGTTCCAACTCTCGTCCAAAATTTAAAAATGCAGGGGTAAATCCGGTTGAGTCGCTACGGGTGGTATTAAAGGCAAAAGTCAGGTCGGGTAAGTTCGCATCCCACGTTCTATGGTTATCTCCACAAAACTGAGCAATCATGGTTTTCATGGTTCGGTTTGCTCTTTCTACGAGGTTTGTTTGCGGGGTGTATGGCGGTGTTAATCGGTGGTTTATGCCGTACTCTTTTAGAATGTCTCTAAAAATTTTTCCGGTATATTGCGTTCCATTGTCGGAAATTACGGTTTTCGGGCGGCCAAATTGTGTTAGTACTAATTCGTACAGGGCTTGACTGACGGCGCGTGATGTTGCTTTCCGTATTGCACGGCACTGGACCCACTTAGTAAAGCGGTCCTGGAACATCACCACATACGAATTACCCTTAGAGGACCTCGGTAGTGGTCCTATTAGATCAGTACTAACGGCTTCCCATGGTGCATAGTTTTTAGATGGTTGCATTTTTCCCGGTACCTGTTGTTGAGACGGTTTGTACTGTTGGCAGCAGGTGCATTGGCGCACATAACGGGCTATGTCGCGGAACATGCCAGGCCAATAGTACCTCAACGTGATACGAGCGGTGGTTTTTGATATTCCCATGTGTCCGGCAGTCGGAAAATCGTGGTTTTCCTCCAGTACTTTGGTCTTTGACTTCTTAGGAACACAAAGTTTCCACGGGTCTATCATCTCAGGTTCGGTCATGTCCGACGAAGTCCAGAAGTGTCGATACAAGTTCCCTTCTCGTACGCAGTACGTCGGGTTTGCTTCGGGGTGACTTCGCACATCCTTTAATTTCTTAGCATACCAGGGGCACTGTTCGTCTTCTGTTATGAGTGTTAACTCAGCGAGTTCGTCGGTTTCTGTATCGTCGTAAGAACCGGGTATCGGTTGTCGCGATAGTGCGTCCGCCACGCGGTTCAATACTCCTCGTCGGTATTTTATGTCAAAGTCGAATTGTTGGAGGTACATTTGCCATCGGGCTAGACGTCCGGATGATGATTTGAGTGACTGTAGCCAGCGTAATGATTGGTGATCGGTTAAGACGGTAAAATGATAACCTTCGAGGTATGGTCTCATTTTTTCAATGCCATATACTATGGCCAAGCATTCTTTTTCGGTGGTAGAGTAGGCTTTCTCGGCTCCTGTCAGGGTGCGGCTAGCATAGGCAATAATATGATCCCCTCCGTCGTCATTGTGTTGGGTGAGGGCTACTCCCAGCCCATTGTCTGCGGCGTCGGTTTGCAGCGTAAACTTTCGGGTAAAGTCAGGACATGCCAGTACGGGGGCGATGGTTAGGGTGGCTTTCAATTTTTCGAAAGCGAGCTGTTGCTCGGGTCCCCAGTTCCACCGTCGGCCCTTCTTTAATAACAGGTTTAATGATGCTGCAATTTGTGAAAATCCAGGTACAAAGCGTCGATACCAGGAAACCATTCCTAGGAATCGTCGCACTCCTCTTACGTTTGTCGGTGCTGCGTACTGGGTTATGGACGCCACCTTTTCTGGGTCGGTATGTATGCCTTCTGCTGTGACCA
This sequence comes from Polydrusus tereticollis, assembly GCA_963920685.1. Taxonomy (NCBI): domain Eukaryota; kingdom Metazoa; phylum Arthropoda; class Insecta; order Coleoptera; family Curculionidae; genus Polydrusus; species Polydrusus tereticollis. The sequence goes on from OY987336.1 coordinate 22,389,486, forward strand.
TGTGCCCCAAATATTTTAGGGATCTACGGCCAAACTGACACTTATCGGGATTAATTCGGAGATTTGCGGTCCTCAGCTTTTGAAAAACGAGTTTGAGGTTTTGTAGGTGTTCCTCGAAAGTTTCTCCTAGGATTATGATGTCATCGAGATAAGCAAAACAGAACGGGTCCAGTTCGGGTCCGATGATGCGGTCCATCAGCCTTTGGAACGTAGCAGGTGCCGAATGTAATCCAAAAGGCATTACTTTGAAGTGAAACAAACCTCTGCCGGGTACGGTAAATGCAGTGATTTGTTTGCTTTCTTCGGATAGCGGTACCTGCCAGTACCCTTGTTTAAGATCGATGCTTGAGATGTACTTCGCTTTTCTAAGTTTGTCCAGGATCGCATTTATGAACGGTAACGGATACGCGTCTTTTCGGGATATGTCATTTATTTTCTGGAAGTCTATGCAGAATCTTGGCTTCCCATCCTTTTTCCGGACAATCACAACTGGCGAGCTCCATGCGCTACTCGATGGCTCTATAATTCCATCTTCCAACATCTGGTTCACCTCAATGTGAATGATTTCCTGCATACGGGGATTTTGAGGTCGGTATCGTTGTTTAATGGGCTCGGCGTTTATTAATCGAATTTCGTGCGTTATAAGCGGCGTTGTTCCTTCAATTTGTTCGAACGACGGTAGTTCCTGGCTCAAAAATGCCTGCAGGCGGGTTTCTTCCACGGGAGACAGTGTTAGCGGTGGCTGGGTGCTAATTTTCCCTATTGGGCTGCAAGGCGCCCCTATAATGTTAGCGGGTAATAGATAGTCATCAATCAGAACGCTACCTGTACTTAGTTCTAATTTAAACTTTCCGGTTTGTAGTATGTCTATTCCTAATACCATATCTGTAGAGAGACCCGGTAGGTAATTCAGTACTTCGGTGAATTCCTTTGGGCCTATTCGGAATGTTATTCGGTAGGCTTCGGGGACTTCCATTAGTTCTCCGTTTGCTAATCGGGCTAGGTTTTTAGGCTTTTCTACAGATGTCAGGGCATAGAACCGTTTTCGTTTCGCTATTCGGTCTCCGATGTAGGATTTAGCGGCTCCGGTGTCGATCAAAGCTAACACGGGTTGTCCATTAATGTGTACGGTCACATGTGGTCGGTTTTCATTTGATTCGGTGATATTTACTGCGGTCGAGGCGGTTGTGTCGCGGTACTGTCCGTGCCTCGTCTCCGGGCAGCGCCGTTCCAGTTTTCCTCCCTTGAACAAGGGCAGTCTCGGGACATGACACCCGTCTTGCCACATCTGGAGCAGAATATTTTGCCGGGTCCGTTACATGCACTGCGCACATGTCCGGTTTGTCCACAACGCCAGCAGGTGACGGCCGGGGGCGTTGTTCCAGATCTGTGATGATTTACTTCGGTCGAGTTCTGTGGTCGGGTTGTTTGGTTTTGTTCGGTCGGTGGTCTTCTTTGTTGTGTGGGAGCTAGTGTCGTTGGTGTTGTCCCCTGTGCCATCCTTCGGCTTGTGTGACGTAACGGGTTGGCGTCGTTTGGTTTGTCACTGTTTCTTTTTGTTTGTCTTTTTCCAATTCTAGTAACAAAATTTCGTACTCCCTAACAGCTGCGGAAAACGATAGTACGTCGTGAAATTCGGTTCTTCGGATGTTCTGTCGGTATTCGGGAAGTAAGTTGCGGTAAAGCCATTGTAGTTCTTGCTCTTGGCTCATTTTTCCATGCCGGCGTACTAAAGTTTGTAATTCGGTTACGTAACGGTTAACGGATTCGTTACGTCGTTGTACCCTTCTGCTGATCTCGGCTTCCAAGTCTACCTCATAATTTACTGGGAAGAAAAATATTCGGAAGGCTCTCCTGAAGTCGTCCCAGTTTTGCCAATTATGTTTATTATTGCGGCACCACAATGCCGCATTTCCTCGTAGCAACTCGGGTAGGTGCAGTAACAGCAAGTCGGGATTTATTCGGTTAGCTATGCAGATTTCATCTATTCTTTCTAAGAAAGTTGCGGGGTCGTTTCTATCGTCGAAGTGTATATTCCACTTATGCACATGTAGTTCGGAGGGATTTTCATATCGTACGGTGTTATTAGCGGTAGGGGGTGATGTACCTCCCTGTCCTGTCATGGGTTGTACTCCATGCGGTATGGGGTTTATTGTAATCGGCGGTGCTTGGGTATTGCTAGTCGGTGCCTGGTAATAACTATAGGCGGTGGTAGTAGGGGTGGTATATACACAGGGTGTAGTAGTAGGGGCATTATATACACAGGGGGTAGTAGGGGTGTTATATACACAGGGCATAGTAGTAGTGGCGTTATATACACAGGGGGTAGTAGGGGTGTTATATACACAGGGTGTCGTGGTATTAGCCGGGACTACGGGGTTGCTTGTCAGCTGGATTGCTGTGTGGTTTACGTTCGTGGTTGCAGGTATCCCTTGTATAGCAGGGGTACAAATTATTATTGGGGTGGGTCTGGTGTTGGCTGCAAACACAACGGATGTCGGTACTGACTGGGCTGTCGTCGTTGTGTTGCTTATGCTGGTTGACAGCGTCGTCGGAAACATAAAGGGCTGCGGTGACGGTTGTGGGGTGGCATGTCCATTTCGAATAAAGGCTACTAGGCGCTTACGTAATGTGTCCACAGGTCCGGTGGCCATTAAGCCGAACTTTTGTAGTTCATCGGTCAATTCTCCTTTCTTTAGGAGGTAGATCCAGCTTGTTCTGGCGTCCACACGTCCTACGGGAGGGGGCGGGGGTAAAGGCGGTGCAGGTGGTACTACTAGACTTCCTGTAGTCTGTGTTACACACGTGCTTACTGGACTATTAGCAGTTATGGTCGCCATTTTTTGGTCTCTATATCCGGTTCTCTAACAACTATAACTCTGAGGTTTTACTACGGTCTGTTTTCACTAATAAGTATTTAAACCTCAGGAATATTTTCTTAACTACCTACTATATATTTACCACGGCCTAACATAACTATTTGGTACTTAAACCTTCGGGATTTTAATTTAGCTACCTAATCTTTTCCTACGGCCTAACCTAACTAATAGGTACTTAGACCTTCGGGATCTTCATTTAAATACCTAATGTTTTATATGTCCTATCTTAACTAGTTGGTACTTAAACCTTCGGGATATTTATTTAACTACCTAATCTTTGCTACGGCCTATCTTAACTCATAGGTACTTAGACCTTCGGAATATTTATTTACATACCTAATGTTTACTACGGCCTATCTAACTTAGTTGGTTCTTAAACCTTCGGGATATTTATTTTATTAACTAATCTTTACTACGGCCTAACTTAACTAATAGGTACTTAGACCTTCGGGATGTTTATTTGATTAACTAATCTTTACTACGGCCTAACTTAACTAATAGGTACTTAGACCTTCGGGATGTTTATTTGATTAACTAATCTTTACTACGGCCTAACCTAACTAATAGGTACTTAGACCTTCGGGATGTTTTATTTGATTAACTAATCTTTACTACGGCCTAACCTAACTAATAGGTACTTAGACCTTCGGGATATTTATTTAACTACCTAATCTTTGCTACGGCCTATCTTAACTCATAGGTACTTAGACCTTCGGAATATTTATTTACATACCTAATGTTTACTACGGCCTATCTAACTTAGTTGGTACTTAAACCTTCGGGATATTTATTTTATTAACTAATCTTTACTACGGCCTAACTTAACTAATAGGTACTTAGACCTTCGGGATGTTTATTTGATTAACTAATCTTTACTACGGCCTAACCTAACTAATAGGTACTTAGACCTTCGGGATATTTTATTTGATTAACTAATCTTTACTACGGCCTAACCTAACTAATAGGTACTTAGACCTTCGGGATATTTATTTAACTACCTAATCTTTGCTACGGCCTATCTTAACTCATAGGTACTTAGACCTTCGGAATATTTATTTACATACCTAATGTTTACTACGGCCTATCTAACTTAGTTGGTACTTAAACCTTCGGGATATTTATTTTATTAACTAATCTTTACTACGGCCTAACTTAACTAATAGGTACTTAGACCTTCGGGATGTTTATTTGATTAACTAATCTTTACTACGGCCTAACCTAACTAATAGGTACTTAGACCTTCGGGATGTTTTATTTGATTAACTAATCTTTACTACGGCCTAACCTAACTAATAGGTACTTAGACCTTCGGGATATTTATTTAACTACCTAATCTTTGCTACGGCCTATCTTAACTCATAGGTACTTAGACCTTCGGAATATTTATTTACATACCTAATGTTTACTACGGCCTATCTAACTTAGTTGGTACTTAAACCTTCGGGATATTTATTTTATTAACTAATCTTTACTACGGCCTAACTTAACTAATAGGTACTTAGACCTTCGGGATGTTTATTTGATTAACTAATCTTTACTACGGCCTAACCTAACTAATAGGTACTTAGACCTTCCGGATATTTATTTAACTACCTAATCTTTGCTACGGCCTATCTTAACTCATAGGTACTTAGACCTTCGGAATATTTATTTACATACCTAATGTTTACTACGGCCTATCTAACTTAGTTGGTACTTAAACCTTCGGGATATTTATTTTATTAACTAATCTTTACTACGGCCTAACTTAACTAATAGGTACTTAGACCTTCGGGATATTTATTTAATTAACTAATCTTTACTACGGCCTAACCTATCTAATATGTCTTTATACATTCGGAAAATTTATTAAAAACTTCAGCCTAGTTTTACCGGATTATTTAAATTTTATTTAAAATTTAACCATATATAAGCAACATCTGTTTTGACGCTCGACACGTGGAAATCGGCTATAAGAAGCGCTATTTCGCAAGGAACGATCAGTCGGTGCAGAACCATAGAATAGTAAACAAGTAAAAGTATTGTTGAGCATTTGTTCCGGTTTTTAAAATCTGCATAAGTCTTTTCTTTGGACGAACGTCATCCGAGAAGTCGCCAGTTGTTCTTGGAGATTCCGAGACCTGGGTGTACCACGTGGGTACACGTTGAACCTGAAGTTAAAAGCAAGGTGTGCTGAGGAAGAAGCACCGGCGGAGGGACGCCGTAGTCGAACCCGATACTGCAGAAGGCAGTGGTTCCTAGCTGTCCTAGAAGTTTGTACCTGGAATACGGGCAGACTTTGCACGCACCTAGGGGAAAGAGTCCGCTTACGATTTTCGGAGGAGGGCCAATCGTTCAAGCACCTTTGCCACCTAGAGAACTAGAGTTGCGATACGAATAGCGACGAGAATTGAACGCAGCCGACGTTGCCGACTTTGGACATATAGTGCCATAACCGCTGCGACTGACGCCATCGCCAAGGAGGCGAGAACGAGTGTTTACCACCTGGGCATAACCTGCACCAGGTCGGCGAGAAGAGATAGCCAATTGGCAAAATAATTTTAAGGCGAAATACGACGAGAATTGGATATTGCCGACGTTGCCGACTTTGGACATCCAGTGCCATAACCGTAGCGACTGACGCCATCACCAGAGAGGTGACTACGAGTGTTTACCACCTGGGCATAACCTGCACCAGGTCGGCGAGAAGAGAAAGCCTGTTGGCAGAATAATTTTAAGGCGAAATACGACGAGAACTCGACATTGCCGACGTTGCCGACTTTGGACATCCAGTGCCATAACTGCTGCGACTGACGCCATCACCAGAGAAGCGTGTACGAGTGTTTACCACCTGGGCATAACCTGCACCAGGTCGGCAAAGTGAGAGAACCACGTGGCAACGTGTAAAAACTGCGAATCAGTGAAGAATCAGCGACGCCGAGAGCTGAACGACGAGGCCAGGCCTCTAGCAACTAGTGCCAGTGCCTAGAAGACGAATACGAATACCCACCACCTGGGCATACCTTGCCCCAGGTCGGCGAAGACGAAGCCAAGTGTGGCAAACTACAAAATGAGTGGAGAAAAAGAATTAGATAGCGAGAATTCCCCAGCCCAGACGGCTGAGGGCGAAGAACAACCGTACATGCTCAAGACTACCGAGGCCGACACCAGGAAGGGACCTGGGTCGACTTCAAACTGCCCTACACAGATCGCCGCCCCTGAGAAAACGGATAGAGCTAGCCGCGGTGCTTCCAGGGATAAGCCCCTCGAAGGAGGAAGCGAAGGCGAACTGTGCCAGGACACATCCATGTGCACGGTACCCCTAAATAAACTATCTATTTATATACACGTTTCTCAATTATCGGAATGATGATTATTTGTTTGTACGGGTTTCGGGTTTTTTTTTTATCCAAAAAAAACTTGTCCATATCGGTCTTATCTCTGGGCCACTAAATCGTTATCACTAAAATGCTGCTTTTATGAATATTATTTATTTCAAAATTTTATTTCCCTGCTGCTTATTTAAAATATCGGTTTATTTTTAAAATCTAGCTTCCTATTTTTCGGGTTTTTTAGAGAAATGGGTATGAAAAATTTGTATTAAAAATTCTGTTTTACCGGGGAATCTGGAGAAATAAAAAATGGGATAAAAAAAAATGTTCAATGGAAAATTTAAATAGGTGGATATGAAAAAGGTACTAAAAAAAAATCGGTTTAACGGAAAATGATTTTTGTACGTTTTTTTTTTTAATTTCTTATACTACGCATGCGCAAAAAGGAAATCTGCTCGGGCGCCATTTTTGTAACGCTCTTTATACGGGGTGTCTTGAATCCTCTGGTCGTGCCTTGTTTTCGGCCTGATCACGGTGTTTAACGGTTTTCTCGAGCGCCACTCTGTTGTTCGGGGTGTAACAGAGAATCACCTTGACCTACGGGTAGCTTTTATACAGAGGAGAAAATAATGCCAGGGGTCGTATTTGCTCATGTGTAGTCGGGTTCCCTATTTTGGAGGATTCCGAAACGTTCCGTTCGGAATAAAACAAGAAAGTTTTAGTTAAATACTTCTATTTATAAATAAAGAACAACGGGTATAGAGGTGATACGGCCAGTCTTAATATTAATTTTTCCTATCTCTAATTTATACGGGAAAGCATACAGATATATTATGAACGGGGTAAATTGCGGAGTTAGGGGGTGCGGAGCACCGGGGCGGCATGCGACGAAGCAAAAGTAATTTGGCCAGAGAAGCGGGTTTTTTAAGTTAAGCAGAAAGCGGTTGGAAAGTGCGGATTATGATTTACAGCGGGTAAAGCAATACGGTAATAAGAAACAGCTCCAGCGGTCACTCTACAGGGGTAAGTGCAAGTAAGCAATTTTAACAAAAACCTGGTGGCTGCCGTGGGAGTATCTTCGGTTTTCTTTACAACATTCATTCGGTCGGTTCATACATTGTCAGCACTAGTTTTGCGAAGAATGCAGCGTGCTTTATTCGCAAAACCTACTTAGGTTGTTACCGGGTCCGCGTCAGAACACATCACCCGGTAGGTCCCCTCGGTCACTAACTCGGTCACACCTCTTTCGTGCACTCGCCGGTTTTTTCCAAAAGAGTTTTCTTTGGGAAAAACACAACGTTATTGGGTTGTTACAGGGTCCGCGTCAGAACACATCACCCTGTAGGTCTCCCTTCGTCGGCGGTTCCATTCATTCAACCTACACACACATGGTCCGGGACGGATAATTCATTTTTTTTTTTAGGATAACACAGGGTCCGCGTCAAAACACATCACCCTGTATGTCCCCCTTTTTTTATTATCGATCTCGGCTTTTAATACACTTGCTACTCCCAAGACACTCAGGCAGGGCTACTTACTTGTTCGGTCTTTCTAGCTAACTGTTTCGGCTGGAGGTCAAGCGCCAAGTTCCTTCCGATTCGCTCTTTGAGTTCGAGCTGGGCTTCGATTCCCCCACTAGTACTATCCTACTCCGGGGAAAAGAAGCCTGCGGTTGGCTGCGCGTAGGCGCATAGCGGCCTGCTGCCTAATTAACTGGCTTGTTAGCTCAATTAATTGACACGGTGCGTAACTTAATTATTTATACACGAATTTAAACGGTTAAAAAGTGACTTCGTCACAGCATATAAACCTATAAGGACAATTTAAAAACGGCCGACCCGGAGCAAGCATTGCAATTATTGGCGCATCAACGATTCTTTATCGGAGAGTTTTCACATCGAACTGGCACTTTTTTAAAGTTTGGAAGAGAAATTGTTTATTGATTTAAAAAAAAAATAGTTAGTGAGGGTGGGTGTATAAATTTGGTGGGTCATTGACCAAATGACTTTATGGACAAAAGCCGCGTCTGCATAGTCTGCAATGTAATAAGGCAGATTAAAAATATCAAACATCAGTAATTCAGGACAATTTTGAATTTGGTTTATTGACAATCCCCATTTCTAAGTATTGCTTCGATTCCCAAAATAGCCTGTTGGTCAAAAGAAGATAATTTTAATTTTTTTTAAGCGACTAAGCTCGCTTTTCTTAATGCCGTTACACACTCGCATGGAAACTACGCGCGCGGACAGAGTTCCATTGTGGTAATTGGAGCGGATGAGATGACCGCGTTGCACCTCGACGATGCGTCTTTCCGCGTCAGTAATATTCACAGAACCAGGTTGATACTTGCACAGTCCTACCGATACCGTGCGCGGATTAAAATTCGTTTATAGAAAGAAGACGTTCCACAGTGTGTTTTATTAGAAAGTTCTTGGGTTCGCCAATTGGAAAATACCGTAACGCTGTTTAACTGGCATGCACAGTAAAGGAAACCAGCAAACTCAACGCTAATAACATGAAAAGCAAGTATACATATCTCCAAACCATCTATCATTCTGCTTACCGAAACGTGGCTACACGATCAAATTCCTGATAGCCTGATTCTTCTTCAGGGTTATACTCTTCATCGGAAGGACAGAATGGGGCAAAAAGGTGGAGGTGTATGTGTGTTTGTCCAGAATACCATCTCTGGTCATCCAGTTCAGTCTGCTGTTTCACAGGTATTCACCACCTCACACCCCATAGAGCCATTGTGGATTGAAGTTTCAGTGAACGAACGACAGCTACTTATATCCTGCATCTATCGACCAAAATTATCAACCACTGTAGAGGACAATCGTGATCTAATAGAGGTCTTGAAACAAGCGTGCAGTACCAAAACCCCCACCTACATATTTGGAGATTTCAACTATGCGGAGATCGACTGGCCAACTCTCTCAGTACACCCCAACAACCCATGTAGCAAAGAATTCTTAATGGGCTACAGGGAAATGAATGCTTGTCAGTTGATATCGTTTCCCACTAGAATCAGAGGTAATGAAATATCCTTGTTGGATCTGCTCTTAGTAAATGAAAAAAAGTTGATTTATGATATCGAAAATCATCATACACCTATTGGGTACAGTGATCACATCGTGATAACAGCAAAAACACAAATACAGCTGTCACCTAAACCAACCCACAAGGCTACAAACGGTGTTTCTGGTCTACCGACTATGAAGCTATCAATCAACACTTGCAGAATCAGGACAATATCACAAACGAAGAAAACAGCTACCAACTTGTAATGGAAACACTTACATCTACAGGCGCGGATCTAGGATTTTGTCCAGGGGGGGGGGCAAAATGGAAAAGCGCCGAAGGCGCAAAAAAAAGAGCGGCGCAGGGGAAAATTTTTTGGGTGCCACGCCCTTTTTTGAATCATGGTGCTTGGTTCTCAAGTGGGAAAATAAAAAATACAACACAAAATCCTCAAGAAAATCACAAAAGCAACCCCGTGCGTTTAGGAGTGGGGGAGTTAATTTTTGTGATTTTACCTATCTTCCAGATAATTCGTTGTAAACAAACAATTTCATAAAATTTTAATTTGTTATTTATGTAATAATGCATTTGATTTGAATAATGCTGTCTAAAAAAAATATGAAATACAAACAATTTAATTTGAAGTAATTAAGTATGCACTTAAATACTAAATTCCAATCTTGTCCTAGGGACTTTCAAGAGTTTAAAGTACAGAGTACAGAAGGTTTAAAAGTAGACTTTCAAGTCGTGAACCCAGGTGCAAAGCTGGTGAAGGGAATTTTTTGTTTGTTTCTTAAAGTTTATATGCAAAAAAAGGAAAAAAGTCAAAAGGTGGATTTATTGCAAAAAGGTTAAAAGGTAGATCTATTCTGTAACAGGTTAGAGCTTGTTATTGGTTATTGCTTGTATACATCGTGTTACCTACCTATGTGCTTTGGTCGGTCTCAGGGGGGGGGGGCATTTGCCCCCATTGCCCCCCCCCCGCCCTGTATCCGCGCCTGTACATCTACAATTGACCAGTTCGTACCTCTGAAGCGAAAGCTAGTGAATTCAAATAAGCCATGGCTAAATAGGGACATTTTTAGACAAATAGAGAAAAAGAGGAAACTATGGCATAAATACGGAAGAGAAAAGACCCAAGCTAGCTATCAAATCTATAGGGTACAAAACAACACTCTTAAACGAAAGATTGACTACTCGAGAAAAGAATATGGGCTTAACTTAGTTAACTCATCAGATAAACACTTCTATTCGTATGTTAACCGCTCATAAAGTTCCAGACTAACACACTTTGTCTTGAAGGATACAGACACCAACACAATCATCAACAGTGAAGCAGATATTGCGGAATCGTTTGCGAGACAATTTCAGAGCGTGTTTACCAAAGAGAGTTTGAATAATATGCCTCTATTAGAACCCAGATCATTTTCAGCCAAAGCACTTGAAAAAATAAATTTTACACCTGAAAAAGTAGAAACTGCAATCAAGTCACTGAAAACTGACTCTAGCCCGGGTGAAGATAGGATCCCGGCTGTCTTCCTGGTGAAGTGTGCCACAATACTCTCCTGGCCACTCTCAGTAATAATGAATAATGTGCTTACCGAGGGTAAATTGCCCAAAGAAGGGAAATCAGCAGTTGTTGTGCCAATATACAAGAAGGGCAATAAACATTCCTTCTCGACAACAACATTATACCTCCAGGGCAACACGGTTTTCTACCTGGGAAATCTACTTTTACTAACCTCTTAACAAGAATACAAGATTGGACGCTGGCTGACGACAGAGGAGATCCGGTGGACGTGTTTTATCTGGACTTTGAGAAAGCGTTCGATAAAGTGCCTCTTTCACGACTCATATAAATATAATAAATAAAATCATTATGGCATCAGGATTTTATCCAAAATCGACACTTGTGTCAGAATAGGTGCTTTTTTTTAAAAATCATTTATTTAATACAACTTCTTAAATTTACATAAATCAATAATCCTTTAATCAGTGTATTGAAACACTGGTAACAAGGATAGTTTATAATACTAAATTACAAGCAAACCGGTAACCTATTACAGAAGGATCAACAATTACTAATTATATCACAATTCACATTATACAAGTTTCAAATAATAAGAATAGACAATGGGTAGGAAAAAACATATTATTATAGTAAAAATTCTGAAAAACAACATTTTATGGTTAGGATAAATCTATGTATAATTTTAATTCTTTTATAAATTTGTAATAATTCGTGGCGGTTTTAATATGGTTAGGAAGTTTATTAAATATAATAAATTTAATATATTTCTATGTCGAATCCGCGTGAAGTGTTTAGTGGGGTACCCCAAGGCTTAATATTAGGCCCGTTGCTTTCCTTCTATACATCAGCGACTTACTACAAGGCCTAAAATGTAGCACATTCTCTTTTGCTGATGACACCAATTGCTACTGCAACCCTACAACTCATCATGCGGATCTCCAGCTCGACATCTACGCCATCAAAAAATGGACATTAATTTGGCAAATGCCCTTGAATGATGTCAAATGCACTATCCTCCACTTAGGATATGACAACCCCCGCCATCAATATTTTATAGAATCAACACGAGTGCAAGATGTTCGGGAGCAAAGAAACCTAGGGATTATCATCACTGAAAACTTTAAATGGGAAACACATATTAACAGCACCATTAAGAAGGCAAACAGTCGGGTTTATCTATTATCTAATCTCTAGAGCTTTTAAAAACCTAGTCCAGATATGATCCTTAAGCTGCACAAAACATACATAAGGCCAAAACTAGAATATGCCCAGAGTGTATGGAACCCTTACTATGCCAAAGATATTGAAGCTCTGAAAAGAGTGCAACGGCAAGTGACTAAGCTGCCACTTCAACTTAGGGAACTGTCAAGGCTTCAGCTGCTGAATCTCCCAGCCCTGTACCAGCGAAGACTGCGTGGTGACCTAATCGAAACATTCAAAATAACTGGTGGATATTACAGGTGTAACATGGGCATGTTCCAATTCTCTGAAAATCAGCATCTTAGGGGGCATAATAAAAAGCTGTTAAAGGAGAAATGTTCTAAACTGCTGCGCAGGAACTTAATTGCCAACCGTGTTGTCTATAACTGGAAACGCCTCAGTGGGGAGACTGTGAATTCGGAAACAATCAACAAGTTCAAAATCCATTTGGACCGTGACATGGCGGATTAGAACAGTTCCTTTGTGCATTATACCGTGTGATGTCGATTAGCGCTACCTATTACCACACTTATTTAACCTACTGTGATAATTGTTGTGATATGTACTTATATGACTAACTAAATGGACTATAGAGTTTAATCTAGAGTTTAATACATATGTGACTGGCAGATACGTCTTAAGACTTAATACAATAGTCTCATCGGTTTTCTACCGTTTACTATTGTATGTTAATAATAATAAATAATAATAATACTTTTTGCGAGTCCCGCTATCTTGGGTAGCCAGGTGACCATTTTATATAGCAACTCTATTTCACAACGATAAAATTATGTTCTTTGGTTTCATCACAGAGAAAGCTCATTTACTTAGCAGAGGCATCTCAGAGATGCGAAAATGCCCCACCCTAGTAAAGAGCAATATGTTCCTTTTCCGTGTGACAAAACATTTCTATAATCGAGAGATCAATGATCATTGCGTCAAGCTCTATAATAATAAGAAAGGCGCTATGCGACGATAACTGATCCATCATGGTGACTAAACATATATAGCACAGTTTTACATTTGCCATGTAAAATATAATAATATGATCTTGTGCTAAATCTTATATATCATTGCCACAGTATATACCGGTCGTCAAAAAAGTCATTCCAAGGTGTGTCGTTTTTAATTATGTCGACCTGCCATTTTCCGAAACAATATATTCAGTAGTTTTTAAAATACCTACCTATTGTTCCTCCAGACTTTATTTTTTATTTTATTTTCTCAAATGCCATGACCTGAACTAACCTGTTCCCTTAACATTTAGCCAGTATGCGAAACAAAGAATGATCACTTGCCTGGTATTGTGGTAATTTAATGTTTTTTTAGAGCTGTGTAAAAATACTAAACATTTTTTTTTTATGTTATGCAAGCGAAAATTAAATTTAAAATTGGCTTAACTTTGAGGTTTCCTTAAAAGTAGTGGTGCAAGTTAACATCAGGCTCTATCTGGGTCCGCGTTAAGCTGGCTGTTTACTCTGATACAATGATGACAGAATGCCAAGAAACTGACGAAGTAGAAACTAAACTAACTATCTCTAGACGCAGAACTAGACTTCTTGAACTAATTTGTTTATTAGCATGTGTGATTGGGGGGAGAAAAAACATTTTCCATGCGGCGATACAACAGAAAAAGTGTGTTTTAAGCAAGAAAATGGAGAAAATGTAGGACAAAAAATAAAAACTGAGAACCGAGCTGAGAACAGTGACGATGAAGAAACTGGGCAAATTTGGTAAGTTTGCTGATTTGCTTTGATTTGCTTCATCAGAAGTAGGTACCCTCATCCATCCCAAATTGGGTGATCTTTTTATTTTTTGAACTTTTTTTCTTTGTAAGTATTAGGTACTCTCTAAACAGTGCTTGTTATAACTCTGGCCCCAAACGTTATTGCACAGTTATCAGTAGAGTGGATTGCTTACAAACTAATCTCGAAACTAATGAATATATCTATGCCTAGTGACGTTTAACAATCTAAAGCTATGTATGCTGTTTAAGCCTTCAAGTTAGTGAAAATAATCTGTGTAATTGCATTTCTGCTTTCTGTGTATTATTCCAAATACTAATTTACACTGTTCAAGTTCCAATATAAGTTGACTAGTGCCTAAATCCCTGTGTAGAGTATTATGTTTAAGCATGTGATAATAAGATAGAATCGTGAGTACTTTATTTTGCAAAACTTGTGCAGGGTAATTTTATGTTTTACCTCGGGTTTTACAGGGACAAACAAACACTGCCTGACCAAACAGAACCAGATAAAGTTGAAGAGAGTGAAGCAGTAAATGGATTCAATCAAATTTATAATTTGAACTATACGGAGTGGAAATTGAAAAATGAAGAACTCGACATCAAGGACGAATCTGAAAACAGGTAAGTCAAATGTATTAAAGTATTATTTTCTTCTTAGGTAATTATAAGAATTAATAAATCAAAATTTTAGATTGTTAAATGGGCATGGTTTTACATGTGTTGTTAAATCTTGTTTAGCTTTAAAGATTTTGCTATCTTCTAATTTTTAAATGGAAAGCTCAGTATGTTTTTTGTTATACCTTGCACTTTGCGTACCATGTATGTATGTAATATACTTTTTGTGTTATATTTTTCATTGGGTTAGAAACATCAGAAGAAGTCACAGTGTTGAGGACACAATTCTTATGTGTTAAAGTAATAAAAGTAAGTGGAAATCTAGAAGCAAGTGTTTCATTTTACAAATTTAATATGGATCTTCATCATGTGTCGGCTAACTCTTCAATATTTAATTTTTAATAGATCCATTTTTAATTAACACTAATTATTTTCTTGTAGCGAAACTAACACTCGACCCAGAACATGGAAGTCAGCCATAACCGACTATAACCAAGAATCACATCCTTCCATATGCCCGGAAATTAACAATATAATGGTAAATAATTTACTGCAAGGAGCAAAAACCAACAACATTGATGTACCAAAAGATTTGTCAGGATCATCTGCTGTTGAAGAAAATTTAGAAGGTTGCAATGACCAAAGCCTTTCTTCCACGTTGCAAATACCGGGAAAAAGTAAAAGCCTATTAAATGCTGCGTTAACCAATATTGAAAATACTGGTAATTCAATAATGGCTGACTTTGAGATTGAAAACGTTCCACTTGATGTACCCGAATGTTATGATAAAGATTTAATTAAACAGGGACCTAAATTAATTGTTGTGATAAAAAGACTGAATTTATCCGAAAAAAATGGAGAACTTATCATCGATAATAATCTACATCAGATTTCATCTACAGCTTCAAATAGGTAAGTGGTATCTGGGTCTAAATCAAAAATGTTTGTTTCTTATGTCGCTTGGATAGTAATACAATAAATAAAGACACAAAAATCTGATATAATTATACTTGCTTAAAAAAAAAGTGCTGAATTTTTAAGGTGTTTGGAGGCATATTCCGAGTCTAAATCCTATTCAAATTCAAATTAAAATAAGCTTTATGGTCAGAAGATCCAAAGAATTATTGACAAAGCGATACAAACAATATTAAGTTAAAATTAAAATCACAGTGTCTTATAAATACCTAGGTAAATGAAATCAAATCAAATATAATTTATTCATGTTAATACAATTATAAAATTGTTTACACACGTCAGATTATAGCGATTAGATCGTCTTAAGATATACATATCAGTTAAAAACATAAAAATAAAAAATTAAAAAAAAATTCACATGCACTAAAGAAAAAACTACTTAAAATTTTTTAAAACTAACTTTTAACATAAACTTAAAACATTTTTAATTATTAAATTAAGTCATTAATATACAGCGTGGGCAAAAATAATGGAACACCAAATATTTTCATACCCATGTATATTTTCGAAAAACGCTCGGATCCTTCGATTTTATTTATCATTTTTACAAATTTTGAGAATTTTTAGTATTATACAGGATTGCTCAAGAAGTCGGGGCACACGTCAACTTTAATTTTTTAAATGAAATACCCCAAATTTTATTCGATTTTTGAATTCTACTTAAAATTCTGAATATTTTTCGTGTAACATACCCTATTTCGATATTCAGCTGTTTTCGATATATCACAATCTAAACAATAATAATTAACAAAATTTAAGTGGTAGGTTTATTAGGTAAAAACAACAGCTTTTAAATATGATTTTAAAAAGTAGGGTACTTAATTAAATGTTCAAATTGATGGTCATTGACAATTTGGCAGTGTCCTAAACGTAAAACAAATTCGTTTTGAACGTTCCCAATAGCCTGTTCAGGAGTTTGTCGAATTTCATGTTGTATTATCAAAATGTACAGTCCATTGGAAATTGTGTCGAAAAGCTAGAACAACTCTTGGATGATAACACTGAGTGCTCCTTTTTATGTATTACTGAACACTGGAAATCGGACAGCCAACTCAGCCAAACCGGAATCAAAAACTTCAAACTTGCTAGTGCTTATTGTAGGGAAATTAATCAACATGGTGGAAGTGCAATATTTGTAAAAAAAGACATAAAATTTAAGGTTTGTAAAAAGATAGTTAGCTTGTCTGTAAAAAATGACATTGAACTTGCAGCAGTTAAAGTGACAGTTTACAATAAAAATATTCTAATCATTTCAGTATACAGACCCCCCTCAGGTAAAAAAGAAACATTCTTTGAAATATTAGAAAAGGCGTTGTCAACAATTTCGGAAAAAAATGCAATTGTTTTTATTGCGGGAGATTTTAATATCGAAATGTTGAAAGATAATGTACATAAAAATCAATTGTTTTCTATTTTAAATTTTTATAATATTAGGGTTACTATTTTTGAAAATACCAGAATAACAGAAGACTGTAGTAGTTGTATTGACAATATCTTTACCAACTTAGATACCGATTATGTTTCAAAGATTATTGATAACCATATCTCAGATCACACTGCACAAAAAATTACATTCTCATTGAATAATAATAATTTAAATAAATTTGTATATAGAAGATTTTTTAATGAGGAAAGCAAGCGCGAATTTTTAAAAATACTAGACGATCAGGATTGGGTAAATGTTTTCATAGTAGATAAAAATAATGTAAATGTGCAGTGGGATACCTTTATTAATGAATACAAGCGAATATTTAATCAGTGTTTTCCTGTAAAAATAGCATATGCCAATAAAAAAAAGCGCCGAACCAATGAACAAACTATTCAATGTAAAAATAAATTAGATAGGTTATTGGTTCTATCCAAATACAGTATCGCCCATAAAGTAATCTACAAAGAAACAAAAAAACAATATGATAGACTTTTGAAAGCTGAAAAAATTAAATCGTTTGAATCAAGGGTTAAAAAAGCTGATAATAAAGTTAAATGTATGTGGAGTATATGTAACGAAATTAATGGTAAAGTAAACAACTTAGATAATAATTTTATCGATGATAATCCTAACTTGGCCAATGAACTAAATGACCATCTATTAAATATTATTCCTCAATTACTAAAAAATCAATCGGAAACAATATACGAATGTAACATTAAGGAAAATAATCAAACAATGTATCTTAGGCCTACGACAGAGCAAGAACTGTTAAAAGTAGCACAAAAACTAAAAAATAAATATAGTAGTGGGTGTGATGAAATTCCAACGTCTATTCTTAAAATATCTGTGGGAAAAATAAATAGGATCCTAATGTATATTATTAACAACTCCTTTAAATGTGGAATATTTCCAGATCAACTGAAATCAGTAATCATAAAACCAGTACTTAAAAAGGGATGTTCGGATGATTTAAATAATTTTAGACCCATTAGTTTGCTCTCTAGTTTTTCGAAACTTTTTGAAATGCTGATGTCTTTAAGGGTGCTGGAGTTTATGAAATCATGCAGTTTTATCTCAGTAAGACAGCACGCATATCTAGGGGGTAGGTCCACCATGACAGCAATATATCAATTTGTAACTGCTCTACTTAACCACCTAGAAAATAAAAATCTTGCATTGGGGTTATTCCTGGATTTAAGCAAAGCTTATGATTGTGTTGATCATGAAATACTATTTAAGAAACTGAACTGTTATGGTATTAGGGGAAATGTGCTTTTATGGTTGAAGTCATACCTCTTCCCAACCAGCATAAATACATACATAAGACGTTTTAAGTACGTACTAGAAACTTAGTACGTAAATTTTCCACACAATTGTACTTAATTAAGACGTACGACAAGTACATCTTATGTACGTACGATAAACGTATATTTAATGTACGTACATTTACTGTACGTGTTAAAGATGTACGCACACTTCGTGCTATGTACGTACTACATACGTAAGAAGTACGTTGTTTGTACCTACAATGGATAAATAATAACTACTGATAAAGTATCTACAATAATATACTACAATAAATTTGTTGGTTAATATTTAGTAACATTCTATATATATTGTGTATATATGAATGTATTATTATCTATCTGATACCCCGGGATTATTATTTGTTTCCCCATCGTTATCATTATTTTTCGCTTTTTGTTTATATTTTAGTCAATCGGGGGTCCTCCTTAGCAATTTGGCTATTTCCTGCTCTGCCCCTTTTTTATTTCAGCTTTTTTTCTGTTCTCAGAAGGGCATCTTAAATGAAAAGACTTTAATTACAACCCAGAAAAAATAATATTTTATGGTATATACAAATACAAGTCAACTAAATAAAATAAGCCATATTTTAAAGAAACTTTAAGATGATTAAAACAAAAAATTAGGGGAGATAAAATAAAAATAATATCAAGATACAAAATACACTCATATCCTACTCTACTTGACTACTATACACTACACTTCTAGTTGAAAACGTCCAATTTCCGTTTCATCATTTAAATTAGTACTTACTTATTATAACTTTTGCAATTAAAAACTGCGAAAATCTTTTTTTCTGGTATCTTTTTAGCCTGGTGATTCCAAATAAATGCTCCCATGCTTCGTTTAATAAAGCTTGCAAATTATTTCCTGCCAATATGCACATTTTAGACTCCTAAAATGGTAAATGTACTTAAACATTATCAAAAATAAACATTCTTACTATATTAATACCTAACGTAAAGGGCTGTTAAGGTCTTATTCAATTGTTAATTGAATTTTACCTTAAAATACATATAGGTATCTGTATATCAAGTTTTACTATACTACTTTTTAAATAGAATGGGTCAAATCTTACCAACTTTCTGAAATGTTCTGGTAGATTTAAGAAATCTTCAAGTGCCAGTAGATCTGCTTCACTATTACAAGCTCGATTACAAGTAACTTTTACTTGACTAAGCGCCCCAGGACTAATAGTTTCAGTATTTGATACCTTAAAGTTTTTTACTTGGAATGTCAAGCCTCTCAGAAAAAAATGCTGTCTTAAAATTTCAGCATTGAATTCAGCTAAAAATAAAACGAATCGTAATTGACATAGCTAAGTACATTTAAGGTTTTTTAAGCTTCGAAACTGTTTAAGAGGCATTTCTACCACTCAAGTTACTATTTACCTGTAAATTGTATATGAAATAATAAATTAACGAACAAAGTAATAAAACTTAACGCATTTAGAGGAAAACGTCCTGGTAAAATTCGCCAATTCGTTGAGAAACATCGGCAATACAACAAAAAGAAGCCACACTTACAAACTCAAAAGTTTGGTTAAGTTAATTTAACTGCACAGAAAGACGTCCGAATAGTGTCGGATTTTTACGACGTAAGCAAGCGCGAAATTTAAATCGGTAGCGGATAATAATAATTAACCTTACAATCACAGAACAAAAAAATGTCCAAGTTTGAAAAAGGTCTAATTTAATTATTTTTTATTAGTAATTTAGTTTTACATAAGGTAAAACATTGTTACATTATATAATAAAACATACCTACATAACAACGGATCATCCCAACCGTTTTTTAGACGTTGGTACATTTAAGGATGATACATTGTACGTACAATCAAGAATGATCGTTGTACATACACAATATGTCAGAGAAAATACGTACTTAAAATGTACATTTTACTTACTGTACGTACGGGACATAAAACGAACACAATAAGTACGTCTTTAGTACGTAGGGTGTTTGTTGGGTTAGATAGGCAACAAAAGGTTGTATTGAAAAACCAAAACATAAAGATAGAGTCTAAATCATGTGTAAATAATATAGGCATTGGCCAAGGGAGTATTCTGGGTCCAGTCTTGTTTGTTATTTATCTTAATGATCTGTACATGGTGGAAAATAACTTTTTGGTCACAAATTATGCTGATGACACGAGCGTATTAGTATCTGGATCTAACACAGGAGCACTTTCTGTGAATACAAATCAAAATCAAATCAAAAATCATTTTATTTAGCCAAAAGTATTATAAAAGGAATGGAGTTTCACAATGTAGGTACAAAATTATTACAAAAAGTATATATTTTGGTGCAAAAATAGAATATAATACTTATGAATAAATGTTTTTTTTTTAAATACGCACCTAGATGACCTAACATCTGTATGTGCAAAAGAGAACAACTATATAAATTCTGGTTATATCTATAAGCTAGTGATTAATGCAGTAAGCGTAATATACAGAACGGCTTACCACAGACAAAAACAAAGATGAAAAAGAGGAGAGGAAGAGAAAAAAGAAAAAAGAGAAAAATAAAATAAAACAAAAATAGTATTTTTTCCCCCAAACATACGAAAGGAGAAAGAAAAATTTACAAACCAAACATGTTCAAGAATGTCCATAACCTATTCTAAAACAATACCTTAAATAGTTCCAGATTTTCCACAATATACACTCTACATTTTTTTCTAAACAGTTTAATTTTTCCTGTGACCTTCAACTCTGTAGGAATAATGTTGTAGATTTTGGGTGCCAAGTAATTGACAAACCTAAGACTTATGTTTTTGTTGCTTTTTGGTATTTGAATATGTTTGTCTGTCTTGTTTCGCGTTTCATATATATGATTTACATAACTCTTAAGATTATCATTCTTATAAATAAAAGAACAAATTTCCAAGATGTATAATGTCCTAACATTTAATATCTCAAGAGTATACAGTTGTTCAGTTGAAAATCGCTTACCTTTTCTGTTTATTACTTTAAGTATATAGTTCTGAACAATGTTCAACTGTCTTAGAGAGTTCTGATATAGACCACCCCACACAACTATACCATAACGTATTAATGATTCAACAATGGCTCTATAAACTGAAGTTATAAGTTGTTTGTTTAAAATTTCTCTCAGTACATAAAAGTTGTGAATCAATTTTCTCAAATTCTTCGTAAGATACAAGACATGGATGATCCCATTTCAAATGCTTGTCAATAACAATGCCAAGATACTTAGTATTAGATGTTTCCTTAATGATGTCATTAAAATTTTCAATATGTATAGAATTGAAATGAGGACGATCGGCCTCAGTAGGAGAGAATGCTATATAATTTGTTTTTTGTACGTTAAGCGTCAATTTAAAACTGTCTAGCCAATCTTTTATTTTTGACAGTCCAGTTATAGTTTTTTCTTTTACATTGTTCCATGTGTTTGCCGAGAATATTGCTGCCGTGTCGTCTGCGTACGAAATTAAGTATCCATTATCTATTTGTAGGTCCGTCAGAGAGTTTATGTATGTTATAAAAAGTATTGGACCCAAAACGGTCCCCTGGGGTACTCCTATTTTTATATTTAGAGGGTCACTAATTGTGTCTCCAATCTTTAGATATTGTATTCGTTCCATTAAGTAGTTCTGAAAGACTCTCAACACCCCGCCCCTAATGCCATACCCAGACAAAACATCAAGGAGTTTGTCATGGGGCACCGTGTCAAATGCCTTTGCCAAGTCCAGAAACACTGCTATGCACTTTTCACTCTTATCTAAGTTCTCCGTGATCTGTTTTGTTAGTTCATAGAGTGCATCAGAAGTTCCAGAACCACTCAAAAATCCATACTGCTTTTTTGAGAGGATATTGTTCATTTGAAAAAAATGTATTAGTCTGTCCTTTAGACATTTTTCAAAAATCTTTGAAAAATTATTTATAACACTGATGGGGCGGTAGTTACCTATATTTGACTTATCTCCGGACTTAAAAATCGGGGTCACAATGGAAATTTTAAATTGATCGGGGACCTTGCCACTACTGAAAATCAAATTAATGACATGAGTCAAGAGTTTGACTAAATGTACATGAGTTCTCTTTATAAGTTTAACATTGATTCTGTCTATTCCAGGAGCACTGTCGTTTTTTAGGTCTCCTATATGCCTAATCACTTCGTTTGTATCTACGGGCTTCAGAAACATGGAAGGCAAGTTATTTGTGTTTATTTTTCTTTCATTAATTGGTTTCTGGATTTTGTTCAACATATCAATTCCCACATTAACAAAATAATTATTACAAAAATTAGCCATACCTTTATTGTCAGAGAAAGATACAGCATCATTGTCTGTAATAGGTGGAATAGATTTATTTTTTTGTTTATTATTGTTGGTTGCTTCAGATATAAAATTGTAGACCTTCTTTAAGTTGTTTCCTGCGTTTTTAATTTCCTGTTTGTAATATTCATGTTTTCGTTTTTGGATTACTTTTTGAACATTATTTCTATAGTTTTTGTATACTGTGTTTTCCGCTTCATTAAAATTCAGGAGAAGTTTCCTCTTCATTTTATCTCTGTTCTTAATACTTGATATTATCCCGTTTGTTATCCAGGGTTTGCGTTTAGCATGTTCCCTTATTGTATATATTTTCGTACTACTACTTCTATCAAGTATGTCCGTTATTGCTTTGTAGAATTCGTCAGTGGCTTCGGTTACGTCGTTTTTTTGCAATACATTATCCCAATCCTGTGACTCCAACATGTTGGCAAATTCTATTTCGTTTATAAAAATAAAGGTCTGTCTTTACCACCAAATAACTTTATTTGCCCCTCTAGGGTAGAAAACAAGGGTTATAGAAAATACATGAAATAATGAAGAATTAGAATAAATTTCTTAAAGTTGTACTAGTTTCGACTTTAGGGAAAGTCATCTTCAGCAACTATTCATTTAAGAAATTTTGTAATGAAAAGTAATTAAAACAGTCGGGAGAACAATGGGTGATTCAACAATAAAATACAATGAAATGCAGTTTATGCAACCATTGGAATAGACAGCAGCTTATTATAAAGACGAAGTATCTCAACGGAAGGAGATGATTAAACGCAAGTGGAATAAAAGGCCTTAACCATAATACAGTGATTTAAGAATGTTGAAATTAGAACATGTTGTAAAAGAAGAAATTATTTATTAATTTAAAATGAGACTGACTTAGTGAGGGGACATGTATATTGTTGTGGTGGATTAGATTTTATGTAAATTAAATTAAATGAAATTGTTTCTCCTTAGAATTGTCAAAACAAAAATTATGTCCTTTCTGGTAAAAAATTTTTTTGGGAATACATCTGAAAGGAGAAAAATTTTCAAATTTTAGAAAATATTTTGGAAACCAATAAAATATCTAATCACATTGCTTAACGGTTTGTTATATATGTTATAATATTAATGTTATTGATTATGTACTCACCAAGTGGTCATTATTCACATGTTGTATTATAAAATAAAATAAAATAAAATAGAAATTTCTTTTAGTTAAATATACAAAACATTACATTAATGAAGGCAATTCTTAGTTTTTGATTGAAAATCAAAAACTAAGAATTGCCTTCATTAATGTAATGTTTTGTATATTTAACTAAAAGAAATTTCTATTTTATTTTATTTTATTTTATAATACAACATGTGAATAATGACCACTTGGTGAGTACATAATCAATAACATTAATATTATAACATATATAACAAACCGTTAAGCAATGTGATTAGATATTTTATTGGTTTCCAAAATATTTTCTAAAATTTGAAAATTTTTCTCCTTTCAGATGTATTCCCAAAAAAATTTTTTACCAGAAAGGACATAATTTTTGTTTTGACAATTCTAAGGAGAAACAATTTCATTTAATTTAATTTACATAAAATCTAATCCACCACAACAATATACATGTCCCCTCACTAAGTCAGTCTCATTTTAAATTAATAAATAATTTCTTCTTTTACAACATGTTCTAATTTCAACATTCTTAAATCACTGTATTATGGTTAAGGCCTTTTATTCCACTTGCGTTTAATCATCTCCTTCCGTTGAGATACTTCGTCTTTATAATAAGCTGCTGTCTATTCCAATGGTTGCATAAACTGCATTTCATTGTATTTTATTGTTGAATCACCCATTGTTCTCCCGACTGTTTTAACTACTTTTCATTACAAAATTTCTTAAATGAATAGTTGCTGAAGATGACTTTCCCTAAAGTCGAAACTAGTACAACTTTAAGAAATTTATTCTAATTCTTCATTATTTCATGTATTTTCTATAACCCTTGTTTTCTACCCTAGAGGGGCAAATAAAGTTATTTGGTGGTAAAGACAGACCTTTATTTTTATTTACAATCTCGCCACAGAACATGGACTACTTCTTAAATCTATTTCGTTTGTTTTAGTAACTTTCACTGTACTAAATTTTGTTCTAGTAGTGTGGCCATTGTCAGTATCATTTATATTCAGGTTTATCATAACAGGATAATGATCTGTTAGATCGGATTGTAGAATGTATGAATTACATTTTAAATTCCCGATATTTAGTTTATTTCTCACGAAGATGTGATCCAAGCATGAGCTTGTTTCAAAAGTTACACGAGTTGGTGCGTTTATGTAAGAGACGAAACCAAAATGATTCAATAAAGAAAGGTATGAGTTTACTGTATTATCATTTTTTTCCAGAATATTTATATTTACATCTCCTATAAGGACATCGAATTGAGTTTGTCGTTTTTTTTCTATTAAATATTGTTCTAAATCTTCCAAAAAGAGTTGCTTGTTTGTGTTGGGTGGTCTATATAGACATACAACATTGAAGATCATATTATTCCTCTTTATCATGATATTGCTAATGGTGACTCCCGACTTATGGAGTATACAATGTTCAATGTTATATATGAGATCAGACTTTACAAATATTACTACACCATCATTTTTGTTATATTTAGCACCATTAAAAAACATTGAATATCCGTCAATTTGGTACTCATTATCATGACTTTCAAATGATTCTCCCAAAACTATCATATCACAAAAGTTTATATTAAATGCCTGAAGAAAAACCAGAAATTCATCAAAGTTTTTATGAATACTTCGGATATTCAAGTGTAATATATTTAACAACTTTTTATCCAATACAATCTTATTATTTATTAAATTACAACTAATACTTTCCTGTTGTACTTCGTTGACTAATGTTTCTAAGTTTTTTAGCACCACGAGTTCTTGTTGCTCAGTAGCCATTTCCACAGCCATAGTCTATTTTCGATCTCACTATGTTTAACAGGTATTGATAAGACGGACATTCTGGATCACTTGCTTTATGATCTACGTTGTAGTTCAGCTTGTACTTAGTATTTGCCATAACACAATTTGCACACTTTAGATGCCGTTTTGGACAGTCTTTTACAGGATGTTCTTCTGAGCAATATTCGCATATATCTTTATTTACACATTTATCCGTCTTATGGTAGTGTTGCTGGCATTTAAAACACCTTTGTATACTTAAATCTTCGTAAATCGAATACCGCTGCCATTCAATATGTATTCTGTTTGTAGACATAATCCTTTTGAATAAGGATGGCGAGCATTCACCAAACAGTATGGATGCTGCATTTGGTTTTTTGGATTTTTTGATGTAGGATATTCTAAAAGTGTCATTGTCTTCTAATACGTTATTTTGTTCCCTAATGGATCTTGTTATTTGTTGTTCGTTAAGATCTCCGTTGTAACCCAATATTTTAAATCTTGGTAGTTTCATTGTGGTCATTTGAACGTCATAGTCCTTCAATTTTTCTGTTGCTTCTTTCTTTAGAGTCTCAATATCCTTTTTACTGGTGCAATTTATAACAAAGCTGCCCTTTTTTGTGCTTCTAGTGTTTTTTATACATATTCTTAATTCCGTTGGCTTAATTTTCCTCTTGATCTCAGCTTCTGTCCTCTCAACAGACTGTTGTTGTTTTGGTGTTATAATAATACTAGGTAGGTTTACTTTATCATTTTGGGACGTTCTTTGACCTTTTTGGGTAATTTGACTGTATGAGTATTGCTGGCCTATATTCTCTACATGAGTTCTTTCCAACTCTTCAACCTTTTTCTTTAACATGGTAATTATTTCCTCATTTGCGTGGATTATATGCTGTTTATCTTCGATTGTTCTCTGTAACAAGGTATGGTATTCAAATTTCTCACATTTTTTACAGATAAATTTAAGAACTCTACTTTCTTTAAGTTCTAGAACTTTTACCTCGGATGAAGTAAGATCAGCACATGACTTGCAATATTTACCCTTGCATATATCACAGCAAAAAATTGCGTTTCTGCTACCGCCTGAATCTCCACATATATTGCACTTCATTTTTACATTATGAATTGAAAAGAATTATTGTACTTAATTTTGTACAATTATAGTTTACTCGAGCGCCCTGGCTTGCATTAGTTATCCTTATCAGCTATGCAGGAATGTATATAAAAAATGTTCTCTTCTTTACTGATCGGTTAATTTGGCATTGTTTATTTATTTTGCGAGTTTGAAGCTAAACTTAAGAAAATTTTGCAATTTTAATTATGGCACAACACACTACGCACTATATCGCTTCGATTGTTATTAAATTCATTTAATTTGAGCACTTTAAACCAAACAAACATCGAGAGTTTAGTGAGAGCGATATTATACCGTTGTACATTACTGCATACACGTCGAATAACTTAAACAACAGATAAAGCACTTTTAAGCGTGAAAAAGTGGTTTTCTCAAAGCAAACTAGTATTGAATGAGAACAAAAGTAATAGTGTATTATTTCGAACTAAGCAAAATCATTTGATCAAACCAAATACTTTAAAAACGCATAACAATGAAATAACTCTCAAGAATGATACAAAATTCTTGGGGCTGTATATTGATGAATTTTTATCTTGGAGCTCGCACATCGATAGTTTGTGTCTGAAATTAAGTAGAATAAGCTACGGAATTAATGTTATAACTAAATACGTTAACATATGTACAGCTAAAATAGTATATTGCGCTAATTTTGAGAGTGTTATGAGATATGGCATCATTTTTTGGGGTGGCACTTCCGATTTACAAAGAATATTTGTGGTACAAAAAAGGGTAGTCAGGACTATGAATAGAATGAAATTTTTGGAATCGTGCAGGGGTGTATTTAAAAAGTTAAACATTTTCACAGTATACGGGCTATATATTTATGAATGTATAATGTTTCTTTTTAAAAACAGAGATATATTTCAAGAAACAAGGAATCAGTTTAACACACGTAATTATAATCTCTTATTGCCAGCACATCGTCTTACTCTGACGGAACAAAGTCCATACTATATGTGTATTAAATTATTCAATAAACTGCCAATGTGTATAAAAAGTGTAAGTAGTATAAATAGTTTTAAGAGAACATTGAAAATCAAAATCATAGACCTAGAACCTTACTCAATAAGAGAATTTTTGGAATGTATTTTTTAACTTTTCCATTTTTTGTGACGTCATTTCATTTTATGTTTTTGTAACCATAACTTGAAATAAAGAAGTAATAAATAAAAAATAAAATAAAATATTATCAGTTTTAATGTCTCTAAATCCGATGGCTTGTTCTTGTACACTCTTTCTTTTAAATATCCCCACAAAAACAAATCTAAGGGTGTTAAATCGGGTGAGCGAGCTGGCCATTCTATTTCTCCCCTTCTACCTATCCATCTATGTTGGAAAACCTCGTTTAGGTATTCTGGTATCCGTGCAGCGTAATGGGGTGGTGCACCGTCTTGTAGTAGCCAAATGAATATTTCAGGACTATCTTGTTCATCGTGATCTGGATATAGGCCAGCTAAAGCAGGAACTAATTCAAACTGTAAAAACTCCAAATACCTCTCTTCGTTTAACGTTTCTTCGAAAATGGAAGGTCCTAATATTATGTTACGTAAAATTCCGGCCCATACGTTTAGCTTCTGTGGGTGCTGTGTTTGGGCCTCTTGCATCCAGAGAGGATTCTCTGTCGACCAATACCTACAATTATGTCGGTTGACTGTTCCATTAAGGCAAAATGTAGCCTCATCAGTAAATAAAATATTCTGCGCGAAATTTCCGTCATTATTGCAGATGTTTTGCATATTCTCGCAAAACTAAAGGCGTCGATCGAAATCATCCCCATTTAGTTCGTGGACAAGACAAATATTGTAAGGATGATATTTTTCCTTATGAAGAATATTTTGTACAGATTTATAACCAATATTTTCAATCCGACCCACTTGACGAGTGCTGGAATGGGGATCGTCTTGATACGACAGTAAAACATTTAATCTGAAAACAGCTGGATATCGAAATAGGGTATGTTACATGAAAAATATTCAGAATTTTAAGTAGAACTCAAAAATCGAATAAAATTTGGGGTATTTCATTTAACCCTGCGTCGGTCGCAATCCTAAAACTAACGAGTTCGGCCGCAATGTGCCTGACAGGCACGAAAACCGAACTAACCCGAATTTATCCGAAATAGCATTCGTAACGTTTTCTGCAGTGTTAAGAAATACCTTTAAATGCCTTAAATTCGCCATGAGTTCCCATAAATACCCTATAAATTTCTGAAATTTTTAATAAATTTCTCAAATTCTCCAGAGGTGTGCACCAAGATTCCTATGTGATATCTCCCTCGGGCGCAATATAGGTTAGGTTAGGTATCTGTATAGTCTCTGGCGAATGTCATCCGGCTTTATTACCTGTGCCTGGGCCAACCCTCTGCCCCGCGCTCACCTTTATATTCCTCATTGGGACCTTTTGAAAATAAATTTTTTTAATATTCTGTGAAGTACAGAGAATATGACATCAAATTTTTGAATTCTGGAGATACCTTGTAAAGATTTACGCCCACTTTCATTCAATTCTGTGGTCCAATTTTGTTTTGTTTTTAAAAATGCTTATTTTTGATCGTTTTTCCACCGTCGCCAAGTCTAAATTCACTAAAAATAGGGCAAAAACTATGTCTGAAAACTTTAAATCTGAATAAACATCACAAGAATGGTAATAATTTCAATCTTTGCGCGCCAGTTATGTGCTAAAATTGCTAATGGTTTACTTGTGTGGTTTTCATCAATTATTATTAATTTAAATAGAGGGATCTATTTTTAGGCGCAAGTCAAAGTACGGTTTATAAGGTTTCTGTTTACGTAACTTCCTCGCGCTACTGGCGTATTTATTTTCAAATTAACCACGGCAGCGTTGCCAGAAATATTTTACATTTCGAGTAAATATCGATACCTTTAAAAATGTATTTGTTATCAAACACAAATGTTCTTTTTTCTACGACCGTGCGTTTTAACCCATTTTCCCGCACTCATTTTAGTTTTGAAAGTCACTTTCCCGCACTAGTGCTGGAAAGTAAAATTATGCAAATTTTAACCTTATTAGATAGCTTTTTGAGGGCCCCAAAAACCCCCTTACACTGATTTTTGTGCATAACGGAGTAGTTTTTTTAAAATTAGTCCGCTATTTTGAATCCGCTATTATGAATCCGCCATTTTGTTTTTCCAAAAACTGATATCAAATTCGTAATCAGCGACCCTAAAAACCCCCGTACTTCAAATTTCGAGTTGAAAATATAATGGTCAATTCTAAGATTTTGCGTTCCAATAGTCGCCATATTAGATCCGCCATTTTGAATTTTGAAAACTTGACATCAGATTTCGAAAGATCTTATATTGATAAAGGCATACTAAGAAGGGTAAGCGCTTGTGCGGTCTGTAATAGAAAGAATTAATGATAACAGCGTAAGCTGGCCGGTTGCGACTGACGGAGGGTTAAAAAATTAAAGTTGACGTGTGCCCCGACTTCTTGAGCAATCCTGTATACTACTGAAAATTCTCAAAATTTGTAAAAATGATAAATAAAATCGACGGGTCCGGGCGTTTTTCGAAAATATACATGGCTATGAAAATATTCGGGGTGTTCCATTCTTTTTGCCCACGCTCTATAATATAATTCAAATTCAAGTATACTTTATTCTTGAAAGAATGTTATGGTTCTCATCAACAAAGTTGGTATAAAGTATTGGTACGCACGTAAAGAATACAGTTTAAAATAATAGTCATAAATATAAAAACAATTTCCATCATGTAAACACCTAATACTAATACACAAAACAAATCAACAAGGTGTCACAGGTTGAAACTTAATTACTGAATTGCCCTAGTACTAAGTTTCTGGGCCTTGTCATTGATAGTGGCCTTAAATTTGAGAGTCATATCAGGGCACTGAGCAGGAAATTGGCTTCGGCATGTTTCGCACTCAAAGTGGTAGTTAATGAACTTGGTTCAAATATTGCGAAATCAGTTTACCACGCGCTAATAGAATCTCATCTGAGATATGGAGTTGCATTTTGCGGGTTCTCTAGTCAGCAACTGCTCGGTGTTCTGTTTGTTCTGCAGAAACGCGCAGTGAGATGCATTTGTCGGGCCAAACCCAGAGACTCATGCAGACCATTGTTCTTGCAGAAAAGAATATTGACACTAACATCATTGTTTATTTTGGAGACTGTCACTTTAATGTTTAAGATGAGATATAGGTTTTTGAATACTGACTCCTCCTACACGACACGACAATATCGTAATCTGCCTCTGCCAATACCATCCTCAACCCTTACAAAAAAATCAATTGTATATGAAAGTATAAAAATATATAATCATTTACCTAATTACTTAAAGGACCTACAGTCACTTAAATTATTTAAGAGGTCTGTGACGCGGATGTTGTTGGAGAAGGCTTACTATTGCCTGAAGGAATATTATTCCGATGTTCCGAGTTTCGTTTAAGGGTTTTATTTGATATCTTTAGATAATTGTTGACATACCGTAAATAACCAAATTTTAATTGAATAACTAAACTTTAATGCCTACCCTTGTTTTTTGTCTTTTTTAAAAATGTTAAATAATGTATATTGTTGTTATTATTGGATGATATAGATAGGTGTATATTATATAGATATACTTTGTCAATAAGAATTTTGCATTCTTTGGACAATAAAGTATATTTGTTTTTATTTGATTTGATACATATCAGAACATGTTTTGGGAAGACTCAAGAAAGATCAAATTTGAAATCACAGTGTCAGACGAGAGATAAGATGATTTAGAACACATATCTACACATAAGGTATAAAATAATGGATCAGTGATATAATCAATGATAAATAATTAAAATAACATTGAAGAGCTAAGCTTATCATAAAATATTTTTAATCTTTATTTTTATTAATATTATTTTGAGAATCCAGGGACTCGAGAAGGGAATATTATGGTCTATTACTAAGTAGCTTCTTTATGGATCTTTTAAATGTCTTGGTGTCCAGTATCAGTCTGTATGCTACAGGTGTATGATTGTAGACTTTAATACTTTAAAAAATAAAGAGTTCTTTGTGAGCGCTGTCCTGGGAGTAGGAAGAGGTATATCAGTACTGTCGCGCATGTTATATATATTGTTAATTGTATAACTTTTGTATTTTTTGTGAATAAGGCAAACTGTTTCTAATATAAATAGGCCCACAACAGTTAGAATTTTTTCCTTGATCAAAAGTGGCTTACAATGATCTCTTGAGTTTGCACTACCAAGGTATCTCAGAGCTCTTTTCTGTATAATTAGTATAGCCCCAATAACTCTCAACTGCAAAGGCCCCAAAAATTCATTTGCGACGACTCGCACGGCAAAACAACCCGACGCGTTAAGTTATTATTATTATTATTATTATTATTATTGTTACAGCAGTAGGCGGCTCGCACCGATGAAACTGCTGTTGCATAGCCAAAGTCAATTTAAGCAGTATTTTTTCTCCGCTCTCACAAAGCTGAAATATTTGTGCCTCAGTTTTATAGTCTTGATGTTTTCGACTCTCAACGTCAATCAGAAATAATGCACCAAGGCTGTATTGATCTGCTGCAGATCCTTATCCAAATGGTTCTTAAAAGAGTTGATGGAAGTGGCTGTCACTGTATCTTCCCTGAGGGCATTCCACTGATATACAACCCGATTTGTGATGAAGTTTTTTCTGGGGAGTTTCGCACATCTTTCCTTGGATAATTTCAGACTATGACCTCTTAGGTTTTCATTTTCATTAAGTTGGTACACGTTAAGGTCAGGTTCATAGTAACCATTCAGTGTTTTAAAAGTTTCTATCAAATCGCCCCTTAGCCGTCTTTCTTTTAGTGTTGGCAGCTGAACACTCGCAGCCTGTCATCGTAGGTCAAATCTTTGGTTGCAAGAGTTGGTCATCAATTATTGTTAATACCCCCAAGAACCTTGCAACATTCGCGTTCTTTACAAAATTATTCTCTAGAGCCTGAAAGGAAAATTTAAATGTAAGAATGCCGGTCTTGCTGACATTAAAACACAAAAGATTGAAGTCACACCACCGCTTAACAAGGAACAGATCACTCAACAAGTACAACAAGCTTCAATTCATCAGAATTCCGACCTCGTCACAAGATGGTAGTATCATCGGCAAACATGGTAAAAGTACTGCGGACATCAATCCTCGCGAAATAATTCATGTAGAGAAAAGAAGTAAACGGGGCCAAGCACCGAACTCTGCGGAACATCACAGTCAAACCCCATTCTGTTGGAAAGAACTGACCGGCCCCTTACCAACTGCTCCCTATCAGACAGGTAAGAGTCAAACCAGCTAAAAGCAACGCCCCTAACACCATAACATTGCAGTTTAGCAAGCAGTATTCTGTGGTTAGTGCAGTCAAATGCTTTAGATACATCACAGAATACTACTGCCGCCGCATCTCCCTCATTTAAGCCAGTATAAGGGCTCTCCAGGAAGAAAAAATATGGCATCGTTGGTCGATCTAGATGCCTGAAACCCGAACTGCGACTCGACCATAATTCTGTGTCTTGTTAAAAACCCAATAATTCTAACTTTCACAAGCTTCTCGATTATTTTGGACAAGGTGGGGAGTAGTGAAATGGGCCGAAAATTTCCAGGATCATCCGAATTCCCTCCCTTTGGTAATGTGACGACGACGGCCGTTTTAAGAAAGGAAGGGAAAGCACCGATCTTAAAAGATTTGTTTATTACTTCCACCACAGCATCGGCAAATTTCCGAAGACTCTGACAGACATGCCATCAATGCCCGACGCACTCTTATTCCCATTGCTGGATATAATGTCTTTTAATTCAAAAA